>CM065591.1:442999939-443593898 GCA_033119425.1 Bufotes viridis
AGACCACACATGGAGTACTGTGTACAGTTCTGGGCTCATGTGAACAAGACAGACATAGCAGAGCTGGAGAGGGTTCAGAGGAGGGCAACTAAAGTAATAACTGGAATGGGGTCACTACAGTACCATGAAAGATAATTACATGATTTTCCTATTTCATGACGTAAAGTCATGATTTTATGAAAGACACGGAGGCGAGTATTGTTGCTTAACTCTTCCTTTACTGAATACATAGCAGCAAAGAAACTGAAAGAAAAAACATCAGTAGCCATAGCAACAACTCCTCCCCAGTCCTCTATATAAGGACCGACCCAGTGTCCACTCTTCCTCTTTCTTTGGACCCTGCGAACAGGAAAACCAAACGAACATCCTGGAATGCATAAAAAACCCGTCCTCAGGAGGACCTCTTGAACTTGAAACTCCTGACGATTCCATCGAACACCCGCCAGGGACAACTGGAACCAAAACGGAACTGCAAAAACCGAATAACAGCAACCTCCACAGTCAGGTTAACCTGAAAAGAGAGAACATACGATATGGCAATAACTGTGTCATGGTCGGCAGACAACCTGGAAAAAAGGTAGCATTAAATCGAAATACATGCATGCAGTAACAAGACTTAATACAGTCATCATAAGCTACATAAGCATACCATCGGGCGGGAACAGACGAGGGAGGGCAATACTCGCCTCCGTGTCTTTCATAAAATCATGACTTTACGTCATGAAATAGGAAAATCATGTAATTTTATATCAAGACACGGAGGCTCATATTGTGCTAGTTCAAAGTTGGGCAATTACTGCAGAGAAAACGTGAGGAGCTGGTCGGAAATAGAATTCCCTAAAGGTAGACACCCTGGACCAGTCCGCCAATTTCATCACATCCTCCAATCTGGCGCCCGTCACTACACAGGAGGTGGCGGCGGCACCCTTACCGAGTGCGCCGTAAATATGGAAGTATCTATGCCGGACTGAGCCAAAATCCATTTAACCCAGCGCGACTGGGTAATGCTGGTCACCGGAGCAAAAGGACGACGGAAGGAGATAAAGAGCTGTGGAACAGCATTAGAACGATGAGGGCTAGTCCGAGCCTCATACTCTCTTAAACAAGAAACTGGACACAACTGAGGAGAAGCCGGGAAGGAAGGGTAGGAGACCGACTTAATCCCGGACTTCGTACGTCTGGAAATATTAAACGTCACTCCCTCCGGGGTGAAGTAACGGGCATCCACATCCAACGCCCGTACGTCAGAAACCATCTTGCAGGAGATTAGGCAAAGCAGGGTAACTAACTTGGCCGACAGCTGCCGAAGCGTCAGCGCCGAGTTAGGAGGCCAGTTCTCGAAGAACCTGAGGACTATCGCTACATCCCAAGTTGACGAGAAACGAGGTCTAGGCGGCCGCGAAAGCCGAGAGCCCCTAAGCAATCTACAAACCAGAGGGTGTTGACCCACCGGGCAGCCATCCACCTCCCAGTGACGAGAAGAGATGGCCGAACTGTACAGAATCAAAGTGCGGTACGCTTTTCCTTCCTCAAACAGAGAGGAAAGAAATTGAAGAATACTCGTCACAGGGGCTTGCACGGGATCCAAACCCCTCGCAAGGCACCAACGAGCCCAAACGTCCCAAGCAGCTCGGTATGCTCGTCGAGTCCCGGGTGCCCAAGCTGATTCCAGTAGAAATCTAGTCGTTCCAGAAAACTCTGAGGACTCCCAGGGGCTCCTGAAATCCTGCACGCTAGCAAGCGAAGGGAGCCCTCTAGAAGAAGAGGATGCTGACGACCGAAGGGATCTACCAACAAACTCGGGTATGACGGAAGAAGACGAGGCTCGTCCACCAGAAGGTCCAGCAACTGCGGGAACCATGACTGGGTCCTCCAAAACGGGACCACCAAGACCAGCTCCGCCTGTTGGTGGCAAAGCTGAGACAGGACCCGCGGAACAAGCGCGAACGGCGGAAACGCATAATGCAGGGAGCCGTTCCAGTTCTGGAGAAACGCGTCCACCGCCTCTGCGTCTGGATCGGGCCTCCAGCTGAAGTATCTCGGTAGTTGGGTATTCAACCTCGAAGCGAAAAGGTCGATAGATAAAGGGCCCCAGAGAGATGACAAATCCCGAAACACTCCCGAATCCAACCTTCAGTCGCTGGAGTCCGAAAAGTAACGAGAGCTCCAGTCCGCCATGGTGTTGTGGAGGCCGGGTAAGTATTCCGCTACCACCGAGAGGCCCTTGTCGAGGCAGAACTCCCAGAAATCCTTGGCCAGATATGAAAGAACCGACGAGCGCGTTCCGCCCATGGCGTTCACATACCGCACCGCTGAGATATTGTCCATACGCAGTCGGATACAGGCCCGGGCAGAACCCTGTGCAAAACTGCGAATGGCGAAAGAACCCGCCAGGAGCTCTAGGGCGTTTATGTGAAGGCGGGACTCCTCTGAGGACCAAAGACCTCCCGTGGAAATTCCTTGACAATGGGCGCCCCAACCCAAGAGGCTGGCGTCTGATTCGACCACCAAATCTGGTTGGGGACCAAATATGGCTCGACCATTCCACGCCGAGAGGTTGTGAACCCACCACAACAGCTCGTCCCTGGTATCCGAATCCAGAGAGAGATTGTCGGAGTAAGACGCCCCCGACCTCAAATGGGCGATCTTCAATCTCTGTAAGGCCCGATAATGTAGGGGCGCCGGAAATATCGCCTGAATGGAAGACGAAAGGAGGCCGATTAACCGAGCCAAATGACGGAGCGATAACTGGGGGAGAGTCAGAGCATGACGGATCTCCTTGCGTATTGCACGCACCTTCGCTAGGGGAAGACAAAGTGTAAGATTGATGGAATTGATGGAGAAACCCAGAAACTCCACCGAAGTGGCCGGGTTGAGACAGGACTTTTCGTGGTTGATGATAAAACCCAAACTCGACAGAAGAGACATTGCCATATTCAGATGACGAATCAGAAGAGAAGGAGACTGAGCCATCAGGAGCATGTCGTCCAGATATATAATTAGCCTGACCCCCCGAGCCCGGAGCCAGGCTACCACCGGGCGCAGAACCTTGGTAAAACACCACGGTGCGGAGGAGAGGCCAAAAGGCAGACAAGTGAACCGCCACACCTGATCGTTCCATTGGAAGCGCAGAAGGTCTCTGGAGGACGGGGCGACCGGGACCGTCAGGTAGGCATCCTTGAGGTCCAGTTTCACGAACCAGTCCCCTGGGAGGAGCAGATCCCTTAGGAGATGGATGCCCTCCATTTTGAAATGTCTGTAACGCACAAAGGCGTTTAAATGCTTCAAATTGATCACTGGCCGCCATTGGCCGCCTTTCTTCTGAACCAAGAAGATGCTGCTCAAGAAACCTAACCCGTTTGCGGGAGCCGGCTCTATAGCCTCCTTGCGGAGGAGATCGGTGAGCTCCTCCTCTATCAGGGCCTTCGACCGTCCGGAGGGCGGAAGGAAGGAATTCGACGGGATATTGCACGGGGTCGAGATCAATTCTATGTGAAACCCCCGGATAGTAGATAGGACCCAAGGGTCTGAGGTGATCTCTGACCACACATGGAAAAAATGACGGAGTCTTCCGCCCACACGTAGATTTGAAGAACACTGAAATTGGGGATAACTTACCATATGGTCGTCTTGAACCAGGTGTGCCACGGAATCCCCTGGAACGGCCAGAACCTCCACGCGAGGGGAAGAAACTTGGTTGATGTCTTTGGTCTTGCAAAGATTGGCGGTAATTAAAGGAGCCTCTGCCCGTGCCTCTGGGCTGATAAGAACCTCGGCCGGACAGTCGGCCCCTAATACTGCCGGCCCGGGAGGAAAAACGAGGGTTGAAAACCCGACGCATGTTGGTCTGCGCCTTATCCAAGGCCGTAAAGGCCCCCACGTATTTCCCTAGTTCTTTAATAAAAGGATCTCCGAAGAGTAACCCCTGAGCATCCTTTCCTGCTTCTGTAAGGGATAAATTGGCCAGTTTAGGCTCTATTTTAATGAGGATGGCCTTTCTCCTCTCAATAGCCAATGAGGTGTTCACGTTTCCGGCCACGCAAATGGCCCTTTGTGCGCAACCCCTGAGCTCGTCAGGGTCCACAGCCTTACCCTCCACTTTAGCGGACTCAGCGAGATCAAAGATCTTTGCCAACGGACCCGTGATGTCTAACAGTTTGTCCTGGCAGGCCTTCAGCGCTGAGTCTAGTCCTTTCCTGGGGTTAAACCCGGTTTTAGTCAAAAATTGGACCACCTTTGGATCCACCACTGGTGTCTCACATATTTTGTTGGCAATAAGAGGCCGTGGGCACTCTGCCCACAATTTACTGCGGGCCTCCTTAGAAAGAGGGGTCCTAATTCTTGCCTCCAAGTATTGAGCCACATGGGTGGCAGGAAGCCACTCTGCGGATCGGGGATGATGCAAGTGATCTGGGTTGAACAAAGGTTCCCCAGAAGGATCCACTAAGGTATCCTCGCTGGCCGTCCCCTTGACTGCGGAAACGCCCGCCGAGAGGATCTGATCCTCAATCGGTGGGTGCACTGACACATCCATCAGGTCATTACCTGAAACCTGGGACAGGTTATCAATTGCCTCCTCGTCTGACTCCTCATCCGAGTCAGAAACCGGATCCGGATGAGACCGGGCGGTTTTCCATGAACGCGCCTTTTCTGCCGGGCGTGTAGCGGCTCTCTTACGCGACTTAATCGCGCAGTCAAATGATGGATCATGGCCATCCGTCACAAGGGTTCTGGAGGCTGGAGGCGGTATGGTAGCAGCACTAGTCGGCTGAGATCTTAGCGCCTGGGAAATAGACTGGGTTATCACTGCTGACATAGAACCCATTGCAGACGCTATAGCATGAGAAATAGACTGCTGCAATAAATCAGTTTGTCCCTGATGAGGGGGAACATCATCATCCCTAAGGATAGGAGAGAGCCTGCTGGCCCCAGAGCGACTGCCCTGCAGGGACTGGGCAGGGGAAGCTGGCCTATTGGGGGATACAAAAGACATGGTGGAACAGGCTGAAGGAGTTAGTCACCCCAGTCAGTCTGAGAAGGACACTAGAGAGGCAGTAGCCAGAAGAAAAAACGAGCACTGGCAGAGTGTGCAACACCAGAAGGGCAAACAAGCCATTGGCAAAAAGAATATTGGGTAGTTAGTGAAAGAGGAGTACAGCAAAGACCCTACCTAACCAAAACCTACAGAGGCACGGCGGGCGGCGGACTCTCAAACGGCAGCAAGGGGCGTGAAAAAGTTAACTACGCCCCTCGGTGCCAAGAGCCAATGGAGAAAAGAATCGGGGCAAAAAATGGCGGCCGAGAATCACAGAAAAACTCGGCCGCCCTGGGGACACCAAGATGGCGGCCGAGATTCTCGTCTCGCGAGAACTCGGCCGCCGCGAAACTAAGCCGCCCGCGGGAAAACAGGAGCGCAAGTGAGAAGAAGAAGAAGGGGGGGGGGGGCAAGATGGCCGGCGCCCGAGAGGATGACAGAAAGAGGTGACCGAACCGGAGCTATGAGCGGAGGAAGCAGGTGACAAGAAGGAAAAAGGTCTCCAAAATGGGAGAGACACCCAGAGGGAAAAATAGTATATAAATAAGGGTATGAATATAAAATATATGAATGTAAATCCCAAGAACACAAATGGATAAATGACAATACAAAAGAAAAACACAACAACCTGTATAAAGGGAGGAGGAAAACCCAAATGAAACCAAAATCTGAAAGAAAAACCAAGTTAAAACTATAACAATACAGGGACAATGATAAAGAGTGCACTTATCTGAAGCAGCAAAGAAAGAGGAAGAGTGGACACTGGGTCGGTCCTTATATAGAGGACTGGGGAGGAGTTGTTGCTATGGCTACTGATGTTTTTTCTTTCAGTTTCTTTGCTGCTATGTATTCAGCAAAAGAAGAGTTTAGCACAATATGAGCCTCCGTGTCTTGATATAAAATCAAAATTAGGGTTATTGACTCTAGAAATAAGACGACTGAGGGGAGATCTAATAACTATGTATAAATATATCAGGGGTCAGTACAGAGATCTGTCCCATCATCTATTTATCCCCAGTGACTGTGACAAGGGGACATCCTCTGAGTCTGGAGGAAAGAAGGTTTATACACAAACATAGAAAAGGATTCTTCACGGTAAGAGCAGTGAGACTATGGAACTCTCTGCCTGAGGAGGTGGTGATGGTGAGTACAATAAAGGAATTCAAGAGGGGACTGGATTTATTTCTGGAGTGTAATAATATTACAAGCTACAGCTACTAGAGAGGGGTCGTTGATCCAGGGAGTTATTCTGATTTATCAAATAGAAAGAAAATATCACCAGTCCTATGTGAGACGCTGCGATTCCGTAATGTGTTGTGGGTATTCAACACTAAACAGTTTTGAGGACAGGATTCAGACCGCGCGTAGGAATCGAAAGTCCCAAAAAGCAGTTCACTTATCCCTCCAGGAAATGCTGAGGTCTGCAGATATCCTGGATATAGATATCCTGCAACTTGTAAAAGATGTACAATAGTGAAGTTCCGTGAGGTTCCTCACCTCTTAATTGCTCAGTTTATACTCACAAAAGTAGCAGGTTTTACAGGCACATCAAGCTGGAGTTGCAACTTCCACCCTTCACAGGATCCGGGGCACACTCCCACAGTAGCAGATAAAAGGTGTAGTATACGCTCAGGAACCCACCGACTTCAGATGAGGCTTCCTTTCTTTTCAAACACTGCAAACCAGAAGCTCTCCAACCATAGTGAGGATCCGATGGTAACTTCAAAATTTTTAATATCAATGTACTTACAAACAAATTTCTTTAAAATCACATAAAATCAAGCGTTTTGCAATCCTCTCGCCCAACCCGGGTTTCGCTCCCAGAGCTTCGTCAGGGGCTCGCATAGAAAAAAACACCCCTCCCCTTCTTTTTAAACCTGATCTCATTAGTCCCACACCTGGGTATGTTCAGCAAAAAACTTCTGCCCTCCTCCCAAGCATGGAACAAGGGCAGGGCGTGCCTGCTGATTAAAAATCGCATCATTGTAGACCTGTATTCACACACATATAATAAAATCATTTTTATCTCAAAACAGCTTGTAAGTCAAAATCCACATTTAAACCGCAAGGTTGCAGTGTATTCAGTTCATATATCCACTTACTTTCTATTTTATTAATTTTTTCTATAAGACTTCCTCCTCTCCAATGGCCACTTACTAGTTCTATACCCATAAATTTCAATCCCTTGGGTTTTTTTGATGAAACCTTTTATAATGTGAAGAAACTCCATGACTTTCCAGCCCTTTACTTATATTTCTTATGTGTTCCTGGATCCTAGTTTTTAGGGGTCTGATGGTACGTCCCACATACTGGAGGCCACACGGGCACTCCAGTACGTATACGACTCCTTTGCTGTTGCAGGACATCTCCCCTACCACCTCCAATTCTATTTTTTTAGTATTACTAACAATTTTTGTTTGTTTTTGTGCCTTCTCACTATTCCTCCGATTCTTACATGCACTGCAAAATCCACACCAATTAAAACAGTTTTTCTTTCTACTAATCTTTTCTAATGGTATTGCGCTCTGAACTAGTTTGTTCTGCAGGTTGGGTGCTCTTCTGTAGATCACATTTGGTTGTTCTGGAATCAAGGATCCAATTACTGGGTCATTTTTCAAAATGGACCAGTTCTTTTTAATTGCATTTTTTAGCTGCCCGGAGCCCTGTGTGAACTGGGTTATAAAGGAGAAACGAAAGTCGGGTATTTCTCCCTGCTTTTTTGATGGAATTGTTTGTCCCTGCATTTCTATATCTTTAATACATTTTGTTAATTGTTCATCACTGTATCCTTTTTCCAAAAAACGCTTTTTATCACTTCACTTTGTTCTTTAAAAACAGTATGCTCAGTGCAGTTTCTGTGGACTCTCTGGACCTGTCCCCTAGGTATATTTTGTAACCAAGGGGCAAAATGACAGCTAGTAAGATCAATATACCCATTCACATCAGTGGGTTTAAAGAAGGTTTTAGTTTTAAAATTTCCATTTTCTATATAAATGGTTAGGTCCAGGAAGTCCACGGAAACGGCACTGATAGTACTGGTGAAGCTCAAATTCCATTCCTTGTTCTCCAGTCCCCTAATGAAGGTCTCAAGTTCGTTTTTTTCCCCTTCCCAGATTATCAGGCAGTCATCTATATACCTTCTCCAGATTTTCAACACACCTTTTTGTTCCTCTTTATTCAATAAAGGGTCTATGTAGGATTTCTCCCACATGGCCATGAATAAGTTTGCAAAACTTGGGGCGAATTTCGCCCCCATCGCCGTCCCAACCTTCTGGAGGTAATAGTCACCCTTAAACCAAAAATAATTATGGTCCAAACAAAAAAGAACGCAATCCACTATACAGTCTGCTTGTATTTGTGTCATTTGGGGATCACCATATAACGTCTCTTTAATTGCCTGTAGTCCCTTGTTCTTTGGTATTCTTGTGTACAGCGAGGATACATCAATAGTAGCTATCCACGTGTTCTTATTGGCCACAGGTAACTCTCTAACCATTTTCACCACAGTCCCACTATCTTTCAAAAAGGAGGGAACAAAGTGAAGTGATAAAAAAGCGTTTTTTGGAAAAAGGATACAGTGATGAACAATTAACAAAATGTATTAAAGATATAGAAATGCAGGGACAAACAATTCCATCAAAAAAGCAGGGAGAAATACCCGACTTTCGTTTCTCCTTTATAACCCAGTTCACACAGGGCTCCGGGCAGCTAAAAATGCAATTAAAAGAACTGGTCCATTTTGAAAATGACCCAGTAATTGGATCCTGATTCCAGAACAACCAAATGTGATCTACAGAAGAGCACCCAACCTGCAGAACAAACTAGTTCAGAGCGTCAATACCATTAGAAAAGATTAGTAGAAAGAAAACTGTTTTAATTGGTGTGGATTTTGCAGTGCATGTAAGAATCGGAGGAATAGTGAGAAGGCACAAAAACAAACAAAAATTGTTAGTAATACTAAAAAATAGAATTGGAGGTGGTAGGGAGATGTCCTGCAACAGCAAAGGAGTCAGTATACGCACTGGAGTGCCCGTGTGGCCTCCAGTATGTGGGACGTACCATCAGACCCCTAAAAACTAGGATCCAGGAACACATAAGAAATATAAGTAAAGGGCTGGAAAGTCATGGAGTTTCTTCACATTATAAAAGGTTTCATCAAAAAAAACCCAAGAGATTGAAATTTATGGGTATAGAACTAGTAAGTGGCCATTGAGAGGAGGAAGTCTTATAGAAAAATTTATAAAATAGAAAGTAAGTGGATATATGAACTGAATACACTGCAACCTTGCGGTTTAAATGTGGATTTTGACTTACAAGCTGTTTTGAGATAAAAAATGATTTTATTATGTGT
Source organism: Bufotes viridis (assembly GCA_033119425.1). Taxonomy (NCBI): domain Eukaryota; kingdom Metazoa; phylum Chordata; class Amphibia; order Anura; family Bufonidae; genus Bufotes; species Bufotes viridis. Next base: position 443,009,326 of record CM065591.1, read on the forward strand.
GTGTGAATACAGGTCTACGATGATGCGATTTTGATCAGCAGGCACGCCCTGCCCTTGTTCCATGCTTGGGAGGAGGGCAGAAGTTTCTTGCTGAACATACCCAGGTGTGGGACTAATGAGATCAGGTTTAAAAAGAAGGGGGAGGGGTGTTTTTTTCTATGCGAGCCCCTGACGAAGCTCTGGGAGCGAAACCCGGGTTGGGCGAGAGGATTGCAAAACGCTTGATTTTATGTGATTTTAAAGAAATTTGTTTGTAAGTACATTGATATAAAAAAAAAAAAAAAAAAAAAAAAAAATTTTGAAGTTACCATCGGATCCTCACTATGGTTGGAGAGCTTCTGGTTTGCAGTGTTTGAAAAGAAAGGAAGCCTCATCTGAAGTCGGTGGGTTCCTGAGCGTATACTACACCTTTTATCTGCTACTGTGGGAGTGTGCCCCCGGATCCTGTGAAGGGTTGAAGTTGCAACTCCAGTTTGATGTGCCTGTAAAACCTGCTACTTTTGTGAGTATAAACTGAGCAATTAAGAGGTGAGGAACCTCACGGAACTTCACTATTGTACATCTTTTACAAGTTGCAGGATATCTATATTCAGGATATCTGCAGACCTCAGCATTTCCTGGAGGGATAAGTGAACTGCTTTTTGGGACTTTCGATTCCTACGCGCGGTCTGAATCCTGTCTTCATAGCAGAAAATGACACTTTCTGAGAAAAAAAAAAAAAAAGTTTCAATTTCTGCTAACTTCTGGCAAAAAAAAAAAAAATCTCAGACGGACTCACTATGCCCCTCAGTGAATACCTTGGGGTGTCTACTTTCAGAAATGGGGTCATTTGTGGGGTGTGTTTACTGTTCTGGCATTTTGGGCGGGGCTAAATTGTGAGCCGCCATGTAAAACCTAAAGGTATTGTCTCCACCCCTCTTTGACATTTCCACACATTCTGTGTCTCCCACAAATTCCGATCATTTTATTCCTCTACCCACAACTGTTAGTGATAGTTTTTTAGGGCACATCTCGCCAACAGCTCAGAAAGCACAAACAAAATTCCCACACCCCCCAGAACGAGTGAATCTAACCACCACTCTCAGTCTAACTCCCTTTGTGCCACACATGAGCCTACCCTCCACCAGAACCCACCTGACCAAGATCACCAAATTCTTCCCTCCACTGACCACATCCCGCAAAAGACACATATCAGACGGAGAGGTAAAAGAGGTGGAAAGTACAGACAGTCCCGCAAAAAAGCCAAAAGGAAAGTAGCCAACACCGAACTTCAAACAGAAAACAACTACGGCATTTTTAACTTATCTAAATACGTACTACACAAAGATGAAATATCCCTACTAAAGAAAGGTCTCTCTTTCTGCCCCACAGAAAAATCTGATTTGTTCGAAATCTTTGTAGACCTTAACCAACTGGTCAGAAAACTCACACTCAAAAGACACTTTGCCGGTAAAGCATTGACATCCATTAACCATCTCCACCCCGGTCAACCAGAAACCTCTTCTTCAGCTCCAACTCCCATCCCCTGTAACCTCAAAAACAAATCGTCCTTCTACCCCTTAGATAGTAGAGGTTCGTTCATTGAATGCTTTTATGACATGACAATTAGAGACCTTAAAACTGCCCTCAGTGCTACCCCTCAACACAAGCTAACTAAAAGTAATCTCAATTTTAAAGAGAAATTAGCCCTTAAAACACTATTAAGAAATGACGACATTGTAATTAAAAATGCCGACAAAGGCGGGGGCATTGTAATCATGGACACCGACTACTACATCCAGGAATCATCACGTATACTCTCTGACTCCAATTTTTACAGACATTTAAAAGATGATCCAACAAAAGTATTCATAAAATCTCTATATGATCTTGTTGATTTCGGCTTTACAAACGGTATCCTAGACAAAAAACTTAGGACCTTCCTCAAAACCCCTCACCCTTCCATTCCTAAGTTTTATTTTTTACCCAAGATCCACAAAACCCTAACCAACCCCCCTGGACGACCCATCATCTCGGGAGTTGACTGCTTAACAAGCAACCTCTCCGCTTACATAGACCATTTTCTACAGAAACACGTCATGTCACTTCCATCTTACATCAGAGACACCGCAGATCTCATCACTTCTCTACAGCCATTCACTTGGCAGGATGATTACCTTTGGGTCACTCTAGATGTATCGGCACTTTACACTAACATCCGACATGACTTAGGAGTTTCAGCCATCAGTCATACATTATCCCAGGATCCCCTAATGCCCGATACACAAAAAGAGTTCATCTTAAGGGCTATAGAACACACACTACAACATAACTATTTCACCTTCAACAATAACTTTTACCTACAAACCCAGGGCACAGCGATGGGCACCAAATTCGCACCATCTTACGCCAACCTCTTTATGGGGGCTTTTGAAGAACACTCAGGACTGCTCACCCACCCCAACATTAGATTTTATAGAAGATACATAGACGATATCATTTTCATCTGGCAAGGAGAAACCAATCATCTTTCCACATACATACAAGATCTCAATAAAAATGATTGGAATCTAACCTTCACCTTAGAACACAATAAAACATCTATAGTTTTCCTCGACTTACAGCTTACCATTGAAAACAATAAGATTGTCACCCAAACCCACTTTAAAACAGTCGATGCCAACAGTTATCTAAACTATACCAGTTGCCACCATTCCAAATGGGTTAGGAATATACCTTACAGTCAGTTTAAGAGGATTAGGAGAAATTGTTCTAATAACCATACATTAAAAACCCAATTAAAATCTTTGAAGGATAGATTTGTGCAAAAAGGTTATCCCAAGAGATTACTGGACCAATCTATCAAACGCATCTCCCTAATATCCCAGGAGGAGAGCCTAGAACCAGTCTGCAAAGAAGCCCTTTATTCCAACAGCTCTACCGCTCCCCCTTACCAAATTAGCATGATCACTAGGTTTAGCTCACAACACAACACTATTCGTAAAATCTTGACTAAGAACTGGAATATTCTTCTAAATGACCCTTTACTCAAACAACACATTGGCCCTGTTCCCACTCTAATATTTCGTAGAGCAAAAACCCTAAAGAATATACTAGCTCCCTCCTGCCCCAAATTAATTTCCAAAAAACCTTAAAAATTAATACAGATACTATTGAACGCCCTGGCATCAAAAAATGCAATAAAAACAGATGCAAATGTTGCAATATGATCACCGAAGGGATCACCGAACTAGTTAACCCATCGAATGGGGACATCTACCCACTCAAACATCAACTTACTTGTGGCACCACCAATGTTGTCTACCTCCTACGGTGTTCTTGTCCACTACTATATGTGGGACGTACCACACAGTCGCTCCGTGAGAGGATGAACGAGCATCGTTCTAATATCACCAGGAAAGTGCTCACCCACAGTGTATCCAGACACTTTGCCACCTTCCATGATGGTGACCCCACGTGCCTACATGTCACCCCCATTGAAACTGACACACTCTCATACCAATCACTCTGTAGACGGGAGATGTATTGGATTTTTAGCCTCCATACTTTAATACCCTTTGGCCTAAACGAATCCCTGGAACATAACAACTATTAACACCTCTCCAGTTTATTTCATTATTATTAGTTGTGCTTTTACTAATTATTACCATTAATATTTATTACCATTATTATCATTATTATTATCTTTATCTTTATTTTTATCTTTTATTTTTCTTTATTTCTATTTTTTATTATTATTATTTTTATTTCTACTTACTTCCAGTAATTCTTTTCCCTCAGGGTCATCTTAATAATATGTATCCGCTTTGTGCGCAATTATATGTATGTACATTGGCACATACGCATAGATACACACTCCATTTTCTGCACCATCCATTCTATATTTTACTTGAATATACTCAATACACCCCGGGCTGGTGCTCACTGCTGCGGGGCTTGAGTGCAATCACTTAGAGTCTTATACACCCATCTACATATTGTCACTGCCTTCAGCTATTATCTTTACTAGCAGTATTTAGTATCCATCTAGTATTTTATATTTTATATTTTATATTTAATCATTTTTGCACCTATCCTCTCTTTTTCCATGTCATTATATTTCACCCATGCATACCTTAATTGGCATTTCTACCATCCCTTTGATCTCACTTCAAGTTTGAGATCCTTCTTTTACTTGAGCTTTTCATCCTCCTGCCGTTTCCCCTCCCCTATCATCAGTGCGTTCCACTATTGGAACGCATACTCAACAGACCTCTGATGATGCGCTCCACTCTGGAACGCATGGCGCACTTCCGGTTTTGCGCTTGCCGCACTTCCGGCCTCCCGCTCTCCATCGCGCGCCCCCCTCTTCCACATGCGCCTCCGGGTATAAATAAACACCGGCGTGAGGCCCATGAGCAAGAGGGAACTCCTCCCAAAGAATTTTGGAATACTTCAAGAGACCCCTGAAGGTATGACACTGAAAACGGCTTTCCTATTAACTTCCCCAACAATTTTAGAGATACGGCCTCTACTACATTTCTGACAGATATTGTGTATATCCTTTTCCTTTTTTAATTGATTGCTGTTACATTTTCCCTTGGGCTCTATTAGATGGGGGTAACAGTCACTTAATGAACCCCATCACCACTATTAATGAAATAAAATAACGAACCCATTATCAAACGAATAAATAAATATATGATGTATGTATTTAACACATCAAGCCACTCTTACAAGTATATTGAATGGAAAATAATAACATAATGAGCACACTTATATGCTAGACACATAACTTTACATCGTGTTGATTTTCACCAGAACTTATTTCTGCTATTATCTAAATTTTATTATATTATTTTATTTTATTGTATTATTGATTTTATTATTACTGTCAGTGTTATCTCATCATTGTATATTATCCTTGTATGTCTTTTAATGGATGTTTTATATGTGCCCTATAACTGACAGATTTGTGATATTACCAACATCCAATCCACCATATTGTTCTACTATTGACGTTTTATTATTTACTCATTTATTGATCCATCCAAGTGTATAGATCATGTTATAATAGATTTATTTTTATTTTTATTTTAAATTTTACATTCCTTCTCTTTATATGAGACCCCTGATGAAGGAGGCTTATTAACCTCCGAAACGCGTTGGGCCAGTGTTTTTTCCAATAAAATCCTTTTGACCAGACGCCTGCCTGGGCTACCGTTACTTGGACAATTCCTACATGCGACCCTGGCCAGGGGGGTTTAGACACAGGTGTCTTGAGCTTTATCCTGTGTCCACCCCCCTCGTGAAGTGAGTACGAGTCATCATTGAAGAGATATCCTACCCCCATCTCTATATCACTGACCGCTCACCTGGGTCTCTCTTTACTGTTCTCTTCCTTGAGTATTTGTACCACTTTTTGCTCATTATATATTCTTCTATCCATCCCAGAATAGACCATTTCCGTCTTTTGAAAATAGGCGCCTCCATTGGTGGTTTTTTTTTTTTTTTTTTTTTTTTTTTTTTTCGGTGACCTTGCACAGATCCTGTGATTTGTGGTCACCCTCCCTTTCCTTCTCATCTACTATAGGGGATAGATTCCCGTCTAATCCCCTAAACACCTGCGCTGCCTTTTTTCTATGTCTACATCCCATTTCACATTTACGTTACGTTTATTATTTTCATCTATTTGAGTAATTTTACCTCTTAACTTATTAATTTATATATTTTTATATATTTATATTTTTTCTTCACTTCCATCCACTCCGCCCTTTGGCGCCTCTCGTCCGAAGTTGTTTCTGCCTTGACAGAAACTCCCTAACCTCTTTTTTAACTTTTTTTTACATTTCGTTCAAATTGTGGAAGTGGCAGCAGCAGCAAAATCAGGATGAGGCCACAGAGTGGCATGATTCCAGAGTGTGGTGGTGGCAGCAGCATAATGAGGCCACAGAGTGGCACGATGCCAGAGTGTGGAGGTTGCAGCAGCAGCAGCATCAGGAGGAGGCCACAGGGTGGCCCGACAACAGAGTTTGGAGGTGGGTGGCAATAACAGTACCCGCTGACAATGGTGGGTGTAAGAAGGAGCACTTGGCCTCAGATGTGTGGCATCAGGTGGGTGGCAGCATTAGAATAGTAGCTGAAACAGGTAGCCAGAAGAAACCGGTCTCTTTTGTTAAGTTTGAGGCAGCATGGATGATCTAATCTGATGCACCAGGCATTGGTGGGTACAAATCCTGGCCACGACTGATTCATTTTGACAAAGGTCAGTCTCTCCACATTTTGGGTGGACAGGTGAGTTCTTCATGGGGTAACTATGGCCCCCGCCGCACTAAACACCCACTTGGATGCCGCACTACTGGCTGGGCAGGACAGCTTTTCCAGGGCAAACTCTGCTAGTTGCGGCCACAAATCCAGTTTGGCTGCCCAGTAGTCCAGCGGATCTTCAATGTGGGGTAGCAGGGTACGGTCCAAGTACGCCACCGCCTGCTGGTTCAGGTCCTGCTCCAGGTCTAGCTGCTGTTGATGGTGAGTACTTTCTTCATTATACAGGTGAAGAAAGCTGCTCATCAGCTACTCTAGACTCAGGCTTCTGCTGACAGAGCTAGTACTGCTCCTGCCACCCCACCCCTCCCCAGCAGCCATGGCAGTGGAACGTGAGCGCAGAGGGCCCCCCGGTCGGACCTGTGAGAGGATAGACGATGACGCAGCGGCAGCTAACTACATAGGATGTCTCTATAGTAGTTCAGTTTGTCCTCCCTCTCAGCGGGTGTAAAAGAAGCCCCCATTCTGGACCAGTAGCGAGGGTCCAACAAGGTGGAGAGCCAGAAGTCATCCCTCTGCCAAATGGTGACAATTCGGCTGTCACTACACAAGCAAGTGAGCATACATTAGGCCATTTGTGCAAGTGACTCGGAGAGACTCCCTGCCTCTATCTCCACTGTATACTGCCACAGTGTGTCTGGGTCCTTTGCCTCATCTTCCTCATCGCCCTGTAGCTCCTTTGGCTGGTCCTGCTCCTCCTCTCCTGTCACCTGTGTAGAAAAACCACCTATTTCGCCACACATTGCTTGTGTTCCAATGTCCTCCTCTTCCTCCAGTTCAGCCCCCACAGGGCTCATATGGCTGTGAGATCTAAGTGCAATGTCTTCAGTCCCCTGACCAGCCAGATTTAGCAGCATCTGTTCCAGGACATGAAGCAGTGGAATGACGTTGTTCATCCCGTAGTCCTGGCAAATAACAAATAACGTGGCATACAGCAGTCCGGCAGCTGAGGTCAGAGCCTGTGGGTCAGATGCAGCAGAAGGCCCAGTCACCTAGTCTGATGTTTGGGCATCGCAGCCTAGAGCAGGTGCTGGCAAAGGCTGGGGGGTGGGGCTATGTTTCCTCCGACCACACAGTACGTCCTGATGCTGGCCTGTCACTGAGCTCTAGTGAGACTGGGGGGGGGGGGGAATACTTAAATATCTAATAACAGGAGGACCCTGCATGGCATGCATGTCAGTATGGGTGGTCCCGCCTCCCAGAGGTCCTTTCTCCATGTCCTCACACATGCAGCAGCCACGAATAGCAAGGAAATTCTGATTTGGTGTGAATCGAACAATTCCTGAAAATCGGATCGAATTCCACTTCATCAGCTTCGATTCGGTCATCTCTAGTTATCAGTATCTGATTGTGGTGGTCCAATACCCAGGACCCCTGCCAATCAGCTGTTGGAGAAGGCATCTGTTCTTGCAGTAGCGCCGCAACGTTCTCTCAGCTTTTCCTAGAACGGAGATGTCACGCTCATCGGTCACATGGCCTAGGCGCAGGTCAACCCCATTGAAGTGAATGGAGCTGAGCTGTGATACCAATCACAGCTGATATCAAATACACAGCGTTGTGCTAGGTGAGCAGGGAGAAGGCAGTGCCGCTCACAGGAGCCCTGGTGCCCTCTCAATCAGTTGATTGGCGGGAGCTGGACCCTCACCGATCAGATACTGATGACTTATCCAGAGGGCAGGTTATCAGTTGTAAAGTCTCTTTCTTTATCTTTAGAGATAGAGGATATTGTGTAGCTATAATAAAGAAAGAAAACATTTTAACTATGTATATGTTAGAAAATTGTATAACTGCCTATTCTGTAAAAAAATAAATTTAATAATTAAAACCAGAATACTGCTTTAATATAATAATCTCTCTTTACTGAACCATTGTTAGAAATTTATTTATTTGTGCCGTCTGGATGAGATTTGTTAATAAGGCTTGATCCTAGGCTAGAATAGCAAGTTAGCAACTTTAACATTCCCCATAATTTTTTCACTACCTGCAGGGTCTTTGTTAGCAGGCAGTAATTTTACGACAGTGTAAATATTGAGACTTCTTGAGCAGGAAAGAAAATTGTGAGAGCAGTAGGTGCATTACCAGGGCCATTTGTAAATGCAATGTAGAAAGCCTAAAGCTATTTACTAACATGTAACCCATAGCCACATATCCAGAATTAGCTTTCATACATTTATAGGTATCATACAGTTGGCCAGGGGTCAATACTAGTGATGAGCAATACTTAGCGAATTTTTGGCTGAATATTCACAATTGCAAAAATCGGCAATATTATTACCTATAACACACAATAGCTGTAACCCCAAAGCCGAGCATGTGCAAGCCAACAACCTATCTATAAGACAGATACAGTCAGCATACCTTACAATGGCAGCCTTGTATACTATGAGGCAACTAGCAATACTCACACCTCAGATAGACCGTATGGGCTATGATATTGACAAGACCAGCTCTCATCTGACTAAGAGACAGTAAGCCTCAAAAGTGATTAATTTGAGTTAGATAGCTTGGGGGGAACAGCACACCTAGATCATTATCCTTAGGGTGACAAAAATTATAATGGATCATCAAACCTCAAGCGCCGTGGATGTGAAGTGGATGTAGTTAGATATTATCATTTATGGATGGATAAATAAACTATCAAACAACCTATTCCACATATTTACGGCTTTGTGGATATAATAATCGTGGGCTGTGAAAATCTGAGATAGTCTCTCAGCGCTTGGTTTTTTAATATATTTCAGTAGGTCTGGCCAGACAATAGGCTATATGAGAGCTCATATATACATTTCTAATTGTATTTTATAAGTGATTCATCACAATATTTTATTTGTGTTATAATATTATACCACTTTCTCTCCAGATAAGTGTGAGTGCCCAGCCTCTTAGGATTTTTCACCTTAAGACACCTCTCACAAGGGTATGAACTTGGCACAACAAACTCCCAGGTTGCATCCCTGGAGAAGTCTTGAGGGATGCAACCTGGAAATTGCAGATGTGAGGAGCAGAATTGTAATTCTTCAGATCAGAGATTAGGGAAAGCAGTACAGATATACAGATATAGGTTAGAGCGGGCAGAACAGGTAAACAGATACATACACGTCAGGAAAGGCAGTACCAGTAAACAGATACAGATCAAGGCCAGCAGTACGTGTACAAAGATACAGGTCAGGGCGTACGGGTGCACAGATACACATAAGGAAAGGCAGTAGGGGTACACAGATACAGGTCAGGGCAGGCAGTACATGTACATACACGGCAGGCAGTATGGGTAATCAGATAAAAGCCAGAGCAGGCAGTAGAGGTACACATATACAGGTCAGGACAGGCAGTACGGGTCAGGGTGGACTGGAAACTTAAAGTGGCCCTGGAAAAAATACTAAAAGTGTAGTTGGGTCCAAATTGATGAAAGGCAGGGCCGGCAATACCATATTATGGCACATTATACCACCGCCAACAGAGCCAAATACCACAGTCCATCACAAAATACTGGCAGCAGCACAAAATTAATCCCCAAAAACTTCAACTGGCCGGCTGTGAGGAGGGCCCAGGTGACCCCCTGGAGCATCGGCTCATGGGGAAATTTCCCTGCAAGGTCTATGGCCAATCCGCCTCTGGTAAGGGTACACAGATAAAAGTCAGGACAGGCAGTACAGTTACACAGGTAAAGATCAGGGTAGGCAGTAGCGGTACAGAGATACAGGACAGGCAGTACAGGTACATGTGTACAGGTAAGGACAGACAGTACAGTACGAGTTTCACAGACACAGGTCAGGGCAGGCAGTCTGGGTACATAGATACAGGTCAGGACAGGCAATATGGATATACAAGTACAGGTCATGGCAGGTAGTATGGGTATACAGATACAGGTCAGGGCAAACAGCATGGGTACAAAGGTAAAGGTTAGGGCAGACAGTATGGGTACACAGATACGGGTCAAGGCAGGGCTGCTATAAGAAATGTCAGGGCCCCATACAGGCAATATATGGATATGCCCACACATACAAGACCCATTTCACATTCATAGTCATAACAGCCATAATATTTTTGTGTCAGGCCATTTTGCTTTACACAGTTTTAATTTATATCAGCGTTTATTATGGGTTAAATGAAAGGAAAATATGTGCTGTATTTATTTATGCAGTCTAAAAAAGTTGGAAAATAAAGTTACTTTTTTTCTCATAATTTTTATTTATATAAGGACCCCAAACCCCAACTCTTTTATATGGTAGGCAGTAGCTCTACCACTAGGCTATAGCCCTGCAGTTTAGAAAGATGGTATTACTGTTACTGCTTTTTAGCCACAGAAAATTATGCATTCATTCATGTATGGCTATATTCTGTAACTGTAAAGCTTGCTGACTGCCATACAGAAGGTGAAATAATCTTTAAATAAAAGTGAGGGCAAAGAAATGTAACTTTTATTTTTCATCATTTTTCTTTTATGGTAAAAGTTTTCTCCAAAGTTAATGTTACTAAAAAATAAAAATACCAGAGCAAAATTTTTGTTACATACTTGCTATTTATATATCACAATACATTTGGGAATAGTATCTTGTTAATCACAATAACTCATACAATATAGAGAACACATTATTTCTGCAAATCGTTAAGAAGTGTAAATAAAAATTGCACAATTGTTTTTCCTTCATTTTAAAAATATACTATTCATTTAACCAATTCATGACTTTTGGTGCAAGTCAGGACTTTAAAGATGCCTCCCACTCAAGCTCTGCGGGCACTATAGTTGCTGGGTGCCTACTGTTTTATGCAGCGGACATATGGAGGCAGAGTCAATGATTGGCGATAATGTTGATCACGGACATTTAACCCGATTGAGACCATAGGATATGTGCAGTTTTTTTCCTGGGACCGCTATGCTCCTAAAGGGTGAATATTTAGTTTCTGATCATTTGGATTCCAGATTGTTTTGAGAAGCTCCAAGTTGTTTTGAGAATCCAGACTTATACTTTTTCTGCTCAGGTTTGTTTTGAGAATTTGGATTTATTTCAGATCTGGAAATTGGCCAGTCCAGAGTCTGTAATAATAATGGATGAACAGGATATATACAGTGACCCTTGTACTGTGCATGTTTTGGCTTCTGTCAACAAGGGAGTGAAGTTCTTTATTTAAATCTATATAAAAGCTATAACCCTTTGGGGGGAAATCAGAGGCTCATCCTATGGAGGGATGCCTTGCGTAAAGACCTAATCGGTGGTTGCCTAATCGAGACTCTGACTACTTTCGCTAAAAGAGTTTCCCATGTGATGTGTCACTGTCAGAGGATGTAAACTCAATTGGTGATGTAAGTGCCTTCATTCTGGATGAGGTCAGAACTCCAGCTGAACTGTTGATGTAATTATGTGTTATGTTCTTTATCCTTTGTATATAGATAATTGCAAAAGAAGTACATTATTTCGCTATATATATATATATATATATATATATATATATATATACACTACCTATTACATTTATTAAACTCATATTGTAGACCTTACTTTAAATTGTAACTTTATTTCCAGTTAAGAGTCTCTTGACTCTTGTGTCTTAAAGAGTATCCGAGCCTGAAGTCTTTCTCTTATCAGCAAAACATTAATTGGCATAGTCGGCAGGATAACTCTAAGAGACATATAGCTGATTTAAGAGACTCTCTCATTAAAGAGTATGTGAACCTAAAGTCTTTTTCTTATCAACAAAACAGCTCCCGGGTGCCAAATGGTTTCCCCGTGCTAAGATCATGGGTGCTGTCTTTTGAAGGCTCTAAAGCCTGCCATACCAAAGTTCCTATCAGACTCTGCCTGTGGCAAGGCTTGATAGGAGCACATTGAATCATCCAAAGGCTGCAAAGTAAAATTATTGCACTCAGGCAAAACAATCAGATGATCAAAGTCCATGTTAAAGTCCACTAGGGGGAATTAAAGTGACTGTAAAACAAAGGGAAAAAAATGTATTTAAAATAAAGATATAAAAATTTAAATTGGCCCCATTTACCCCATTTTAAAAATAAAAATAAAACAGCATCCTGGACACACAGATCCGGAAATCTAAAATTGTATATAAACTTACCACTGGTGATAATTAGGTCTAAACTGGAGACAGGACATGCTGTAGAAATACGATTCATATGGTTGCCACAATTCTTAAATATATACAGTGTAAGGGATCCCTCTTTCTGCCTGGGGCGGCGATGACAGACTTCTCATCAAACAGGTGGGTTTTCAAGCTCAAACAGTGCTTTATTTGTCACACAGCACATGAAACATCCAGGTTTGACAGCACTTGGCACAATGAAGTCGCAGCTTCACATCACAATGTGTTGCACAAAACAATAAATCCTCACCCGGCTAGGCGCTCACTATACAGAGGTTTTCCCAAACCCACTTCTAGCTCAGTGTCCACACTATAGTATTCATCCTCACTCAGCCATGTGGTCAGACAGCTTCCTAGCTGTGACCAATGCAACCCATTGGGGTCTCGGACCACCAGTCCTCCTGACGGTGACCACGCAATAACTTAGGGGGATATGGTCCAGCAGTCCTCCCGGCGTCGTTGGGCCCCCAAAACTCGAGATTTACTCAGCCTTGTGGCCCCCCAACCCTCCTGGCTGGGACCACACGGAGCCTCTGCAGGCTTCCTTTTCAATTCCTCAACTCCTCTCACAACCGCATACTGATTGTTCTTTCCCTCAGTGATTATTCACACTGTAATAGACTAGGGGTGTGGACTGAGAGACTCCCACTACCAACCTGTCTCCCAGTCCAAAGAAATCCAGTCAACTTAAAGAGGACTTTTCATCTGGAAAAAAATTCTGAACCAAGTATCATGATATGTAGAGCGGTGCCCAGGGATCTCCCTGCACATACTATTATCCCTGGGCGCCTCTCCGTTCTCCCGCTATGTCCTCCGGTATCTTTGGGGACTTGGTTATACTGGGCGGAGACTGCCTGACTTGGTTATACTAGGAGGAGTCTGCCCTTGTTCTCCTGGGCATCTCCTTCTCCCAGGCTGTGAGCTCTGCGCTGCGATTGGACAGAGCTACAGCCTGGGAGAAGAAGTCTCCTCCCAGTATAACCAAGTCATGGAACATACCGGGGGACATAGCGGGAGAATGGAGCGGCGGCCAGAGATAATAGTAAGTGCAGGGAGATCCCTGGGCGCCACTCTACATATCATGATATGAGGATGAAATAGAGGATGAAAGGTCCTCTTTAACTGGAAAACCAGGTGAGATATACACCCCCACTGTGCACTTTACCACAACAGTATGTGTGTGTATACTGTTATATATAAAAGAAGTTCCACAGCATCTCAGTATAATGAAGAAATTGTGTCCTTTATTTACCCATTCAGTGTTTCAGTCCACTTGCTGGGCCTTTTTTCAAGCAAGTGGACTGAAACGTTGCATGGGTGAATAAAGGACACAATTTCTTCACTATACGGAGGTATTGTGGAAGCTCTTTTTTATTTTTATTTGGTGATTTAATCAAATCCATAGTCGCTGGCACTCCTTACATTTACTTTGGATGACATTGCTATGGGAGCACTATAGAGTCACTATTATGGCGGAATTGTGGAGGTCACTGTTACAGGAGCACTGTGGATGACACTGTTATGGGACCACTGTGGATGTTACTGTTATGGGAGCACTGTGAATGACACTGTTATGGGGGCGCTGTGAATGACACTGTTATGGGGGCGCTGTGGATGACACTATTATGGGGAAGATGTCACAGGTCATCGCGGCGCATAGATCAATGCGCCGCCGGACCTGTAACGTCATGAAGGAGCGCCCGGAGGCCGCAGCGCAGGTAAGTACACTGCTGCGGAGTACTTACCATGGCAGCCAGGACTTCAGTAGCGTCCTGGCTTCCATGGTAACCGATCGGAGCCCCAGCTTACACTGGGGCCCCGATCGGAATTGCTGCTGCGCATGCGCAGAGCTAAACGTCGGATCCGGCGTTGCGCCGAAACAACGTTTAGCTTTACTCCGGATTAATGCACTTCAATGGGCATTAATTCCGGATCCAGCGTTATGGCATGTCTTCCGGATTTTTGGACGGAGACAAATCCGCAGCATGCTGCGGTTTTGTCAATGTCCAAAAAACGTACACATACTGAACGAATGACATCCTGATGCATCCTGAATGGATTTCTCTCCATTCAGAATGCATTAGGATAATCCTGATCAGTTTATTTCCGGCGTAGAGACCCGACGACGGATCTCTACGCCGGAAAGTAAAAATGCAAGTGTGAAAGCACCCTTAGAAAGTACAGCTTTCACTGCAAAACATAAGCCCTCATACAGCTATGTGAACGGAAATATAAAAAAGTTATGGCTCAAGGAAGATAGGGAAGAAAAATGAAAACTCGAAAAAACTGGAAAGAAAACTCTGGTAGTGAAAGGGTTAAGGGCTAGAATTATGGGATATCAACATCAGTATTAGACCTTGTATATTGTATTATGGTCTCTGAATGGCTTTGTAGATTCTCATCGTATTGTAAAGTATCTGCATTCTGCATGCTTCAAGCTCTTAGAGAATAATCTCATTACTCATCACCTCACAAATCCTCAGAATTTCATTCCTGATGGTGCAAAGATGTTTATCATATTTTAAAAGCTTTAGATGTTTAATTGCTGTAAACTGGGATATGCCTTCTTAAGAGCTCAAATTAAGATAAATTCCAATCCCTAAGAAAATATCACATGCGGCCATGGTTATTAGTTGTTATGAATATTGTACCTCTAATGGGCTCTCTTGTTTTACCATAATCGCACAGTGGGATATATCATCAAAAGGGAAATCAAAATGTTATTTAGTTATCAACAAAACCGAGACTTGTCGACCATAGATCTGTATAGATATTTCTGTGCCTCTTGGCACGTTATAAGTAAAAATGTGGTTTACCTTTGGTATGAGTTGCGATAAAGGTTTATTAATATGACTGGAAGAAAAAAGTTAACCCGTTGCAATTAACTGGATTTTTACAGTGAGTACCAGTCAAATGTGGTCTGATTATTGGTCACAGTTAGTGATGAGCAAAGTTATGAAAAATTTGATTCGGCCACTTCGCCGAATTTCACAAAAAAATTTGATTTGTGACGAATGACTTCATCACAAAGCACATTCCCTTGTCTGCAGCCGGCGCAATGACAGGGAACGGCAATCGCGCCGCTTCCCATCATTTAACGTCTCAGATGCCTCGCTGATAGTGGCATATGAGATTAAAATTAAGGACTTTGAGAGGTTAAGGGTACTTTCACACTAGCGTTATTCTTTTCCGGCATTGAGTTCCGTCCTAGGGGCTCAATACCGGAAAAAAACTGATCAGTTATATCTTAATGCATTCTGAATGGAGAGAAATCGTATTAATTTTCATTGCAATGCATTAGTGCCGGATCCGGCATTAAAATTTCCGCATTGACGGATCCGGCATTCTGGTTTGTGCATGCGCAGACCTTTTAAAATGTGGAAAAAATAAATACCAGATCCATTTTGCTGGATGACACCGGAAAAAACGGATCCAGTATTGCAATGCATTTTTCTGACTGATCAGGCATTTTTTAGACTGATCAGCATCCTGATCAGTCTGGAAAATGCCTGATCAGTCAGAAAAAATGACATGCGTTTGTATACAGTTTGCCTGATGAGGCAGGCAGTTCAGGCAACGGATCTGCCTACCGGAATCAAACAACACAAGTCTAAAAGTACCCTAATCCGGTTAAAAAAAAACATACTCACACCTTATCCATTTGCTTGTAAAGAGGCCATCACTTTTTCCTGAAATTTGGATCGAAGTCAATTCATTTGGCTTTGACTTGCTCAACACTAGTAACAATTATAGACAAATCGTCACTGCGCTTGTCTGTGCCCACCGCCACTCATTTCCTACTGGTTGGTACATCCACCACCTTGCTCACCTGCTTCTTAGCGTCAAGACTCCGGCAGTCTGGACCCATCAGCATCTCCTCCTCCCTGCCTGAGCTCCCTGCGGTCCCAGCCTCCAGAGTAAAAATGCTGCTTCCTCACAAGCTGAGAGCTGCTTCCTGCTGGCAGTGCCTTTATCTGCTCGAAGGAACATGTGTGTGTGCTCCACCTGGCTTTTTAATGGTCAGCTCATGGACCCTAATCCTCCCCAGCAAATGGCTGGTGACACTGGTGTACATCAGGCACCTTCCTAGTTTCCTGCAAAGGTGTGTGATTTGTTTATTATCTTGTTCTGTATTCTGGCCCTGAGCTGCTCCCCTGGTCTGTTTATCCTATTGCTTGTACTCTACCTGCTCTGACCTTGTCCTGTCCCTAACTATGGTTTTGCCTGATCCCTTATGTTTCAAACTAGTGTCTATTGACCCCTGTGGGTCAGAGGTCGCTTGAACAGATTTTACTCCAAGAGGCAGTGGCAGGGCTGTTTTAACACATTGGTAGGGCCAACAAAAAAATTCATGAGCGGGCCCCGCCTTCCTGAATATTCTCATACCTTAAGCAGTAACATACCTTCAACTTTTAAAGAGGTTAAGGAGGGACGCTATCAGCAAATTTTTATGCCTTTAACTCCGCCCAGTACTTATCTATACATGTCCAATTTCTCCCAGTCCCCTTTTTAGCCCCACAAAATAGTTATCCCCCCTTAGTGCCCCTGCAACGAGCCTCCCCCCAGTGCAGATCGTGTTTCAGGTTTTAGGATTTGCAGTGGTCTTCCGGCTATTAGTTCTGTGTGTCACGGTGCTCCTACCTGGATACCGTTGCTTCTCAGAGTTAGGCTCCGTAGCAGTAAAGGGTAGAGTCATAGTTGGTGGAGAATAATCCGAGTCCAGACTCTGTAAAGTTCAACAGTTTTACTTGAATAAACTTGCATCCAGACAACACTTTATCTTGGCTCCAGCAGGCTTTGGGGTAAACTGACAGGCAAACTTGGATACCTGGCTTCAGTCTGGTAGCTGAACTTTATGACAGTTCTGGTACTTTTGCATGGGGTATCTTTGGCTTTTAACCCCCTAGTAATACTCAGTCCATGAACTGCAAGGAATCTGAGTGCTCTATGAGCTGCTTCCCCTGGAAGCATCATGTCTGGTACCTGTGGATTCTAAAACTCAACTCTCCAGCTTCCTGCAGCCACTCCCTTGATAGGAAGCAGGACTAGCCCACTTCTGCCCAAAAAGGGGAGAATGGAATGGTTAGTTCCATTCTATCTAAAGATGTCTCTGCCAGATACACTGCCACCTGCCGGGTAACCAGGCACATTAGATATAATAACAGTTGCACAACACATTATTAAGGCACAATATAAGAGGATCTGGAATAAAAACACAGATTACATTATTGGTTAGCCATTAGAGACAGTAGCAGGGTGTTGGAATAATAGTGGCCGCTCTGGGGTACTACACCCCCATACAGTAGTTATGTTCCATTAGTAACCCCACATGCACCCTAAGTGCTCCCCTCACAATATTGCTGTCCATTTAGTGCCCCCTTATAATAGTTTTCCTCCTTAATAACCCTCACAACAATGGTGCCGCCTTAGTGCTCCAATAGTGATACCCCTGTAGTTTTAGTATAATAAAAATGAGCTGCTCACATTGCCTTGCTCCCATAATGAATGGAGCACATACTCCCCCTGCTTGTGTTTCTCCTGACAAGTGCAGGAGTAGTCACTTCGCCGTGCGTGCCCAGGGCCGGACTGGAATTTAAAAGCAGCCCTGGCACACAATCCCCACCAGCCCACAAGCAATATGCCCCCACCCTCACCCATATTGTGCATTTTGTGCAAAACAGTGCCACACAATTTATGTTTCAGCTATCTTTCTTGACACCAATCTACACAAAGTATTATCACAGTGCAGACTATGAAAGTGTTTACAACACTGGTCAGGCACAGGCAGAGGGCATGAAAGTGGAGCTGTCACCTCTCCTGACATGTCTATTTCAGCAAATACATGTTCTACCCGTAAAATAATTCTGGAGCATCTTTTATTACAACTCTGCATTGTGTTGCTCCTCTTTTATTCCTCCTGGAAATGTTAGACTAACATGGATGCTACCATACTGTTTGTCAAAGGGTTATCATCACCACTGACAGTATCTAAATGCATCCTATTGACAAGGGGCATGGTAACGGGGAGGAATAACAGCGGGACATCATAATTGCTGAATTAAGATGCTCCAAAATTATTTCAGACATCAGACCAGACCCTCAAAATGAATGCAAACCCCAGACTAGACATCTAAACATTTGGGTTAAATGGAGGGCTCCCAAAATATAGGGCTGCATGAAGGGGCCCTAAAAGAATAATGTGAACTGTTGAAGACTACAACCCTACCAAGAACAACAGACTACCTATAATATAATGACTGCTCATCATGGGGGACGGGGAAACAGATACCATATATACAGTATTTGGCACATTTATTAAGACCGGCGTTTTAGATGCCGGTCATAATAAAGCCCAGATGATCTGCTGAAGTTATGAATAGGCGCTGGCCTTTCCATAACTTTGGCGCATCCAGCGCCAGTTCTAACTGTAAGACGTCTTCCAACTTCAAGCTGTCTTACATTTAGACCTTTTTCTATGTTTAAAACAGGTGTAGAAATAGTGAATGAGACGGGCCTGCCCGCCCATACCACACCCACAATCTTAAATCTGCCGTGAGTGAGGCAACGTCTCATATAGCGGAGCAGCTAACTGTTTGAGCCGCTACCTGCACCTAAAATATGCTTAATTTAGTGTGACAGTATTGTGTCGCATGGGCATTTTTGCACCATGCTTGCCACTTTGGAATGGCAGGGGTCGAGCCCAGCAAACTCACCATGTTTTACACCTGGAAACAGGTGTTAAAGAGGTGTAAAAGCTACTCCTATCCGGCAGCTCAGGGGGGAAAAAATACAGGCAGGGGTAGAGTTATCAAAATTGGTTTAGCTGCCCCTAGCAACTAATCAGATTCCTCCTTTCATTTTTTAGAGCTCCCTTTGGAAATGAAAGGTGGAATCTGATTGGTTGTTATGGGCAACTAAGCCAGTTCTACTTTACACCAGTTTCATAAATCTCCCCCACTAACTTTCACATGAATAGGACTAATTATCATCTTGATCTGTGAGCACATCTAAAGCACATGCATGGCAGAAATCTAAGTATTAGGCCTCATGCACACGACCGTATGTGTTTTGTGTACCGTTGATGTACCTTTTTTCTTTGGCGGATCTGTTTTTTTGGCAGATCCATTGTAATTATGACTATCCTTGTCTGCAAACGTGAAAAAAATAGGACATGCTCTATTTTTTTGACAGAATGTAAACACGGACCACGGATGCAGAACAAAAATGGTAGACCATCCGCATTTTTTGATGGAACCATTGAAATGAATGGGGAAGCATCATATCCGTGAAAAAAAATGGAACGGATGCGGAAACAAACAACGGTCGTGTGCATGGGGTCTTAGCTTCTAGTAAATACATCAGATCTCCATGGGCAGTATAATACTATATGAAGATTCGTCTCTGTAAGTATTAGAATGTATGGGCTCCGATTCAGGAAGTCACGCGAGACTTTGTTGAATAACTTTCTTAATTGATTGTGAAAATCAGCTGTGAACTTGGCTTCGGTTCCAAGGTACTACTCGGAACTGAAGCTGAGTTTTTAAAGGGAACCTGCCATCAACTTTATGCTGACCGTACTGAGGGCAGTATAAATTAGTGACAGAAATGCTGATCTCAGCGGTGTGTCACTAATGAGCTAAAAGTAAGTGGTTGCCGAGAACCAGCATCATATTCATTGCAGCACAGGTCTGGAAAAGAGTCAAATTTACCTGAGAAGAGTCCTGGTTATTCATAAATCCCTGCTCTCCTGCCCACCTGCTGATGACTGACAGGCTTCTACCAGGTTTTCTCCCTTTCTCTCTAGGAGAGAACTGCCAATCATCAGCAGATGGGCGAGAGAGCAGGAGATTATGAATACCCATGACTCTTCTCAGGTAGATTTGACTCTTTTCAAGGCCTGGGCTGCAATGATTATGATGCTGGTTCTCGGCAACCACTTACTTTTAGCTCATGAGTGACACACCGCTGAGATCAGCATTTCTGTCAATACTTTATACTGCTCTCATTACAGTTAGCATAAAGTTGATGGCAGGTTCCCTTTAAGTGTTTTTCACTGTAATAATTAATTACTGAAGTTATTTAACAAAGTAATGCACGACGTCATGAATAACTTACTTTGGCTCATCAGAGCTCATACATTCTAATACTGTACAGAGAAAAATCTCCGTCCAGTATTATAACGAATGCTTTAGCGAAGCGTAGTATCCGAAGCTTGCTTTGCTCATCTCTAACAGCTACCTGTGAGAGGAGAATATAGGAGGTGAAGGATCTTTGGTGATGTCAGCATCACCCTGTGACCAGTGCAGGAAGCCAAGGCATAGCAGAGCAGCAAAGTCTGAAGGACCTTTGGTGATGTCATCATCATGTGACGAGTGCAGAAAACTGGTAAAAGATCTGGGGGATGTCACTGTGAGGGGGTGGAGCTAATGTGTTGTTCCTGGAGGAGAGGTTAGTGGTGTCCCGGGATAACCCATATAACATCCTAGAAAAGCTGGGAGTTGTAGTTCTGTCCTATTATATCCCTCTCCATGTAATTGCAATGTATGCCCCAGTACAGTCTGGTAATGCTGGGAGTTATAGTTCTCTACTCTTATACCCCCTCTCTGTAATGTATACTGATGACCCATAATAAGTCTAACCATACTGGGGGTTATAGTTATTTTCTATTTAAAGCTCTCACCTAGTAAGACTGGATGATGCCCTATAATAATCTGGATATGCTGGGAGTTGTAGGTCTCTCTTCTTCAGCTGGGTTCACATCACCATTCAGTTTTCTGTTTTGCGTTCAGGACTTTTTTTCTGTCCAAAATTGCAGATCTGAGACGGAAATGGTTCAAACGGATGCCAAATGTGCAGAACTGGTGCTTGAAAAACAGGATCTGTTTACGTCTTTATTTTTCTGTTCTTTTGATGGATCAGAAATACGGAACAGCCTGGACATGCTGGGAGTTGTAGTTCTCTCCACTTTTACCTCTCCCTGTGTTGCCCTCTAATTTCCAATAATAACAATTTGGTGATGATGAGACTTGTAGTTCCCTTATCACTATTATAATGTTCTGCGGTGTGTATAGGTCATAGGAGCACAACAACAAAAATTAATGTAGTTCCACCGGATCTGGCGCTTCATGAATGACAACACCTGATGGATCCCGCTGACTATGATGAGATCCAGCAGCATCACCAGTTAAGACTCCAGTCCAGCTCCGTGAAGATATGCCCCGGCTCTGACTGCGCTCTGCCAGCAGAACAAACAGTAAGTCAGCATTGGGGAGGAGGTGAAGCAGGAGCAGGCACAGTCCATGGGGGAACCCTATTGATAACACCAATTAAAATAAGGTAGAATATGTTGAGACAGACTTACATGATGTCAGTCGCTCAAGCGCCATTCTGCCATGATGAGGGCCGATAAGGGAGGAGCAACAGTAATTATGGACACTGAGAGTTACAGAGAGGAAATTTTAAGACAGTTACAAGATACTGATGTCTATAGCCCCTTGAGTAAAGATCCAAAATGGGATATCCTACGTAAGATTAAGTTGCTTGTTGATAATGCATATGCAAATGATCTTATTGATGAAAAATTGCACACTTACCTGATACCACCAAATCCAATTACACCTATGTTGTACATCTTGCCTAAAATCCACAAGAGATTGCAGGATCCCCCTGGACGCCCTATTGTGTCGGGGGTGGATTCTGTTTTCTCTTGTGCAGCGACTTTTCTCGACAAGGTATTGAGAGAGTTTGCTGTGGGTGCGAAATCATACGTCAGGGACACCACAGACTTCCTCTCCAGGTTGAGTTGCCTCGATTTTGGAGAGGGGGATCTGTTGGTGTCCTTTGATGTAACTAGCCTCTATACAAGCATAGAACATGAACTGGGACTTAATGCGGTCAGGTGGGCCCTTGAAGGCTCAGGATACAAACCAGACATAAAAATGTTCTTATTATCATTACTGGAGATTATTTTGATGGACAACTACTTCCTCTTTGAGGATAGATTTTACGGGCAAAGTCGGGGGACCGCAATGGGGTCCAATGTGGCCCCGACTTATGCCAATATTTACATGGCGTGTCTGGAGGAGCTGTCTATATATCCATCCACCCCCTTCAAGACAGTAGGGGGGTGGATGAGATATATAGACGACATCTTCCTAATTTGGAAGGGTTCAGTCATGGAGCTACAGTCGTTCCATGACTATATTAATCGATTGCATATTAATCTGAAGTTCACGGTGGTCTACTCGGGTGAATCGTTACAATTTTTGGACACCTTAGTATATGTTAAAAATGGAAAATTAGAAACTGATTTATATGTCAAAACAACTGACCGTAACAGTATGTTGCATTTTGACAGTGCACACCCTAGAAAGACAATAGAATCATTACCACTGAGCCAATTTTTGAGGGCCAGACGGATCGTTTCAGATGAAAATTTAATAGACATCAGATTAAGGGACATGGGAATGAAATTCAGGGAGAGAAAATACCCGAGACGATTAGTGGAGAATCAGATGAAAAAAGCTAAGGCTATGCCACGCCAGAAATTACTAACCCCTAAAGAGAAATTGAAAGATGAAAAGGGAAGTAGGATACCATTTGTATCCACCTATACAAAAGCCAGTAATGAAGTCTCAAGGGTTATACGGCAGAATTGGCATATCCTTAAAGAGTCGTTCCCCAAGGTGGAGGAATTCAAGAAGCCTCCCCTGATGTCCTATAAAAGGTCGAGAAACCTGAGTGATAAATTAATCTGTACGGATATAAAACCAATAGAAAAAAGTGAAGGGAGAAAGGGCTGTTTCCCCTGTTTGGGTTGTTGCAATTGCAACAATATGATCAAGGGCCAGTCCTTTAGTCATCCAAGGACAGGAAAAAGGTATAAAATGCAGAACTTTTATACCTGTAATTCAGAATATGTGATTTATATTTTGCAGTGCCCATGTGGGCTTCTCTATGTAGGGGAGACCACGCAGCACTGTAAAAACAGGATAACCAGCCATAGGTACACTATAAGAAAATTGTTTGTGAAAAAACGGGACCCTAATTACAAGGATGAAGTTGAATTGCCAGTTCCAGAGCATTTTTGGGAACATCGACATAATGTAGCCCAATTAAGATTTATGGTGATAGATGGTGTCCCACCCCTACGCAGAGGGGGTGATAGGGAGAAATTATTAAAACGTAAAGAACAAAAATGGATACATGAACTTGATACGTTAGAGCCAAAGGGCTTGAACAGGGATTTTAAGATTGGATCCTTATTCTGAAACACTAGGATATCTGAGATTGATAAACATTCTGAAATTTGGTGCCCGGCCAAGAGGCCGTGATAATAATGTTTTCTGTTTTATATAATGATTGGTTATATATAATAATTTGTTTTAACATCACTAACCTCATTCCTCCCATGTCTTACAGGTTATGTGTTGAGGATGGATGCAGGAGTTTGGACCACATGAATAATGGACCTGGCAGAGGAGCTCCTGAATGGGGCCATGTCTGTATTTTGTAAAAGTGGGGGTGTATACTTCCTTTCTCTATTCTTACTTTTAGGAGATAGTAATAATGTGAGACGTGTACATGACTGAAGAATGGACAGTAGGTGCTAATACGGGTATCGTGAATACCTAGCTTTAAAAGCAGGAAGTCCCACCCAGGCCGGAATGCATGGCAATTAAGTGAGGTTACTTCTGACCTGACGGCCAGAAGCACCCACAAGAATTAATAAATGTTTGGGTGGAATGCAGAATTCCTCTGTCTCCCGCGGTGAGGAACCAAGGGTTGACAGAAGAATTTAACTGCAGTAGGATAAAAGTAAGGCTGGGAGGTGAGACGCCATTAAAATGAATTTTAGACCTCTTATTGAGGCCCCGTATGTAAGCCCACGGAGTTAGATATGAAAGATGAGCGATCTCCAAGGCAGAATCGAGAAGGAAGTGCCCGTACCAATGTTACACCGGCTGTCATAGCAGGACCTTTGGAAGCGTCAGCCTGCTAGGCAACGGATGGACCAGCTGACAGTCAGGTGATTATCGCGTCATGACTACGTCACACCAGCTGACTGGTCATGTGATGCAACGGCAGAGGCGCAGGCGCAGTAAGTAAACTGAGACGCCGCTATCAATGCCGGAGTCTCCATTTAATAGAAATGTGGTCTACACTCAGGTATGCGTCCTCTATACATTTAAGAAGTATATGTAATAATGTGAATTGATGATTCTGTATTAATGGGCGAACGAGAAGCCTATTCCAGCTGTAGAAATGGGAGGAAATGAGGTAGTAAATTGGGGGAGGGAATTATATCACCAGAATATGTATATATGGAGTAACACTTGATACAGCCATTTGATAGCTTGACAAAGACTTGATAAGTCGAAACGTTGCTGTCTTCTTGGATCCAATAAAATAATTGAAGATTCCTTTGGAGTGCCGTGGTGACATCTATTATTTACACGCAATTCTGCCATGACCGGCGTGCGTTTAAACTTGGAACACATTTCGTCATTTCCTGTCCATACAGATGGACTTCCCAGTGTCCCCTTATAATAAATATCTTTATTAATATGATCACACCAACACCCATATCTCACTGCCATCACTAAGCAGGCATGGGGAAAGAAGGTAGCAATCTGCCCCACCTCTATGTACAGTGACATCCATTATCGTGTGCACCTCATGGTGGAACGCACCACTGGACAGGAACATCCGGCATGCGTGTTACCCCGGAACGCAGGAGCATAGCAGACATCAGGGTTACAGACAGTGCAGCCCAACCATCCTGCGCTCCACGGCGGACCGGACACATCCTGCCGGAAGTGTCGACATGCGCTCCACCCTGGAAAACAGAACCATCACGTGCTACATGGCGAACCACAAAACCGCCTGGAAGTATTAGTGTGCGCTCCACCCTGGAGCGCAGAACCGCCGCACCAAACTCAAAATTCAACCTGGGTGCCATAGTATGATCGCAATTAATAAGAGCCGAATATCTATAAATTATGCTTATAAAACAAGTGTTACCTTATATACAGTATATAACATCATCATTAACGTTGAAAATGTACAATTACAATCCATAGTGACCAATAGTGCCCAATTGCTATCATATATCAATAATAAAAAATACATAATTGAATCAAACTTATATAAACATGATAATTAGTATATAGTGCAAAATTAAAAAATGTAATAATGATAATAAACAAATACGAGGTGAAAGTGATTCAGTAAAAGTGCACAGTGCCAAAGTACAATCAATAAGATCAATCAATACACAATATATAATCAGAATCAGACCAGTGATATATAGGACCAACATCAATTAATGAAGAATTTTTTAAAACACTCAATAATTCATAAACACTCAATTATTCATAATGTCCTCAAAGGGTAATGTACGTCATGATATTCTCCAGGTTTGCACAGGGTAATAGGCATCAGGAGCCGTTTTATGGACATATAGTGCTTTATCACTCAGTGACTTCATCCAGATAAGTGGACATAACCATATATTCAACTTCCTCCATTTCAGGCTGTTTTTATATTCACCTTAAAAAAATTAATTAAAATAAAATTAATAAAACATAAAACCTTGGAGCATAAGTTAAAAGCAAATCAATACAGAAACTGAGATTTTCATTTAAATTTCGAGGGGTAACTGTGTCAAGTGTAAAAATCCATTTTGCCTCTCTCTGAGCCAACAGACGTCTCCAATTACCACCCCTCCTTCCCACCAAGTCCCTATCAATACCCCTTACTTTTTAAGGAACCATCAATACCATGGTGGGTCTTGAAGTGGCTGGGGATGGTTTTAAAACCTGTCACGTCCTGTTCATCTTTGGCTGCCTCAATTCCTTGGACGTTTTCTCTCATACGTCTTTTCAGTTCACGTGAGGTAAAACCTACATACAACAGATTGCATGGGCAGCTGGCCATATATACTGTATCACCCCAATTGTGTTGCAACGTATTGTATGTGTTATCTGGTAGATTTTACAGCCAGAACCAGCCATAAAAGAGGTTGTCCTTTCAATGTTTGGGCAGGCAACACGATCGCCACATGGCCAGCATCCCCATTTCGGACCTGTAGAACCAAATGCCTTTACTGGACTCATACCTTCATGATGGCTATGCACCAGAATGTCTCAAAGTTTTTTTTTCTCTTCTGTGCGTAATAGATGACCGGTATGGTAGCTATTTATGAAATGTATTATACATAAGTAGAATGTTCCAATATTTTTGTCAAATTGTCGTCACTTCCTTGTGACCTGATTTGAAGGAGGTAATAAACCTTATTTATCTCCCTCCATTTATTTGTTGGTGATTATTATTTGCCGTTCACGGCAGCAGTTATATGTTCTAAAGCCCTTTTTGGCATGTATTAGTGGGGAAAAAGAAAGAGGGCTTATTAGTGAGAAAATTACAGCCCTTTTTGGTGTGTATTAGTGGCAAAAAAAATTTTGCCGTTCACCGGTGAAGTTCCATTTTACTACAGTCATTTACAGGGTGTTTTAATAGGATAGATACGTACGTACGTAAGTACGTACGTACGTCCTATTAGCAGTTCTGCGGTAAATTGTGATTGTTTATTTTTTTGGGGTGTATTAATAGGAAAAAGAATATGTCTTATTAGCTGGTCTGCAGAGAACCGACATTGTTATACATCTATTGTTGGGGTGTATTAATAGGAAAAATAAGTACTAGTGTTATTAGCCGTTCTGCTGTGAATTTACATTGTCATACAGATATTGTTGCACTGTATTAATAGCAAAAATAAGTATGTGTTATTAGCCGTTCTGTGGTGAATTTACATTGTGATCCAGTGGTGAAATTTGTTTGTGATACAGCCTTTTTTGGGAAAATTGATGGGTGAATGTAGAGTTCCGTTTGTATGGACCGAATTGTGTCGATTAGCCATTCATTGGTGAAATTTTTTTGTGAAACAGCCTTTTTTGGGAAAATTAATGGGTGATTGTAGACTTTCTTCTGTATGGACCGAATTGCATCAATTAGCCATTCAGTGGTGAAATTTGAGATACAGCCTTTTTTGGGAAAATTGGGGGTTATTGTTCTGAAGTATCAGAGGAAGGGCAAAATAATCAGTGACGTCAACACAAACTTATTGCTGACACCCTCTTCACTCTGTCGGGGGGGCTCTACTTGTACAGTATAAGCGTTTAATAAAACAGGTTCTGTAGACATCTATGTGGAATCAGCTGACGAGGGTGTAAAAGGAGTGTGCTTCTTCTTAACGCTAACATCGACCTGTAAGGCTGAATTCATACTTGATTTATTTGGTCAGTTTTTGCCCCGTGACTGCCCAAATAAATGAAGTGTGCAGTGATTCTAAGAGCGACGCCTGTCATCTGCATGTCATACTGACTCACGGTATTATTTCACTACCACAGCAGACTCCCTATGCGCGTTACTGCAAAGCACAGTGTTCTACATCACTATAAAGGCTCTCTGCAGCCGGGAAATAGCTATTTTTTTACGCGATTCGCTGCAAATAAATTCGGAGCAAACCAAATTTTTCTAATAATTTGCCGAATTGAATTTTTTAAAAATTTGCTCATCTCAGCAGCAACTAAACAATAAGTGTACCTGTAACCTAGTACCCACAGTATGTTTTATAATCATGCCACACTGTGATAAGCTTCTAGTTGCAGCCTACTATGCCCCCTTACTCAGTGCCACCAGGTTCTCCCCTTTTTACTCAGTGCCACCAGGTTCTCCCCTTTTTACTGTTTGTTTCTCTCCATCCTCCTCTATCTTGATGGTGGTCCCGCACCCTTCTCCTTGCTCCCTCCTCCAGCTAAGGAGACAAGGTTCCTACTTGACAGCTGTGTCCTCATCAGGCTGTCAAGGGGGTGGGGCCAGCAGGAATTCCTGCACTCTCATTCCATTCTATTGTGTCTATTCTATTGTGAGCAACACCCCAGAGATGCCTAAATGAGAAGGATGCAGAGCTAGTATAGAGCTCCACAAAGAATGAACAGACTGAATGTTTGGCTGGGAAAGAAAGGAGTCCTTTAAAGCAGCCCTGGGTAGTGGCCTGGTAATTCTCCTGCAGTGGAGTCCAGACACATGTATAGTGGTTAAAATGTGAAGACCCGGGGAGCCACTTAAATAATACCCTTAGAAGCAGCCCTAAATCAAACCTGTTCAAATGACACAGCGTATCGTAAATGGCATTTATCATGTAGACAAAGTTATTACAAGGCACTTTCTAATGTACTGTGATTGTCCGTATTGCCTCCTTTGCTGGCTTGATTAATTTTTTCATCATTTTATACATACTTACCAACATTTCAGTTGGTAAAATCGTTTTATCTAAGCCCTGCCAGTGGGAACGTCCCAACCCCACCTGGGAACACCCACTTATGGGTGGAGTTTAAATTAGCCATACCCATTTTTGGACAGGACATCACAAATTTTCCGGGACTGTCTCTGAAAATCAGGGAAAGTCCCACCAAATTCGGGACAATTGGCAACTATGCTTTATTGATTATCCCCACTATGATCGACCTTAACTTTGCATCTACGGGAGTACTCAAATTACAATATATATCACATAAATAACGAAGTAACCATATTCCCCTTAAAACAACAATCTTTATTGAATTACTTAAAATATAACTTATACGTACACATGTAGGGAGACAAACAAAAGCACCAACACCCGATTACAACACTCAGAGGGGTGCGCCAACCACCGATTATAACCTACTAAGGTATTTACTTTTGGCCATGTAATGTTGTGTGATATGGTTTGTGACCGGGACCCTAGGTAGATCGTGAGTTTGGGGGATTCCCAGCGTTATATAGATAGGAAAGTCCGGGGTCACATGTATTTCAAATCGATAGGCTGCATGGTCACATTAAGATGCTAGTGCATAGCAACCGGATGGTTACCAAGCAATAATTGTAATCGGTGTTGGTGCTTTTGTTTGTCTCCCTACATGTGTATGTGTAAGTTATACTTTAAGTAAATTAATAAAGATTGTTGTTTTAAGGGGAATATGGTTACTCCGTTATTTATGTGATATATGCTTTATAGATTGCCCATTTCCAGGGGTTATGATCACCCTGCAATCCAGCAGCAGTGGCTGTGCTTGCACACTATAGTAAAAGGTGCCAGTTTATGCGCACTTCCTTTGTCTCGGCCACCAGAAAAGCTGTCTCTTTGTCCTATAGTGTGCAAGCACGGCCACCACTGCTGGATTGCAGGTTGCTTGTAACCCCTGGAAATGAGCAGCGTATAATGTGATGGAAAAATGAATGACGCCAGCAAAGGAGACAATAAGAAAATCACAATACAATAGGAACTGCCTTCTTTAAATGATACATTTCCTGAAGTGAGACAACCCCTTTAATATTGTAATATATCTGTGTCTTTCCTCCTGTATTATATGATGTAGATTGGGGTGGTACACATTAATAAAAATTGAGTAGTATAGCTTTAAATGTTGCTGCAGTATTCCTTGAGTTACATAGTGACATGTCTCTAATACCTATTTTCCTGTCAATTAATTAACTAGCTATTGTCTCGCTAAATACTTGTATTATTTGTTTAAAGATGAGATCTATTTTCTTTCCCTCTGTCAGACGTACTAAGCCAGTAATGTAATAAACTATAAAACACAGGCATTTCCTAGTTCGGATCCTATATACTGCTTATGACATGTGTCAGTGTGTTCTCTCCTAATTCGGCTGAGTGGCAAATCCGCCAGCTGGAGCACCCCCACAGTTATGATCCACCTTCTTTATCTTCCCTGTTGTCTTCGGAAGTTCTGAATGATCTGTAAAATGGCAGACGTCATTTTAAATGATTCGTCCAAAACGAGTCCCAAAGTTTTTGGGGAAATTCAAAACAAATTTTAGCATTTTTTTGCAGCTTGGATGCCGACCCATTAATTTCACTGGGGCCGCAAAAGATGCTCACAGCACTCTTGTTCCATTCCGTGGCCCCGCAAAAAAAAAATAGAACATGTCCTATTCTTGTCTGTTTTGCGGACAAGAACAGGCATTTCTATAATGGGCGGCCAATTCCGTTCCACAAATTGCTTGACACACACTGCTGGACCGCCGGTATCGCTGCAGTCGCAAAATGCATCGCGGTCGTGTGCATGTAGCCTAACCAATACAATTAAGAGGTTATAAAAGATTAGAAAAAACATAGTTGTTTGTGGTATAGCCGCTCAGCTCCTACTGAAGTGAATGTGGCTGAGCTGTAATACCACATAAAATCTGTACACAAGGGTGGTGCTGTTTTGGAAAAACACAGCCATGTTTTTCTAATCCATATATTTCTGTAATATCAAGGTACAGTGCATAGCTTGGATATGCCACCACTTGCTAGTCTTGTGGATCAGACCTCAGGGACCCCAACAAAATACAAAAATAAAAGGAGTCCATTATGAGCAACATTATTGTTTCTAACATGTTTTCCTACAATCTAATCAGAATTTTCTTTGTGTGTCCATTCTTTGATTGTTTGTGTACACACGTAAGTCGGAAGCATTGTCTTTTCTTACTGTATCTAATTACATTTCAGTTTGTAGTCTTCTGTTTGTGAAACTGGAACAACCATATAGTGTTATGTTATGTGCCCACATGAACTAATCCTTAGAGTTCTTTGTTTGTTCTACAAAGGGGTATTCCGGTTACTATAAATATAACTTATGTTTTAGACTAATTCATCATCAATAATTACCTAATATAATGTAAATGTCACATATTTACTGTTCAGTAGTTATAAAAGTAGTTTTCTTTCTCTGCTACCCACTGTGTTTCCTCATAAAGGACCATGGCATTGACCTGTAGTTCTGAGCCTTTGTTAGGTCGAGCATGCTCAGTGTGTTGCTATCAATTCTCTAGCTAAATGTCTTGTGAAACAAAGGGCGTGTTAGTGTGCTGGAGATTACTGAGTAGAGGGGGTGTAACGTTACATATCCCTACTTCGTGAGATTTCCCTACCTGTGCGCAAGCGCCGAGGGGTGATCTGATGGCCATTTTTTTCTAAAATATAATAAATATAAATATTTATTTATTTAAAAGAAAAAATGGCCATCAGATCTCCCCTTGCGCACTAGGCCATAGTATTTCCCTACTTAGGCTCTCCGGCGCATGTGCAGAGTCCCGGCGTGCAGCTGAACTCCGCTGAGATTTTCCCTAAACTGTCATTTTGCGCATGCGCAGATCGTCACAACCCGGGAACGCCTCCTCACGTCATATCAAGTGCGACCGGTAGGGAAATCTCACGAAGTAGGGAAATGTAACGTTACAGGGGCATGACCGGACTGTGATATCAGACAGCCAATCAGTAAACATCAACACTCACAGCTGGAAAGCTAGGGATTGTGGGGATTGTAGTCTTTGAAGTTTTGTGAGGGAAGATCAGGCTCCATGATACTCTCAGTGTTTTGCAGGCTCACACAGGAGCTAGACAAATGGATTGCAAGGTAAAATGAAGCTCTAATTATATGTATAGGTATGGGTTCTTGTTGGGTCACAGCTTGCAGCCTTAATGCAGTTTTTCAAAAATGACTTTAAAGTTACTTTAGGGTACTTTCACACTTGCGTTGGTGCGGATCCGTCTGTTTATTTGCACAGACGGATCCGCACCTATAATGCAAACGTTTGTATCCGTTCAGAACGGATCCGTTTAGAATTACATTGAAAGTCAACGGATCCGTTTTCAAATGCACCATATTGTGTCATTGAAAACGGATCTGTCCCCATTGACTTACATTGTAATTAAAAACAGATCCGTTAGGCTCCGCCTCTTCAGACGGAAACCAAAATGCTGCATGCTGCGTTTTGGTGTCCGCCTCCAAAACAGAATAGAAGCGGAACGGAGCCAAACTGATGCTTTCTGAACGGATACTTATCCATTCAGAATGCATTGGGGCTTAACTGATCCGTTTTGGACCATTTGTGAGAGCCCTGAAACGGATCTCACAAACAGAATCCAAAAGCTAGCGTGAAAGTACCCTTACTGGAATACTCCTTTAAGAAACCGGGTAACAGGATTGAAGATGTGTGCCATGCAGAGCGCATGGGTCAGCTCTTCTTGACACAGCACAGAGAGAATGTTCTGCCTGTTGTCAGTGACTATGGTTCCTATCTCCAGTTGGTGAGGAGACAGCCAGGATTCGATTTCTAGCTTGATGATGCGGAGCAGTTCCTCCCCGATGTAACTACTTTCGCCCAGGCTGACCAGGTGCTGAACCTCATGACAACGTCTTGCTCTGCATAGGTGGTATGCTGGAGGACCACTCTGAACTGTGCCCACAGTGCAGGCTGAGGAAAAGGTAGAGGATGAGGAGGCAGACAAGGACACTGGTGCAGAAATCCCATGATTACAATGCGGAGGCACCATTGCCATCACCTGGCAAAGTTGCGGGTGTGCCTGGGCAGCAACCACCTTTACCCAGTGGGCTGTAAATTACATATATTGTCCTTGACTATAGTTACAGCTTCACACGTCTGCGCTGCCGTGAACTGTACTAGACACTGACAGGCTCAAGGACTGGCCCACCATCTGCTCAACATTTCAATTATATCACCCTCACCAGTCTCATGGCCATGTCCCTGACCATTCTCAACATGTGCTCCCACTAGACTGTTATGATCGCTAGTTTCACACCTAAAGCGGACCTCTCCTCCAAGTCTGTGCTGGCTTGTAGCTGGTAAGTGTCCTCACTGAGCTTGTCCTAGCTGAAATGCGCAGCAGAGCCGGCAGCATACATTACTTCCTGAGCAGAAGGAGCAGCAAAAGAAAGAGGCAGTTGCAAGGCAGGAGAGGACACAGAGGTTGTTCCTGGGCCATGACAACTAAGTGTGGTGTCAGAGGAACCCACCGGTTCCTGGATGTGTGTGTCAGACGTCACTTGAGAAGATGTTGAAGAGTGAGTCAACCATTCCAGTACAGCTGAATTGTTGGTCAAAACACGTCAAACAAGACAGTGGCAGCTCTGGTGTTGCTGTGGCTGCTGCTACCACCACGCCTTCTTCTGCTGCTACTTGTCCTGGCTACAGCAACATTTTTGACACTGCACCTTACTTTTTAGGACCCAGACAATGTTCTGTTGGCCATTTTGTAAGTCACTGAATCAGTAATATAACGATATAACTAAGTATGAATGGCGCAGCAGTTGAACTAGGAAAATGTACCTATATATTAGGCTGCCGTTTGACACTGAGTCTTATGCACAGTAAGTCTATGTATAAGAGAGCAGATTAATAATAAATGGTGCAGCAAGTGAACTATATAAACGCACCTGTATATTAGACTGCCTGTTGACTGTCACGTGCCGGAGGCCCAAGGCAGACCTCCGGGACGTCATGCAAACAGGACACAGGCAAAACAGACAAAGGACCCACAGAGAACTTTATTCCAAGTGTAATAAAAGCACATGACAGTAAGCAGGTTAGGCAATAGTGGTAGCACTACCACAGAACCAAGTTCACCGGTAGACCAAAGGCAAAACCCAAAGAGCTGAGAGTCAGATGAACTGGGCTGAGGGCTCACTGGTCGCACCTCAAGGAAGGTCCCGGTACACTTTTCTCCTACCTCCAGAAAACAGGCTGGTGAAACCAGCGGAAAGGCAACACAACTGGAACCCAAGCAAACACAGGACATGGAACAGACAACAAGATGAATGGGAACCAGCACAGAAGCAGATGCCTGGACCCCAAGCGGAAGGAAGCAGAGCTGCACACAGACTAGAGATTCATACAGACTAGAGATCCTCCCACCAGAGAACACAGGGACCCTCTCAGGAAGGCAGGACAAACATGGGACAGGAATAGAAGCAGAAAGGAACTACAGGCAGACAAGAATAGAAGGGATCAGAAGAAGTTTAGCACTGCCAGGCTATCAGATACAGTAGAGCACTGCTAGGTGAATCAAGGAACAGACAAGGATAACATAAACAACATACAGGAATGGTACAGATCAGACAAGGACATAACCTCAAACACCATCACAGAACAGGTACCAGCAACATCAGACAAAGCAGCAATAATGCATTACCAGGTTACACCACAAACATGGGCAGATAGGAAAAAAACCTGTGTCAGCAGCAAGGGGCTACACCCAGTAAGGCACTGGACAGAAGATAGACTGACCATGAGCCCCACAGCTCACAGGTAGATATAGATGCAAAATAAGGGCACCTGATAAGCCACACCCAGGAATGGACCAGGGGAAGTTAACCCCATCTGAACCAAACAGGGACATGCAGGCTGCAGTACTGGACGTTGTCCCTGGCAACCAGCATATACAGAGTCCACCGCAGCCAGTACGCCAGAGCACAAACAACCTGTAACACAACAGAAATGCATTCTAAGGCCATGTTCACACACAAGGCCATAGCCAGCACGCATTGCAGAACCAGCATGCATGGGGATACCCACAGCCAGTACACAAAGCACATGCAGCCAGCCTGCATGGCACCAGAGACATGAGCCACAGAGATTCAGACACAGGAATCCACAAACACATCAAGCATGCAGTCCCAAGCAACCATCATACACAGGTGTCAGCCTGCAGCCAGTACGCGAGGGAGCCTGCAGCCAGCCTACACGGCAACAGTGATAAGAACTGCTCAGAGAAGCAGACACGGGGAGAGCAAACATTCACAGGCAGCATTTCCACAAAACACTGCAGCCAGTACGCAGCCCCCAGCAACTAGCATACAAAGGAGACAGCCTGCAGCCAGTATGCGAGAGGGCATGCAGCCAGCCTTCATGGCCAAAACTGTCACAGTGAACCGTACCCATGACATTGACATTGAGTCTGACACACATTAGGTCTATGTATAACAGAACAGATTAAGTATTGATAGCGCAGCAGGTGAACTAGATAAACACACCTACATATTAGACTGCCTGTTGACAATGAGTCTGATGCACAGTAAGTCTATGTAAAACAGAACAGATTAAGTTTAACTGGCGCAGCAGACGAACTAGATAAACACACGTTCCCGGGCTTCTAAGTTTCACTTTGTAACACGTGAAGCCAACATTAAATAACAATCGTGCAATTCAAATTTTTCCTGAGATTTCATTTTCTTAACTTCAATTAACTTAACCCTAATACAGTATATAAAGTTATGATAGAGCCACGACTGTAGATCACTGGATATGGCCATTACAATTCCTTAGTATTCAAGGAAGAGACCCATAGATATCTTCGTTGAATGCTAGATAGCACACACTACAAGGTCAGATGATTAATGTAGGTCCAGAATTTATTTTACATTAGTATATTTATCTTTACAACTGCTATCTAGTAAATTTTACTTAATGGAACCTGGATAAGCTCTTTGATATGTTTGTACCATATGTTATTAGTGGAAAACTAGTAGAAAATTAAACTATTCCAAAATAAATTACACTGTTTTTAACTATCCTTCACGGAAAATATTTCATTATAATACAATTAGTCAAGATCGGTTCACATCTGAAAGGCAGAGCTGAATTAATTCATAAACTCAGTGGAAGCGATAATTTCCACTTTATATTATTCATTATTGTGGCAAATTATTTATAAGAATTAACATACTC
This sequence comes from Bufotes viridis, assembly GCA_033119425.1. NCBI lineage: Eukaryota > Metazoa > Chordata > Amphibia > Anura > Bufonidae > Bufotes > Bufotes viridis. Next base: position 443,045,296 of record CM065591.1, read on the forward strand.
CACATAGCATTAACGTGGGAGTTATTAAAGAAATGACTTACTGTATGGCCAGATCAAACACGTGTTTCACTACAAGATTTTACATCCCAGCAATAAAGCATCTCATATTTTATTTTTATGTGGAGTATATAAATGATGCATGGAGAGGTAAACATTAGGAGGATTCACAGAAATGCTGAAATGCCTGATTAACACTTCGATTGCCAGAATTTATCAATTTTACATGGCAGATGTATGTATTTAGCAGTCGTATAGTGAAACTCAAAGTGAATAATACATTTCCCCATAGGCATTGGTTCAGATATTTTAAGATAGGTTTATTTTGTGCCTGCACCATGTTTAGTTTGCACCAAATTTATGGTTTGGATTGTTAAATGTGTTTAAATCTGTGGTGGTGATGGAAAGATGCAACACAATGCTCCACACAAGTCCCTATTTGCTAGAAAATGCACCATAAGGCTTTATACCAGGGGTGCACAACCTGCGGCCCGGGGGCCACATGCGGCCCTCGATATCATTCTGTGCGGCCCCCAACCATATTGAGACTGCTCGCATGTATTTTTCATGAATTCTCCCATGAGATGGGAATCCTGGAGGTGTAACCAGACATTTATAGTATATACCGTGTGTACAATATGCAATAAATACAGTATATCAGTTGATAATACCCCTTTAACTTTTATTTTCGGCCCTTGGGATTCCTTCAGTCTGACAATGTGGCCCCCAACCAGAAAAGGTTGTGCACCCCTGCTTTATACTATCAGAATGTTATACCACTTTTTATACATCCTTGGAGCTGATATAGTTTTTGTCAAAAACGTGCATCACAAACTATTGAAGACTGCAACAAAACAAGGCACAAATTAGGCTTTACATACACAGACATACACACACACTCCTTGACAGACATACACTCACTCACTGACAAACATACACACTCACTGACATACACACACAGACACTCAATGACAGACAGACATACACACAGACATTTACTGAGACAGATGTACACTCACTCACTGACATACATACACTCACTCAGTGACAGACACACACAGGCAGACACTCACGTAGTCAAACACTTAAACACTCAACTCCCTGGGGTCCAGTGTGGTGCAGCTCCTCAGTACTCCAGCACACTGTTTAGTATGTCAGGGCCGGAATGACATCATATTCCTGCTCCCGGCATCACAGAGGGGCACGTGAGGGAGGAGTGGGGAGCTGCTACAACAGCCTCCCTTGCCGCCCGCCTCCTCTCCTCCGGTAATTTGCTGGCAGAGCCATATTTTAGAAGGACCTCCACTTCCTGGCCCCCCTGTAACAGTACGAGGGTGGCCCAAGAGTCGCTCGCCCAGAGCTGCAGCCCCATACAGGGTGCCCCCAGCAGGCCGGCACCCTAGGTGAACGCCTAGTTCGCCTAAAGGTGGCGCTGGCCCTGAGGGTGATGACAATGTATTTCAATCCCTGCAAATAGCAAAATATTTTCTAATAGAATGACTACAGGGCAGAGATGAGCGAATCGGATTCTAAACTAATCGGATTCATTATGAATTTCACAAAAAGTTGTCGTCCAAACTAAACTGAAACGATTGTGATTTGTTTTGGACAAATTGCATAAAAACAGTGCCCAGTGCCATTTTACTGTTGATATTGTTAGGGAAAAACCCCAAGGAGGAAGAAGATGAGGCATCATATTACACATGGTGCTAGTGGGGAGAGCCTGCCTTAATTATTTAGAGGCCAATCCAGAGGGCTCTCAGAGGGGCAATGGGCAGGGAGGTCCCTATGCTGAGCGAGAAGAAGCACCATCCTGTGTTGAGCTCCTGACCTGAAAGAAGTGCGTCTGTCAGTGCCTGACAAAAAAAAAACAATTATAGGCACAAGTCACTAATCAGGTGTAATAGGAACACTATAGGGAGAAATATAATTCTGTAGATTTTAGGGAATTTGATCAGGGAAAGTGAATATAGAATTCAGAAAATGAAACTGGCGGCACTCACCGGATCGTAGAAATGTTCTTTATTGTTCAATCCAATTTGGATTGAACAATAAAGAACATTTCTACGATCCGGTGAGTGCCGCCAGTTTCATTTTCTGGATTCTATATTCATTCTACATATGAACTGTCACTTTTTTATCTGGCTGAGCACCACGGAAGTAATTGACTGCAGGTTTACCTGGGAGTAGCGTGCTATAACAGGTGAATCTTATAGCGCCCGAGCAGTGCCGCTTCATCTTTCTCTTTATATGCTTGATCAGGGAAAGTGTTGAGGGAGTGAGGGGCTGGTCACATTGTGCTTAATACAGGTGCTTGCTGCTGCAGCAGCTCAGCTTGGCAGTTCTGCATTACAAAAATCCATGCAGGAAAAGATTCTTTTTTTTTTTTTTTTGTATACTGTATGAACAGACAGCTTTTTTTTTCAAAACTTCTAGTTTCTACATAGGCTTATTGTCAGCACAGCATCACAAACACATTGCATCCTAGCAAAGGCATTTTACTGCAATAAGGCAATTTTTATACAGTACCACTGTTATTAAATGCATACTTCAAAGATGTTTTACTGCATACACTGCATTTTTATATCCATGCTAGGGGGCACATTACTGCATCAGACCATGTGTTCCATAGACATCTAATACAAAAATTTCATTAGTGAACCAGTGATACAAAAATGCATAGTTCAAAGACTTTTTCAAGCAAACACTGCTTTATTCCCTAAGTAAACTGTCCATTCCAGTGTGCAGTGTGTTTGTAGAAGGGGAGGGACATTTCAATTTATCTCTGTCTTTATATAATCCGTGTGTACGAACTCAGTGTGTGACTTTTCATTTATAGGTCTCACAAAAAAGTCTGGAAAATGGAAGTGCAAAACAAAAGACTCGTGCCTTATCCTCCCAGAGTCGAAATATGGGTAGTAGCAGCACCAGCCATCCAATTAGTGGTAGTTATAGTAGGCCACTGTTTTTCCTGTCTTCCAAAAGGTGCAACATTATTTTTGAGGGCAAAACAGATGAGATTGTGGACTGGATGGCTCACTCATCCTCTCAGTCACAGCAGGATGATGTGGAGGTCTCCTCTTATTCTGACACTGTGCCTTGGAGCCAGGGGTCAAAACATTCCTTCTGCACCATGTCCGTGCATACCCCAGAGAATACTTTCAGTTTAATTCTCTCTGTCTTCACTGCCCCCTCCAATTGGTGCACCCTTTTTTTTTCCTAAGAGGCAACCAAATCCTACCATGCACTACAGAAGATACTCAAGAAAGTCTTCCTGTTGATGACTTGTGTGAGAACGTGCTAAAATGCATCAAGCAGCAAACATCGCACTGGCTGTCTCCTTAGCAACTTCAACTGGGCAGGCTAGCTACAGTGGGAGAGACATCGTGGCCGAGTTGCATTTGGCAGAAATATCGCATATTCCCTGCATGGCGTGCTGTACCCCACATTGGGATACTTACAAATTGCTCATGTTATCTTATGGTATTTAGTGTTTATTTACTGTTATCTCATCTGTTAATGCCATGCAATTTACCCAGTGTAGCTTATTTATGGATCGGTCAAGGATAATGATTCCCTGCAGGAAGTTAGGTATGGGCTTAGGTCTGCCTCTAGCTCGATGAGTCAGTCTAGAGATAGCAGAGGGAGTTTGAGTTGTTACATGTGATCATTCCTCACAGAACTAGGACAAAGTTATGTGAGAAAAAGTACACTGGCTTGCAGAGGGTGCTGGACATGTCTTCACTTTTCAGCCATTCGAAATGCCCTCCTGGACGGACTTGCAGTGACAGAACAGTTTGCCATTACACAGCTTGATCTGCAACTCTCCAACTCGATGGAATTCCACCTTGCATATTCTACAGGGTCAGTACAAGTGTTGTGAAGATGTGAGTGATTGAATGGATCACCTCAGCAGGGAGCATGTGTTGTTTCGAGGTCAGGTAGTGGTAGCCCTTCAGAGATGCCTGTCGCGTACTCAGGCTCTTCGAAGAGGCCACCAGATTTGTCAGTAAGGACAACTGTGGTATCAACAATGTCACACCCCTCATATTTATCTTAGAGCAGAGTGCAGACATTTATGCTAATTCAACAAGGGACAGAAGAAGAACTGCGCATGTATTTTGATGGCCACCTGGTAGCTGGGACCCATACAGATGAAGTCCCATAGAGTAGGAGGATGAGCTACCATTAGAGGGGGAGGAGAGGTCAGTGGTGAAGGAAGAGCAGGAGGCTGATTATCTAGGGAGTTTTTCCAATTGCCTGATTGAAGTCAGGAAGGAATTTATTTTTTCCCCTAAAATAAGGAAAACTAGAATCTACCTCAAGAGGGTTGTTTGGGAATGCTTCCCTGTTGCTGATAGGGAGGCCAAATTATTTTATCACCAGAAAACATTGTGCACGCAGCTTGCCACAACTTTTGGCAAGCATACACTTGCCTCCCATGTGTCTGACCAGGAGGTCTCCCTCCCCCCTGCAGAGTCAACCACCTCCCGTCATCCACGGAAAGTGTACAAAACATCACTTTTGGCAAAATAAATTAAGCCTGGATCTGTGAGGATTTTCACATAACTCTGGCTGAGGCTGATGAATAGATCTGCCCTTGCTGACAGTGCCCCATCATACCATTACTGCTGTCTGCCTTTCTACCATCATATTCTGTACCATGGCTGCTGATTCCGCCGACATCATGCCATTGTCTGTCTGCCTGCCTACCATCATGTCCTGTACCATATGACCACTGCTGCTACCATCCAAGGCAACCAATCAGATTCCACTTTTAATTTTTCAGAAATCATTTAGAAAATGGAAGGTGGAATCTGACTGGTTGCCTTGAGCTACTAAGCCAGTTTTCCTTTACACCAGTTTTGATAAATATCCCTATTGTATTACTTGCATTGTCGAGATTCTAAGTTACAGCTGGCATTAGAGTCCAGAAGTAAATTTATAGTTCATTAGGCTTCAGAGCTAAAGTTTCAAACTATCTCTTTTTTTGCTCTAGTGTTTTTCTTTTTAGGTATTGTTCAGGCTGCCATTAATGGGTTGGTACAGTAGTCAGGGTCTCAGAGGCTTTTTTGTTTGTTTTTAAAGGGCCCACATTCCAATGTCAGCTGCCCTTTGCATTGGACTTTCACAGCTATATTTAGTCTAAATGAGTAGGCTACATTTAACCGGGAGCCCATTCATTGCACAGGCATCAACCAGTCTTCTGTCCTCCTACCAAAGGAGCCATCAAAGTATAGAATGACTCTGAAAAGCCCATAAGGTTTACCATATGGAGGATGGGTGATAGCCCAGCAGCCCTGACCATTCTACTATATATAGCCAAGAAATTTCACATTGTGATGACATGTACAGTAATCTGGGGTTAAACACTTTAACTACATTATAGGAGTTCAGATAAGTCATAAGGATATGTTAACAAGTTTGTTGAATGTTTACACTAATAACATTTAAAACTGTTGATGAAGGATTGTGGTTAAATCTCCGAATTTACCTGGTAAGTCTTAGAATGCTCCTATAAGAGGAAGGTGAAAATAGCATATATATATATATATATATATATATATATATATATATATATATATATAATCATGCTAGCTAGCAAACAAAGAATATTTATTTAGCTAGTGGCAGCAGTACAGGTGGTACTTGTTATTGTTGGCCCATTGCCATATGTATGCTGGTGCACAATCAAGTTGTTAAGCTGGCACTGATATCCAAACAGTTTTAGTGTATGGTGAAATCCAGTGGAGATGTTTAGCTCACTTCTCATCTTTTCAAACGCTACAGTACATTAAAATTATATTGTAATACCCTGATGCTGCCTCAAAACCCAGACCTAAGGCGTACGTGAGTTTTCAAAAAAAGTTTTTAATAATGGCTGTGCTTCTTTGTAAAATCATAACTATGAAGCAACACTTATGTTTGGTCTTCCTTAAAGATTTTTTCAGCCATTTTATTCCCTTTTTCATCTGCGTATCCCTTCTGCCAGCACTGTATTACTGTCACATCCTTTCCCTTACTTCCCATTATGTTTGTTTTCAGCCATGGAGCTTATAGAACAGATAAGGAGGGACAAATCCTCTTCCTCTCAGCTGTCTTCTAAGTCTATGTTGCCAGGGATGGATCTTGCTTGACAACAGGCAGTGGACTGCCACTTATGTTGAGACCCCCAGTGGCCATGACTTTACAGCTTTTTTCAGGTTGATAGAGGCATATTTTTCAAATTAAGTGATTTAGAAATTTGCTAGTTACACCATCCTCTATTAAATGAAATAAAATTGTGTGAAAGTACAGTGACTCTTTCAAGGAGTTGTCCAGGATTTTTATACTGATGGTCTATCCTCAGGATAAGCCATCAATATCAGATCGATGGGGGTCCGACACCCCGCGCCGTCTGCCGATCAGCTGTTTCAGATTAGCTCTGACTACACAGTTTCATCCATTATGTAGTGGACAGAGCTGGTAACTGATATGGCTTTTATCATTCACTTTCAATGGGAGCATTGCTGCATTTTCCAGCTGCATCTTCTACACATTGGATGGAGCTATGTAGTTCTGACACCTACTTCTGGCATCAAAACTACAATAAACCAGCTGATTGGAGATGGTGTAAGGTGTTGGATCCTGGGGATAAGCCATCCATATCAAAATTATGGACAACCACTTTAAAGGGGATGTCTCTGAGGGCAACATAAGGCAGTGACAGAAACAGTGATTCAAGAACTGTCTCTGCTATGTGTGTAAATCATTAGAAAAATGTGCCAGTTACTAGTTGCATTGCTGGCAACGCACTGTTAGGAAGGACTTCTCATACTCATGAGCTGTGAGGATATCTCGCCCACCACCACTCCAGTACTTAGTTGGCGGTACTTCACTATGTCGGGTCATGTTTTCTGTTTTTTAGGAGATTAGAGCATCGACTTTTGTGAGAATCCAAGCAATATACTGAGGATTTACATCGCAAACACACTCTTTCTTTACTTCGAATGTGAACCTAGTCTTAGTCTCAGCAGCGCGTTTTTTCTTTCTTGTATTAATGTTGGCTATTTCTGAAAGGTACCCACCTCACAACAAAAACTGCAGCGCAATAGGATAACATTGATTTGGGACTGAAACTGTGTTGCGCTTTATTGGGGTTTTTCTGTTTTTTTTTGTTTGTTTATTTGTTTGTTAGGCTCCATTCACACGACCGTATGTTGTCCGCAATAAAATGGATCCGTGTCCACAAAAAAACGGATTGCATTCCGTTTTTTTGCTGATCCATAGACTTCAATAGGACATGGCCCTATTGAAGTCTATGGATCAGCAAAAAAACGGACACGGATCCGTTTTTTTGCGGACACGGATCCGTTTTTTTGCGGACAACATACGGTCGTGTGAATGGAGCCTTAGTGTTCTGTTGTGCATTTGTTTCTGAGGTATATTTGTGTTTTTTATATATTTTGACTGTGTATTTAGTGGGATCCTTGATCAAGTTCTCTATGGAAATTTTTGATTTTAGAGCTAGCTTTAAATGTAATAGGAGGAAGTTTTTGCATTAAATTATGAAAACAAACAACCTAATGACTTAGAGGGCATTTTTTTTAGAGCTAGAAAAACATATGATTAACCACTTGAAGACCACAGGTTTATACCCCCCTAGTGACCAGGCCCTTTTTTACAAATCCGCACTACACTACTTTCACCGTTTATTGCTCCGTCATGCAACTTACCACCCAAATGAATTTTACCTCCTTTTCTTCTCACTAATAGAGCTTTCATTTGGTGGTATCTCATTGTTGCTGACATTTTTACTTTTTTTGCTATTAATAAAAATTTAACGACATTTTTGCAAAAAAATGACATTTTTCACTTTCTGTTGTAATTTTTTTTTTTAAAAACTACATTTCTATATAAATTTTTCTCTAAATGTATTGTTCTACATGTCTTTGATAAAAAAAGTCCAATAAGTGTATATTTATTGGTTTGGGTAAAAGTTATAGCGTTTACAAACTATGGTGCAAAAAAGTGAATTTCGGCATTTTGAAGCAGCTCTGACTTTCTGAGCACCTGTCATGTTTCTTCAGGTGCTAGAATGTCAGGAAAGTATAAATACCCCAAATGACACCATTTTAGAAAGAAGACACCCCAAAGTATTCGCAGGGGGCATGGTGAGTTCATGTATCATTTCATTTTTTTCACAAGTTAGCGGAAAATGACACTTTCTGAGGAAAAAAATAATAATAAAGTTTCCATTTCTGCTAACTTCTGGCAAAAAAATAAAAATCTCATACGGGCTCATTATGCCCCTCAGTGAATACCTTAGGGTGTCTACTTTCCGAAATGGGGTCATTTGTGGGGTGTTTGTACTGTTCTGGCATTTTGGGCGGGGCTAAATTGTGAGCAGCCATGTAAAAGCTAAAGGTACTCATTGGTTTTAGGGCCCCTTTGCGGACCCAGGCTGCAAAAAGTGGCACTCATGTGGTATCGCCGTACTCAGGAGAAGTAGGGCAATGTGTTTTGGGGTGTATTTTTACATATACCCATGTTGGAGTGAGAGAAATATCTCTGTAAACTGACAACTTTGTATAAAAAAATTTAAAAATTGTCGTTTACAGAGATATTTCTCACACTCAGCAGAGGTATATATAAAAATACACCCCAAAACACATGCCCCACTTCTCCTGAGTACGGCGATACCACATGTGTGACACTTTTGCAGCCTGAGTGCAAAGAGCCCTAATTCCAATGAGTACCTTTAGGATTTCACAGGGCATTTTTACGCATTTGGATTCCAGACTTCTTCTCACGCTTTAGGGGCCCCTAAAATGCCAGGGCAGTATAAATACCCCACAAGTGACCCCATTTTAGAAAGAAGACACCCCAAGGTATTCCGTGATGGGTATGGTGAGTTCATGTAAAATTTTATTTTTGTCACAAGTTAGTGGAATATGAGACTTTGTAAAAAACAAAATTAAAAAAATATATATATCAATTTCCGCTAACTTGTGCCAAAAAATAAAAATTCTGTGAACTCGCCATGCCCCTCAGCGAATACCTTGGGGTGTCTTCTTTCCAAAATGGGGTCACATGTGGGGTATTTATACTCACCTGGCATTTTAGGGAACCTAAAGCGTGAGAATCCAAATGCGTAAAATGGCCTGTGAAATCCTAAAGGTACTCATTGGTTTTAGGGCCCTTTGCGCATCTTGGCTGCAAAAAGTGTCACTCATGTGGTATCGCCGTACTCAGGAGAAGTAGGGCAATGTGTTTTGGGGTGTATTTTTACATATACCCATGCTGCGTGTGAAATATCGCTGTAAGCGACAACTTTTTAAAATTTTTTATACAAAGTTGTCAGTTTACAGAGATATTTCTCTCACTAACATGGGTATATGTAAAATACACCCAACACATTGCCTACTTCTCCTGAGTACGGCGATACCATGAGTGACACTTTGCAGCCAAGATGCGCAAAGCCTAAATTCCATGAGTACCTTTTAGGAAGGGCATTTTTACGCATTTTCTTCTCATGCTTTAGGGCCCCTAAAATGCCAGGGCAGTATAAATACCCCACATGTGACCCCATTTTGGAAAGAAGACACCCCAAGGTATTTCATGAGGGGCATGGCGAGTTCATAGAAAAAAATTTTGGGCACAAGTTAGTGGAAATTGATTTTTATTGTTTTTCTCACAAAGTCTCCCTTTCCGCTAACTTTTTGACAAAAGTTTAATTTTTCATGGACTCACTATGCCCCTCAGCGAATACCTTGGGGTGTCTTCTTTCCAAAATGGGGTCACATGTGGGTATTTATACTGCCCTGGCATTTTAGGGGCCCTAAAGCGTGAGAAGAAAAATGCGTAAAAATGCCCTCCTAAAGGTACTCATTGGAATTTGGGCCCTTTGCGCATCTTGGCTGCAAAAAGTGTCACTCATGTGGTATCGCCGTACTCAGGAGAAGTAGGGCGATGTGTTTTAGGGTGTATTTTTACATATACCCATACTGGGTGAGAGAAATATCTCTGTAAATTGCCAACTTTGAATAAAAAATTTAAAAAGTTGTCGTTTACAGAGATATTTCTCTCACCCAGCATGGGTATATGTAAAAATACACCCCAAAACACATTGCCCTACTTCTCCTGAGTTCGGCGATACCACATGTGTGACACTTTTTGCAGCCAAGATGCTAAAGGGCCCTAAATCCAATGAGTACCTTTAGGATTTCACAGGGCATTTTTACGTATTTGGATTCTCACGCTTTAGGACCCCTAAAATGCCAGGGCAGTATAAATACCCCACAAGTGACCCCATTGTGGAAAGAAGACACCCCAAGGTAATCCGTGAGGGGCATGGCGAGTTCACATAAAAAAAATTTTTGACACAAGTTAGCGGAAATTGATATATATATATATATATATTTTTTTTTTACAAAGTCTCATATTCCACTAACTTGTGACAAAAATAAAATTTTACATGAACTCGCCATACCCCTCACGGAATACCTTGGGGTGTCTTCTTTCTAAAATGGGGTCACATGTGAGGTGTTTGTACTGCTCTGGCATTTGAGGGTCTCCGCAATCATTACACGTATGGCCAGCATTAGGAGTTTCTGCGATTCTCCGTATATTGAGCATACGGGTAATGAGATTTTTTTTTTTCCGTTCAGCCGCTGCGCTGAAAAAAAAAAAAAAAATGAACGGCACAGATTTCTTCATTCGCATCGGTCAATGTGGATGAAAAAATCTCTGCCAAAATCAGTGACTGCGGTGCGGTGGGCGCTAGCTACCTAACAAGTAGCTAGCTAACTGGCGGTGATAGGGGACCCTTATGCCCCATTCACACGTCCGAAATTCTGTTTATGGAGCGGAATTGCGGACCCATTCATTTCTATGGGGACAGACTTTGTCCCGCTCGGATCCGAATTACGGATCCGCGCTCGGGTCTGCACTTCCGTTCCGCAAAAATATAGAACATGTCCTATTCTTGTCCGCAATTGCGGACAAGAAAAAGCATTTTCTATATAGTTCTGTGCGGATCTGCAAAATGCGGAAGCGCATTGCCGGTGTCCGTATTTTGCGGATCCGCAGATCCATGGATCCGCAGATCCATGGATCCGCAAACACATACGGACGTCTGAATGAGCCTGTAGGGGGTGATTAGTGACAGGGGGGTGACAGGGGGTGATCAGGGGGTGACATGGGTGATCAGGGGTTAATCAGTGATGGGGGTGGGGGGGTGTGTGTGTAGTGATTGGTGCACTTTTCCTATTTTCCTCTGGTGGTCCCAAACAAAGGGACCACCAGACGAGCAGACATTAGGCATATCAGACGCTGTTTAAAAACAGCGTCTGATATGCGATTTAAATGCGGTTTTTCCGCATCTACAGCCTGCCAGCGCATGATCAGCGCTGGCAGGCTGTAGTTTCAGTTGTCCCGGCTCCGATCACATGAACGCGCGCGCGTTCATGTGAAATCTCAGGTCTCACGAGATGACGCCGATAGGCGTGACTGAGACCTGAGAGAGCCGCCGCGCTAACGCCCATCGGCGTTAGCGTGGCGGCAAGAGGTTAAGGAGGTGAAAACCACCTGGGATGTAATTGCATTGGAGAGATATTTAGCATAGGAAAAAATCCCTGAAGGTTTAAGATGGCAACTACCCCTTAGATCAGAAGATACAAATGATTTGGAAGAATGGGAGAAATTAATGAATCAGTGTGGGTTTTAATGCAATGCATCTTATTATCAATAGAATAATGGATAAGCCTAAACATATTAATAAACCGATAGATGAAATTCAGGAGAAGTTAGAACCTTTTAAGAAGTTAGATGATTATGCTGAATTATTTAACTTATGCCAAAAAAATGTGTTGAAAACAGAAGCAGATGTAAAAACAAAAAACATAGGAAATATATTAAAATATCCGAAGATTATTGGTATAATAAGGTATAAAAATATAAATCAGAAGGAATGGCAGAAAAGGGTTCACATGATGAAGAATCAAAGAAAGAGACACTGGCAGTGGCGTACCTACAATATAGGCAGACCACGCAGCTGCTATGGCCCATGAGGAAGGAGGGCCTGCAGGCGAGGAGAGGTCCCGCCCCCTAATTGCTCCCGTCTATCTTCCAAAAGCTAAAGGACCTTTGATGATGTCATCACAGGTCCTGAAGGGAACTGCACAGTGTAAAGTGTAGTTCCCAGGTTAGAACAATGCATCTGTCAAGACCTGTGATGACATCATCTTCAACATCACATGTCCTTCTGGATCTAGCAAAGGAACTGCACTAAAAATGGTGTAGTTCCCAAGTTTGAAAGGTACATCTGCCAGGACATGTGATGACATCATCATAGGTCCTTCAACCCCTAATAGCAAGTATTATAAGTTCTCAATCAGCTCTGCATTGATCCATACAAACTGGAATGGAGTGGTAAGAGGAGGTCCCCACTTTTCTCTTCATTTGTCCCCCACCCATGCCCTGTTTTTACTCATTGCTCACTCATATATAATACTTCAGACAGTTACAGTGACCACTTCCTCATGTACCTGACACACTGTATAACTGATCACATATATTTGTATACACTGCATCTATTATACCTATTATAGATCTGTATGTATATATATATATATTTTTTTTTCTTTTTTTATATATATAGATGCAATATGTACAGATATATAGTATATATAACAGTGTACTGATATGTGAGGCACAAGATATAATAGATGCAGTGTGCACAGGTATATTGTATATACAGCAGTGTGCTGATATGTGAGGTATGAGATATAATAGATGCAGTATGTATAGACATATATTATATACAGCAGTGTACTGATACATGAGGTACAAGATATAATAGATGCAGTGTATATAAATATATAGTATATACAGCAGTGTACTGATATGTGAGGTACAGGGTATACTAGATTCAGTGTGTACAGATATATAGTATATACAGCAGTGGGGGCTCAATTTAGATTCTTGCTATGGGGCCCAGTGATAAAACTTATCAAGGGGTTCCTCTCGAGCAGAGGTCCCATGAACCTAGAGATAATTACCAACAAACAACTAGACCACCGAGGTATGGCTATAATTTTAAACCATGTAATTCCTCTAGTTACCGCTATCCCCCTTACCAACAAAGGATGTATCCAGCAGCGAGGTACAGATCACATACGTATGGTATGCCAAATAATCAACAGCAAAGACGATCGCAATATTATAGATAAGAAAATTATAAATCTCATTTTAATGTAATGCTGATACCCACGTGTAGAGGAGAACCTGTCCGGGCCTATGAATAATGTTAATAGGGCCCAAGATCATGAGTCACAAAATGTTCCCCATCAGAGAATAAAGGGGATCCAAAGAGAAAGAATAATAGAAAGAGGGACACAGGCAGAAAAGATAACAACCCCCAGAAAAGAAATCTCACAGAGGATGTAGAGGAGGGAAGAAAAGTAAAGAACAGTCCCAGAAACAAGAAAGTAAAGGAGAACTAAAGGGGATTTATAATCTTAGTTTGTATATTTTGAGTGAGAACGAAAATAAGTTTCTAGGGGCGTGGCTTGGAAGCCAAGCAATATGGCCGCATGAAAAACTAGCTCCAGCACGAATCCACTAATATACAGTGATTTTCCCTCTTTCAAGCCACTGTATCCCCAACAAACTGTGCCCGACACTATACCTAAGCCTCTCCACGATGCCTAGGTGTAAAAGAGCTCATGCCAAGCAAGGCAGACTCGACTTTTATTTCGACAATGACAAGGACGCTGCGCAGATAGGCCAGGCAGAGTCTCTCACACCACCACCGACCTCCAGGACGGCGCACGCATCTTCTATGCCAGTGCAGCGTGAGGTTTTCCAAAGAGCTAATGGCTGCAGACACTCACCTTCCAACTCTGCGCATACAGCAGGAAGCCCCGCGAGCGGTGGATTGGCAAGGTCATCTCCTTCACAAGACCACGTGGGAGCCCGGACGCCATCTTCCCCAGCACCGAGAAGCCCTGAAAAACAAAGGCCCAGACTCCAGCCTACAGTGACAGAGATGGTGAGCCCAGAGTCCCCTGCCACCAATTCTATCTCATCTATACTACAGGGGTTCCCTACGTCTGAGCAACCTGCCTCAGGCAATCTCCTGAAAAACATGCTAATAGCCTTTAGTGCGACTCTACACAGTGATTTCTCCTCCTGTTGGCGCCGCTCAAATCCTACATTTCGGGCCTAGACTTCAAAATCGCACACGTGGAGTCTAATATGGGAGAGTTTGCCACATCCCACAACCAACTCATAGACAACCCAGAAAAACTAGAAGACTGCTCTAGGTGGAAAATAACATAAAGTTTAGGGGGATTCCAGAGGAAATAGGACCGACTGACCTTATGGACTATCTGAAGTCCCTCATGCAAAAGCTTCTACCTTCCTGGTACTTCCACGACCTGATCATAGGATCCCCAGACCTAAACATCTACCAGAGACTGCACCGAGAGACACTGGCTCGGATCCATTTTTTCAGAACCAAGGAAGCCATCCTGTCTGCTGCCCATCAGCTCCAGAAGATGCCAGCACCATACCAGTCAGTGAAATTATACACAGACTTATCTGCTTCAACATTGCGACAGAGGCGTTTACTGGCCCCTGTCACCATAGCCCTAAGGGAGCACATAAATCACTTATGAATGGGGCTTCCCCGTGAAGCTGATAATTAATCACAATGGAAAACAACACAGCATTATCTCCATGGAAGAAGGCTATCGCCTGCTGGGATCGTGGAATATATCAGTTCCATCTAAGGATGACATCCGTCAATCTCCTCCACATCATCTGGTATCTGAATGCCACATAGTCAGTGCTAAAAGGGGAACCAAACACTGAATCTAGATGTCTCTTCAAGTGCTGTGGAGTCTACTCTCAGTGCTTGGCATCAAACACGACTCCTCCTCTTTGAAGTCCTTGCTGTCCAGATTACACACGCCTTGGGTATCTGATAACACTCCGGCTTTTGAGCTTTTTGTTCCTTTTATTCAGTTTTTTATACCTGTTTTAGAGCTTACTCTTAATGTTTTACTACTGTGGGGGGGAATGGAGGCATGGCAGGCTTGATGATACTCACCCTAGTTGGTTTGGCAAGAGATTTAAGCATTGCAAAGATTCCTCATCGCTCGTAACATAGTCTCTTTAAATGCTAAGGGCCTTAACAGCCCTCAGAGGTGCTACACCTAAAGGCAGATATACAGTATTATGCGTGCAGGAATTGCACATAGTAAGTAAAGATGCTCATAGGGTCCGACACCATTTGTTCCCTCATGTCATACAGTCTCATTACCGTAAAAAACAAAAAAAAAGGGGTGTTATCCTAGCTTTCAGCAATTCTATCGCCTTTTCACCCAGCACCACAATATTGTATACAAAGGGCAGATATATCATTATAGCATGTAGGGTGAATAACTTTCCGTATACTATAGCTGCCGTCTACGCTCTGAATAAACACCAAATTCACTTTCTCAACAAGGTATTGGCTAAAGGCCATCTGATCGTGTGTGGTGATATTAACTTAGTGCCTGATGCAGAAGTGGATGGACTCTACTGCAAGCAGCAGAAGGTCATACCCTACCCTCAATCCCCTGTTGAGACTTGAGGAGCTGTATGACATTTGGAGACTCCATCATGCTTCTGAGTGCGATTATTCCTTTTTCTCGCCTATGCATAAAACCTACTTACACATCGATTTATTTCTACTTAGCAGATCGCTTCTACAGCTGGCCATAAAATCCACCATAGACATGATCAAATGGTCTGACCATGCCGCTATAACCCTCTCTATTCAAGAAACTTACAACATTAGGGATACTCTCTGGCGCTGTAGCCCATATCTCATTTCAAACAGGGTCTATAAAGCTGAATTAGCCAAAGCTTTGATTGAGTACTATAGTTTAAATAGAAACTCAGTCTCAAATCCCTATAGTTTATGGAATGCCCACAAGGCTTTTATTAGGGGCATTTTTATCAAATTAGGCCATCAGGCAAAAAAACACAAAGAACAGAAAATGCAAACTATTCTTTCTCAACTAACTTCCCTAGAGTCCCTCAACAAAAATTCCTTCTCCTCTGACAGGGCTAGTCAAATCGACTCCCTTAGAACCCAACTCAGGAAATGCCAACTTTTTGTTTATGAGAAAAATTTTAGATCAATAAGGGCTAGGTACTATTCTCAGGATAACAAAGTCGGACAATTGCTAAATGCTTGCGGCAAAGTCCAGGATCCCTCATCTTGTGCACCCAACCAATAGCAGCAAGATCTATGATCCAAAGGAAATGGTGGATGAGTTTGTGGAGTACTACTCTGCATATAACCTTCAGAACTCTCTTGATACGTATGTAGCACCCACTTCAGACATATGCGCATATTTGAAGAATCTGAATCTTCCGTCTTTGCCCTCCCAACAATGCAATTTTTGTCTAGCCCTCTATCACTCAGTCCGAAGTGGCTAAAATTATTACATCCCTCCCGCTATATAAGTCCCCAGGCCCTGATGGTCTATCTAATCTTTATTTTAAAACCTTCCAAGAACAACTGACACCTCATCTAACATCAGTATTTAATAAAGCATTCCAGGAAGGGTCTTTCCCAGACGAAATGCTTGAAGCCACTATAGTGGCCATTCCAAAGCTAGGCAAGCCCCCTGACAGGCCCCAAAACTTCTGACCTATTTACCTTCTAAACACAGATCTAAAAATATATGGCAAAATCCTAGCAACTAGGCTATCAAATATTTTACCATCCCTGATAGTTTCTGACCAAACAGGCTCTGTCAAAGGTGGTAGATGATATCAACCAGAAAAAGGTGGAGGGCCTTGTTGGTGACTCTGGACGCCAACAAGGCGTTCGGCCACCTGAACTGGTCGTTCTCCTTCTCGGTATTGGACACTATGGGATTGGGAGAGGCTTTCATCACTACTGTACAAGCCTGTATTCCAGACCTTCTGCACCAGTATTTGTCAATGGAGCTCTGTCACCATCCTTCCCCCTAACAAATTGAATGCGTCAGGGGTACATTTAAATCTCTCACAACCACTTTTCGCAGTACCTCTTTATACGAGGCTGCAATTAAAACCTGTCTAAGATGGTACTATACCCCTGACAAGCTTAGCAGAATATATCCTGGCACCTCTCATCTTTGCTGGAGTGGTTGTGGATACAAAGGCACCCTTCTACATGTGCTATGGTCCTGCCGATTTATGAAACCACTATGGTCAGAGATATTCGGCATTGCGTCTAGATTTTGTGGCTTTACCATTGACACGTCCCCATGCTGGGCTCTCTTCTTTATGGGCATGCTTAACATACCGGCACACAGCCGAATCCCTGTAGCCCACTTATTCCTAGTTACCAAATTGCCGATTATGAAATATTGGAAATCTACTACCATACCTACAACGGCAGAAATCACATCTAGTGTGCACATCAACTGCCTATATGAGAAAATTATGGCATACAGGGAACACAACATAGAGAGATCTAAGTGCCATTGGGAAACCTGGCTAACTGGTATGTCCCCAAATAAGTCTATCTTGCTGAATTTTTCAATCTAATTGCATCCAAGACTCCAGTTCAAAACTGTTTTTCTTTGACTTTTTTCCTTTGTACCATTTTATCATGCTAACCTCTAAAGTAGGGCTGCACGATATGGGAATTTTGTGCGATTGCGATTAGGGCCCTAAAAATTGCGATAACGATATGTGATGCGATATTTTAAGGGAATTGTGCTAGAGGTCTATCTGCTTGGATTTTCAAGGTAAAAGCACACACAGATTACTGATAATGTGAAATGTAGTTCTGCTGAACTCAAGAACTGAAATGCGCAGGGTTTTTCAAAATAAAATACATATTTGCATTACTGCAAAAGTACAAAATACAAAACTTGCCATTTTCTTAATAGCGCTGCACAGAACAGATAAATAAAATAGATATAAGAAGATGTGTTCATTAAAATAACGTCTTTCCTCCAGCCCCTCCACCCTCCCCGCACTGTAACTGATGTATCGCTGGCCGCGCTGTGCAGCATAGCGGCCGGCGTTACAACAGTGTCAGCCACGTAAAAAGTCAACCATCGCTTTATAAGACGCACTGCCATTCCCCCCCCCACCACCACTTTTGGGGGGGAAAAAGTGTGTCTTATAAAGCGAAAAATACAGTAATATAATTGCAGCATTTTTGGGTCAGCAAATTGCGATTGCGATACGGCGATTAATTGCGATAACTATTGCTTTCGCGATATATTGTGCAGGCCTACTCTAAAGTCATGCTAAACACTAAATTGTAATGTACCTCACTACTATGACATCCTCTGTGAACACTATTATAATGTGTTATAGTCTGAATTGCATGATAAATGGACTGGGTTACTATTTTATACGATGGTTGTTATTACTTACACCGGAAAGGAGATGGGGGCGAAATTCGGGCTCGTGGGAGGAGGAATATATAAGGCCGAGGTTGGGAAGGAAAGATAAAAATGGAGAATTGATTATGTGGAAAAGATATATTGACAATTGCGTGCTGATATGGAAGGGAGATGGGGGGGGGGGTATGGAGGATTTTTTGTGTTACATCAATGCAAATGAATGGAACTTGCGTTTTACAGGAAATATAAGTGATAAGTCAGTTGATTTTTTAGATTTAACTAATTTTGCTGATGAAGGGAAACTAGAAACTAAAACATACTTCAAGCCTACAGACCTAAATGCTTATATTTCTACTACTAGTTGCCGTTATAAACCCTGGATTAAGAATATTCCTAAGTGACACTTCAAGCGAGTATACTGGAACTGTACAAATTTACAATATTATGAGGAGCAAAGTAGCATGATACAAAACAGGTTTTTGGAGAACAGTTATAATAAGAAAGAACTATAGAACTGTCTAGAAAGTTATTGAAGAGAGCATGAAGTCAAATCAGAGTAAGATGTATCAAGATAATAGAAAGATCAAAGAAGAGAAAGATTTTCGAATGAGTTTTATTACACAATTCAATAGTAATGCATGGCAAATAAAAGAAGCTGTTAAAACAAATTGGTCTGTTCTTAAAAATGACCCCATATTAGGAGAGATTATCCCCAAGAATCCCTTAGTTATTTTCAAAGGGAATAAACTTGTACATAGTTTTATATCTACACAATCCGCTAAAGTTAATAAACACAGGTTCACACGGTGCGGTTTTTGTTTACCATGTAAGAATCGCCTGAAAGAAAACAGCCAGAGACAGTGGTATCTAGGAGTAACAGAACCCCACACAAAATAATGGGAGAACTTTCTTGTGAACACATGGCTGTTGTCTATATGCTAGAGTGTCCTTGTGGCCTCTAGTATGTAGGACGGACCACTAGAAAATTAAAAGTTAGGATCCAGGAACACATACGAAATATAAAAGAAGGATTGGATACACATAGTGTCTCTGAACCTTTAAAAAAATACATAATAAAAATCCAGAAGGTCTGAGTTTCATTGGGCTATAACATGTCCGGAATAATTGGAGAGGGGGTGATCCATTGAATAAAATTAACAGAAAGGAAGTAGAGTGGATCTACAAACTCTGCATTTTGCAACCTGAGAGTTTAAATGTCAAATTGGACATAAAGGCTTGTGTAGTGGATAAATGGAGTATAGAGATGCCACTAATATGTATTTGAAAAATGTCATTGCAAATAAACACCTCAGATGAGAACATCGGGAGGATGGTGTGTAGGAAGAATAAAGTATTTTATTTTGTTGTTTGTAATAGATACTGTAGATGGGTGTATATTGTTTAATGAGAAAAGGGAAAATTGAGGATTTCACATCGGAAATTGTTTAAAAATATGAGGACTAGATTGTGAGGTTGATAAGCATAGAAAAGGAAAAATATTGAAGTGCACATAGATATTTTGGGACATTAATTAAAATGAGAATGAATAAGCTTAATTGTGATTATAATGGGGTATTGTAGACATATGTGTATATTTTTTGGAGAGAACTAATGAGTTCATGATGAATGGGTGAAAGCAGTCATATGACTAGAGGAGGAGATAGGGGTGGTTCCACGTAACTCACGGTAAAAAAGAGGTTTCTATTCAATTGGTTTTTATTGTATGTAACATTTGGATTTGATGTATGGAAATATTGTTGTATTTATATTTTGTTAATGTCATTTGAAATGAGCAATTTGAGAAATGCCCACATTACCTTAAAAAAACAAGCAATATAGATGAGTCCACAGGTGCCCCTGACGAAGCGGAGGTGAAACCCCGGGTCGGGCTTTTGATTAGAGGACATGCACATTTTATATGATTGTGATTTTATGGATCTTGTGAGTAGAATAAATTTTTATATTTAAACTCAGTTGGCAGTACTTCACAGAAGCTGCTGCAGGAAGGAAGGGTTTGGGATAATGGAGAACTGGACCGACTTCTCTGTCGGTTACAGGCTCTACAGTAGGGATGGGCTGCATCTTAATGGGGAGGGTGCAACTGCTCTGGGGGAAAAATGGTTAGATGGCTGGAGGTAAGTGTAGATAGAGAGTGGGATATAGGAGGGGACAGTGGGGATTTAGTGGGGGCTAGGGTTAGTGAGGAAAGTAGGGAGAAGACTGGGCAGAACTGTACAAAGATGAAAAATAGAGCTGCTGGTAACAAGAACCTGTTACATACACACATCCACCAAGGTAACCAAAAAATCATGGATGTTCACTTTACAGGTAATAGTAATTTAAAATGTATTTTCACAAATGCCAGAAGTGTAGCTCGCAAAATGGGGGAGCTCAAGGCTATGGTATTAGAAGAACACATATATGTAGTTGGTGTGGCTGAGACATGGTTGGACTCTTCACATGACTGGGATGTTAATATTGAAGGTTTTACATTAGGAAAGAAAGGGTCAATAGAAATGGCGGTGGCGTGTGCCTGTATGTGAGGAGTGATCTGAAGATAAGTGTTAAAGAGACAATTGTGGATGCGGATGGTGAGGATGTTGAAACATTATGGGTGGAAGTTCAAAGGGATATAAACACTAAAAAAATAATACTTGGTGTAATTTATAGACCCCCTAACATCACAGAGGAGATAGAAACACAACTGTATAACCAAATAAAGTGGGCTACACAGGATGGTACAGTGGTCATAATGGGAGATTTTAACTTCCCTGACATTGACTGGGGTCATGATTCTGCCTCAACTGCAAAGGTGGGAAAATTCCTCTACTTGCTGCAGGACAACTTTATGGGCCTCTTTATAGAAGTTCCCACTAGAGGCAATGCTCTGTTGGATTTGGTAATTTCTAATTAAGTAGAGCTTGTTGGAAATGTTACTGTTCAGAAAACACTAGGTAATAGTGACCACAATATGATTATTTTCCCTCTACACTATAAGAAGTAAACTCTGTCAGGCAGAGCAAAAACACTGAATTTTAAAAAGGCAAATTTCCTTGGGTTGAGCGCAGCATTTCAGGGCATAGACTGGGAGCAGCTACTGTCGCATAATAATACTGAGGATCAATGGGAGAGCTATAAATCCACATTGAGTAATTGCATTAAAAAAGTATTCCTGCAGGTAACAAGTATAAACGGCTAAAATTAAACCCCCACATGGCTGACAGCTACTATACAGAGGGCAATAAATGACAAAAAAAGGCCATTTAAAATATACAAATGTGAGGGGTCAGATGTAGCATTTGAAGTTTACAAAGGGCCTACCAAAATCTGTAAAAAGGAGATAAAATTAGCAAAAATACAAAACGAACAGCAGGTGGCAAAAGAGAACAAAACAAATCTCCAAAAATTCTTTAAATCTATAAATGCTAAAAAAAACAAGGTCTGACCAGGTGGGTCCCCTAAATAATGGTAAAGGGGGTTAGTCACTGAAGAGAAGGAAAAGGCAGAGTTGCTAAATGTTTTTTTTTAGCTTTGTATATACAAAAGAAGAGAAAGGAGCTGATATCTGTGGTGCTGGGGCTGTACATCCAGGAAAATACTCAATTGGTTAACTGTAGATATGGTCCAAGCTGTTAAATAAGGTAAATGTGAACAAGGCTCCGGGTCCAGATATATTGCATCCAAGAGTTCTTAACCTCTTAAGGACACAGAACGTACCCGTACATCCTGTGTCCTGTCCCTAAAGATGGCGCTCGCTCCTGCTTCATGCGGGCACCATCGCTGCGGGTGGCCACCTGCTTATTCAAGCAGACTCCCGCAGCTAATGTTCGGGATCGGCAGCGGTGCCGATCGCGACCATTTAACCCCTTAGATGCCGTGGTGAATTCTGACCACGGCATCTGCGCGCGTTTAAAACCGAAAGTAAAACTTTCGGCAGCTCTCCGGCTCCCCCTTGTGGCGATCGGGGGAACCAGGCCTGTCAGCAACAGCCATGGTTTCTGTAAATGAAACCATGCTGTTGCATAGTATTTCCTATGGAGCCCTTGTTAGTAATAGGGCTCCATAGGAAACTAGTAAAATCATCATAGACTCCAATACAAGTGTATCCGAGTTTATGATAGAAGCAATCAGATGACTGATTTATATAGTTTCCTATGGGAGCTATATTAAAATGTTAAAAAAATAATATAAAAAAACCTAAAAATTTAAATCACCCCCCCTTTTCCCAAAAATAAAATAAAAGAATAAAAATGTTTAAAAAAATACACATCATGGGTGTCGCAATGTGTGAAAATGCTCATAGTATAAAAATATAAAAACATTTTCCCCCTACGGTAAACAAAAAAATGGAAAAAAGCGTCCAAATGGCCGATTTGCTGTTTTTGGACGCTTTATTTCCTCCAAAAAAATGAAATAAAAAGTGATCAAAAAGATATACACACCCTATAATGGTATCACTTGAAAGTTCAGATTGTCCAGCAAAAAATAAGCCCCCATACAACTCCGTACACATAAATACAAAAAAGTTATAGGGGTCAAAATATGGCGACAAAAAAAATTCCAAAAAATTCCCACAAATTTTTTTTCACTATCAAAACACAAGAAAAACTATACATATTAGGTATCGCCAGATTCATACTGACCTGTAGAATAAGAATAACTGGTCAGTTTTATTGCACATCGAATGTCGGAATTTAAAAACCCATAAAACTGTGGTGGAATTGCTTTTTTTTTGCAATTTCACCCCATTTGGATTTTTTTTATCGCTTCCCACTACATCATATGCAAAACTAAATGGTGGCGTTGGAAAGTACAACTTGTTCTGCAAAAAAAAAAGCGCTCATATGGCTATGTGACATAGTAACATAGTACATAAGGCCGAAAAAAGACATCTGTCCATCCAGTTCGGCCTGTCATCCTGCTAGTTGATCCAGAGGAAAGAAGTACCCCCTGGATCAACGACCCATCTCTAGTAGCTATAGCCTGTAATATTATTACGCTCCAGAAATACATCCAGTCCCCTCTTGAATTCCTTTATTGTACTCACCATCACCACCTCCTCAGGCAGAGAGTTCCATAGTCTCACTGCTCTTACCGTAAAGAATCCTCTTCTATGTTTGTGTACAAACCTTCTTTCCTCCAGACACAGAGGATGTCCCCTCGTCACAGTCACAGTCCTGGGAATAAATAGATGATGGGAGAGATCTCTGTACTGACCCCTGATATATTTATACATAGTTATTAGATCTCCCCTCAGTCGTCTTTTTTCTAAAGTAAATAACCCTAATTTTGATAACCTTTCAGGGTACTGTAGTTGCCCCATTCCAGTTATTACTTTAGTTGCCCTCCTTTGAACCCTCTCCAGCCCTGCTATGTCCGCCCAGGAGCCCAGAACTGTACACATGAATGGAAAAATAAAAAAGTTATGGCTCTCGGAAGGCATGGAGCGCAAAATGAAAACGCAAAAATGAAAAAAAAAGTGTCCTTAAGGGGTTAAAGAGCTCAGTTCTGTCATTGCTGTGCCCCTGTTTACAACTTTTAAAGATTCTCTAGGTACTGGTACAGTGCCAAGTGATTGGTGCAAGGCAAATGTGGTGCCCATATTCAAAAAAGGATCTAGGTCCTCCACAGGAAATTATAGACCAGTTAGTTTAACTTCTGTTGTGGGAAAAATGTTTGAATGACTCTTAAGGGAATATATACAGGAGTATGTGACTGTAAATAATATTATAACCAACATGGGTTGGTCAGACTAACCTGATTTGTTTTTATGAGGAGGTGAGTAGAAACCTGGGCAGAGGGGTGGCTGTGGATGTGGTGTTTCTGGATTTTGCAAAGGATTTTGATACTGCCCCTCATAGACGTTTAAGGTCTATAGCCTTGGAAAGTATAGTTTGTAATTGGATTGAAAACTGGTTGAAGAACCGCGTCCAGAGAGATGTGGTCAATGATTCCTATTCAGAATGGTCCAGGGTTATAAATGGTGTAACCCAAGGTTTAATGATTGGTCCTCTATTATTCAATTTATTTATTAATGATATCGAGGACGGGATTAGTGGCACCATTTCTATTTTTGCAGATGACACTAAGCTATGTAGTACTGTGTACTGGAAGATGTCCATAAAATACAAACTGACTTGAACAGTTTGTATTGGGCATCAACTTGGCAAATGAGCTTCAATATGGATAAATGTAAAGTAATGCATCTTGGTAGTAATAATCTCCATGCATCATATGTTCTAGGGGATGTAACACCGGGAGAGTCACTTACAGAGAAGGACTTGGGTGTCCTTTGTGGTAAGGTGCAGGGTGCCGTTGTGGATGGCAGGTATGTGTCACCGAGGTTCATAGCCTCGGTGAGGTAAGAGCCGTATTTTGTTGATGTCAGCAGCAGCTAGTGCTACTGACATAGTTGTAAATAGCATGGCTGCAAAGCCGATCCGGGCCGGCTCTTACCGGGAGCAGCTAAAGTGTAGGGTGGGTGGCTGCTCCCCACGATCCAGTCCTGGTTTTGGGCTGGGTATAAAACACAGCCAGCAGCTGTGTCTGGGGCTGTGATTGTCCTGGAGCTGCTGCTAGTCCTGTGGAGCTCTCTGGGCTGGAAGCAAAAACCCAGCAAGGAGACGTGCAGTCGACCTGGAAGCCTGAAGGAGGACTGGACTCCTTGTTTTGCCTCTGTACTGCACCCGCACCGTTATCTACCAGAGCAACTCCCCACACCTTGTAGATCATAGATTAAATAACAGCATACAATGTCAATCAGCTGCTTCTCAGGCCAGCAGGATATTGTCATGGATTAAACGAGGCATGGACTCGTGGGGCAGGGATGTAATATTACCACTTTACAAAGCGTTGGTGCAGCCTCATCTGGAATATGCAGTTCAGTTCTGGACAGCACCAGTCCTTAGAAAGGACGCACTTCAGCTGGAAAAAGTACAGAGGAGAGTGACTAAACTAATAAGGGGCATGGAGGGTCTTAGTTATAAAGAAAGATAAAAAAACATTTTGGGGGGCATGATTAACCTATACAAATATATAAATGGGACCAAAAAATACGGTGAAAAACTGTTCCATGTCAAATGCCCTCAAAAGACGAGGGGGCACTGCCTCCGACTGGAGCAGTAAAAGTTCAGTCTCCAGAAGCGTCAAAACTTCTTTACTGTAAGAACTGTGAATCTGTGGAATAGACTTCCTCAGGACGTGGTCACAGCAGGAACAGTGGACAGTTTTAAATAGGGTTTAGATGAATTCTTGAAAGTAAATTACATTAATGCTTAAAAACGTGTAGAAATCTGAGTCTCACTTCCTGCTGGGATTCATGTACCCACCTATCCCTTGCTTAAACTTGAAGGACTTATATATTTTTTTCAACTGTATTAACTATGTAACTTTCTTCATCTTGTCTATGCTACAAACAACAATTTAAGGAATGGGCATGTCTACTCATGAAGAGGAGTCCTCTCCATGTCTGCTCATGAATAGGAGTCCTCTCCATGTCTATTCATGAAGAGAAGTCCTCTCCAAGTCTACTCATGAAGAGGGTGTATTGACAGCTGCCTAGGGTGCTTTTTCACATGCCTCCCCTGGTTGGGGTAAAGGGTTGTATTACAGGTCTAAGGGCATGTTCACACAACGGACTTTGAAAACATGCTTCTAAAATCAGTGTGGGATCCACACTAATTTTAATAGTGGATTTTTTAAGGCATGTTTTTTGTCTGGTATTGAAGCACATTGTTTTTGGGTGTATACTTAAATGCAAATCTGCATCCCTGCTCATTGTTTTTTTTTTGCGGATGTGCACAGAACATACAGCAATTTTTTTTTTTGCTCCCTCCCATTAAAATGGATGACAGACTCTTTGGAGGCGCCAAAGTCAGCTGCAACAATTCCTCTCCATATGTCTACAGTCATAGAGTAAGGTCTTCAGGCAACTATGAAGGCCATGTGTGCAAATTACATAGTAAATCGTTTAAATGATTCCCATGTAATAAGACTGTGTGTTGTAGGTGTTGTAGGTCTCTGGGTAAATGGCATTTTTGCCCTTCCTATAATCTGGCCCTGGTTGAGAGAGCAAGAAAGTTGCTTTATTTCAGTGGCTGCAATCATGGATACATCCGCTACCCATGTGCAGCTCTATCTTGGAAATTGCTGCGCATCAGTAGCCAAAGATACTTCCTACTTGTCCAGCCCTGCTCTTGGAGTGGTCAGCAATGTTTACATGAACCGGAGAGTCTCCCTAATGTAGTAAGACTGTGTGTTGTAGGTCTCTGGGTAAATGGCATTTTTGCCCTTCCTATAATCTGGCCCTGGTTGAGAGAGCAAGAAAGTTGCTTTATTTCAATGGCTGCAATCATGGATACATCCGCTACCCATGTGCAGCTCTATCTTGGAAATTGCTGCGCATCAGTAGCCCAAGATACTTCCTACTTGTCCAGCCCTGCTCTTGGAGTGGTCAGCAATGTTTACATGAATCGGAGTCGGCTTAATGGATATTATTAAAGTAATTTTAGTAATAGATCTGATCCCTCACAAGTGACAGATACATACATTTAAAATTTTGAAGGCTGCCCACCCCCCACTGACTACATGTTGTCAACACCTGTTTTCACCACTGCAAAATTAGCCTGATAGGCTGGGCAGGAAAAGGCACTGGAATTCTAGGCTCCAGCGGAGCTACGGGCACGTGCAGGACCTGAAAAAAGTTGAAAACAAAAAGAGCTTTATGTATTTGGAAAGTCATATTGCAGAATGTTTTCTATGTTTAGTGATTGCACATTGTAGGCTTTAGCAAGTCATATTTATGCTATTAATAATAGTATTCTTCAGGAGGAACCTGGCAACCAGTTAAGCAATCTGAATGTCACTTAACAAAGTGTGCCATACGGGGAGTTGCCAGTATGCAATACACTTGTGAAAATGAGAACTTTCTATTTTACCATTAGGGAAGGTCTGGATTCCTGTGCGCTGGAAACTTTTAAAGATCTGTCTTGTTCCTTGGGTACAGCCCTTTCTGGAATGGTTCCCTGCTCTTCCTTGACATATATATATGCCACTGAAGTGCCTCTGAAGAAAATAGCAGAGAGACCAAGGCAAAGAACAAACATCCTTGTCCTGCTTCGATTCTTACTCAGAGCACAATGAGGAATGAAATTTGCTCCTTAGCATTTGTCCGGGCAGTATTTTCAGAATTTTTGGCCACCTTAATATTTGTATTTTTGGGATTGGGGTCTGCCCTCAATTGGCCATCAGCTCTCCCTTCTGTATTACAGATCTCTATTGCTTTTGGCCTGGCCATTGGCACCTTGGTACAAACATTTGGACATGTGAGTGGGGCCCATATAAATCCAGCTGTCACAGTAGCGTTCCTGTTGGGGTCTCACATCTCTATTCTACGTGCAGTGTTCTACATAGTTGCCCAGCTTGTTGGAGCAATAGCAGGAGCCGGTATTTTACATGCGCTGGCTCCTGGTAATATCCGTGGAAACCTGGCCATTAATCAGGTATGTATTTTCTACATATATGCATTTTTGTATGTACAAATATAAATATGGTGGAATGGTAAAAAAGCCACCAATCCAATCATCAGTATGGATGATCAGTTCTTTGGATGGTTCTCTGCTATGTCTGACAACAGAAAAGTATTTTTCTACAAATATATATATATATATATATATATGTATAATATATAAAGCTGTTGATGTAGTACAGTTGATACTGCGATCTGGCATAATCTGATATCTCTTGGTTGTACACAGGATTGTAGCTACATCTACTGTGTTATCTGTGCTATCTTGGGCATCGCTTTATCATTTTAAAGTTAACTATATAATTTGATTGTAAACCTGACCATGCCGTATACATTAGATGCATTCGGCTGACAAACCCCATCCCCCTCCATACTTATGCACACTCAGCTTGGCAGGGTCGGGTGTGCATGTGCTCTGAATGGAGAGAGAGGAAAAAGCCACTGAGTCCCCTGGAAGTGGCTTATCTCCCCTGAGATCCTTTTCCCCCTGACATCTGCTGTTGGGGAAGTCAGGGCAGCACTATAGACATTAAAAGGTCAGGCAGTCCCAAGAAAATCATCAGGTTCAGCCAACATTAATCTAATGTGTATGGTCAGTTTAAGATGTCCTACAGGTGGCATGGAGGAAAGAAATAACTCCAAGATAGATTATATTAGATAGATTAATAGATAGATAGATAATGAGATAGATACAGGCTCGGACTGGCCAACAAGGGTACAGGGGAATCCCCCAGTGGGCCCCTGAGTAAGGTGGGCCCCGAGTCCCCCCACCCCCCCACTCTGCACAAGTGGCACATAACACAGTAGATTTACTGTACTACATACATATATTCAATGTACAGCTCCTCAACCAGCCGATGTTCATATAAAAAACCTGATAGATTATTTATTATACTTGACTGTATCTGTACGGTGGGCCCTAGGTACCCCAGTCTGACACTGGATAGATAGTTAATAAATCGATAGATTGATAGATAGATAGGATAGATAGATAACGAGATGATAGAAGATATATCTTAGATAGATAGATATAAGATAGATAGATAGATAGATAGATAGATAGATAGATAGATATATAGAGATGATAGAAGATATATAGATAGATATAAGATAGATAGATAGAAAATTAGAAAGATAGAAGATATATATTAGATAGATAGATAGATAGATAGATAGAATAAATATAAGATAGATAGATAGATAGATAGATAGATAGAATAAATATAAGATAGATAGATAGATAGATAGATAGATAGATAGAATAAATATAAGATAGATAGTAGATAGATAGATAGATAGATAGATAGATAGAATACATATATGATAGATAGTAGATAGATAGATAGATAGATAGATAGATAGATAATGATATAGATACAAGATATATATTAGATAGATAGATAGATAGATAGATAGATAGAATATAAGATAGATAGATAGATAGATAATTAGAAAGATAGAAGATATATATTAGATAGATAGATAGATAGATAGATAGAATAAATATAAGATAGATAGATAGATAGATAGATAATGATATAAATATAAGATAGATATTAGATAGATAGATAGATAGATAGAATAAATATAAGATAGATAGATAGATAGATAGATAGATAGATAGATAATGAGATAGATAGAAGATATATATTAGATAGATAGCATCTCCAGAGGTTTGAAATAAACTTCCGCAGTGAAGGAAGTTCTCATATACCCCCTACATCGATATGTTCTTCACAGAGAGAATGTCACCATATGCTTCCTGTTTGGGGGATGGCTGTGCGCAGTAGTTACCTCCACCTGTATTGGAGCCGCTCTGTCAGATGATATTGATGAGTGATTAATCAGAACAAATATGAAGGATTTACAGAATTTGTGTTGCTCGCTGATTAATTTTGTACGTGAGAGGAAATGTCTAATTGGAGCTATCTAGATGATTCCCTAAAGGATAATTGCAGTGTATTATATGAAGAGTCAATTAATTATAATTATAGTTTATTCCTCTAACCGCAGTCATGGACTGCTACTATTAATCAAGTCTGAAAGGTATATATTAACAATTTCCCCCTCGCAGGTATCTGCCGGATCCCCGGGTCTGGCACTTGTTGTGGAACTGATACTGACGTTCCAGCTGGTCCTCTGTATCTTCGCGTCCACGGACAGCAGGCGAACCGACAACGTAGGGTCACCAGCTTTGTCCATTGGGCTTTCTGTGACTCTTGGACATCTCCTGGGGGTAAGATGATTGAGAGTCCATTGAATACATGCTTTGACAACTGCATATTTATGTGGGGTAAAACAGAGTAAAATTGATAGTATGGTTAGTATCCAGTACAATGTACTGTAAGTATTAAAGTATTGATTTAGTATAACACAGCTGCCCTTTATTATTGACTTTATGGCATCCATATGCCTTAAAGGGGTTCTCCGGGCTTTTAGTATTGATGATCTATCCTCAGGATAGGTCATCAATATCAGATCTGTGGGGGTCCGACACCTGGCACCCCCGCCGATCAGCTGTATGAGTGCGCACGCGCCGTCTCCCGTCTCTCTTCCTACTCACCGCTGCTGTCTATGACAAAGTGTCGGTGAACATGAAGAGAGAAAGGACACGGCACGTGTCCACACTCCTCATACAGCTGATCCGCGGGGGTGTCGGGTGTCGGACCCCCGCCAATCTGATATTGATGACCTATCCTCGGGATATTATTTTAATAAATTAATTTAATTCATTATTTTATTAAAAGCCCAGACAAGGAGACAGGGGTCTTCTCATCTAGTAAAGTGATGGCATAGTGCTGGTTTAGCTCTGCGTCCCTTTAACCTTGCACAGCAGAGCACAACCACTCTCTGTCCCGGTGACTGCAGCACAGCTCCATTCACGTGAATCTCTGCTGGCCTGGAAGAGGAAGCTGAAATGAACTAGGGCAGCGGCATTGCCTTTCTCACAATTCATGGGGGTCCCAAAGGAGGACCCTCACCGATCATAAAGTAGTGGCATATCTTGACCAACAATATGCAAAAACCCCTTTAATTGCTCATATGGCTTGGATCATCTGGATCATCTTCATAACACAACCCCTTTAAAGAGAACCTGTCCCCTCTCCAGACATATCTGTTTTAGTAACTGCATTCCCCATGCGATACCAATTCTGGAAAATCTTTTCATATGACTCTATGTAGTGTCATTCCTCTATTATTCCTGCTGGAATTTTATGAATAAAAAAGTTTGATGGGTGGTTACCAGCTGGGGGTGTGTCCTGATTAGATAGAGTGCACTGATTGGATAGTGTCAGACTGTTCAGGGGCGTCCCCCCACACACAGACACACACTGGAAACACCAAATTGTACCTTTATTCATGAACTTCTAGCAAGAATATTAGAGGGATGGCACAACATCATAGGTAGTGATGAGCGTCAGGGGCAATATTCGAATTTGCGATATTTCGCGAATATTTGTTAGAATATTCGTCATATATTCGCGAATATTTGTATTCAAGATTATTCTATTGATTGCAAAAAATCAGCAATGAAATATTTGCGTAATGTGAATATTCTAAAACCCGAATATATTGCACTGTGGAATATAGTGCTGTATATTCTTTTTTTAGAATATTCTTCATTTTTTCCAATTTAATGTGAACAGTCATTGGCCCAAAAGCAACTTTAAGCAGGGAGGAATCATGACTTCAGATGGAAAAAATAACGAATATTCTAAAAAACGAATATATGGCACTATATTCTATAGTGCTATATATTCGGGTGTTAGAATATTCGTATTACGCGAATATTACATTGCCGATTTTTCGCATAAGAGAAAAAAAAATTAAATAATGAAGAATATTCTAATTCACTACAGACTACAATATTGCAGCCTTCTTACATTGGCCCACAAGAAGAAGCAGGTAGGTATATTAGGTAATGGGTTCAGATGAAAAAAAACTAAAACAAAAAAAATGAATATTCGTTTTTCCGAATGTATATCACTATATTCGAAATATTCGCAAATTGAGTTGTAGTTTGACAGCAGCTGGAGTGCTGAAGGTTGCTGATCCCTGGTATAGATGTTCCAGAGTTGTTATTACATGGGGAATGCAAGAAGTTACTCAAACGGTCATGTCAGGAGAGGGGACCGGTCCTCCTTATGTAATTTTTTTTTTATATTTGCTATACTTCTACTATAACTTACTACTACTACTACCAGTGCCAAAAGTAACATTGTGCAGAATCATGGTGTTTTTTATAAGAAGATATCTCATGTATAAAGGTACAAGACAATGTCTTTCCATGTAGATTGAATATACAGATGTAGCCGAGCTAAACTTGACTCTGATAACACATGGCACAGCGTTATCTCGTGACAAAAGCCATTGAAATCCATTGAAAAGTTAGTTGACTTTTGCAGCAGAAATCAGGGCCACACAGTCAGCATTTAAAGTACACGGAGTGCCAGCAGTCTCAGTAATCATGTTATAAAACTAGAAAAAAATATCCGCAGCACATCCGATGTAAGTGAAAAAGCGCGGTGTCCTTTATTCACCCATATAGCGACGTTTCAGCTTGAGAACATTCCCGGTAAGAGGACGGAAACGTCGCTATATGGGGGAATAAAGGACACCGCGCTCTCTTTCACTCACATCGCATGTGCTGCGGATATTTTTTTCTATTTATAATGTATAACCCATTTGAAAACATACGGTATAATGAACTACCATAGGCAGGAATATGAACTGATGGTAAGAACATCACACATCATTTAATATTACACGTAGAGGTTAATAGAGGGGAATGTGAGGAATTTTATTCCACTCTCCTCGGTAAACATTTAGTAATCTTAGAGGTTCTTCACTGTTACGTGTCCAGAAGGAATTCATCCCATTCATTCAGGCATCCTATTTATTTTGTGCTGGGTCCGGTTATTGTCATCATTATCACGGTAAATGAGAGCTCAGTAGGTATTGCACATAAAGAAATATCTCAGAAGTCATAGCGAACTTTACTAAGGGCTCATGCACACGAACGTTTTTTCCGTTTCCGTTCCGTTTTTTGCATTCACTATACAGACAGTATATGGAACCATTCATTTCAATGGATCTGCAAAAAAAAAGGGAAGGTACTCCGTATGCCTTCCGTTTCCGATTTTTCGTTCCGTTCAAAGATAGAACGGACAAGGATAGTAGCTGTTCTATCAGGGGCCAGCTGTTCCGTTCCACAAAAAACGGAATGCACACGGACGTCATCCGTATTTTTTGCGCATCCGTTTCTTACGGACCGCAAAACACTGAAAAAGCCATACGGTCGTGTGCAAGAGGTCTAAAGCTGAGTTCACACTTCAGTTATTTCCATCAGTTATTGTGAGCCAAAACCAGTAGTGAAGCCTACTAAGAGATCAGGTATAATGGAAAGATCTGCACCTGTTCTGTGTTTCCGATTCGCACCTAGTTTTGGCTCACAATAACTGATGGAAATAACTGAAGTGTGAACTCAGTTAAACAGCATCTGTTAGAACTTATAAAAATGTGCACTTGGCAGCTGAAGACATCTCTGTTGGTCCCATGTTCATATGTTCATATGTGTCTGCATTTCTGAGAAAAATGATGTTTTAATATATGCAAATGAGCCTCTAGGTGCAACGTGGGCGTTGCTTTTACTCTTAGAGGCTCTGCTCTCTCTGCAACTGCTGCAGCCTCTCCACTTTGATTGACAGGAACAGGCAGTGAAAACATCACCACACCTGGTCCTGTCAATCAAAGTGGAGAGTAGTCGGCAGTCGCAGAGAGAGCGGAGCCTCTAGGAGTAATGGTAACGCCCTGTTGCTCCTAGAGACTCATTTACATATATTAAACATAGTTTTTCTCAGCAATGTGGCACAGATGAACATGGAACCAACACAGATGCCTTCAGCTGCCAAGCATACATGTAACAGGTCAGCCAGTGTCATAGGTACAAAGCTGCTGACAGATGCCCTTTAAACATCCTTTTTTTACTATTATTACTAGAGAAACTTACATTTTGCTGGACACCACATTAAAAAAGGAAACGACTGCAAAATGTCTGCTTTGTCTGATCACCTGAATGGTGGTAAAACGCAGTACCAGAAACAGCCTATGTAGAAAAGAGGCGCTATTCTTATAGAACCCACTTAAAATGGTTTGCTTCTGCTGTGTCCATTGTCCGGTCCCCACAGTGATTACAT
Organism: Bufotes viridis; assembly: GCA_033119425.1. Lineage (NCBI taxonomy): Eukaryota > Metazoa > Chordata > Amphibia > Anura > Bufonidae > Bufotes > Bufotes viridis. The sequence goes on from CM065591.1 coordinate 443,079,402, forward strand.
CCGGTAGTGCATGGGCATGATCACATGCTCTGCTAGAGCCAATAACTGGCAACAAGCCGCACATCACCACTGAAGCCAGTTATTGGCTGCAGCAGAGCATGTGATCTTGCCCATGCACCACCGGATGTAATCACTGTGGGGACCGGACAGCAGACACGGCGGGGAGCAGATAAGTAAGAATCTTCTGTTTAGAGAGGCGGGCTACGGGCATTAGATAAAAAAATAATTATTCCTGGAGAACCTCTTTAAAAGGTTCAGATTTTGAGTCATTTCATGGGAACTTAAGAGGTGAAATATTATTATGATAATGAAGTATCACCGACTGAAAGCAGCGAACGTCCACAGGCACGACATGTGCATCTGAAGAAGAGAAGGAGGTCCTGAGTAAGAGACCTCCTCATTCTAGTGGGGCATCTGACAAGACGTTTGGGAGATTTATCAAAACTGATGCAAAGGAAAGCTGTCTTAGTTGCCCATAGCAACCAATTCGATTCCACCTTTCATTTTTCAAAGCTCTTTTGGAAAATAAAAGGTGGAATCTGATTGGTTGCTATGGGCAACTCAGTGAGTTCCACTTTCCGTCAGTTTTGATTATTCTCCCCCATTATCTACTGTACATCTATACTTTAAAATTTAACATTTCTGTTGACAGATTTATTTCACTGGATGCTCAATGAACCCAGCCCGATCCCTCGGCCCTGCAGCCATTACTGGAATCTTTACTGATCAATGGGTGAGACATTACTCAAAAACTAGTTCTTATTCCTTGACGCTTATATACCTCCATCCGTTGTGGTTACCATAGCGCTGCTTTCATTCGCTTCAGAGGTGCGGGGTGTTGGACCCCCGCTGATCCTGATGATAGGCCCCTAGATAGTTTTCTGGTATCTAAAACCAGATAGTGACATATTCCTTTTTCCAAATCCAATGTTTTTATTTTATGACTGCAGATTTTTATTTTATTTCAGCACATGATTATGGGGGCGGCCATCTTGGCTGAGCTGTTCTTAACAGCATTTAGAGACATACTTTATGGCAGCTACCATAGGCCCATAGACACAATGGTCAGGAGGGGACCTCATTGACTTCTATGGAAGATTTTCTAGGCATGCTCTGTGCCCGCTGCAGAGGTCATTGTACAAGGAAGGAGCTGAAAAGTGATCTGTACAGCCCAAGAAGTGGTGCCAATTATTAGGGGCCAGGGGAAGACTGCAGGATTTTAGGATTTAGTTTTTTAAATATAGACATTGACATGGAATATTAAATAAAGCCACCAAATTCTTTCAAATTCTTTAAAAATATAAGCACTAGATCATTTTTGATGACGCATTCCCTTTAACTTGTTTGTATGCATGAGGCCGTAAAGTAATGAGATCATAGGATTGCAATTAGGATTAGTGTTAGACCGAACATTTTAATTGTAGATTGTGCTCCCTATGTATTAAATAAAAACTATAGCCACACACGGACAGCTGAGAAAAAGGATTTAAAGGGTTATCTCATTAATATATCTACAAAGCACCGGATCATTATAATTATGATATACACACAGGATGAACATGATATAAATGTAATTACAAATTGCAACACATCATTAAGAGTAACTATGGTAACAGGGAGCCCATGTGATATTCACTGCCTGTGTTATACCTGTACATAACATTTAATAGTGCAGCTAAATGCAGGGTTACAGGCTGTTTGCATACTGACTTAAATACATGCGCGGCCTTAATGAAGTAATATTTTTTTTATTACTGCTCTTAAAATTGTAATCGACACCAGTGTTACTCAGAAACAGTGACTCAGACCTACAGCAGTGGTTTATAAACTGAGTAATAATTGTTTTTCTGTAATTAGAAATTAGGAAGTTATTTCAGCTCTTTTCATTGGTTTTGTAATGTATTTGTCATCCGGGAAGAATTCCTTTTTTGTATTTCCCTTGGATATAAAGCAGATTTGTTTAGTATATAGTTTAGTTAGATGTTTATTTTACCTATGGGGTAATTTTTACAAAGTATGAGTAAAATAACAATGTGTCTAGCATCTTATTAAACTTTTAATGCAAAATAAAGTAACTGTACATCGTTTGCCTGTAAAGGATGTCTGGATTGGGCTCACGAGCTGAGCTCGCTCCACACTCGGCAGGTTCCATGTGTGTAATACAGCTAACGCCTACCACCAGGCAATGACCGGGATCAGAGATAACTCCTATCACGTTAATTTAACCTCTCAAATGTAGCGGTTAGTAGTGACAGCGGCATCTGAGGAGTTAGACAGAGGGAGGGGGCTCTCTGTCCTCCAATCAGGGCACCCAATCAGGTTCCTTGTGAAGGCTCCCAGACCTGCCATAGTAAAATGCCTGTCAAGCCCTGTCTATCACAGTGCTTAATCAGAAGCCTGTCAAAATATGATAGTATTCTATTGCAGTCTATAGTGCGAGCATTCCGAAGATATTTTCAGTCCCAAGGGGGCTAAAAATTACAGTGAAAAAAAGGTTTAAAAAAGCACAAATATAAAACAATAAAAAATGTACATAATTCCTATAAAAAAATGTAAAGATATATATCATACATGGTAAATGCCGTGAAAGAAAATAAATTTGTTGGTTTTTGGTCAACTACCTCACCAAAAAAAATTGAATAAAAAGTGATCAATAAGCCATATATACCCCAAAATGCTACCTATAAAAACTACAGTTCACCCCACAAAAAACAAGCCTCCAAACGACTCAGTAGATGGAAATAAAAAAAAGTTACAAAAAATTTGGCGAATAGAAAAAATTTCAAAGGTTTTTATTTTTTGCAAAGCAGTAAAACATAAAAAATTATATTAATTTGATGTTGCCATAATCCTACTGACACACCAAATAGTTTGTCAGGTGTTTTTTTGTGCCCCGTGAACACCAATAAAACCAAAAATGAAGAAAAATGACAGAATTGCATTCTTTTTTCAATTTTACCCTACAAAGATTTTTTTTCCCCATTTCCAACATAAGTTATGGTAAATTATATGGTACCATTAAAAAATACAGCCTGCCAGGTAAAAATAAGCCTTCATATGGCTATGTAAATGGAAAATGTTAAAAGTTATGGCTCCAGGGAGGAGGCGAAGAAAAAGAAAAGGGCAAAAACAAAAACTGCCCCGATCCTTATTTAAAGGGATTCTGTCACAGCATTTGACCCTAAAGAGCTGCGGACATGCACGGCTAGATCGCCGCTAGCATGTCCGCAATATAGCAGTAGAATAGCTCTGGGTGCTTTTATTTTCTTTAAAAAAAGATTTTATTGATATGAAAATTAACCCGGGAAGGTGCCCAGGGGCGCGCATGCGTGATCTCGCACATCGCGAGATTTACGTGATCTCACTGAAGCAAGGAGGAGACTCGGCAGACGCAGGTGGAGCTGGGCTCGTTCAGATGGGGGCAGGGCTGGGCATCAGGAAGGTTAGTACCGCCCCTTGGGCACCTTCCTGGGTTAATTTTCATATCAATAAAATAATTTTTTAAAGAAAATAAAAGCACCCAGAGCTATTCTACTGCTATATTGCAGACATGCTAGCGGCGATCTAGCCGTGCATGTCCACAGCTCTATAGGGTCAAGAGCCGTGACAGAATCCCTTTAAGTTACATTGATTTTACGTTCTATGAGCTGATGTAGCTTTGAACTATCATTTATAGCAATTTGTGGTGTAAAGGTTAGTAAATACTGAACTCTTTTGATAGTTTAAAGCAATATAAAAACTGTAAAACTGTCCTCAAAGTTTGACATACCCTTTATTATTTTTTTTAACGTATATGAGAGAACACTTAAAACAAGAGACCTCCACAAGTCTAAGTAAATGATATAACGACTTGAAACACATATAAAGCTTACAATTAGGGAAAACACAAACTGAGGCAACAATTCAGAGTAGAGAAAAAATGGAAAACCCAATAGGTCATAAATTAAGTGTATTGAGAGACTTAATGACTTATTTCCATGATTTCCTCAGGTATTCTGGATTGGACCTCTTGTTGGTGGAATTTTGGCTTCACTCCTCTACAACTACCTCCTGTACCCATACAACAAGAGCCTGTCTGATAGGATCGCTGTCCTGAAAGGTTCATACGAACCGGAGGAGGAGTCATGGGACAACAAGCAGGATCACAAGAGGCAATCAGTGGAATTGTACTCTGCCCACACTCTGCCTAAGGTCACAGAGAAGTTCTAAGCTGGTTGAACTTTACACCAAACCATTATTTATGTCATTTGACCAAGCTTAATCCGGGGCTTTCCACAAACGAAGTTGGAGTGCACAAAATTCTGTTCTGCAGAGACTCTTCAGACGTAATCCTTTGTGAATATACTTTATTTTGTAGTGCTTTACTGAATGATTTTATATCACGCCATTATCTTCTCCATTAATCTTCGAGGCTCGGGAGCTTGTAAAACCACAAACGTCAAATCCCATTTTATGTTGAGCCTCTTCCATAGAGTCAGTGGCACCTACTTGGGTGCAGTCATCAATCATGCAAATAATTCCGTCTGACAGAACAATATATTGATCTAGAGCCATGGATTGCCTACAACGAAAACGTTCAAACAAATGCCACTCTATATAAGCAGTTATATAGCAGTAGATTTTCTTTTTGTGTTTACTATATACTGTCATTGAGTTTAATAGTAGTAAAGCAGAAACAGTTGAGGGTGATTGCACATGGTGCACTTGTCAAATAAACGAGACTAATAACATTATGTATTAAAAGGGTATTCCAGCCAGATAAAAAAAGAGTTGCAGTGGATTACAAATGGTGTAAAAAAAAAAGAAAGCTTATACCAGTGAGGGCTAACCTCCAGCACTCCAGCTGTGGTGATACTACGACTCCCAGCATGCTCCATTCATTTCTATGGAATTCTTAAAACAGCCAAGCAAGGGGGCATCTTGGGAGTCGTAGTTTTGCCAAAGCTGGAGTACCGGAGGTTAGCCATCACAGGCTTATACCGACCAATCCCCGGCCCTTGCAGCTACAATGGTGCTCAGGTCCCCACTGTGCTCCACTTCCTGCTGACTTTTTGGGCAACGCAGGAAGTGGCTGAGAATAGCTCTCAGCCAATCGCTGACTTAAGTGGGTTATCATTGAAGCCAGTGATTGGCTGAGAAGCATTCACAGCTATTTACTGCTGTGTCGGAATGTCAGCATGAAATGGTATGCAGTAGGAACCCAGGAACCTTCGGAACGGCAGCAGCTGGGGATCCATGAGTATAAGCTTCGGTTATTACATCATATGTATCCCAACTGCAACCCTTTTTTATTTGGCTGGAATCCTTTAAGAGTTCCCCCTCCCCTAAATAAAAATTTGAGAAATGAGAAGTAAATATATTATCTTGAGTTGTCCTGTTAAACATTCTATTCTGCTTTTTCTGATATTCGTTCCTTGGAAAGCTGTGTGATGTACCCTTTAACAACCTTGTAAAATAGAACTGCAAAGAGTAAATGCTTATAACCAGACCCACAGTTCTTACCCCCTCCCTAAACTGTACACCCTGTAAATTTAGATACTATTGACCACTGCCACATCTGTAATATAACTGTATAGGATGTTAGAATTATGTGCATTGACAACGAAATGGATAGTTCATCAGCCCCTGAAGGTTAAGAAAAAAGTAAATGGTCTGTACGGCATTTTGGCTCCAATTGTGAAGGATATGATTTTATTTTAACATTTTGTACAGATTTTTCTTCGGGCATTTTATTGGTTAATCTTATGCATGTATATAAAGTTGATCTCAGCCTTCTTTATAGAACATTAGGCAGATTTTATGTTTGATTGTATATACTGTGTATATAGTGTAGCAAGCTTTAAAGGGATTTCACGGTATTTTAATACTTAGGATAGGCCATCAGTGTCTAATCAGTCCAGCGCTCTGCTCCCCTGCTCATCAGATTTTTCAGAGTAGCTCCAGTGCTGAAACGACACAGTTTCATTCATTGTGTAGTAGGCGGAGCTGGTAACTGCAGTGCTGTCCCCAGTTACTTCAATGGGAGCAGTGCTGCAGAAACCAGCTCCATTCATTGTGTAGTGGACGGAGCTGCTTACTGCAGTGCTGTCCCCAGTTACTTCAATGGGAGCAGTGCTGCAGAAACCAGCTCCATTCATTGTGTAGTGAAAGGAGCTGCTTACTGCAGTGCTGTCCTCAGTCACTTCAGTGGAACCAACGCTGCAGAAACCAGCTCCATTTTATGTCTATTGGATGGAGCTGCTTACTGCAGTGCAGCCCCCATTCACTGCAGTGGGAGCAGTACTGCAGAAACCAGCTCCATTCACTACACAAAGGACAGAGCTGCTGTGTACTGTAGTTCTGGCACTGGAACAACTCTGAAACAGCTGATGGGTGGTGGTATGGAGCGTAGCCCCCCTTCCTTCTTTAGTTGGCTATCAATATTTAAGCCCTGAAAATCCCTTTAAGGGCTTGTATATATGCTGCTATGCTATACATCTGACATGAGTGCATTTTGCATCCCCCATAACAATGCACCACGGATCCGAAAAATTAATCATCGATGCGTCTTATAATTGATTGTACACTGTGTATTAGGCTTCATGCACAAGCAATAGCTGTGTGCACAGAGCCTGCAGGGTGGCACCTGAAATCCTTATGTTACCGTATTATGGAAGAGATTTATCAAAAGTAGTGTAAAGTAAAACTGGCTTAGTTGCCCATAGCAACCAGTCAGATTCCAAAGGAGAAAAATGAAAGGTGGAATCTGATTGGTTGCTATGGGAAACTAAGCCAGTTCTACTTTACACCAGTTTTGATAAATCTCCCCCACTTGTGTGCCTGAGATACACTGCAAATGGGGGCATTATGTTCCAGAATTCTGGTTCAGGTTGCACCACAAAACTGCCGCACGTGCCTTGCACTACATTAAGGGTACATGCCTAAGGCAGTTTCATTTATGCAGAATTTCTGCAAGGATGTTTTCGCATGATTTTCCCTGTTTTTCCGCATCAAATCCACACCAAAATCCATGTGTGTTACTTGTGGATTTTCCACAAATCTTACCCTTGGCTTTGAAAAGGGTGAAATCTGCACTGAAAATCAGCACAAAAAATTGCAGTGCTGCAGATTTCAAAATCCACACTGAAGGTCAATTTCCCCATGGAAAATGTAAAAAATATGCATTGTGGAGGTCATTTATGAAGTCTGTTACGTCCGTTTTGTGGCTTAAAAATGTCGCAAGCGATGCCTGTGTGTAGGGTGGGCAATTGATTCCCCCCAATAAGCCAGACATTATAGTCCATGTCCCCAATCCTGCAAACCCACACCCCCGACTCTGCTAAGCCACACGTTCATAGCCTGCAAAAGATTTAAAAAAATGGACTGGAGTGCTTTTCTCACCCTCAGTCAGTCACAGGGTGACATGTCCGCTGGCTCTAGTGGCTGACTTGGGGTGAGAGAAGCCTCAGTCATTTTTTTTCTGACGCTCACTGCCTGAGCATGGAGCCACTAAAATGGAGAACACCCAAACGTTCGTCCAGGCCCAGCGTTGGATGGCGGACAGGATGCCAGAAAACCAGACTGTCCTGTCTGAAGCCAGACATCTGACCAGCCTACCTGCATGCGACACTTGGTCCATATTTTTGGTCAAATTTTGTCACATTTGGTGATCCTCGCCACTTTTACAAGTAAAGGGAAAAATAGGTCTGGATTTCAGATTAGAACACCCGTTTAAGGCTACATGCACACGACAGTTGTTTTTTGCTGTCCGCAAATCGCGGATCCGTCTTCCTTTTTTTTCCCACCTACATCCGTTCCGTGTGTCCGCAAATTTTGTAGGTTGTGTTTCCGCGTGTCTTACGTTTTTTTTTGTGGATTCGCAAAAAACGGAAGGCTTAAACCAGTTTCTTAAAGTACCTGTACAAGTGCCCTGGTTTCCAAGCAACCATCCGCAAAAAAAACGGATGCTGATGACAGACGGATGGCTTCCGTTGGTCATCCGCATTTTTTGCGGACCCATTGACTTCTATGGGTCCGCAAACCGTTTTTTGCGGACAAGAATAGGACATGCCATTTTTTTTGCGGACGTGAAATGCGGACAGCGGACAGGCAACGGAAGAGGCGTCCGCATTTTTAACGACTCTATAGAAATGAATGGGAAACCAGAACGGAGGTCGCAAAAAACCACTGCCGTGTGCATGTAGTCTAAGACTCATTTCTAATGTGCGACTTTTAAAAAAGTCGCATCTCCAAGCTAGATAACCCCCTGGTGTACTTTTACAAACATAGGGGTATGCCACATTGCACTTGCACCAGGGGTTAAAATCCCCAAACAAACAACTCACCTCATCCACTTGATCGCGCTGCAGCAGCTTCTTGTATCTTCACTGAACAGGACCTGCCAAAGGGCCTGTGATATGCGTGATGACCTCACCACGTGGGAGAGCGCAGTGGCGTCATCGCGCACATCGTGGGTCCTTTGGCAGGTGCTGTTCAGTGAAGTTAGGAGAAATTGCTGCAGAGCGATCAAGTGGATGAGGTGAGTTGTTTTTTTAACCCCTAAATAGCCATATTGTTTGTTCTGCTATTAATTTCTGATATAACCATATTTTAACAGAAAATAATAAAATTACCCGAACCTGAACTTAAGTGAAAAATCCCGGGTACCCCAACTCGGTACAAACCCGAGCTTTTCAGTTCGGGTTCGCTCATCCCTATACGAGAGAAACAACAGGATACAGTACAGTATCGGCCTCTTGATTTCTATAGGTGCCATATAATGCCACTGTACATCTCAGAACTTGTATGGAGCCGTAATACCATCTGCATTTATAGTCTGTATTAATGAGCATTTGTGTCTCTACTTCTACAGTATGTTCGTAATGTTTTAGATGTTCTTCCTATATTTATATTTAATAGTATGTCCAATGTAGTCTTGTCTAATATGTGTACAATTTAATTAAATTATCTTTCTTCTGTGTTATGTTCACCTACTGTATGAGCCTCTTTACAAAATGTAATGGAAAGATAAAGGGGGAGATTTATCCAGATAGGTGCCTTTTGTGCTGGTCTTGATATCCCCTGTGCTCCTGGGGGATACACCACATTTATGACGAGGCACAGGCCTTATAATAAATTTGGAGCATCCCCCGGCTGTCGGTACCCCTAAACAGAAATCTGCGATAGCTCAGAGCTGCTGTACATTTCTGGCTTCATTTGCACCAGAAGACTGGCAAAAATAAAGATAAATTTGCCTCGGCTATTGGCCACGCTGCTTTCCTACCTTAAGGGACAGACTGGGAACTTAAAGTGGCCCTGGAAAAAATACTAATACTAAGTGGTCCCGTTTTGTAGTCAGGTCCAAATTGATGGAAGGCCGGGCCAACACTAGAAGGCGGGGCCATCAATACCATACTGCGGCACATTATGCCACCCCAACAGAGCCAAATACCACAGTCCTTCACAAAATACTGCCAGCAGCACAAAATACATCCCCACAAACTACACTGGCTGGCCTTTAGAAGGGCTTAGGTGGCCCCCTAGGCATCGGCCCATCTGGAAATTTCCTTGTAAGGTCTATGACCAATCCGCCCCTCCCTACCCTTGCCATGTTCCCTGTTGGAAAAGTAGCGAGGGCGGTGTAAAAAGAGGCACTTGTGCCTTTTTTTTCTTCAAAAAGTTTTATTTAAAAAGTCACAAACATACAGTTTGTGACTTTTTAGAACCCACATTTCTTCCACAATGCTGATGATAACTCTTCCCCCCAAAAAAAATTTGAAAATCTAAAAAGTGGCACTTGTTTCTAACATACTGGAAAATGGGGAGGGGATTATTGGAAAGGGCGCTTAACTTCACATGCAAGTGGGCATAGCCTGAGATCTGCTATTGTGCTCCAAAAATTTACCACAATTCTCACTTAAAATTTTGTCTCAAAGTAAGCCAACCAATAGCTGGTATAAAGTCACAGAAAGCTATCTATCCCTGCAGCAGATGCTCCAGACTGAGCCACTGTGATAAATGCAGTGCACGTCTAGACAGCCTGTCTAAAAGGGAAATGTGTCAAATGTGCTGCACAAGAAAATTAGAGTGTTTTTCATGTTTTGTCGGTGGAGTAAGCATTTATGCCAAATTTATGAAGTTTGCACCATTATTGTGCCGTTGCCCTGCTGTGCGCGTATTGTGGCCCACAAACAGTTGGTCCACAATATGCAGGCACCGGCCGTGTGCACCCCGCATCATGGGTGCGAACCCATTCACTTGAATGGGTCCACAATCCGGAGAGTCCGGTACAAAGTGAAGGCACAGAATCCCACGGAAGCACCACAGAGTGTTTTGCGGTGTGGATGGACCACGGACCCATTCAAGTTGAATAGGTCTGGATCAGTCTGTGGAAGCCGCATGGATGTTGCCCGTGCATTGGGGACCGCAAAATGCACGGAACGGCCGATCAACTGCCATGTGCATGAGGCCTTAGTATGATTTGTGCCATGAGTGCAAGTTTGCGTAAGCCAGAGTGGAGCAATATTTTTAGTGCCACCCAAAAAATTAGAGCAAAAAGTTGCATATTAATATATTACCCCCTAAATTAATGACATTTCGAGGATTATTTAATTTGGGCCAATGAGTTAAAAAGAATAACACTAAGAATAAAACTGTGCATTTGTTGAAAAGCATAATGTTTCTGAAGACACAGACTCTGGTACCAATGCAGCAGCTCCATTGGTCCAGAAATCTGTGTACACAGAATATCAGCTGTGCTTTCAGCTCAATCCGATCCACCTGTATGGAACTGAGCTGCAAAAAGATCATGTGTGTGGCCAGGGAGATTGCCTGTGAACCACAGATCCTTTCAACAGCTGATTTATGGGGTTTCTGGGAGTCAGACTCCAAACAATTAGATATTGAAAACCCCTTTAATAGAACCCTTTTTTTTATTTTATTAGAATTATCCAATTTAATTCAAGGGTAACAATGGTGGTGTAATACTGTAAAATAGTATGATATATACCAGATTACTCAAACACTGGGCATTCCAGTGTACTTACAATAAAAGAATATAAAAATAACATAAAAGAATAAAGGAGAAATCCCTTATAGTCACTTGCTATGGAAAAAGCATTATTAATATTGAATACTGTCACACGGAAGAAGTGATTCCTAAATTTGTTAGCAGGTTAGAATTAAATTGCGGTATAAAAACACAAAATTGTATAGATGCTCTCCCGTCTATTGTCATGCAAGGTGCTCAAAGTCTAACTGACTCACCCAGTCAGAAAGGGTATATATGAAAAGGTTTTGTTTATAGACTAGAACACTGTATCTGGTAACAAGTAGAGGCAAATAATGTACAATGGATAATCATTTATTCTCCCTATTACGGTTAAAAATATAAGTAAGAAATAGAAAAATTGATGATCAAAAAAGTTGAAAATAAAATAAAAAATATATTAATCTAGTATAAAATAAGATATAAAAAATAATAAATAATAAAACCTTCGCCACAAAAGGAAATATTAGCCACAAAGGAAAATTGATTACAAAGGGAAATTAATTTGACCCAAATATAATAGCAGTAAATGTTCTTGTTGAAGATATCAATTAATCGATGGTAATATAGTTGCTGTATATCCACAGTGAAGCAATAATATAATGGTCAAAATGTCTGTAGTGATCGGTAATCTGATCATTATTAAGTTGATCGCTGTATAGCCCATTATAATGAGGTGGGTAGTTCTCTGTTGGATGATTATAGTAATACAAGTGATGAGTACCAGCTGTATGGCATAGATGAAATGTTCAGATATTGCAGTTGAAACAGATTTGCTCTTTCCAGCTAGTTCAACTGATAAAAAACGGATATTATAGTAATGATTCCTATTGTATTAGGTAGTGCGGCTATTTTGACAAATAGTGCAAGTTCTGTGCCAGACAGGTATTGTTTGTGTTACACCTGTGGTGTCCCACACGGAGATGATACACTGCCTGCAATTACCTTTCTGGCGTCTTCTTGTGTGTTCGCTCGCTCCTATTCAGTGAGCCACTGAGGAAGGAGTTAAGTTAGACACCGAAACGCGTCTGGTGAATCCATGATACCCATCTGTCCAGATAGTAAAAGGAAAATACACATTAACTAAACAGGAAACGCTTCCCTGTAGTTATACCAGCCAGCAGATCGACCGCAGCCTCCCTGGCATACACAATCAGCGAACGCTAATCATGTGGGATGTCGAGTCTACACAGCACCACGTGCGACGCCGAGCCTGCCGTGAGCAGTGGGAGAAGACAGCGGGCAGCAAACTCCATCTGGGCGGCTCACTGAATAGAAGCGACGGTTTTATTATTTATTATTTTTTATATCTCATTTTATACTAAATTTATATATTTTTTCTTTTATTTTCTTCTTTTTTGATCATCAATTTTCTATTTCTTACTTATATTTTTAACCATAATAGGGAGAATAAATTATTATCTATTGTACATTATTTGCCTGTCCTCTATTTGTTACCAGATACAGTGTGCCAGTCTATAAACAAAACCTATTAGAATTAAATTGTGTTATTGTCACACCGGCAACCCATGACCGCCACTGTCCCATCTCTCCAGACAGGCACAAGTGCTGCATTACTTATCCTGTCCCCCTTGCTGGTCTGGTGGTCTGGACACGCTGTCCTTCCTCTGCCCTCCTGCAGCAGGCCTGGCCACCAGAGCTTCTTCTGCTAGCTACATGCTTCCGTGCCCAACCTCTTTTGTCTGCTGGCCACCTCAGGGTATTTAAGGTACTTTCCCCTAAGGGAGGGTGCCCAAATTTTAGGTTTGCTAGCTAGCTAGTTCCCTGCAAAGGTGTGTTATTCTGTTTGTCTATCTGTATACCGACCTCTGGCTGTTTACTGACTCTTACCCTGTGCTGCCTCACCTGATACTTCTTGTTTACCATATTTACCCTTTGTTTCTTGCCCTGATCTTGAACTTCTTTCACAGATACGGACAGAGTTCTGTACTCTGCCTGCCCTGACCTCTGCCTGTTTCCTAAATACGAGCATTGTCTGATCCCTTGGTGGGTCACACTAGTGACTTTGACCCCTGTGGGCAGCTGCTAAGCACACTGGAACTATTTTAAGCCTGGTGGATTCCCTGCAGCAAAGTCCAGATCCCTGTATAAGGGTTAAAGGGTGAAAACCAGGGGACTGCCAGGATAATGACCTTAGATCTAGCCCTAAGTCAACTCATTTGGTTGGCACAGCGGCTATACCCCTATTACCTGTTACAGTTATATTTACAAGTAATCCATACATCCCATCGGTTTCTAAAATGATCTAGTAATCATGGATTTATGCCAGCAGTTACTATTGACACATCATATAATTTATAACATTGTTATTTCAGAACCCCAATATTTTGATCATTTAGTTCTCATTACCAAGAGAGATTTAGTATAATAGGGAAGCCACAAATATAGGATAACAAGTTACCTATTTTTTTCCAAAGATTTCAAATGTGTGTACATCCGACCAGATGTGTTTAAGAGAACCTGTCTCATTACATCTCCAACATGTCTCTGGAATATTTTGGGAATGAGCAATTTTAGTAGGGACCATGTACCATTTCTATATGATTAGAGCATCTTGAAGTTGAAGTAAACACTCAGTGTTCTACCATCCACTGATGGTCTGAAGAGATTATTATTTTCCCATTTAAGCCATTGTTGATAGGTGTTACCCTGGGAACACACCTGAGCGTTTTTCAGCGCGTTCATACGCGCTGAAAAACGCTCAACATGTGAAAAGCCATGCATCCCTATGTGCATGGTTCACATGTCGGCGTTTTACAGCGCGGACGAACGCGCTGTAAAACGCCCTGCCCGGTCGTGTCGGCTGCCGTGACTATCGCGCGGCAGCACGCGCGATCCAACCCATAGGCTATTATGGGAGCGAGCATATGACGCGCGCTCCCATAAAACAGCCACTTGGCGGCTGAAGCGCGCGTCATATGCGCGTCATAGGCGCGCCCTGGGAACACGCGAAGTGTGTTCCCAGCCTTAAGAAGAAGTTTATAGCAACTGAAAATGTCTGTACATAGATACTGAGAAGGGGGCATATGCACTTTCCGGCACACAAGATTTATCAAGCACCACTACTAAGACCAACTGGCCATGCGTTGAAGGGCATTTTGGCACTACAGAGATACTGAGAAAGAAATTGCACCCCTTGGCAAAATTGGAAAGTTGTTTGTATTTATTTGGAATAGACTCAGAGAGGCATTTATTGTATGGCCTATATCCCCATATACAACCTTGGAAAATCAGTGTATGTAACCTGAAGAGACTGAACTTAATTTTGCAAGTGCCTGTGTGTGCATTTGCTTAAATTGCCTCAGTAAATTTCAGTGGACTTGTTACCTTCAAAATCTTCCTCCTCTTTGCATTGCATTGCTCAATTACAATTGTCACACCATTGTTCTCCTTGTGGTGCCTCAAGGGAGTCCTCCCCTACAACTTAAGACAGGCTGACACCAAGGGCACCCCACTTAACAATAGACAGGAGCCCCAGAATCAGGGTGTTCTACAATGGGAAGAAGGGTTGCACTTCTACCATCACTGCACGGCCCAGAGAGCACCAGGGTAAGCACTGCCATCATGATTACTGCTACTACTACTCCTCATTGCCACTACCACCACCCCTGTCCTCTGACTCTGCTGAGCTCGATGCACACATCCACATTTTTTGAGAAATGGCATGACCACGCTGCAAATTATAGAGCATGTCCTTTTCTGGTCCATATTGTGGATGAGAATAGCCTTTTTTTATTTATAAGAGTGAGAAAAATACAGAATGCACAAAGAAGGTATTCATATTTTTCGTATCCATTGTTTGCAGACTGAACATGGTAGTTCTTTGATTAGGAGGATCCCAAGCATAATATACTATAAAAAGATTATCAGCACTCATTAAATTGTGGATGCTTTAAAATAAGTTTTATTTAAGCAATTCAGACAACTATTTTGCCGTTTTAGACAGATACAGATGTGATTGTTCACTAGAATAATAATTGGTGACAAACCTAAGCAATAGTGTTGAGCGCGAATATTCGAAAAGCGAATTTTTTTAGCGAATATCGGCACTTCGCTAATTCGCGAATATTTCGAATATAGCGCTATAAATTCGCTATTTCGAATATTCGTTTTTTTTTTTTTTTTTTTTTTTTCAGTTATATTTTTTTCTTTCCTACTTCCCAAAAGTAGTTCTTACCTGTCCTGAGGATTCCTGGCTTCCTGGCTGCTCTAGTCAGTGCCCGTTGCCGCTTCTGCCGACTTCCGTGCTCATGTGGAGCGTCCCCATCCATGGGAGAATCTCCATATACTAAAATGTACTGTCGGATTTGAGGAATTACGTTGAAATCGCAATGCGATTAATTCAAGTTATATTAATCGCATTGCGATTACAACTTAGCACTGCTATCTTACATAGGCCAGAATTAACGAATATGGAGTATAGCTATGCACTAGCAGTGCTAAGTTGAAATCGCAATGCGAATACTTTAAGTTAAATTAATCGCATTGCGATTACAACTTAGCACTGCTATCTTACATAGGCTAGAATTAACGAATATGGAGTATAGCTATGCACTAGCAGTGCTAAGTTGAAATCGCAATGCGAATACTTTAAGTTAAATTAATCGCATTGCGATTACAACTTAGCACTGCTATCTTACATAGGCTAGAATTAACGAATATGGAGTATAGCTAATGCTATGCACTAGCAGTGCTAAGTTGAAATCGCAATGCGAATACTTTAAGTTAAATTAATCGCATTGCAATTTCAACTTAGCACTGCTGCTATATTCCATATTCGTTAACTTCGCTAATTCTAGCAAGCTGACCCATTATAAACCCAGCTCTAAGTTGAAATCGCAATGCGATTAATATAACTTGAATTAATCGCATTGCGATTTCAACGTAATTCCTCAAATCCGACAGTACATTTTAGTATATGGAGACGTTCCCATGGTGATGGGGACGCTCCATGAGCACAGAAGTTATGGTTGGCTTGGTAGAATTAGCTAATAGCTTAATATGACGAATGTATTCGTCTATATTCCTCAAAACGAAGATAACGAGTATTCTACATCTTCGCTTTAGCTACCTATTCGTCTCGTCATCGTCAACTTCGCTATTCGCTAATTCTAGCAATCAAATAGGAAGGTTGACTTACCAGACAGCTGTGTTAAATTCGCTATGCGATTTATTTTTTTTTAATACAATAATTATATTACTTGATAAAATTATTATAAGTACTCTATTTATTAAAAAAAAAAAAATCGCATAGCGAATTTAACACAGCTGTCTCTATAGTCAACCTTCCTATTTGATTGCTAGAATTAGCGAAGTTGACGAATAGGTATCTAAAACGAAGATGTAGAATACTTCGTTATCTTCGTTTTGAGGAATAGACGAATACATTCGTCATATTCGTCATCCTCGCTAATTCTAGATATGAAACCAATAGGAAAGTAGCCTTAAGTACAAATCGCAATATGCGATTATTTAAATCGCATGTTAATCGCGATAACTAGAAAAAATGACGAATATTCGATTTCGACGAATATGAAACGAATATTCATTATTCGCGAATTTCGTCGAAATCGAATATGGCACCTGCCGCTCATCACTACTAAGCAACAGGAGTTAAAATTACCGGGCGTTATAACTTTGTGTAGAAGGCTTCTTGTGTGGCCCAGTTGCAAATACTACCTCTGCACATCTGCAACTCCTCTGAAAACTTGTTATATTATCCACATACTGCAGGATTATTTAGTGTGAGCGATTTAGTTTAGTTGCATATTAACCCTTTCAGGACCCGGCCATTTTTCACCTTAAGGACCAGGCCATTTTTTGCAAATCTGACATGTGTCACTTTATGTGGTGATAACGTTAAAACGCTTTTACATATTCAAGTCATTCTGAGATTTTTTCTCGTCACATATTGTACTTTATGATATATTTCATTTTTATTTATAGAAAAATACCAAATTCGCAATTTTCCAAATTTCAATGTATCTGCTTTTAAAACAGATAGTGATACCTTCTAAAATAGTTATTACTTTACATTTCCCATATATCTACTTAATTTTTTGATCATTTTCTAAATGTCATTTTCTTTTTTTTGGGGACATTAGAAAATTTCCAAAACCCAAATTTTAACCCATAAATGGCCCCATTTTAGAAACTACACCTCTCGGGGTATTCAAAACTAGAGATGAGCGAACATTTAAAAAAAGTCAGTTGTTCGGGGTTCGGGTGGTGGTTAATCGCGCATCCCGTTATGGATTCCACTATAGCGCATATGGAATCCATAAGGGGCAGCTGCCACCTACCCGAACTGTTGCACAGCCGAAGGACCTGGGGTGACGTCACTGTCATGTGATCAGTGCAGGGGACGTGGCTCAGCACGGGATCAAATACAGTTCGGGTAGGTGGCAGCCGCCCCTTATGGATTCCATATGCGCTATAGTGGAATCCATAACGGGATGCGCGATTAACCACCACCCGAACCCCGAACAACGGACTTTTTTTAAATGTTCGCTCATCTCTATTCAAAACTTATTTTACAAACTTTCTTAACCCTTTAGGTGTTCCACAAGAATGAAAGGAAAATGTAGATGAAATTTTAGAATTTCACTTTTTTGGCAGATTTTCCATTTGAATCAATTTTTCCAGTAACAAAGCAAGGGTTAACAGACAAACAAAACTTAATATTTATTACCCTAATTCTGTAGTTTACCATATGTGATCATAAAATGATGTACGGGCACAGAACGGCAGAATGCAGAAGGAAAGGAACGCCATATGATTTTTGGAAGGCATATTTCACTGGGTTATTTTAAGCTGCCATGTCAAATTTGAAGACCCCCTAATGCACCCCTAGAGTAGAAACTCCAAAAAAGTGACCCTATTTTCGAAACTACGGGATAAGGTGGCAGTTCTGTTGGTACTATTTTAGGGTACATATGATTTTTGGTTGCTCTATGTTTTGGCTTTTTTTGATACAGTAATTATTTTATTTTGTTACAATGTTCACCTGAGGGGTTAGTTCATGTGATATTTTTATGCAACAGGTTGTTCCGGACGCGTAGATACCTAATATATATACTTTATTTATTTATTTAAGTTTTACAATAGCATTTTTGAAACAAAAAAAATTATGTTTTACTGTCCCCATATTCTGAGAGCCATAGTTTTTATTTTTTATTTTTGGGTGATTGTGTTAGGTATAGCATTTTGGGGGGCATACACCTTTTTGATCGCTTGGTGTTAAATTTTTTGTGATGTAAGGTGACAAAAAAAATTATTGTTTTAGCACAGTTTTTATTTTATTTTTTCTACGGCGTTCGGGTGAGGTAGTGGATCATGTAATATTTTTGTAGAGTCGGTCATTGCGGACACAGCAATACCCAATATGTCTGGTTATCTTCTTTTTTCAATTTTTTTTTACAATTTTATTTTTTACGTTGGGTTTTTTTTTTTTTTTACTTGAAACTTTATTTTTTTTATTATATAAAACACTTTTTTTTACTTTTTATTTTTGTCCCACTCTGGGACTTCAACTCCTGGGGTCTGATCCTCTCTACAATGCATTACAATACAAGCTGTGATATAATGCATTGGCTGTCAGCTTTTAGGGTACGTTCACACGACGACAATTGTCGCGCGACAAAAAGTCGCACGACAATTTGGGAACCACTACACTGCAACATTTGTAGCGCGACATTGATGTCACATTAATGTCGCGCGACAATTTTTATAATGGGAGTCTATGGTGGTGTCGCACGTGCAACATGCAACATGTTGCGACTGCGACACAACAGTCGCAAAAAATCCATCCCGGATGGATTTTTGCCGACTGTCGTGTCGCAGTCGCAGCATGTCGCATGTCGCACTGCGACACCATAGACTCCCATTATAAAAATTGTCGAGCGACAATAGTGCGACTTTTTGTCGCGCGACAATTGTCGTCGTGTGAACGTACCCTTATGCTGACAGCCTGCCTGTGAGACCCAGCCTAAGGCCTCTTTCACACAGCCGTTCCAGATTTGCTTCGGATGCGTCCCGGGAGCATTGTGGGAAGCCCGCGCGAGTGTGCATGCAATTTCAGTCAGTTTTGACTGCATTTGCGTTGTGTTGTTCAGTTTTTTCTGCACGAGTGCAATGCATTTTGCATGCGCTTGAGAAAAAACTAAATGTGGTACCCAGACCCGAACTTCTTCAATGAAGTTCGGGGTTGGGTTTGGTGTTGTGTAGATGTTAATATTTTCCCTTATAACATGGTTATAAGGGAAAATAATAGCATTCTTAATACAGAATGCTTACTTACAGTAAATGTGCATTGAAGACGATGCCGGCTGTGCGATCAATTGGATAAGGTGAGTTAATTTTTTTTATTTTTTAACCCCTCAATGCACATTTAAGTAAGCATTCTGTATTAACAATGCTATTATTTTCCATTCTAACCATGTTATAAGGGAAAATAATACAGTAAATTGACTTCAATCAATCTACTATCATCATCTCCCAGCAACCATGCGTGAAAATCACATTGCATCCGCACTTGCTTGCAGATGCTATGCGATTTTCACACAGCCCCATTTATTTCTATGGGGCCTGCTTTGCGTGAAAAACGCAGAATATAGAACATGCTGCAATTTTCATGCAACACACAAGTGATGCGTGAAAATCAACGCTCATCTGCACGGCCCCATTGAAGTGAATGGGTCCGGATTCAGTGCGGGTGCAATGCGTTCATGTCACGCATTGCACCCGCATGGAATTCTCGCCCAGGTGAAAGGAGCCTAAGGGCTGGATCTCACAGACTTCCATAGAAGGCAAGCTCCGATGACGATGGACGGCATTGGGCTTGCCTTCTCTGCCATGGGGTCCCCGCCACAGCGCCGCGACCCGATGGGGAAGCGTAGGGCACCCTTACCCTCCGCGAAGCCTCTGCATGCCGCAGTCAGCTTTGACCGCTGCATACAAGAGGTTAACACACCGACATCAGTTTTATCTCCGATGCCGGCGTATTCAGGAGGGGCCCGGCTCTCAGTAACTGCTGGGTCTGTGCCGCTGATCGGGTGCCTCGCAACCTGGAATTAACATGGATTGTTTGAGGATTTGCATCATTTAATTTACAGAACATGCCCACAACTTTGAATATGTTTTTTTTTTATTGTGAAGCAAACAACAAATAGGACAAAATAACAAAAAATACTTTGTAGAGCCACCTTTTGTGGCAATCACAGCTCCAAGTCGCTTTGGATAAGTCTCTATGAGCTTGCCATATCTTTACCACTGGGATTTTTGTCCATCACCCCTTGCAAAACTGCTCCAGCTTCTTCAAGTTGGATGGTTTGCACTTGTGAACAGCAATCTTTAAGTCTGACCACAGATTTTCTATTGGATTGAGTTTTGGGCTGTGACTCGGCCATTCCAACACATTTATATGTTTCCCCTTAAACCACAAGTGTTGCTTTAGCCGTGTGTTTGAAGTCATTGTCCTGCTGGAAGGTGAACCTCCGTCCTAACCTCAAATCACGCACAGGTGTTGCTCAAGAATATCCCTGTATTTAGCACCAGCCATCTTTTCTTCAACTCTGACCAGTTTCCCAGTCCCAGCTGCTGAAAAACATCCCCACAGCATGATGCTGCCACCACCATGTTTTACTGTGGGGATGGTGTTCTTTGGGTGATGTGATGTGTTGGGTTTGCGCCAGACATAGCGTTTTCTTTGATGGCTGAAAAGTTCAATTTTAGTCTCATAAGACCAGAGCATCTTCCTCCATACATTTTGGGAGTCTTCCACATGCCTTTTCACAAACTCACAACGTGCCTTTTTGTTTTTAGCTGAAAGTAATGGCTTTCTTCTGGCCACTCTGCCATAAAGCCCAACTCTATGAAGCGTTCAGCTTACAGTATTGTCGTCCTATGTACAGATACTCCAGTCTCTGCTGTGGAACTCTGCGTCTCCTCCAGAGTTACCTTAGGTCTCTGTGTTGCCTCTCTGATAATTGCCCTCCTTGCCAGGTCCGTGAGTTTTGGTGGGCGGCTGTCTCTTGGCAGGTTTGCTGTTGTGCCATGTTCTTTCCATTTGGTTATGATATATTTAATGGTGCTCCTGGGGATCATCAAAGATTTTAATATTTTTTTTTGGGGGGCACTAATGGAGGTATTAATTTTACTAGGAGCCACAGTATGACAGCACCTTTAAAAAACCACGCCCCCACAACCATACCCCTTTGGGTGTGGCTTAACATGGTCGGTATTTTTTGTTGGAAAAGGTGGCAACCCTATCTGCACTCCCTACGCCTCTGTGTGCAGGTGAAGATCTGCCTGCTGATTTGTCATTGAGTCAATTTTGGTAGGAATCCAGTCTATTTAAGGGTACTTTAACACTAGCGGCATAGCTATCTGGCAGGCTGTTCTGGCGGGTGAACAGCCTGCCGGATCCGTGCTGCTGCTCTGTCCCCTTTGACTATAATGGGGCAGAGATAGCCGGACTAAAAGTACTGCAGGTCCGACTTTTTAGTCCGGCGATCTTTGCCGTGCACTGCCGTGCTGCACGTCAGTGCACGGGTACTTGTGGCATGGCGTATCCGGCAGGCTGTTCACCTGCCAGATAGCTATGCCGCTAGTGTGAAAGTACCCTAAGTATATGAAGAAAGTGTATGTTTGCCTGCTGAAAAGAAGAGAAGCACGACATGTCCTCCTCCATAGCTATCAAAGAAAGTTTTCGTACTGGCTAGTCAGCAAATCGAAGTACATTATAGGAGGGGAAGATAGTGCAGACAGAGACCAGGGGCGAGGTAGTGTGACTGGGGGAGGAATGGAAGGGGGGACTAGAACAGTTCAGAATGAAAGATGTAGGGTAAAAAATATACATAAATCTCTCAAATGTATGTATGCTAATGCCAGAAGCCTGGCTAATAAAACTGGGGAACTGGAATTAAGGATGTGTGAGGAGGACTATGACATAGTTGGAATAACTGAGAAATGGCTGAATGATAGCTATGACTGGGCAGTTAATGTACAGCGTTACAATCTGTTTAGAAAGGATTGTAAAAACCAGAGAGGGGGAGGGGTCTGCCTTTATGTAAAGTCCTATCTAAAGCCCACAGTCCGAGAAGATATAAGTGAGATACATGAACATGTGGAGTCACTGTGGGTAGAAATACATGAAGCAAAAAACAATAATAAATTACTAATAGGAGTGTATTATAAACCACTTAATATACTAGAGTCCACAGAAAATCTACTACTAAACGAGATAGACAAGGCAGCAAATCATAATGAAGTCGTTATTATGGGGGACTTCAACTACCCAGATATAGACTGGGAAACTGAAACCTGTACATCTTATAAAGAAAACAAGTTCTTGGCAATAACCAAAGACAATTACCTTTCCCAACTGGTTCAGGACCCAACTAGATGGA
The DNA here is from genome assembly GCA_033119425.1 of Bufotes viridis. Taxonomy (NCBI): domain Eukaryota; kingdom Metazoa; phylum Chordata; class Amphibia; order Anura; family Bufonidae; genus Bufotes; species Bufotes viridis. Next base: position 443,101,857 of record CM065591.1, read on the forward strand.
CAGCCATACTGGACTTAGTATTAACAAATAGACCTGATAGAACAACAGATGTGCAGGTTGGGGGACACCTAGAAATTAGTGACCATAAAGTAATAACCTTCCAATTATCCTTCAAACAAGAGTTTCTAAAGGGAGGAACAAAAATATGCAAACCATTAGAAAACGTGGTGTTAAACAGGCAGGATATGCTCAAACCCACATGCGGTTGTGCATATATATAGGGGAGCATATCCTGCACTTGTAGTCCGTTGCTTATGGCAATCAACAGCAAAAAATGCATACAATGGAAGATGCCAATAACCATCCTACATAAGGTAACAATTATGTGGATGTGAAGAACAATCAAAGACGAAACAAAAGCAAAGACAGGTGCACTCTGCGATAATGCTAAACCCTCACACTGATGTAAAATTGAGAGGTTAGTTCAACATATCCTACTAGGAGGACATGTCTTAAGCTCAGGCACCGCGCCTGTTTGGGCAATACCAGGGGCCAGTGGGCGGATTATGGGAGCATAAGGCCTGACTCACAGACAGCTTACCAGTAACCTTCAGCATGTAGCCATGCCTGCAATGGGAGGTGGAAAGTGCCTGTGAGCCCCACCCGAGACTGGCTGATATGGCCCAGGGCCTAAACAGATGCACCTGAATGTAGTCATTAAACACCCATATGTCGATTTCAGCATGCACGGTCGTTCAGAAAAGCATCTGAGAAGAAGTTTCAAGAAAAGAAGGATGTCCGGCACTGCTGGATTGTCTGGTGAAATTTCTTGCTTTTATTAACGTGGCAACAAGGATTGTACACACACACTGTACAGCGGTAAAATTGACGCATTTCGGACTGTAAAGTCCTTAGTCGTAACCTGAATGTAGCCTGTAGATGAAAAACAGGCACATTTAAATAGGAGTTTATACACCTCCATACATAAGACTATACAAACCATTAGAAAACGTGGTGTTAAACAGGCAGGATATGCTCAAACCCACATGCGGTTGTGCATATATATAGGGGAGCATATCCTGCACTTGTAGTCCATTGCTTATGGCAATCAACAGCAAAAAAATGCATACAATGGAAGATGCCAGCAACGGACTACAAGTACCACAATAACCATCCTACATAAGGTAACAATTATGTGGATGTGAAGAACAATCAAAGACTAAACAAAAGCAAAGACAGGTGCACTCTTCGATAATACTAAACCCTCACACTGATGTAAAATTGAGAGGTTAGTTCGACATATCCTAGTTGGAGGACATGTCTTAATGCTGGAGGTTACTGGTAAGCTGTCTGTGAATCAGGCCTTATGCTCCCGAAATCCGCCCACTGGCCCCTGGTATTTCCCATACGGCACAGGTAGGTGAGTGATAGGGCCTCGAGCTACTTGAGAGACCTTGGTGCGGTGCCCGAGCTTAAGACATGTCACAGAGTATTATCGCAAAGTGCATCTGTCTTTGCTTTTGTTTAGTCGAGGAACAAAAATACCAAACTTTAAAAAAGCACAATTTAGCCAACTAAGCGAAGCCATAGGCCTAACTAACTGGGACAAAGTCCTCAAAAAAAAATACAACCACAAAAAGGGAGATTTTTAAAAGTATTGTAACATCTAATTGTAAGAGGTACATACCTTATAGGAATAAAAGGCTAAGAAACAATAAGAAACCAATGTAGATAAATAGAACCGTAAAGAAAGCAATAAATGACAAAAAGAAAGCATATGAATCACTAAAACAGGAGGGGAGCCAGGAAGCACTGATAAACTATAAGGAAAGAAATAGAAAATGTAAAAAACTAATAAAAATTGCCAAACTAGAGACCGAGAGATTAATTGCCAAAGAGAGTAAAACTAACCCAAAAATTTTCTTCAATTATATAAATGGTAAAAAATATAAATCTGAAGGATTCGGCCCTCTACACAGCATTGAGGGGGGCGTTGCAGAGAGCGACGAGGATAAAGCAAAACTATTAACTATTAAATTAAACTGTCAGATGAAATGCAGAATGTAAAAGTAAATTCCCCATTAAAAGTGCCCTGTCTGACCCAGGAAGAAGTACAACAGCGACTTAAAAAGATAAAAATAGACAAATCGCCAGGACCGGATGGCATACACCCCCGTATCCTAAGGGAATTAAGTGATGTCATAGCCAGACCTTTATTTCTGAAATTTACGGACTCTATACTGACAGGGAGTGTTCCACAGGATTGGCCCATAGCAAATGTGGTGCCAATATTCAAATTAGGTCCAAAAAAAGAGCCTGGAAATTATAGGCCGGTAAGTTTAACATCTGTTGTTGGTAAACTGTTTGAAGGTTTTCTAAGAGATGCTATCTTGGAGTATCTCAATGAAAATAAGCAAATAACGCCATATCAGCATGGCTTCATGAGGGATCGGTCATGCCAAACGAATTTAATCAGTTTCTATGAGGGGGTAAGTTCTAGACTTGACAGCGGCGAATCAATGGATGTCGTATATCTGGACTTCTCCAAAGCATTTGACACTCTACCTCATAAAAGGTTAGTATACAAAATGAGAATGCTTGGACTGGGAAAAAATGTCTGTATGTGGGTTAGTAACTGGCTGAGTAATAGAAAACAGAGGGTGGTTATTAACGGTACACACTCATATTGGGTCACTGTCACTAGTGGAGTGCCTCAGGGGTCAGTACTGCCCTATTCTCTTCAATATATTTATTAATAATCTTGTAGAAGTAAAACATCAATGATCTTGTAGAAGTAAAATATCAATTTTTGCAGATGACACTAAACTGGGTAAAATAATTAACACTGAAGAGGACAGTTTTCTGCTACAGAGGGATCTGGATAGATTGGAGGCTTGGGCAGAGAAATGGCAGATGAGGTTTAACACTGACAAATGTAAAGTTATGCACATGGGAAGGAATAATGCAAGTCACCCGTACATACTAAATGGTAAAACACTCGTTAACACTGACATGGAAAAGGATCTAGGAATTTTAATAAACAGCAAACTAAGCTGTAAAAACCAGTGTCGGGCAGCTGCTGCCAAGGCCAATAAGATAATGGGTTGCATCAAAAGGGGCATAGATGCCCGTGATGAGAACATAGTCCTACCACCTTACAAATCACTAGTCAGACCACACATGGAGTATTGTGTACCGTTATGGGCTCCTGTGAACAAGGCAGACATAGCAGAGCTGGAGAGGGTTCAGAGGAGGGCAACTAAAGTAATACCTGGAATGGGGCAACTACAGTACCCTGAAAGGTTATCAAAATTAGGGTTATTCACTTTAGAAAAAAGACGACTGAGGGGAGATCTAATAACTATGTATAAATATATTAGGGGTCAGTACAGAGATCTCTTCCATCATCTATTTATCCCCAGGACTGTGACTGTGACGAGGGGACATCCTCTGCATCTGGAGGAAAGAAGGTTTGTACACAAACATAGAAGAGGATACTTCACGGTAAGAGCAGTGAGACTATGGAACTCTCTGCCTGAGGAGGTGATGATGGTGAGTTCACTAAAAGAGTTCAAAAGGGGCCTGAATGTATTTCTGGAGTGTAATAATATTAAAGGTTATAGCTACTAGAGAGGGGTTGTTGATCCAGTGAGTTATTCTGATTGCCTTATTGGAGTCGGGAAGGAATGCCTTCCTCTGTATCAACTTATAGGAAACAGGCCGAACTGGATGGAGAAATGTCTTTTTTCGGTCTTATATACTATGTTACTATGTTACTATGTATAGCACCAGAACCAAGCACGGTATATAAATACAGCACCAAAACCAAACACAGTACATATATGCAGCACCAGAATTAAGCTGAGTACAACAAATATAAATACAACACCAGAACCAAGTTCAGTACATTTATACAGCACTGGATCCAAGTATAGTACATAAATACAGGACCAGCTCGAAAAACAGCTAAATACAGATTCCACTTGAAAGCCAGATTAGTCCCTGCTATATAAATTTATAAAGTGTGAAACTACAGCTCTTGGTTATGGCCTGAACACTTGAACAGGTATATAGGCATGCTCAGGGTTGTTGTCTCTTAAAAGAGGATGCTATCACCCATCATCATGCTGTAGGCCATACGAGTGACTACAGCACTGCTCAGACTTTCATTCCATTCTTCATAATTCAAACATCTATACAGTGTAACTTGTAATGTAAAATAGAAATAGCTGTTATTTGATAAAAATGCTGTCTGCCTCTGTTTAGTGTCCATCCTGCTCTTATCCGTGTTTGTACATACTCATATGTACTTTTGGCATTAGAAAATGTCCTTTATTACTCCAGCAGTGTGAAAATAAGCTCTTAGAACTATTAGATTAGCAAGATGAAAGGAAGCACTGCAGAAAACAGTACTCTGCTCTTCAGTAGTGTTGATAATGTGAATAGTTCAGTTTTCATTTTCAGATACAAACATTTCCGTGGACATGATTGGGGTCAGTGCTGTAGGCTGGTAATATTTCACCTCCTGAAGTCAAGGAACCATTTGTCCCAAAGTAAAGCACACCAGATAATGATGATGATTGGAATTTCTGTGCCCAAACAAGGTTGTTAATTATAATTTGAGAAGACAGCAGTGGCTGATGCATAGCGCTCTCCTTGGCGTCTCCAACATCATTGACGGCCATCATTTCTGCTCAGCGTGAATCAACTTTCATCAGTAAATAGTACCGAGGCCCCTCGTTCAATGTAGATGCTTCCTGAATCATGCAAGACGATGATTCCTGTGCCTGGTGGAGTGGTCAGGTACCCTTGCAGGTAGTCTAACACTCAGACTACACTGATGTAAATGGTTTTGAATGCTCTGACGTGACACTTGGGTGCCTCTCACCTGCCTTAAATGTGCCTTGAGTTGTGTGGCATTCATCATCTGTTTTCACAGGGCATTTATCACAATAAAGTGGTCATCAGTGTGGGATGTGCCCAAAGGACTCCCACTTCTGTGCCTTTCTGTTACTCTTCCAGTCTCACAGTATCTCTGTTGTAAACTGCTGATGACACTCTGTGACACTGTAAGCTCAGTGGCCACTTCCGTCTGAGAACATCCTGCTTGAAGCCTTGCATTGGCAAGGTACTGTTGATCAATTGTTAGGTATCAAATTAATTTCATGATGTCAAAATGTGAACAGCATGATGAGGAGGACTGTTTAAAAACCAATTCTAATTGAACCAGGAAATGTATTGGGCGATTCATGGATCAAACACCTGTTGTGAATTTTGCGTTAAGCTCCTTGTTAGAGAACAGCAATTACTGAAACACTGAACAGTTGGACAAGTGCATTCAAAAGTTTAGAGAAGGTCACATTACGTTCACCTGTAAAGCCAAATATCCCTAACTTTTTGTGAGTAGTGTATATAAAAGTAAATTTCTGTGGTCTGTCTGTTCTTTATGACAAACGACTGGACCAGTCTGCACCAAATTTGGCACATAGGTATATCGGGTGTCGAGGAAGGTTTTCGTAAAGGTCTCAGATGACTATGATGATGAGCGCATCCACAATAGAAGTGCTCATCTCCCTGTGCCCTGCTGCCAACCCCCACTTGTCACCAGAGCCGCACCGTGCCGCCTGAGGTGATCGCCTCACCTCGCCTAATTGGCGGTGCGGCCCTGCTGGCGCCCCCTGCAGTTTTGCGCCTGGGGCAACACCCCCCCCACGCTACGCCACTCTGCATCGGGAGTATAATTGTCCTATCAATTTTTTTCCTGGGGCTAAGTTACCTAAGTCTAGACCTTCGAAGTCTCCAATTTTTAAAAAAAAGACAGAGGTCTTCGGCCATGTCTGGATATCCGTGAACTTAAACGGATTATTGTCCGTGATCCTTACCCCCTTCCTTTGACTCCTGATTTGTTTAACCAGATTGTCGGATCCAAGGTGTTCTCCAAGTTGGACTTAAGGGGGGCATATAATCTGGTCAGGATCAAGGAAGGGGATGAAAGGAAGATGGCTTTTAATGCTCCTGCGATTTTCCAGCATTTTGTGAATAACATTTTTCATCACCTGGTCCGGAGGTTTGTAGTCGTATATTTAGACTAATTTATTCTCCAGACGTGGAGACACATCAGGATCATGTTAGACAGGTGTTGCAGATCCTTAGGGATAATAAGTTGTAGGCAAAATTAGAGAAGTGTGTTTTTGCTGTACATGAGGTGCAATTTTTCGGGCTACCTACAGTACTGTTACCTTCTGGTTTTCAAATGGATCCAGAGAAAGTCTGTGCGGTATTGGACTGGGATCATCCTGAAAATCTGAAGACTCTTATGCAGTTTTTGGGGTTCACCAACTATTACTGAAAATGTATTCAGAACTATTCGACAGTGGTAAAACCCCTAACTGACATGACTGAGAAAGGGACTGATGTCTCAGTGTGGTCTGATTCGGCGATCCAAGGCGGGGGTAGGAGCAATTTTATCGCAGGGCCCGTCACCAGATAAATGGTGTCCATGTGCCTTTTTCTCTAAAAAACTCTCTGCTGCAGAGAGAAATTACGATGTGGGTAACAGAGAGCTGCTGGCCATTAAGTTGGCTTTTGAGGAATGACGTCATTGGTTGGAAGGGGTGATTCATCCAATCACTGTGTTCACTGATCACAAAAATTGCCCTATCTGGAGTCGGCTAAACCATTGAACCCGAGGCAGGCTAGATGATCATTGTTTTTTTACTAGATTCAATTTCACTGTCACTTATCATCCGGGGGTTAAGAACGTCAAGGCGGATGCCTTGTCACGTAGTTTTCCTGGAGGTGGTGATTTTAAAAATCCGAGTCCTATACTGGCAGAAGGGGTGGTGATATCAACTCTATACCCTGACCAGGAGGTGAAGGTGTTAGAGGCTCAGGGAGTTGCACCAGATTCTTGCCCCTCTGGGAGATTGTTTGTGCCAGCAGAATTGCAGCACAAGGTGCTTAAGGAACATCACTCTACGGTTCTTAAGGGACAACCTGGGAGTAGATCCACTGCCGACCTCATCTCTCATAGATTTTGGTGGCCGGGGTTACGTAAGTGTGTTGAGGACTATGTATTGGCCTGTAGTACCTGTGCACGTGTTAAGGTGACACACACTCGGCCTTCCGGATCTATACTTCCGTTACCCATCCTGTCCAGACCATGGACCCACTTCTCTATGGATTTTATCATGGATCTGGCTAATTCGTCAAGAAAGCCAGTTATTCTGATGGAAGTTGATCGTTTTAGTAAAATGGTGCATTTTATTGCATCACCTGGCCTACCTAATGCTATAATAACATCCTTAGTCGAATGGACAGATGGAGCACACTAATCAGAGTCTGGAGACTTACTTAAGATGTTTTGTCTCTGAGAACCAGGAGGAGTGGTCCTCGTTTTTGTCCCTGGGAGACTTTGCCATAAATAATCGTAGACTGGAGTCCATTGGGAAGTCACCGTTTTTGGGGCATATGGGTTTCACCCGTAGTTTGGCACATTTTCTGGTTCAGATACTTCTGCTATCTCTAAGGATGAACGTATTATCCATATGGCGGAGAATTAAAAATAAGTTGATCAATATGGGGAACAAGTATAAACATGTGGCTGACAGGAAACGTATGAATGGTCTGGACCTAAGATTGGGTGATTTTGTGTGGCTGTCCACAAAATATATTAAGTTGAAGGTACCATCTTAGAAGTTGGGTCCAAGATTTATTGGTCCATATAATATCAATGCTATAATTAATCCTGTACCTTTTCGTTTAGAACTTCCTCGGGCTTTGGAAATACATAATGTACTTTATAAATCTTTGTTGAAGAGAAATGTGGAACCCTTGGAGCTGTCTTCCTTGCCACCCACTCCTGTCATGGAGTTCTTTGTAGATCTCTTCTTCAGTATCTTGTTCACTGGAAGGGTTATGGACCAGAGGAAAGGATGTGGGTACCAGCATCTGACATGAATGCCAGTCATTTGGTAAAAGCTTTTCACAGGTCTCACCTGGATAAGGTCGGTCCTGGGTGCCCGGAGGTCACCGATAAAAGGGGGGGTTCTATCACAGACATACCGAGACATACAGACGTCCCCAGGACAGTGGGATCTGTGAGATTGGCAACACATGCTTTGATCTGACAGGTTTCCTTGTGGATCAATAGACGACTGTGTTGCTTATGAGACTGGCCACACCTCTAAACTCCAGGTGTTGCTATTGTGGTAATTTAACCTTTTTCTATTTATAGTTGCTTCTCCCATAATTCTGTGTGGTTTACAGCTTCAGTGGTATCTGTGGTCTGCTGGTGTTTGCTTCTCGGCTGAGTTCCTGTTGCTGCCAAAGCTACTGGAAAGTTAAGTGTTTCCTTTACCTTTTGCATTTTGTTTTGGTTTATCTGTGCGTCGTTTTTTCCCTGCACCTTGTTGTAGGCCTGAGGGAGACAGCTGGTCGTCCTTCCTTTCTGGAGGAACAGGTAGTCTCAGTCCTGTCACTATCGCCAGGGTGAGTTAGGACTCTAGGTACTCCTGCGTATGAACTCACCTACCTTTGGGGTCTGTTCATACTGTGACTAAGGATTTGACTAGGAGGTGCCCTTATTTCTTCCCTTGTTTCAGGTCTTTTTCCTTGTTCCCCCTCCTTCTTCGTCCAATATGGTGTCTCCCTCCAACACCCGGGCGTGACAGTACCGTTCCTGAGATATTCCCAAAAATGTATTAGCCGATAGAAGCTCACAGCTTCACTCATATCTTAACTGCCATACACACAGTCACATGACTCTTATTGGCCAATAAAAGGTCACAGGTCCTTCAGTCTTGACGTCTTGACATACACACAGTTTTACACCAGGTTTCCATAACAACTCAGCCATTTTCCATCAATGTTATAGGTTACTGTTAAGGGGGCGGGTGCTGTGGAGGTCAAGGTTAAGGGGACAGTGTGCTGTGAAGGTTATATTTTAAGGGGATGGGGTGCTGTGCAGATCAATGTGATGGGGTGGGCTGCTCTGGAGGTCATTGTTAAGGGGGTGGGGTGCTGTGGTGGTCCCTGTTTTAAAGACAGGCTTGATTCACTTTTCATCACATTATACACTGCTCATTTTCAGGGGTTACGACTATCCTGCAGTCCACCAGCGGTTGTCGTGCTTGCATACTATAGGAAAAAGCACTGGCCTCTTTGGTGGCGCAGCAGCTTCCGTCCCGGCCACCTCGTATCTACGTGGAGGTGTCGGCTGTAACCCCTGGAAATGAGCAGTGAATAATGGATTGAAACTTGGAACTTTCTCTAAAGGATAAATACCATTTGCTGAAGTGAGACAACCCCTTAAATATAGCTATTGGTTGGCATACATTTCTGCTATCATTTACCTGAGTCAGGCCGAGGAGGCTTACCAACTTATTGGCTAGTGCAGTGAGTGGTGGAAAATTCCAAAAAGTCACAAAAATATATTACTTTTACAAGCCAGAAAACATGTGTACAGCATTAAGAAATGTACCCATATGGGTACATTCATAAGTGTTGGTCAATAAAATGTTCAAGGAACATGTTCCTACAATATGTCTATGAAAAACTGCATTGTAAACCTTTTTTCAAAGAAGATGACAGCACAGTGATTTTCCTTGCAGTGGATAGTGTTTAATGGGGCAATCCAAAATTACCATAATAAAGCATCTACAAGGTTAAAAGATTTAAAATGTCTGCTTATTTTTAATCACCTATTGGATTGCAGTAGGCTTCATAAAAACCATGACTGTCTTTGCTATAGATTTTCCACGGAAGTTATTGGGGTAAACCTCAGCAAAACATGGACAAAAACCCATAATTAATAATAGGACACATTATCATCTAAAATACACTGTGGAAATGTAACTTCACAAAACCTTATTCAGTACAGTGTAACATCTGGCCCAGAGGAGAAATTGATCTGGGCCTCAAGGGTACCTATTGACATCCTGAATGAGGGTATGCGGCTTTGATGGGCATTACCTCTGTTTCACTGGCCACCTATAATGTTACCACTCACAATAACACAAAGCCAGGAAACTAAGGTTGTTAAACCGACAGTGATGCATATAGTACTAAATTTTATACTGAAATCCCACAGTGGCAGGCTCGGACTGGCCCACAGGGGTACAGGGGAATCCCCTGGTGGGCCCCTGAGCAAGATGGGCCCCTAGTCTTTCACCTCCTGCACAAGTGGCACACATTAGATTTACTTCACTACATACATATATTCAATGTACAGCACCTCAACCAGCCTATGTTCATATAAAAAAAACTTGTTAAATTATTTATTATATTTAAACATATACGTATGATCGGCCCCCCAAATAAATTTTACTGGTGAGCCCCAGGTACCCCAGTCTTACACTGCACAGTGGTATAAAGGTACAACCACACAGTCAGGTTTCTTGATGCAGGTTTGAAAGCCAAAATCAGGAGTGAATCATAAAAAGGAGAGGACAAATACTAATTCTCCTAATTTTTTATTAATTAAACCCTGGTTTTGGCTTCCAACTCTCCATCAGGAAACCTGACTGTGTGGCCATACCCTAAGACCAATGGCGGATTACAATAGGGATATTTAGGTCGGTCACCCCGGGCCCAACACTGCCAAGGGGCCCATGGCCACCCAAAACACCCATCAATATTTCTGGGAAAACCTCTGGGACTTGGGTACCACATTTAAATACTACAGAGGGGTACTGTCCCTGCCGTTCAATCTCATAGGCAATAAACCTGAAGCCTGAAGCCTATGAGGCCGTAGACTGGCACAGATGAGCGAACTGCCTGCATCGGAACGTAGGATGCATGATTAGGTCATCACAATAGTCAAGGAAGTTTAAGTGAAATGATCTCCAAAAGGCATAACATACAGTTGTGTTCAAAATTATTCAACCCCCACTGAAATTGAGTGTTTTGGCCAGTTTGACATTGATTTTGATCATTTTAGTCATCTTGTTTACAATTAAATCAAAGAGGCACTTGTAAGTCAGACAAATATAACATAACATTTATAATGAAATAACCACAATTGTCTTTTCTGTGCTCACATCATTATCAGTTTTATTCAACCCCCAAGTGACATTCAATCTTAGTACTTAGTACAACATCCTTTTCCAGTTATAACAGCTTTTAAACGTGAAGCATAGCTTGACACAAGTGTCTTGCAGCGATCTACGGGTATCTTCGCCCATTCTTCATGGGCAAAAGCCTCCAGTTCAGTCACATTCTTAGGCTTGCGCGCTGCAACTGCTTTCTTTAAGTCCCACCAGAGGTTCTCAATCGGATTTAAGTCTGGTGACTGTGATGGCCACTTCAAAATGTTCCAGCCTTTAATCTGCAACCATGCTCTAGTGGACTTGGAGGTATGCTTGGGATTATTGTCCTGTTGAAAGGTCCAACGTCTCCCAAGCCTCAGATTTGTGACGGACTGCATCACATTTTCATCCAATATCTCCTGGTACTGAAGAGAATTCATGGTACCTTGCACACGCTGAAGCTTCCCTGTACCTGTAGAAGCAAAACAGCCCCAAAGCATGATTGACCCCCGCCATGCTTCACAGTAGGCAAGGTGTTCTTTTCTTCATAGGCCTTGTTCTTCCTCCTCCAAACATAGCGTTGATCCATGGGCCCAAACAGTTCTAATTTTGTTTCATCAGTCCACAGAACACTATCCCAAAACTTTTGCGGTTTGTCCACATGACTTTTGGCATACTGCAGTCGACTCGAGTTCTGGCATGGAGGCCTTCATTACGCAGATGTTCAATGATGATCAGATGGGGGACTGTGATGGCCATGGTAAAGCTTTCAGCTTGTGCCTTTTGAGGTACTGTAGCTTCAGGTTGCCATTTCCTTAGTTTGAAATGTAATTAAGAAATGGCAGTTAACAAGAACTTTAGATGTCAAGAGAATGTCTGAAAGACTAAGAAAAATGTCAGACAGCTGCTTGTAAGATTGCAAGAAAGCAAATCAGAACCCCCCACTTGACTGCAAAAGACCACCAGGAAGATTTAGAAGAATCTTGAACCTGCACAAATATGGACTTAATGGAAGAAATGGATAAGGATCCTAAACTCTCCTAAAATCCATAATAAACTACCTCAAAAGATGCAATCTGAAGCTTTTACCATGGCTTTCACAGTCCCCTATTCTGAACATCTTTGAAAAATCTGTGGATAGACCTCAAAAGAAGAGTGCATGCAAGACGACCCAGGAATCTCACAGAACTGGAAGACTTTTGCAAGGAAGAGTGGATGAAAATCCCTCAAACAAGAATTTAAAGACTCTTGGCTGGCTACAAAAATAAATTACAAACTGTAAAACTTGCCAAAGGGGGTGCTACTAGGTACTTACCATACAGGTGCCCAAAGTTTTGCTTCGGGCCCTTTTCCTTTTTAGTATTTTTGAAAATGTAAAAGATGAAAATAAAAATAAAAATTTTTGTTTAAAATGCAAAGGTAATATGTCATCTTTAACGTTATCCCTTTGGGAGATCATTTTATCTTCAACTTGTCTAACTGCTCACAGTAACAGTAATTTTGACCTAGGATGACCAAACTTTTGCATGCCACTGTCAATATATATATATTTTGTATTTTGGCCCTACTGGAGGCAATAGGTATGACTAGGAGAAATAGGCACTACTGAGGGTAATAGGCTCTACTGGGGGCAATAAGCATTACCGGGGGCAATAGGCTCTATTGGGGATAATAGGTTCTACTGGTGGTAATTTGGCTCTACAGGGTGCAATAAGCACTACTAGGGAACATATAACTATGGGAGCACATAACTAATGGAGGCACTACAGCTGGCAGTGTAACTACTGGGGTTGCTATAAGGAACATTATAACTTCAAAGAGGAGTGGAAAACTGAGGAAACTAAGATGCCTGTGTGGGGAAACTCTGGAACTCTACAGAGGCATGGCATGGCTGAAATAACATAGCGGTCTGCCTCCAGTGGAGAAGAAAGAGAAAATCTACTATACATCAGAAGAGACGTCACTGGATATCTACTGTACATCAGAGGAGACGTCAGTGGATGTAATAGGTATGTGGTGCTGTATTATAATATGCACAATTTAATGTCCATCTAAATATGTCTTCAGTAGTAGGACTAAGTATACTGTGCAGTATACTTTTTTTTTTCCTCCTGGGGCCCAAACTGCCCTGGGACTTTGGGCTGCTAAATCCTCTCTTGCCCTAGACTCATTACATGGCACATCATATATAACATACTAAAGTGCTTCACATAAACTTGAAGTAGCATGTCACATATCACATTCTGGCATGTTCCACAGTCACATAACAGTCCCACAGTTCAGCATGGGTAGTATTCCCACCGTAACAGGGTGAATGGTAACCTATATTAATAAGGATATATATCCTTGTAAGGGGAATGTGGACATTTTCAACCTTCTTCAACCTTCCTCTCTGCTCACTGTAGTAAGGTCATGTCGGAAGAAATTCATCATAAAACGCCCTGTGTGATCCCTGCCTGGCACATCCTATCAATTAAGTGACAAAAGCTGGAAGAAGAATAGACGGGAGATTGTGATAATGTTCTATAGTGATGGAACCTGGTTAAGACAGTAAAAGTTAATTTGTCACAATGATCAAATTGTTCATTTTTCGCAAAACGTCAGAAGAAATGAAATAATCAAAACAAGCGCCGTCTCATCAGGATCGTGCTGTATTCTCTCGGTTAAAATAATGCCTATACTTTTGATAAATAAAAAGAACATTAATAACAGCTTTGATTATATCCGCTGCTTGAGCCTGGATCCACAGCTGGAAAGGCATAAATACTATGTGCCACATTGCCTTGCACAGCCTGCAGCATCGTGCCTGAATTGTCCCTGTGTTTACCAGACTGTTAATAGAACAGCCATAATGGTAAATGTATCATCATTAGCCTGCTGGGTAAAGGAGAGAGTAATTACTGAGCACTAAACGAGTCCCGATATACATAATGCGCTATAGCAAAATCACCTTGTGCGCAAATCTGCTGTTGTGAAGAATAAGAAACTATTGAAAGAAAAAGTCCAGTGATCAAGTAGGAAGGAAGCATTCTATTCTGCCAAGTGATGTAGGGCAATGCAACCACTTTTCGTAATGCATGTACTATGTAAAAGCTACTGAGAGTCCTAAAACTAAGTGGCCCTTCGCCCATCTACAAACAAGTCTAATGCTTGTACTAAACTGTTTTATTATGTTTTGTTTAGGCAGCGGATTTACTGATGTATTGCATTTATTGATGTTTCTATTCGTAGGCCTACTTAGGGGTATGGGTATCAAATAGACATATTAAGCGCAACATCACTTCAAGGCTTTGTTTTGAGGGTTGTAAAATGCGATTTTTCTAATGCATAAGTTGTCTGCAGTACTGGTTTTCCATATTTTAAACACCCTATTTACTAACTAGTGTATTACATACTGTACTGTACTTTAAAGGGGACCTTTCACTGGTCCACAGTTTATCAGGTAATGGTGTGTACATTGAGAGCGGCACCCAGGGATGTCCCTGCACTTACTTGTATCCCTGGGTGCCGCTCCGTTCGTCCTCTGTAGCCCCCGGTACCGGCGCTCCTGCTGCTGTAATTTTGCCTGGGGCGGAGACTTCTTCTTCTGCCCTGGGCGTCTCCTTCTCCCAGGGCTGGAGCGCTGGCCAATCGCAGCGCTTAGCTCATATCCTGAATATGATCTGAGCGCTGCGATTTGCCAGCGCTCCAGCCCTGGGAGAGGAACGCCAGGCAGAAGAGAAGTCTCCGCCCAGGCAAATCCAGCAGCAAGCGTGCCGGTACGGCCAGAGACAACGGAGCGGCACCCAGGGATACAAGTAAGTGCAGGGACATCCCTGGGTGCCGCTCTCAATGTACATACCATTAACTGATAAACTGTGGACCAGTGAAAGGTCCTCTTTAACTTACATGTATATTGGCAGCTTTCTGGAGAACTAAGGGTGCTATTAGATGTACCGTCCACTGCACAGCCAAGTGCAATATCCCAGATAGGGTATTTGCAATATCATAATCAGTGGTGTACATAGAGAAGCACGGCCCCATAGCAAGGATCAATCCAGGCCCCCACACAGGACAGAAGGGTTCTGCCTAAACTCTTTTAAATGACCCTTGAGACATTTTTCCACTGCCTCATTTGCTGAAAGTTGTTCCTTTAGAGCTTCCTGACCAAGTTTTCACCTCCAGTAGAAAAGGAGATAATGCCAACTAAGACTGGGCCCCCTCTTGCCCTGGGCCCTATAGCAGTCGCATGGTCTGCCGCTATGGTAGTTACGCCCCTGATCGTAATATCATGTTATGTCATGTATCTGCCTAATATCGAGACTAAGGTGTACTGACTTCATAATGTACCACAAAAAGATGAATCAACTATAATGTGAAACTAATAAGCTGTCAAGACCTCGAGTAGTCTGCACAAGTCCAGAATAACATCCGCTGCTGTTTGACTACGGCAAAGATTGTCTCACAGCTCCCAGCTGAACCCGACAAACCTGAAGTGACACTATAGGACCTTCTTACCACCAAAAGTGACTACTAGTCCACTAGTAATGATCCAACACATAGTGCTTCATGTACTGGTGTATATCCATTAGTAAATGACTCTTAGTGTGCCTTAACACTAGCGTTTTCTTTATGACATTTTTCCCATGTGAAAACTCATGAAAAAACTGCAAGCTCTATATTTCAAAAGATACCACAAAGGCAAAAACAAACAAACACCTAATTAACAAATATGCCAGGAGCAAAAAAATGCTTGTGTCTTGCATTTCATATTTCCCAGACTGTCAGCTAACATCTGGAGCTGGAGTTTTTACAAAAGATTAAAACACACTAAAAAGCACCTTCAAAAATGGAAAAGTGCCAGCAAAACCAAACTCAATTAAAGTGGTGTCAAAAAGTAGCAAATTTCTATGCAAACCCCACTTGTGCAAAAAATAAATAAAAATAAATTCAGATATTTAGGAGTTTAAACCACACTTGAAGAAGTGAGTAGGGTGATGTGTAGCAGGAGGGGCCTTGCATCCTGTGGTCCAGAAAATGTACTTTAAATTATGCCAAAAATGGCCTGTGCTTCTTAATAGATCTTACATCTCACAATGCAGAACTTGATCAAGACAGGTATATGAAATGCTGTATGTTTTAAATGGTTCCTCTAAACGTATTTTCTGAATACAGTGTGAACTAAGTTTATATTTTATATAATTGAAGTTATTGTTGCAGTCCTCATATAGCAATTTCCCTTTTTATATGTCTATACTTTATTTTTATTTGCACATTTTAGTTGTTTTTGCTGTGTTTATTTTGCACGTGTAGACTAAACAATGAACAATACAGCCTACAGGCACAGCTCAGATGTGTTCCAATCTTGGAAGTGGCTAACGTGATCTAAGAGATTTAGAAACCAGCATAGGATACGAGGTTCACGTGCGCTATGATTCTTGGCAGCTACTAAATATTTATTGGAAAATTTTAATACAAGATTGTTTATCTATCACAAAAACCACAGGCTTAACTATTTTTCTCCACTTTAGAAGCACAGTAAATACATAATGTAATAAAGAATAGTGATTGCAGAGATGGGTATGGAGAGCTTAAAGTCCTCAACATTGAAAAGTCACGGACTCTAGACATGTTGATCTTAGGGAAATGATAAAAATAATGGAATCAAAATATTTAAAACATCTCAATTTATTCAGTATTGAGTATGGGCACCACACACAAAACACGCACAATGACATGCCTTGGCATGCTATTAATTAGGTTATTATTGGTTGGAGGAATGAGGAATGTTCTGAATGCAGTTCGGTACACAAATCATCAGGATCCTCTACTGGCAGTTCCCCTTGCTATTGCCGACTAATGACGCCCCAGATGTGTTCACAGTATTATAAGCAACATGTGGCCTGGCGTTGTCCTGTTGAAAAATTGCTCCTGAGACACTTTGGAGAAATGGCCGTACCACCGTTCTAATGTCCAAATCATTATAACATCAAGTTGTTGGTGTATGCCTAAAATGAAGACTAGAGGGATCCGGCTAATGTACTTATGCCACCACACATGATAATCTCAATGTGGTGTTTCCTTCTAAAGGCCTCTTCATGGTGTTGCCCATGTGGTCTCCAGACCAATATCTGGCTGTCAATGCATCTGAGACAAAAGAGTGACTCATTGCTGAAGAGGAAAGACCTCCATTCCAGCCTCCATTGCTGTCTTGGTGTGCATCATGATGGTCTTTGAGAGAAGTGTTATGAGGTCAATAGAACCTTATAGATGAGCAAATCTATTCATTAGAATTAACGTTTGACCTAAATTTTTCCAAAATTCATCTAATACACGAGAAAGAGATTTCCCAGGCATTTAGAGCACTTTCAGTTTGGTAGAATTGATTCATAGCCAAATCAACTTTTTTGGCTGATTTGGACGACTGAAACTATATTTAGAAAATTTGCTCCTCTCTAGAACTCCTGTCCCTGAACAACTAGCTCGTAGCACAATGATGTGCAAATGCCTTCGGGTGGTTTCTGCGGACAGGATGCCGCACTATGCTTGGAATGTGATGTCCACATTTACTTGCAGTACAGAATGGATCACTACGTAGTACTCACCAGACAATTCGTCCGTGCAGAGTTTTGTCTCTGTGCACTTCTTGCTCTCATTCCAGTTCATCGTTGTTCTCCCAACCACCAGGACATGCAACATTAAACAATGCTTATAATACTGTGTACTGGCAACAAACATGACTTTACTGGGCTTTATCAGAACTTTACAAATTGCCAAATGTACAGTAGCAAAAATAAAGAATAACTTTAAGCCCTATTCACACGTCCGCAATGTTCGTCCGCACCCATTCCGCAAATCTGCGGAACTGGTGTGAACCCATTCATTTTAAATGGGGACGTGATGGATGCGGAGAGCAAACACTGTGCTCACCGCTCACCACATCCGCATTTGCGGAGCACGCCACTGATCTGGCTGGCGGCTCAGCAATAATATAGAGCAATTGCGGACAAGTATAGGCATCTGTATAGGGCTGGTGGCAAGGTGTGTTGCGGATCCGCAACACACTACGGACGTGTGAATTAGGCCTTACAGTCAGTATTCTGCTTTAGTCTTTCTCGGTGGTGACAGTCTCTCTTCAGCGGAATGGGAGACTCTCTCTCCATCTACGCGTGTACTAAGACTTCCCCTGCCAGATGTCTCTCTCTGGTCTTTTGCACCAGAGCTCTCAGCGAGCCCCTCAGAGTAACGTATAACAACTCACTCCTGCCTTGTTCAAGCCTCCTTCTGCCCTAACTCCCCTCCTCTTCCTTTTCCCCAGGCCATCCTCCTCCGACCTCTCAGACTATCTCTTTTGCCAGCCATATCTCCTCACCTGAGTTTTGGCACCATCTACTTTGCAAGAGATCACACAGCAGTCCCTTGTTACATGCTGACATCTTGGCCTAAGTGATCAGCTGGAGTGCTAAACTGAGGTCTCTCAGTTCAATGATTCTGTTCCTCTCAGTGTACGACAAGTGGCGATAACTGGCACATTGAGGAACAGGAGACATCCCACATGGCTTGATCCAATTTTTAAGGTTTTATTTAGTTAAAATTTTGCTTTCAGCCTGACTTTTATGCCCCTACCACATGCCACGAATTGAAAATTTAATATCTTAGTTATACCTGGTGCTTCCTTAATTTATAGAACCTTAAAGCTTGTACTTCTTGGTGCTGCAGTTTTGATGTTGAGGAGTTTTATAGCACAAGACAAATTCCCAGTAATACTGGAGCAAATAAGAAATCGCAAGCTCCCATGTTTATTTATATATATAAAAATATATTTTTACATTGAATCTCAAATATTATGGACATACTGTATAAAACAACATTGGATGTCCACATTTTGCCTGTGCTGGTTGCTATACATTTAATTCCTGTTTTGTATTTAGCAGCAACATATTCTGCAGCGCTGTAAAGAGATTATCATCACTCACATGGGCTGTTTTGCTTCAGTATAAGGCCCCATGCACACGACCGTTGTTTGTTTCCGCGTCCGTTCCATTTTTTTTCACGGATTGGATGCTTCCCCATTCATTTCAATGGGTCCGTCAAAAAATGCGGATGGTCAACCGTTTGTGTTCCGCATCCGTGATCCGTGTTTTCATTCCGTCAAAAAAATAGTGCATGTCCTATTTTTTTCACGTTTGCGGACAAGGATAGGCATTTTTAGAATGGATCCGTCAAAAAAAACGGTCCGTCAAAAAAAACGGTCCGTCAAAAAAATGGTCCGTCATCCGTTTTTTTTGACGGACGCAAAATTTCAAGGAGGAGCGGACCCGGAGGCAGGCAACGGTCGTGTGCATGTAGCCTAAACCTGAAGTTCTCTGAATTTCAGGGCATCTGTCAGCAGATTTGTACCTATGAAACAGGCTAACCTGCTGCATGTGAGCTTGGCAGCTCTTAGTTGGTCCTATGTTCATATGTGGCCGCATTGCTGAGAAAAATTGAGTTTTTGAATATGCAAATGAGCCTCTAGGAGCATCAGGGGCATTGCCGTTACCCATAAAGGCTTGGCTCTCTCTGCAGCTGCTGCACCCTCTCCACTTTGACTGAAGAGGGACAGACGGGCCTTCTGCACTTTGACAGACAGGACCAGGCAGTGTGAATGTGATCATGCCTGCCTGTCCCGTCTCAGTCAAAGTGCAGAGGATGCGGCAGTTGCAGAGAGAGCAGAGCCTTTAGGTGTAATGACAACAATACCATTGCTCCCAGATGCTCATTTGCATATGTTAAAACTTCTTTTTTTTTCCAGCAATGCAGGAACATATGAACATGGGACCAACACAGATGCCTTCAACTGCCAAGCGCACATGTATAGCAGTCTATTTGGGCTGCATTTGTGGGAGGGGCGGAGGCTCTACTTAAACCAGGCACAGCCCCACCTAGGGGCGGGCGTTTCTCAGTTGCACAGGGGATGCTGGTGTGTCAGCAGGGTGCTCTCTCCTCTGCTAGGAGGTTTCTTTCATTACAGTATGGAGCTGAAATGGAGCTTTTTTTTTCTGCCCGTGGCTACCGTAGGGACGCGTGCGCCATTTATGTAAGTTAATCGAGCCGTGTCTGTCTTTCCGGCCGGCTGGAATCTGACTTTCTTGCGAGCGGAAGGCATCGCCTCAAAATCGTCCGCCTCAGGTTTGTTTTATCGGAGTTAATCGATTCCTTTCACTTTGTTTATTAGGTAACCTGATTCAGTTCCCCTTCTATCTCATGTGTTTTACGTTTACGTCGTTTCGCTTTGAAAAGTTGCTTCAGCCTGTACGCGGTAGGGAAGGTTTACCTGGGCTGCATGTGATGTTATGTTGGAGATTGGATGCAGCTGTTGCTTGTTACGGCTCTTGCTATGGCAATCACTTCCCATGTGACCTGCCCCTCCCCCGCAATCAGGGCTGCGTTTACGCTTCAACTCTTTACGCCAGGTTCGCCCTGTCAGTTGAGACGCTGCCGTCTCATGTCTGCTCTTTCAACATGCTCATTTTCGGAGCGGTGCTCTAGTCCGCTCTCGCATCACGTTTACGCTCCACGCATGGTCACAACAGCGGGTAAATCTGTCTTATTCTCTGTGCATTTATTTATTTTCTGTCATCCTGTGTTTTGCACTCATACCCCTTTTGCCTTTATATGTTTGCTTGCACCACACTCAGACCGGTGTCACATTGCAAGAACGCGTTCATGTCACCGTCACAGTTTGTTTATGCCTCGTTCACTGCAGGCTGCGGTCATACCAAATTTTACGCTTGGCCTATTGCCAGAGTTGGGGTTTACACTACCGCTGTGACTCCGGGTTTTTACTTTCACGTTTACGTCCAATGTTCCCGCCCATCCATGGACGCATCTTACGTCGGCTGTTACAGCAAGTTAATACTCCTTTCACGCTCCAGCTGAGTTCACACATTTGCTGTTACATCTAGTACTACACTCCATTCCCGCTAGAACTGCGTCCATATGTTCGCTGTTGCGGCGCTATCCTATTCCGCTCACATTCAGGTCTGCAACTCATTCCAGCTCCACAGTCACCCATCTGCTGGCACACCATGCTCCCATTCAAGCCACATTCTCCTGTTGGTTTCTACGTCACGGTTGTTTTACTCGATAGTCACACTGAGGCAGTTGGTGGCTCCGGGGCCACTCTCCTGTCGAACATGACAGGCATCAATGGTCATTTCCTTTACATCTGTTTTTTCTGCGCGTATACATCAAGTGGGTCTTTTCTCTAGTTGCAAAAAAAAAAAAATCTTTTGTCTGCTCTGCTTTACTTCTGGTTTGTATTCACTAAGATTGCTCCCACGGCCCCAGTTCAATAAACAGCCTCTCAGCTGAGGCCAGTGGGTCATTAGGGTCGAGCTTCCTACTCACTACTGTTTCTTTCAAGTTTTTCAGTTGTTTGTCGCGACAAGGGACTTGACTTTGCAAATCGCATGCCTCAGGTTTTGGTTGTTCTCTCTTCTCCGGTTCCTATTCCACGTTTGCATTTTTAAGTTTTATGGTTGGGTTCGGTTTTTATGCTTATGTCCGTGGTGCGGATTACTAATGTCCATACCTGTCAGCAATCACGTTCCTTTCCAGGCCACGTTTAGACGTCCCAATCATCCTAGTTGCTGCTTTTTCCATCATGTTGGGCCCATTCTTATTTACCTTCACCCATCACGTACATCTAGGACGGCCTCATGGCCCCTGGGGCCCCTTACTTGCTGGGCAGCAAGGCCGCCGCGGCCCCTTGATTTCTTTGGCCTCATGGCCGCGGAGGCCCCATGACTGCTTTGGCCTCAGGGAGCAGGGATTCCATGACCGCTCCGACCCTATGGTGTCGGGGGCATGACGACCGCTTCGGCCCCTCGGCGTCAGGGTCTCGAGGACTACCTTGACCTCACGGCTTGGGGACCTCATGACTGCTTTGGTCTCATGACTGCTTTGGTCTCATGGCGCTGGGGGTCCCATGACTGCCTTGGGCCCATGGCGCTAAGGGCCCCATGTCTGCTTGGCCGCATGCCTTGTGGGCCCCATGGCTGCTTGGCCGCATGACGCGAGGTCCTCGCGATTTCTGTGGCCTCAATGCTTTGGGGGCCCATGTTTGCTTTGGCCTCATGGCTATGGGGGCCCCCTATGGTGGCTCGTGTCTCATGGCTTGGGGGCCCATATGATTACTTGGCCTCAGGATTTGGGGGGCCCCATGTTCGCTTTGCTTCATGGCTTGGGGACCCCATGACTGCTTGGCCTCATGGCATTGAGGGCTCGCTGATTGCTTCGGCTCCATGGCTTCAGGGGCTCGAAGGCTGCTTCGCCCCATGGCTTGAGGGCTCGGCGACTGCTTCGGCTCCATGGCTTCGGGGGCAAGATGACCGCTTCGGCCCCATGGCTTCGGGGGCACGATGACCACTTCGGCTCCATGGCTTCGGGGGCACGATGACCGCTTCGGCTCCATGGCTTTGGGGGCAAGATGACCGCTTCGGCTCCATGGCTTCGGGGGCAAGATGACCGCTTCGGCCCCATGGCTTCGGGGGCACGATGACCGCTTCGGCTCCATGGCTTCGGGGGCACGATGACCGCCTCGGCTCCCTGGCTTCGGGGGCACGATGACCGCTTCGGCCCCATGGCTTCGGGGGCACGATGACCGCTTCGGCCCCATGGCTTCGGGGGCACGATGACCGCTTCGGGGGCACGATGACCGCTTCGGCTCCATGGCTTCGGGGGCATGATGACCGCTTCGGCCCCGTGGCTTCGGGGGCAAGATGACCGCTTCGGCCCTGTGGCTTCGGGGGCACCATGACCGCTTCGGCCCTGTGGCTTCGGGGGCACCATGACCGCTTCGGCTCCATGGCATCGGGGGCACGATGACCGATTCGGCTCCATGGCTTCGGGGGCACAATGACCACTTCGGCCCATGGCTTCGGGGGCACGATGACCACTTCGGCCCCATGGCTTCGGGGGCACCATGACCACTTCGGCTCCATGGCTTCGGGGGCACCATGGCTTCGGGGGCACCATGACTGCTTCGACCCCATGGTTACGGGGGACCGACGACTGTTTTTCGTCCTGCCTGGCGATTTACCCGGTGGGTTGAACTTCCGTGCATCCAGGTTGATTTGACCCATATGTCGCACACCCATATCTGCTTCTTTGTTCATCCGGGCGCAGGCCACTTTTCCAAGTCTGTCGGTGGTGTATCCATTGTCTGCCACGCTTCCCCAGGCGTACTCTTCCTTAATGGAGCTCAGCCTGGTTAGGGTCACCTGCCATGCGGGTCAGGCGATTTTTTTCCAGTTACATTAGCCGGTCCGGTATTCAGGCCAGACCCTCGGTTTTAATTATCATAGTTATAACTTCCTGCGG
The DNA here is from genome assembly GCA_033119425.1 of Bufotes viridis. NCBI lineage: Eukaryota > Metazoa > Chordata > Amphibia > Anura > Bufonidae > Bufotes > Bufotes viridis. The sequence continues at coordinate 443,125,169 of CM065591.1, forward strand.
TCTGCCAGTTAGGTATCGCACGTACGTACGCATTCGTTCTGCATACCACATTTTGTTCTGCTTCACAGTCGTAATTCCCTTGGCTGGTCTCTCTTTATCACCACATAGCTTTCCACCAGACTCTCCTCTTATGGCACCACTCTCCCTGCTGGTTCCACCGTCGCTTTGCTTCCTCTGCCGGGCACTTGCTTTACTGCCTGCTTCCTCGGCCGGAGAATCTTTTACCGCACAGCTACCTTCACCGGATAGTCGGATATGCTTACTCTCCGGGTTTAGTCTTTCCTACTGTCCCTCTTCTGGACAGGCTTCTTCTGGCAGACTTCGGGTGCCGCATGGATTCTTTCCGTTTGCTCCTCATTTCTGCATTGCTTCCTTCGCTGGTCACTCCTTGTTACCATTCCGTTCTCTCTGCGTAGACTTAATCGTGGTACATTCAGGATGGGCGGCGGCGCCGCTGCCGCCACATACAACATATCATTATTGTCATTGAGCGTGGCCACCCCGGGTGTCATAGCTCTTGTTCATTCTGTTAGGCCTTTGTTCTCTAACTCAACGCCCTCAGCCCATTACATCCTAATCATCCACATTCAATTATTTATGTCACACTTAGGCTTCTGTTTTAAACCTATTGCCTGTACTTGTTGCATTCTTAACCCCACGTTTTCAATCACCATAGTTGGTTGCCCGCTTATGTTTTTCTCACGTGCAACAATCAATGTGGCCAGCTCATAAACTCCTGCCTGGTCGACAGATCACCTATCTGGCTATGCTCCCCCCCCAGGACCAGACGTAAATTTCCGGAGTTCAAGTCATTAGTGTCATCGGCCACCTACTTTCAGGTTCTCGTACCGAATGACTCTCGTCATTAGGTGTCACCGGCCACGTTGGTCTGGTCTCGTGTTCACGATATGCGCCTGTCAGGTTTTTTCTGGAAATGTAGTCATTTTAAGTATCGCATATCACATCGGTTAGGCCCATGGTGTAATCCCGCCTGTTCTTTCTTTAGGCCACTTTTTAGGCATTTTCTTGTTTACCCCTCATATTGTCATTTGCATTACCATGCCGGTTACCTTTTCAATCAGCCAGGTCTGCGAACTTAATCGCTAGCAGCTTACCGCAATCGCACTCCTTCACTCGCGTGAGGGCATCGACAGGATTCCATATACTACGTGCTTAGCTTATTGCTTTACATCCTCTCCTGGCCTACATGGTATTTTTTGGGCCCTTCTTTACATAGTGTAGACAGTTAGGCTCAGTTCTCCGGTCCCAGGCTAGGCTAGGGGGAATTTGTCAGTGCTCGCACCACAACTAAGTCTTCAGGTTTAGTTAGTATCGTCCACGCTTCCTCCTGAACGCTTCCCGTTTCCCAGTTCCTCTCTCGTGCATTGGGGCAGTATCTGCGACATTCAGAGTTCTGTCCTGGCCCTATCCGCAGGCTGAATGCGGGCATCATTATGGTTGACTTAGGTACCCGAACTTCGTGGGAGACATTGCTTCACAGTCTGGATCAGGGGTTTCTTTGTACAGGCCATTCAAGTCTCTTTTCACCCTACATGTCTGGTTTTTGCCACCCTTTTATAGGCCTACCCACGGACATGGCTACAGGCACACCACTAGCCATTTAGTTAGGTAAGATGGTTCTTGCAGTTACGGTTGGTCTCGGTGTTCATCCCACTAGGGCTCTTCGGCTTTCGTGTCCGTAGCCCTGACCACAAGTATAGCAGTCTATTTGGGCTGCATTTGTGGGAGGGGCGGAGGCTCTACTTAAACCAGGCACAGCCCCACCTAGGGGCGGGCGTTTCTCAGTTGCCCCACCCTCCCTCCCTTTCTTTTTCACTTCTACAGGGTAGGCCACCCTTTTATAGGCCTACCCACGGACATGGTTACAGGCACACCACTAGCCATTTAGTTAGGTAAGATGGTTCTTGCAGTTACGGTTGGTCTCGGTGTTCATCCCACTAGGGCTCTTCGGCTTTCGTGTCCGTAGCCCTGACCACAAGTAACAGATGTAACCAGTTTAGGTACAAATCTTCTGGCAGGTGCCCTTTAACAGAAAGGTAATTTCAGAAACACAAACAGCTAAGGATCCAACATAGTACTATTATCATTTTTTTTTTTTTAAATAGCTAGGAAATTGCACAGCACTGCGAGAAACTAAAAATAAGAATAATACTTTTAAAGTCAAAGAATCAACAAAATTCATAAAAGTAAAAAAAAAATCACATAAGGCTCCAATCACACGTCCGTGTGTGTTTTGCGGATCCACGGATCCGCAAAACACGGACACCGGCAATGTGCGTTCCGCGTATTGCAGACCACACATCGCTGTCACTCTCATGGAAAATGCCTTTTCTTGTCCACAATTGCGGACAAGAATAGGACATGTCCTATTTTTTTGCGGAACGGATGTGCAGACCCGGAAGTGCGGAACCGCAATTCCTGATCAGGGCGGGACATAGTGTGTCCCCATAGGAATAAATGGGTCCGCAATTCCGTTCTGCAAAATGCGGAACAGAATTGCAGACGTGTGAATGGAGCCTAAGTCAGTATTTTCTTATCTGTATACTACCTTTACATACTTCTAAAGAAAAAAATAAATAAATTTGATGTTCAAAATGCAGAAAAGAAAATAATAAAAGCTGATTAAATACTTTTGAAAATGTGGAGGGCAGTTTGTATTAGATATTATCAATCATATGTCTCCCTTTTCCCTTTCCTATGCAAACATATGTGAAGCAATTCCAATAATTTTATAAAATATGTCATGGAGACTTTTATCCAGTTCAAGGAAGAACAAAAGCATCAAGTGACCAAGAACATTTTCAGAAATATGTGTAGATTCTAGGATATCATTACTAGTATTGAGCGAATGTGAGCTTCAGATGCTTTATCCAGAGTCGCTTCATTCAAAACTTCGTTATAATACTGTACAGTATAAGAATGTATGGGCTCCGATGAGCTGGTCAGTTATTCACGAAGTCGCGCATGACTTCATTGAATAACTTCGGTAATTGATTTTTAAAATGGAAAGCCACTTTAAAACTTGAACCTGAACTCGTCTTCGGTTTCAACTAGTACCTCGAAGTAACTAACTTCAGCTCATCGGAACCCATACATTTTAATACTGTACGTAGGCACATCTCCATACAGTATTATTCCAACTTTTTTAACAAAGCGACTTTGGATGCTTTATCCAAAAGCTCGCTTCGCTCAACACTAATCATTACTTACACAACTGCGCACAAACCTCTATTGATAGATGGACAGATAAAAATCGAATAGTTCGCCTGTGGAATCTCTTTAAAGGGAATGTGTCTGTCTTCTAAATTTCCATGCAGAGCCACCACAGGGAAACTATTAAATATTATGTAAGGCCATACGAAATCAATGCGCTGTCCATGCGATGCACAAACCTGCCAGGTGATCCTGAGAGAGAGGCTCAATATAGCTGCCATCCACACTGTTTATTAATGGAGGTCCAGGCTCTATCTTTTAAAGGAAGTTCCAACCAACCCTTATCCCAAATCCACACTATAGCTGATAACTGAGAGGCTCTGACCTCTGGAACCACTCATGAGAACTGTGGTCCCTGAGTCCTCTGTGTGAACAAAGCAGTATAGTGCATACAGTTGTGTTCAAAATTATTCAACCCCCAATGCTGTAAAGGGTTTTAGGGAATTTAGTGTACATTTGTAATTGTGTTCAGAATGAAATCTTACAAGGACTTTTTAAAGAACCAAATGCAACTAAAATGACATCAATTGTTTTTGTAATACAGTATTAAATGTTTTTTTTGTGATTTCTTCATTGACACAATTATTCAACCCCTTAAAGACGACCACTCTTAAGAACAGAGGTTCATTCAAGTGTTTTCGAAAAGGTATTGAAAACCCCTGTGGATGTCAAGGAGCAGCAATCAAGCATAATAAGCACCAATTAGGCAGATGTAAAATGACTGTGATACTCCGCTCCTTCTAGACATTTACTGGTGTGTTTACAAACATGGTGAAGTCAAGAGAATGGTCCAGGAAGACAAGAGAAGAGGTGATTTCTCTTCACAGGAAGGGCAATGGCTATAAGAAGATTGCAAAGATGTTAAACATACCAAGAGACACCATAGGAAGCATCATTCGCAAATTTAAGGCAAAGGGCACTGTTTAAACGCTACCTGGTCGTGGCAGAAAGAAGATGCTGACTTCAACTGCTGTGCGCTACCTGAAGCGCAAAGTGTTGAAAAGTCCCTGTGTGACTGCTGAGGAACTGAAAAAAGATTTGTCAGATGCGGGTACTGAAGTTTCAGCTCAGACAATAAGGCGCACACTGCGTAATGAAGGCCTCCATGCCAGAACTCCCAGGCGCACCCCTTGCTGTCTCCAAAGAATAAGAAGAGTCGACTGCAGTATGCCAAAAGTCATGTGGACAAACCACAAAAGTTTTGGGATAGTGTTCTGTGGACTGATGAAACAAAATTAGAACTGTTTGGGCCCATGGATCAACGCTATGTTTGGAGGAGGAAGAACAAGGCCTATGAAGAAAAGAACACCTTGCCTACTGTGAAGCATGGCGGGAGTCAATCATGCTTTGGGGCTGTTTTGCTTCTACAGGTACAGGGAAGCTTCAGCGTGTGCAAGGTACCATGAATTCTCTTCAGTACCAGGAGATATTGGATGAAAATGTGATGCAGTCCGTCACAAACCTGAGGCTTGGGAGACGTTGGACCTTTCAACAGGACAATGATCCCAAGCATACCTCCAAGTCCACTAGAACATGGTTGCAGATTAAAGGCTGGAATATTTTGAAGTGGCCATCGCAGTCACCAGACTGAAATCCGATTGAGAACCTCTGGTGGGACTTAAAGAAAGCAGTTGCAGCGCGCAAGCCTAAGAATGTGACTGAACTGGAGGCTTTTGCCCATAAAGAATGGGCGAAGATACCCGTAGATCGCTGCAAGACACTTGTGTCAAGCTATGCTTCACGTTTAACCGCTTCAGCCCCCCTAGCTTAAACACCCTTAATGACCAGGCCACTTTTTGCAATTCCGCACTACACTACTTTCACCGTTTATTGCTCCGTCATGCAACTTACCACCCAAATGAATTTTACCTCCTTTTCTTCTCACTAATAGAGCTTTCATTTGGTGGTATTTCATTGCTGCTGACATTTTTACTTTTTTTGCTATTAATCAAAAATGACCGAAATTTTTGCAAACAAATGACATTTTTCACTTTCTGTTGTAAAATTTTTTAAAAAAAACTACATTTCTATATAAATTTTTCTCTAAATTTATTGTTCTACATGTCTTTGATAAAAAAAAATCCAATAAGTGTATATTTATTGGTTTGGGTAAAAGTTATAGCGTTTACAAACTATGGTGCAAAAAAGTGAATTTCTGCATTTTGAAGCAGCTCTGACTTTCTGAACGCCTGTCATGTTTCTTCAGGTGCTAGAATGTCAGGAAAGTATAAATACCCCCCAAATTACACCATTTTAGAAAGAAGACACCCCAAAGTATTCGCGGAGGGGCTTGGTGAGTTCATGTATCATTTCATTTTTTTCACAAGTTAGCGGAAAATGACACTTTCTGAGAAAAAAAAAAAAAAAGTTTCAATTTCTGATAACTTCTGGCAAAAAAAAAAAATCTCAGACGGACTCACTATGCCCCTCAGTGAATACCTTGGGGTGTCTACTTTCCGAAATGGGGTCATTTGTGGGGTGTGTTTACTGTTCTGGCATTTTGGGCGGGGCTAAATTGTGAGCCGCCATGTAAACCTAAAGGTACTCGTTGGAATTTGGGCCCCTTTGCACCCAGGCTGCAAAAGTGTCACTCATGGGTATCGCCGTACTCAGGAGAAGTAGGGCAATGTGTTTTGGGGTGTATTTTTACATACACCCATGTTGAGTGAGAGAAATATCTCTGTAAATTGTCAACTTTGTATAAAAATTTTTTAAAAGTTGTCGTTTACAGAGATATTTTTCACACAAAGTATGGGTATATATAAAATACACCCTAAAACACATTGCCCTACTTCTCCTGAGTACGGCGATACCACATGTGTGCCACTTTTTTGCAGCTTGGGTGCGCAAAGGGCCCTAAAACCAATGAGTACCTTTAAGATTTCACAGGGCATTTTTACGCATTTGGATTCCAGACTTCTTCTCACGCTTTAGGGGCCCCTAAAATGCCAGGGCAGTATAAATACCCACATGTGACCCCATTTTGGAAAGAAGACACCCCAAGGTATTCTGTGAGGGGTATGGTGAGTTCATGTAAAATTTTATTTTTTGTCACAAGTTAGTGGAATATGAGACTTTGTAAAAACAAAATTAAAAAAACAAAAAAACAATTTCCGCTGACTTGTGCCAAAAATAAAAATTCTGTGGACTCACCATGCCCCTCACAGAATACCTACGGGTGTCTTCTTTCCAAAATGGGGTCACATGTGGGGTATTTATACTCACCTGGCATTTTAGGGGCCCCTAAGTGTGAGAATCCAAATGCATAAAATGGCCTGTGAAATCCTAAAGGTACTCATTGGTTTTAGGGCCCTTTGCGCATCTTGGCTGCAAAAAATGTCACACATGTGGTATCGCCGTACTCAGGAGAAGTAGGGCAATGTGGTTTAGGGTGTATTTTACATATACCCATGCTGTGTGAGAAATATCAGCTGTAAACGACAACTTTTAATTTTTTTATTCAAAGTTGTCAATTTACAGAGATATTTCTCTCACCCAGTATGGGTATATATAAAAATACACCCTAAAACACATTGCCCTACTTCTCCTGAGTACGGCGATACCACATGAGTGACACTTTTTGCAGCCAAGATGCGCAAGGGCCCTAATTCCAATGAGTACCTTTTAGGAGGGCATTTTTACGCATTTTTCTTCTCACGCTTTAGGGCCCCTAAAATGCCAGGGCAGTATAAATACCCACATGTGACCCCATTTTGAAAGAAGACACCCTAGGTAATCCGTGAGGGCATGGCGAGTTCATAGAAGATTTTTTTTGGCACAAGTTAGTGGAAATTGATTTTTATTGTTTTTCTCACAAAGTCTCCCTTTCCGCTAACTTTTGACAAAAAGTTTAATTTTTCATGGACTCATTATGCCCCTCAGCGAATACCTTGGGGTGTCTTCTTTCCAAAATGGGGTCACATGTGGGTATTTATACTGCCCTGGCATTTTAGGGGCCCTAAAGCGTGAGAGAAAATGCGTAAAAATGCCCTCCTAGTACTCATTGGTTTAGGCCTTTGCATTTGGCTGCAAAGTGTCACTCATGTGGATCGCCGTACTCAGGAGAAGTGAAATGTGTTTGGGGTGTATTTTTATATATACCCATGCTGGTGAGAGAAATATCTCTGTAAATTGACAACTTTGAATAAAAAAATTTAAAAAGTTGTCGTTTACAGCGATATTTCTCACACAAAGTTTGGTTATATATAAAAATACACCCCAAAACACATTGCCCTACTTCTCCTGAGTACGGCGATACCACATGAGTGACACTTTTTGCAGCCAAGATGCGCAAAGGGGCCCTAAAACCAATGAGTACCTTTAGGATTTCACAGGACATTTTTACGCATTTGGATTTTCACGCTTTAGGACCCCTAAAATGCCAGGGCAGTATAAATACCTCACAAGTGACCCCATTGTGGAAAGAAGACACCCCAAGGTATTCCGTGAGGGGCATGGCGAGTTTATAGAAAAAAAAATTTGGCACAAGTTAGCGGAAATGGTATTTTTTTTTTTTTTTATACAGTCTCACATTCCACTAACTTGTGACAAAAATAAAATTTTGCATGAACTCACCATACCCCTCACGGAATACCTTGGGGTGTCTTCTTTCTAAAATGGGGTCACATGTGAGGTGTTTGTACTGCTCTGGCATTTTAGGGGTCTCCGCAATCATTACACGTATGGCCAGCATTAGGAGTTTCTGCTATTCTCCGTATATTGAGCATACGGGTAATGAGAATTTTTTTCCGCTCAGCCTCTGCGCTGAAAGAAAAAATGAACGTCACAGATTTTTGGGTGGGGGGTTGTGTGGTGATTGGTGCACTTTGATATTTTTTCTCTGGTGGTCCCAAGCAAAGGGACCACCAGAGAAGCGGAGTAGCAAGCAGATCAGACGCTGTTCACAGAACAACGCCTGATCTGCGATTTTTTCTGCCATATACAGCCTGCCAGCGCACGATCGGGCGCTGGCAGGCTGTAGTATAACTACATGCGAGCGCGCCGATGGCGCGCATTACGCATGTGCGGGCGCGCTCTTCGCCATCTCGCCTCGCGAGATGACGCGCCGATGCGTCCGATCAGAGCTACAGGGCCGCCCGCAGGACGCATCCCTGCGTTAGGCGGTCCTGTAGCGGCTAAAAGCTGTTATAACTGGAAAAGGATGTTGTATTAAGTACTAGATTGAATGTCACTTGGGGGTTGAATAAAACTGATAATGATGTGAGCACAGAAAAGACATTTGTGGTTATTTCATTATAAATGTTATGTTATATTTGTCTGACTTACAAGTGCCTCTTTGATTTAATTGTAAACAAGATGACTGAAATGATTAAAATCAATGTCAAACTGGCCAAAACACTCAATTTCAGTGGGGGTTGAATAATTTTGAACACAACTGTATATGACCACCGCTTTATACATGAAATGAGTTGAATGGTGTTCCCACATGCACACCACCACTCCATTCACACATGGGGCTTAAAGCCCCCCATTCTCGTGTTTGTCAGGGATCTCCTATGGATAGGTGATAAATGCTGTTAATGGGAAACACCTTTTACCCTCAGTTCACTCTTGCGCGTTTTACAGCGCGTTCGAACGTGCTGTAAAACGCATAACCGATGCAAACCAATGCTTCCCTATGGGACTGGTTCACATTTTCACGTTTTACAGCGCGTTCGAACGCGCTGAAAAACGCCGACGCATAAACTAGTACTTGAGCTTTTTTTGGGGCGCTTGTCGCGCGTTTTGGCCCATAGACTTCAATGGGAACGCGCAACGCTTGTATTTTGCACGTTTTGGACACTGAAAACGCACGTTCGAACGCGCGTTTATGAATTTGCAACATGCTGGAAAGGCCAAACCCCAGGTGCTAGGCACAGTTTGGAGAGAAGCCAACACTGCAGTCAATCACACAAACGCGCGTAAAACGCTTGTTTACTATTGCCAAAAACGCGCGTAAAACGCGCAACAAAAATGCACGGAAAACGCGCGTCTTAGAAACGCTCAGGTGTGAACCCAGCGTTAGTCAAAATGCCCAAATGTGGCCCAATGGGGTATCTAAAATGGGATTTTCAAAGTGGACCAATCATGAAAGTGCTGTGCAATGGTGACTAGTAATGAGCGGCGGGGCAATATTCGAATTTGTGATATTTTGAGAATATTTGGGCGAATATTCGCCATATATTCGCAAATTTAAAAATTCGTTATCTCCAGTCATTATTTTCTTGATTGCAGAAATCAGCAATTAAAAAATGTGCACTACGAAAATTTGCATTCAACACTACTCCTAAAATCAAAGATATTGCAGCCTTCTCATTGGCGCATAAGTTAGAAGCAGGAAGGGATCATGTGTACTGTTTATTATCTCCAGTCATTATTTTCTTGATTGCGGAAATCAGCACTTTAAAAATTCGCATTACAAAAATTCGCATTCAACACTACTCCTAAAATCAAAGATATTGCAGACTTCTCATTGACCCACAAGCTAGAAGCAAGGAGGGATTATGTGTACTGTTTAAAAAAAAATCTCGAGTATTCGAAATTACGAATATATATCACTATATTCTAAATATTTGCGAATTCTCGAAGTGCCAATATTCGCGATAAAAATTCGCAATATGAAAATTCATGATCAACACTAATGGTGACAACACAGCTTGTCAGAGCCTATAGCTATGTGTCTATACACAAATCAAATGTAAAAAGCAATATAAGCTACCATGCCTCTAGGAGATACAAACATCATCATCACATGGGCTAGCATCTTCGTGTCAATGTGGATCTAAAGGTGGAACATTACTTATGTTCAAATCAAGCCAACACTAAGTATCTTACAGGTACTGGTGTCATCCCTGACGTTTCACTCACACTATGGCATATACTTATTGTATATAGTATATACAGTTATATTTCACTTTCTAATCGAGTGTTTACCACGAAAAAGCATGCCATTATCGCAGATTTATAACATCAGAGAATGACATGGAGGGAGAAGCCCCAGGTTATATCTTTTATCAGGGGCTGCAGGGATGAGCGTGGGACTGGTGCACGGCTGGTTACAGGACTCTGGAAATATATCAATTTACAACATGCTATGAATGTAATTGTGTCACATTTGTTATGTATCGGTGCCATCTGTACCCAAATCAGAACAGAGTGCATTCCATGTGTTGGAAGAAGAAAATATCTGTCATTATTTATCCAACTAAATGCAAAGCAACAATGTGTCAGTCGTTACTCAGCAGTACTTTTTATCAGCTAAAACGACGTAGCCTGATACACAAAACTATAATAACAGCAGTCTACATTATCTATGAAAGTTCAAGAAAAAAGTGTGTTTGTAAGAGGGGAAACCCTCATTTTCCCCTTATATAATTTTTTGTTCTCTCCCTTATATTTGTTTTTGTCCCAGTTAACATGTCCCCACTTGGTCTCCCTCTCTGATTGCTCCTTCTTGTTTTGTACGCCTTTTTTACCCCTAGTGTTGACAATGATTGGCAGACTGCTATATGCAGTGCTGTCAGTAAACTCTGCCAGTGTTACATACAGTAGTTTCCTGACTGCCAGAGTGTAGAAGGAGAACCCTAGAATTAGCATGGGCCCATGCATGGTTGGATGCTGACTTAAAGGCAGTGTGATGGTTCTGAATGATGTGTAGTGGCTTTCTACATAGAGAGGCTCCAATGGGACCAGTGGGGCCAAAGGGACAATTACAGGCATATTACTCCTCATCCTGAGTGAAGGGAGATAATATTGTGTTCTCCAAATATTCAGCAGTGTTCAGTTTTCTCAAAATGGTGGCAGTGGTGCTAGAACGGCAGGAATGAGGGCAGGTGAGTGTATTTTCTTTGTTTTTTATAATGGGGCACACATTCTGACCACTGGGGTTTCCGGCTCCTAGGCTGCACAACCTCTTTAAAGGGGTTGTCTCATCATGTAAAATGGGGGCATATCGCTAGGATATGCCCCTATTGTATTATGTGGGATCCGCACCTATATCGAGAACGTGGCCCCCCCAACCCGGCTCCCCACAAAAGTGAATGGGAGCATACCGCGCATGCGCGTCCCCCACTCTTATTCATTTCTATGGGGCCAACGGAAATAGCCGAGTCAGCTCTCGGCTATTTTCGCAGGCCCCATAGAAAATGAATGGAAGGCGGCTGTGCATGCGCAGTGCGCCCTCCTTCACTTGCAGGGCTCCATTCTCAATATATATACTAGTGATATGCCCCCATTGTCCATATTAAGACAACCCCTTTAATTTCTTTCATTACCAAAAAGGAATGCCCCCCCCCCCCAATGTGTCCCCTCACAGTGAATATACTTACCTGGCTCCCCGCGCTGCAGCAGCGGCAGAGAGGGGACCAGGAGCGGTGCAGGGAGCTGGGAGCGAGGTAAGTATATTCATTGTGAGGGGCCCAGGCATATGGGGGGGAATTTAATAGTCTCAGAAAACCCCTTTAAGATTTCACCTTCAAAGCTCTTCAAATGTGATCATGAAATGATTAGCTACTTTGAAACCTGCAAAATCTCTTAATGGGACTGCATGAGATATTGACAGAAGACAAGTCCAGAAGTGCTGAGGGTTCTTCCAAGAGTCTTTATTGAGAACTGTGGAATGAGGATGGGCCTTCTTAACCATCTAAGCACACGTAAGCTACACTGACAGAAGTTACTCTTTTTTTGAGTGACTTGTTGGCCACCAGTAAGGAAATGGTGACTTGTGTGTTGTCAAGAAACCTAAACTTTTTATGTAACTGAAGGACACTGGAAAAACTAAAGTCCTTTTATCATTTACCAGGGTTTTTATTTCTTCTTTTTGTGACTAGTTAATGTTCATTTATGTTTAGATTTTCTTTGCCCTCTCATCTTTGAAGAACAAAGTTGGCAAGTTGTGATTCTCCAACCTTTATTAAAGCTATCCAGATGTCCACAATTTAAACTCAGATATAATGTTCTATATCCATTAAAGAGTCACTGGTTCTTTATTTCGGAAGCAAAAGTATACAAAAAATTGTAGCCAGGCATTTAAAGAATAGAAGTCAGTGTTTGAATTAAGCATATCTTAATTGCTGTGTTAAGCACGAATTTTTATGTATGTCAGAGGAGCCATTATCATTTGAAATGCTTTTAATAACAAGACATGGGTGACAAGAAATATGGTTTGTCATTTTAATCAACTACATGAGAGAAGATGAATAATTTATTATATTCATTTTAACGCATTCAGAAACATTTTCCAAAATCAGCTCATAAAACCTTCAGTGTAAACTACAGATACTGTACATGCCAAGGTCCTGTTAACATTCCCAGTGAGAATTATTTACTGGATTTTATCAACTGCTTTTTAAAATAACTTGGATAATAATGGCAAAATAACTGCTATGAGCAATATCATCATACAGGAGTTTTCTTTACATTCTATCTAGTTTTGGACATTTATCAATCAATGTTATTTCCCAAATTTCAGTGTACAGTATTAAAGGGGTTTTCTGGGATTCATATCTAGACAACCTATCCACAGGGGAATTGGACTCCCAGCACTCCCTCTACTACACAACCCAGATAAAGATCCTGGGAGAAAGAGCAGGTATTAAAGAGGACCTGTCAGTGAAGCGAGCCCTTGGCAGCCAAAACGGAGGATCAGAATGGTAGCGGCTCTAATGATATGATGTGTCTCCCTGAAGCATAGAGAGAGGGCACCCTTTCTTCCCTCGGGGCACACCTTTATTCTGGGGCTCCTGTCTGATGGTAGCTGGTGTGCCCTTTATGATAGGTGTTTGGATGGGTGCAAAGCAGGTCATGTAGAGTTCAGTGGCCAGCAAATGGTGTAGGAGTCAGGAAACCTAGAAATTGCAATCTGTCAATTATGGCAGTAGTGTCCACTGTGGGATACAGGTCTTTAGAGGTACGTCTGTCCAGGAAGTGATTAAGTGTAACAAGTGTCTGAACTGTAATCACTCGCAAGCAGCAAGGTCTGGTTAGCTGTAGTTTCAGGCTAACTTGCTAACTCATTTGCCTGGCTGTGCAGATTCTCTCTCCTTCTTGTTGTAGCAGAAGCAGTAGCTTTTACAGAGATCGGTTAGTCTCTGGATCCTACGGCCTAAGGAGAAAGAGCACTGGAATTGATTCCTCCCTCTTCACACACTTACTTTAGTGTCAAAAAACTATGTCAGGAAGTAGGACCAGCCCACTCCTGCCCCTTCTGAAAGGGATGGAATAGGTATCTGCCTCTCCCTTCTCTCCCACCTTGAAAGTCACAAATCTAAGCCTACTTGAAGCCCTGCTGGAAAAACCTAGTCCTAAGACACAGTATCATTAACGACATCATGTCAGAGTCCAGGACAGGCATCAGCAACCTTCGGCTCCTAGCTGTTGTGAAACTACAATTCCCAGCATGCTCCATTCATTTCTATGTAAGTTCTTAGAAGAGCAGAGCAACTATGCATGCTGGGAGTTGTAGTTTCACAACAGCTGGGAGCCAAAGGTTGCCTACCCCTGGTCCAGGAGAATGAGTAGAACAATGTCCTCAGAGGCAAGGCCATTAATGAAGTTATATCTACAGGGCAGATTCTTATGAGGCTTGCCATGCCTGAGATGTAGGGCATTACAGATAAACAATCATTATTAGCAAGTGATAGCATATGTTGTTTCCTGTCAAATTATGTTGAAAACTGCAAAATCGGAATACCCCTTGACTCTTGCTAACTCCAGAAGCTTCCCACAAATCTCATACATATCAAATTCAAAATTCATATCATTATTACTCTCCAGATAGAGCTGCACATAGATTTTTGTTATTGCAAATCCATCCAAAGCCTAATTTTTGAATGAAGGTATTTAATGAGATCAAAGAAAGTCAGACTTGGATCACTTACAATAGACATCAACCATAGAGCTTTCTTCTATCAAGCAGCCAAGGTCTCGGCGAGGACTTAATTTTTCAATCTTTGACTGGAGCTGTGGCTGAGTTTCTTTTCTTTCTTTTCTTCCTCGCAGGCTCCAACTCTATTTGCATACCTTTGTGTAAATGCCTCAATTATTAAAAGCCATAAACACGAGAGGTGCTTTAGTATGACAGTTCGGCAACTACTTATTTGTATAGTGGAGACTGAGCTATAATGATAGAGAATGTTGATCATTTGTTCCCTGTTAGTATACAGCAATGATTGCAGTAATTTTCACTTTTCCTTCCCTCTCTGTAAATTAAATAAATGCTTTCATTTAACAAATTGGTTTGTCACTGAAAAAAGAAAAATCTACTTTATTCTGGATCGAATGAACGCTTGTGTACAGCACATCTTAAACCAAGGTCATGTTGCCCTGTGCCGTCAGCTCTCAGTAAGTATTCGCAACAAATGGCTCTGTTCACATTACATTTTTGTTAACATTTAGCATGAATGCTCCTGATGAAAACTCTACGTGTGTCCACAGAGGGTCCCTGTAGCTCTGTAGACACCAGAACACAGCAAAACAAAAATGTGTGCAAGAGCGTTCATCTTTCCATACTATGGAATGCAATTAAAAAGGCATCCATCTATCATCTTTTTTAACCTCAAACTAAATGGGTAATGGATGGCACTGCATGGTATCAATCACAGGCATCCATTTAACAAGCGAACAGTCCTTTACTTCAGAATCTCTATCACCCACTGCCCCATAAAACATTAGGCTCAAAAAGTAAATCCGTTTTACAATTTTGCTTTCAATTGCCCAATCAGAAGATGCTGGCCTGGATTTACTAATGTATCTGCAGTTAGAACATGGTGTAAATTAAGGTTGCGACAATTTTTTCTGACTCATGCTTAGCAGTAAGAGGGTGTGGCTTCAGGGTAAAGAGGAGTCTCCTAACGTGCTGTTTAATGCCAAAATTGCATCACAATTCTGGTGTAAAATTCTGTCACTAAGTAAGCAAACTAATAGTTGATTTAGGCCTTATTCACACGTCCGTTGTGTTTATGGATCCGCAAATTGCGGATCCATAAACACACCCAGCCGGCAGCCCCATAGAAATGTCTATTCTTGTCCGCAAATGCGGGCAAGAATAGGACATGCTCTACTTTTTTGCGGAGCTGCGGCCGTAAGATCGGCGGCGCGCTCTGCAAAAACTGATGCGGAGAGCACAGTGTGTGCTCTCCGCATCGTTCCGTGTCCCATTCACAGTCAATGGGTTCGCATGTATTCCGCAGAATTGCGGAATACATGCGGACGACATTGCGGACGTGTGAATAGGGCGTTAGAGTTAGACAAAAGAGTCTATCCCTGCAAAATTGTCTATTCATATCATCCAGCCTGAGCTCCTGTAAGAAATCTAGTGCAGGTTTATACAGTCTCTAGTGACGTCATCTATAGTATTATGCAGTCAATTGCAACTACACCATCTGAGCGGTATTTTTCCTGGTTGTGGTGCGCTCCCAAGGACCTACCAGCTCCCCCACGCAGAGATCGAGGGATCCGTTCAGTTGCTATGGCAGCTTCAGACCTTCCGAAGGCTCGGTGGCCTGTCAGAACAAAGTTTCTATCAAGACCTGTCTATGGCAGGGCTTAATAAGAACACAGTGATTTTCTTGCCGGATCCGGTAAAAAAGCTAGTGTGAAAGTAGCCTTAGGCACAAGAAAAACTACATCAAGAATGGGTTAAACAGATAAAATTCTTTGTAACATGAAATGTAATACACAGGTAACTGTGTGGGTGCAACACTGTGCATACCCTCATCCTGATCGATACGATTGGACGCCAATCACTAACAGTATTATTAATATCTGAAGTTAACTAAAAGTCCATAGTACCTCAGTACTGTTCTTTAAGCTATTTCTGAACCTGTTATTTCCGCACTAAATGAACATATTAGTTTAGCACTCTGCAGTCTTCCTATTTATTGTGCTTAGTCTACAGTGATTTTAGGGCATTGTAATCCTTCATTGCACTTAAAGGGGTTATCCAAATTCTCCAACAGCCCCCCTCCCCATGTACCGGGCCCTTCACAGGTAATACACTTACCCCGCGGCACTCTTTAACCCCGCACCGGCGCTGCTGCTTCCCCCTGTACATAGATCAAAACATGAGGTGTCGGGGGAAGAAGCCAATGGCAGGCGGGGACAGGGAAATGCCTCCCTAGCATTACCCGCGATGCTAAGGAGGCATGTCCCCCCCACCCACCACTGCCATTGGCTGCTCCCCCCAACACCGTATGTTTTCATCCTTGTACAGGGAGAAGCAGCAGTGGCGGTGTGGGGGCCATGAGAGACGCCAAGTACCGTATATTATCTGTGAGGGGCCCGACACATGGGGGGCTGTTTGAGAAATTGGATAATCCCTTTGAAGGGGTTATCCCATGACTAATGCAAAAAATTAAAATTCGATATCATATAGTTCATGACAATCTCTTTCTAACAAAGCTAGAGCCAGCCCCATACCTCATATGGATCCAGAGATCTCCCCATTTATTACTCTACTAGATTTCTATCAAACTGGCAACTCAAGGGGAGGGTCTTCTCTGCCTCAGCTCAGGGGTCATGTCCATTCTGCTGCAGCTCTCTCCATGTCGCAACTTAGGAGGCAATTGAAGGATTAAACTGAGCATGTGCGGCCATCTCAGTGAGCCGGACAGAAAAGTAAGGAAAAGAACAAACAGCAGGTGGCACTATACAGATGCATTTTATTGAATAACTCAATGGCCGTGCCATTGTTTTAATTACATCCAATTACGGAAGTATTGAGATCCAGGTGCTGGTTTGAAACTTGTAAAATATTGTAGGACAACCCATTTAACATTGAAGCACTATTTAAAGGGATATTCCAGTAATGTGAAGTTAATCCCTATCTACCTAGGGGATAAGTATTAGATTATTGGTGATCATACTGCTAGGACCTACACTAATCACAAGAACAGGGGCCCCATATCCTTTAGGGCCCCCTGAAATAAAGGCAGGTTGAGCCTGCGCACTTCCACTCCATTCATCCCTATGAGACTGCCGTAGATAGCTGTACCATGTACCACAGAGATGAATAACCTGCTGCCACTTTCAATTCAGGGTGCCCTGTGGGGTACGGAACCCCCTTTCTTGTGCAAAGTTTGGGCCCTGTGGATAGGGAATAACTTCATATTACTGGAATACCCATTTAAACCCTTCATAGCGCCTTTAAATGGACTGTTTATAGGATATTTAGATATTTTTCTATAAATCAGAAGCCTCCAGAAATGTGAATGTAATGGTATATAAAAAAGAGTGGTAGTATACTATGGGCTTAACATGGATCAAGATAAATCCTACTAGTTTAGATCAGCATATAAAGGAACGCTATCCTACAATCAAACATCTATATCTCAAAAATACGGATGGCTCAAAGTTCCATTAAAATAAATAGTTTATTGATAACATTATTAAAAACATACACTACAGTTCATTATGCATGGGAAACCATTCATAAAAGCGCCATAACACATCCTGCAAATAAGTTGTAACCAGGGTACAAACGCCCAGTATAACTTCTCCACAATAGTCTTATCTATGTCCTCACTTAGATAGTCCTCCTACTTTCTATAGTACAGCCCTTACACATTAGTATGAGATAGTTCACAGGTATGGCACCATCAGGCATCAACATACATAGACTGCTGTATCCTTATCTACAATAAATGAAACTGGCTGACCCATATAGCATTAAGAAGTAGATCGAGGTTACATACCCTTAAAAGTTCTCCTGTGCAGGAATGGCGCCCCCTCTACGCGCGTTTCGCGTGTTTGCTTCGTCAGGAGGAGAGCTCTCCGCTTTTATGAATGGTTTCCCATGCATAATGAACTGTAGTGTATGTTTTTAATAATGTTATCAATAAACTATTTATTTTAATGGAACTTTGAGCCATCCGTATTTTTGAGATATAGATGGATCAAGATAAGCAAAGGATATGAAAAATGACTTTTTTGTAGATCATATTTATATTTAAACCATGAAATAATAATGTTAGCATATGCATTTAAGTGTAGAATTCCTCCTGAGGATGGATGGAAATATCCAGCACGCTCTGTAAATCTCTTGTGGAGAGTTTTCTTAGCCAGTGAAGCTAAACACATTATTAGCATGTTTCATGATATATATCCGATGCCATAATAATAATGTAGAAGTAATGGCTATCCAGCCCAGTAAACACCTTGCAACAGTACTTATTAGAAACTCCAAATATAGACAGTTATGTAGCAGGCAAGGTAATGACTTTCTCATGACGACCATATAGGAGATGAATCACCAAGGCGAGGAATGAAGCATGTGTGTCTCTTTATGCAAGATTAAAACTTCAACTATGACGTTGCACCTCATCGATCTGAATAGTGCACATGGGATGAGAAGGCAATCATGCTCAGTATCATTTGTTACAATGTGTGTTATCCACAGTGAAACTCTAGATTCCTCATCATTTAACAGCCTTTTCTACAATTCTTCCATATAAATGTTGCCTTACGCCTTTCACCTATACAGGATTATGTTTTACCTATGACGGAGCCTAGGTGCACTACAGCTAACTAAGATGTGAATTCATAAGAGAATATAATGCAAGCTTAGAGCTAATTCACACAAGCGATGTCCACTAAAAACTGACACAATTCCATCAGAAGTCAATCAGCTTTTTTTAGCAACTGCATTCTATTTTTCCTTTTTTGTCTGTCCAGATGTCATCATTAAGTCATACATAAAGCAACCATCAGTGAAAAACAGACTGCACAAGGGCAACCTTTTCTTCACTGATCTATAGACTTGAAATGGACCAGAAAATAGCATGCTGCCATTGTAGAGACTCTCCATAAGGATATATAGTATCCCCTGATCTAAACCTCTCACCCAGTTAAGGTGTTTAAGTTTTCCAGTATTGAGTTCTGTCATAGGGGCTCAATACTGGAAAAAAACGCATCAGTTTTGTCCTCATTCATTATCAATGGGGACAAAACTGAACTGAACAGAACGGAATCCGCCAAAATGCATTCCGTTCCGTTTAGTTGCGTTTCCCATACCGGAGAGCAAACTGCAACATGTTGTATTTTGCTTTCCGTCCTGGGATGCGGAGCAAGACGGATCTGGCATTACCCCCAATGCAAGTCAATGGGGACAGATCCGTTTTCTCTGCCACAATCTGCCACAATAGAAAACAGATCAGTCCTCCATTGACTTTCAGTGGACTTCATGACGGATCCGTCTTGGCAATGTTAAAGATAATATAATCGGATCCTTTTATAACGGATGCAGACAGTTGTATTATCAGTAACGGAAGCAGTTTTTCAGGACCATGTCGCATCCAGCAAAAACGCTAGTGTGAAAGTAGCCTAAGCCACTACTCTCTGCTCCGCACTGATAAGTGAAATCACCCAGAGACAGCTGTCTGCAGATCAGATGCTGGCTTAGTTATTATCCATGTCATGTCTCAAGGCCTGTTTAAAAGGTTGAATATTGACTTATAGGACAGCTGCCTTACATCTGGTGGCATCAGCGGTAGAGAATGCTAAGAGCTGAGTTGTCATTTTTCTGTGCATGGAACAATGGTCTGTGGAATACAAAAAAGCTTACATGTAAATTGGCCTATTGACTTTAAAAGGAGTTTTTAATGATGACTATAGTTTTTAACAGATATGCTCCTGTAGTTGCTCAACTCATGTACAGTACATCTTCCCCATGCTTTTTTCTTCAGTGTGGACTCTTATCATGTAAACAAATCCCTCTGGATTGTTTCCACCCTGTATGTAGCACCCTGTTGCTGTATCTGCAGTACCCCAGAACAGGGTTACTGCAAAGGGGTAATAGCTATAATGTTATATTGTTGGGTGAAATGTTCTCATGTATTGTATTTGTATACCTAATAACATTGTTTTGACAGGTTAGGGTTAAAACTTATCGTCTTAGGTTGCTAGGAGATGGATCTGGGTCTGCCCCCTGGTTAATCAGTGAAGAGGAAAAGTGAGGACTTACATGTGCAAGCTCCCCAGAGCTAGACTCGAGCTCAGAGAACCTTTATCTCTGGAACTTCTACAACCAAGGAAACTACTTTACTATCAAAAGTTTTCCAGAGAGAAGGAAATCAAAAGGTCCAGAATCTACAAGGCCATGCATTGGAGTCAGTCAGTAAGGTATTGTGCACATTTCTGGCCGATAGAGACTTTGCTGCTGTGAGAGAGAACATTGCTAATGTACCCTTCCATGTGTGCACACGGCTGGTGCCTGTATATTTCTGATCCACTCTTTGCGGGCCGCAATACGGACACGGCGATGTGCATAAGGCCTTAGTGTATGTTCCCATGCAACAGGTCTTCTACTGATTTTCCACAAAAGAAAATCCTCATTATATCTGCCTGAATTCTACAGCAGCTATACAGATTTGACCCTTTGCAGAAGGTGAAACTCTCAGTCAAAATCCACAAAATAAACTGACTTGCTGCATGGATAAGATGTTTTCAAATCCCATCCCCTTCTTGACTTCTTGACTCCCATCTCCCGTCAATCCCATCACTTATACGTTGTTTTTGTAGGAAAATTCATCTAGTAAATTAAGGGTACTTTTACACATGTGGCACAGCAATCTGGAATGCTGCTCCGACAGAGGAAATCATGGGGGCATCACATACCATATGTCTTTGGGGTTAGAGGTGAGGAACTATTTTCTATGGAGTTAACAAGAACTAATTGCATTGGGGCCATATGAACTGCTGCCCATCCAAAGAAAGGTAATAAAGTCCTCCAGATATTTTTTTTTATTTTGTTTATTTTATGCACTTATATAGCGCTACTTATATAGCGCTTTACGGAAAATATCATCAGGCTATCCCCAATGGGGCTCACAATCTAAGCCCCCTAGCAGTCTTTGGCTTATGGGAGGAAAATGGAGAACCCGGAGAAAACCCACACAAACACGGGGAGAACATACAAAGTCCATGCAGATTTGAATCTAGAACCCCAGCGCTGCAAGGCAACAATGCTAACCACCATGCTGCCCATATGTATGCCCCACCAATGAGACCAGGTGAGGCGATCGCCTCAGGTAGCACCAGGTAGGGGCAAGAGGGTAGGCAGCTGAAGGGCCATGAGCTGAAGGGAAGGGGTTAGGTTAAGAAATTGGCATGGGGGGAGGGGTGGTGTTCTAGCAGAAAGGCTAGGTGCACCCCTGGTAAGTATATAAGTGTTTTAAATTCAGTAAAGTCTGTTTGCTTATACGTCAACTTAAGGGTGGATTCCCATCAGATAATGTGATGACATCTCACTAGGGTAGTCACACAAAACACATAGAATGCATGTAAATTACTTTATATCATTTAAAGATTCAGGAGTCTTGTGGCCTCGGCCCTCGAGGGTTATTTAATGTGAAAAGTGTACAATCCCACCTGTTTTCTACCTGTTCATTGTCAGAAGGCTAGTATTATAAAGAGGCCTCTCCTAGGCAAGGCTGGATGAATACCGGGCCCAAGCTGTTGAAATCCATTGTATTCTATAATTAAACCACCAAGGTGTGTCCAAATTGGGATGATTTCTGCAATGTTAACATCCATCCTAAGACTAGTGTTACATCCTGAAATACTATGAGCTCATTCAATACTTTATTAAATTGTATACTATGTGGATAATCATAATGTCCAGGTATCGGTGGGAAAACATGTCACATTACACACAGTGACCTTCGTTACATAGAACATTCCCTTGCACAATAAATTGGTTACATAGCTACAAAGATAGGGGTGTTTTAAGATTTTAAAAATCCAAGCCATGTCACATTGCCATTTAATCCCTATAAAAAGAGGTCTCATTTTGAAAACCTATTTTTAAATACCCTGTTAGGAAACTCTGAATGGGGTTCACCTACTCAGGATTTTCATCCAGGGGGGTAACGGTTGCAAAGAGCATTATACTGCATGGGGCAACAATTTTACCATGACTCCTTGTTGCCCCATACGGTATACAGTAGTGTCTCTTTGTTGCTCCTGTATGGGGGCAATAGGGAGACATTATACTGTATGGGGCTTCTACTGATGAGACCTCCTGACAGGTTATTTCCCTATCTCCTGCTATTGGGTAGACATCAAGTGGCCTGTGCAGGGGCCGCTGATGAGCCCTGAGCAGATCTAGACAGGAAGCCAATAACACCTTTATTCATTTATTCAGTAGTATCTTTTACATCTCACTCCACTGTCGCACTTCCCCTGACTGTCTGGCTCGTGTGCGCAGCTATTTCCTGAAGTCAGATGTCGGTGGGTGGGATCATGGGGAATAAAAAGCGAGAAGGATGCTACCAATGCGGGATTTCACATATAATGTATGTAGGCAGCAGGATGTCGACATTTTAGAAGCAGTCAACACACATGCGACCGCTTCTATGACATCATTAAACACCACGGTTATTAGGAAACAGTGATATCGCAGTCTCCTAATACTGCAGTATATCGGGGACACTGGTATATCGCTCAACCCTAGGTAGCACCAGGAACTAGAGTAAGGGTGGGCTTGGGCCGGCTCTTCATGAAGGTGGGCTTCACAAACCGTTAATCACACCCTGCCGGTCACTTGACAAGCTAATTAGCATATCAAACAAACTTAATTTTCCAGACGACATAAAGGTACACATAAACCACATAAAAGTATACAATGCTACATTGCATTGCTTTTTGTTATATACAGTGGATGTAGCTGACAGATTCCCTTTCATTTTCCCTGTGATTGCACGCAAGGAAAACTGCCACTTGCCGCTAGATTACCCCACAGCTGAAAGATCGTGATTTCAGCGCAGAACACCAGGTGATCAGCCTCATTGAGGGACTTTTCTAATGCAGTGGCCGGGTTTGGGGTGGCCCCCACACTATGCTGGGTCTTCCAGACACCACATGTTGCTACTTTCTGGAGGGGATGGTATGGCGTGGTGCACCCCAATGGAAAGTAAGTCCAGAGAGTCATGATCTGCAGTAAACTGTCTGCTTCTTTACTGGGGGAACTCAAGTGCAAAACAATACAAGCAAGGCACTGAGCTGGCTTCTCCAGTTTCCCTGGCAGAAGCAAGTTCTATACTGAGGAAAGGCCTGAGCTAGCTGTCCTTCTCTCTCTCTTTCTCAGAAAGTTGGTAGCCTGGTGGCCCGGGATCTGTGGCTCAGTATCCCCATCCCAGTGCCTTCTTCTGGTCACTCATGAAGTCTGGAAGAGTCTCTCTTACTAAAACTGGTCCTATCAGCGGTCTGTCATTTAAAAGTTAAAAGAAAGTGGTTGTCAAGAACCAACATCACAATCATTGCAGACTGGGCCTGGAAAACAGTTACGGTCACCTGAGAAGAGTCATGGTTATTCATAAATTTCTGCTCTCCCTGTCCACCTGGTGAGGACTGACAGTCTTCTACCTAGTTATCTCCCTTTCTGTCTAGGATAGAACTGCCAATCATCAGCAGATGGGTGAGAGTGCAGGAGATTATGAATGACTCTTCTCAAGTAGATTTGCTCACTATTTTATGCTGCCCTCAAATTGATGACAGATTCCCTTTAATCCTTTTTTGCAGTGCAGAGCAAATACAGTGCAATAACAGTGCAAATGAACAGGATATATTACTATAAACATATAAAATGCAGTTCAACCATGAAACAGTGTAAGTGCACACAACAGCATAAATCACAGTGCAAGTTAACCCTTAAACATGCAATAAAGTAGGCGGTTGATGACTTTGTATAGTAGTAATAGGTGCAAATGTCCAAATAAGTCTATACTCCGAAGTACCCTTGCTACAGGGCACTACGACAACAAAAATAGATATCTTCTAACCATGTGTGCCAACTTCCATGTATATTCTTTAGTATTGCATTGTGCCTGGACACAAATTGAAAATCCTTAAAGGCTGTGTACACCTTTGGAGGCAATTTTTGTTTATGATTGCATTTGACTAATTTTGGCCTAAAAATCATAATTGAAAATCCGTAAAGGCTGTGTACACCTTTGGAGGCAATTTTTGTTTATGATTGCATTTTACTAATTTTGGGCTAAAAATCATAATTAAAAATCCGTAAAGGCTGTGTACACCTTTGAAGGCAATTTTTGTTTATGATTGCATTTTACTAATTTTGGGCTAAAAATCATATTTTCAATTGGCCTTTATTAAAAATATTGAGCCATTCTGTCATCAAGGAATAACTGTTTTTCTAACTGTGACTGGTAGTTTCAGTTTCACTTTGTGCTGTTATCTATTAACCTTTATCTCTAAACTACTAAGAGGTCATAAACACTTATTTAAGCCACATTCTTATCAGTGAGATAAGGATTGAGCTTAGATGAGTGTTTATAATGTCAGAGAGCAGAATTAAGAAGTCCGCCTGCTCCCCAGATGACGGAAAAGACAAAAAATGCACAGGCAGCTACTAGAGCATGTCAACTCTGTACACAAAAAAGGATTCCATATTTTTAATAAAGACCAATTGAAAAAAATATTTTTAGCTCTAAATAAGTACAATGCAATAATAATAAAACAAATGCCCCAAAGGTGTACATAGCCTTTAAAGGAGTTTTCCAGGCTCCTGGAAGGTGTTCCCTGCATCCTCTAGTGCCAAAACTAGCACTTTGAGAAGCGCCGGATGCACAGCTCCATTCAAAGTGTAGTGGCTGAGGGGCAGTAACTCAGCACTGCCACTATACTTTCAACAGAGCTGTGCTTCCAGCAGTGCTAGTTCCAATGCTTTCGGCTACAGAGAACAGATACAGTATATGGTGAGGTGCAGGGCCAGGAAACCCCCTTCAAAAATTAGTTACATAGCCCAAATCATTTCTTTGTCTATAAAATGTAGATAATGATATACAGGTGCATCTCATAATATATTAGATCATTGAAAAGTTAATTTATTTTAGTAACTCAATTCAAAAAGTAAAACTCATATATTCTATAGATTCATTACACACAGAGTGATCTATTTCAAGCATTTATTTCTTAATAATTAATAATTAATAATAATAATGTTGATGACTAATGTTGAGCGTATTGAAGCCAAACAAATTCACTCCGATACAAATTTCAAGAAAAATTTGATTTGCCCCGATGCCAAATCTCCTTGTTCTTCGTGGTAACAAATCTATTTTTCCTGAAATGGCGGTAAAAAAAATAAATAAAAAAATGTCGTGGCCATCTTGATTGCAGAAACCACTCGAAATCTATTGCAGGGTGATGTTTGACGTCACCACACCGGCGTGCTGGTTGGGCGAGGTGACGTCATCGCGTCAGTCTTCCATCAAGATGGCCATGATGGCTTTTACGCAAGCAAATGGATGAGGTGATTTTTTTTTTTAACCCTGATTAACCCCTGAAAGGCCTAAATTGTAGCCTCAAATGGCGTGATCAGCGATGAACACGGCATCTGAGGGGTTCAATGGCAGGTGCAGTGTGATCGCCATTCCCCATCATTGCGCCCGCTACATACAAAGAAATGTGCTTCGTGGTGAAGTAATTCGTCATGAATTGAATTTTTTTGTGAAATTCTCTATTGATGTGAATTAACATATATGGCCAAGTTCAGATCAGTTAGCTAATTTTTCTACAGTAATATTTTGAGGCCAGGGGCAGATTGGCCATAGACCCTACAGGAAAATTTCCCTGTGGGCCAATGCCCACAGGCCACTCAAGCCCCCTTGATGGCTGCAGGCCAGGTACATAATAATTTGATGCTCAATGGCTGCAGGGGCCCTCCTGAACTCAACTGTATTACTGTCCATGTGATGGTGATACAGTTGAATACTGTGGTGAGGGCGCAAGTATTTTGTGCTGTCCTGTAGCATTTTGTTCTGCTGGGGCGGTATTCTGCACTGCACTACAGTATTGCATGCCCCGCCTACTTTGGTTGTCCCCTCCTTGTGGTTTGGCCCTTCTTCTGTCAGTTTGAGCCCACCTACAACACTTTTAGTTTTTTTTTCCAGTGCCACTTTAAGTTCTCAATCCACCCCTGCCTGAGGCTGATATCTACAATAGAAATGATACCCTTGCTTAGACCTCTAGAAGCTACTGAAGGCATAGCCATTATTTGTGAAACAGCTTAAACTGTACATTCACATTTGTAACAGGTCAGAAAAAGCCTAACCTATAAGGAACTTTTTTGCAGCTGGCAAAGGTTGCAGAATGCAATAAAGTATTCAGGGATTTCTCATTTTCTATGAGAAGCACATTGTTCTGCAAACACTTCCGTAGACATTGCAGGATCTGGCACAGAACCCTCATTCATTATGATAATAAAGTCTGCATAGAACACTATTCTAATGATGTATGAAGAAGACACAGCAGACCAAATATTAGTTCAAGAAAAAGTGCAAGTTTGTTATTTTTAAGTGTATGGGAAAATCTAATTTTCTGCCTTGATAATTAGATTAGAGCGATTCCAAAGATGTGGAGTAATGTTGGATGATATTTTTAGAGAGTATCAAAGACAGCTTAATTATAGGTACTTATTTCATGTATTGGAAAAGGATTTATAAGAAGAATCATATGCCAGGGATAGATAAGCAAGTACACATTGTAACGCCAGCATTCCTCTGTTTCCATTGGGCACAGCTATTGAGTAACTCAGCAACATGTTGCTCCAGATCTGGTGGTCCATGCCCGCTGGTGTCCTTCTACTCCTTCCCAGGGGGCACACAGTCCCAAGAGCCCTTAATCTAGAACTCTGAATTCTTTGAGGCCTATTGCTTCCTGCCTTTCTACCAGGGCCAGTGCAGTGCATATATATATATATAGTCGTGAAGTGTAAGGTAAAGTCGTGGATGGGTGTATGTCCCACCCGGGTTCCTCAACTGGGTGAGGTAAGTAAAATACAGAAAGATGGCGCTGGATTCAGCAAACGCAGTTGCTGGAGCTATTTTTGTTAAAGTTCAAGGGCTTGATTTTATTTGGACTGGGAATGTAGGTTTGGTAGAGGGACCTCCCAGTCCACCCTCTTCGAGGATATGCCTCCCCCTAGCCTGAGGGATCACCAGGGGTAGTCCAGCTGGGATCATTAGTTGGAAATAAAACACATCCAAGGCTGTCAGTCTGAGAAGCTATGCCTGGAGAAGCTAACCTGCAAGGTTGGTACTTGGGTAATATCAGACAGTGAGGCTGTGTGAAGCCAGATCTCTCTCTTATTGTACTGTAAATATGAGCTAGAAACGTTGTGTGTTAGCCTGTGCCTAGATGGGCAAGTATTTATTTTGGTTGTTTCGCTTTGTTATGCTGGAGTCTCACCTTCCCCAGTGATGTTATAACTGGGGAGGGTTCACCTGTATATGCTGAAACCCCCCGTAATAAAGCACTCTTTGGACTTAAAAAAAAACTCACTGTGGTCTGTCATCACCGCCCTGCCTGAGAGAGCAATCCCTTACAATATATATATATATATTTATATTTGTAACTGATGACCTATCCTATAAATGGGGCTGAGCTGTGCTTAGGGCATGTGATCAATGGTCGTTACATCACTGGTGAACAGTGAGAGGACTGCAGAGTTCACAGGAGCACCAGGCTTTTCGAATAGCTAATTGGCCTAGGTGTCAGACCCACGCGACAATCTGATGCTGATGACCTATCCAGAGGACAGGTCATGAATTACAAACAGCCAGATAATCCCTTTAAGGCACAATTCCCAGTGGTTCCCCTGCAGCAGAGTCCAGATCCCTGTATAGGATTTGAACGGTGAAGACCAGCGGGGCCACTTAGATAATGCCTTTAGCAGAAGCCCCCCGCCAAACCTGTTTGAGTAGATATGAGTATGCTTTATACTATAACAACTCTGATGCAGCTATTCTTAAAGCTCTGCATTATGCCTTTACTCTGTTATTCCTTTTAGAAATTATTATTTATATTAATAAACTGACATCTGGTTGTTACAAGTTGGGGTGTGTCCCTACACAGTCTGACACTTTCCAATCAGTCCTGCCAGCGTCAGAGTCTTTAGGGACTCACCCTTTGATAAATCAAATGTCAACACCCAGTTGTCAATTTATTAATACATTTCTAGAAGGAATTACAGAGGAATGGCACAACACAGAGTTCTAAGAATAGATGCTCCATAATTGTTACTTAATGGGGAATATAAGTATTTGCTAAAACAAATAAATCAAAAGAGATGACAGGTCTTCATTAAGTTAGGACAAAGTGATAGAAAGTTTTTGTTTGGATAGTGCTATACTAGGATGTAGAGCCCAGCTGAGATTGTAGTTACTGCTAACCAATACGTGTGGCTAAAGTTGGTTGCCATCTACTTTTGTGTACAAAAAGAATGTCTCTGCTTATGCCATTGATCATGATAAGACCATTTGATAATTAGTAGTTATATTGTTACAGGGGCTGCTGTGAACCACCGCTGTCCCATTTACCCTTCCAGGTGGCCCAGACACATCTCCCACTGTCCACTTCCTGGCGGGTCTGGCTGCCTGGTCTGCTTTGCCCCTCCACTCAGGCTGCAGTAGGCTTAGCGGCCAAGCCTCTCCTCCTCTGGCTGTTAAACAGCGAGTTTGCCCACACCCTCATCTTCACCACTCAACCCTGGAGTACTTATGGCATCTTCCCATGTGGGAAGGTGTTTGAGCAATAGGTTCCATAGCTTGTTTGTCTGCCTATGTACAGATCTCTGCCTATTTACTGGACTCAGACCCTCTGCAATCTGACCAGTGCCTGACCACCGTAATCTAAATACCAACTTGATTGCTGGCCCTTGGCACATGTAAAGGCTCCACTTTACTCTGTACATTTACAAATGGTCCATAAGACCAATAACGCCTTTTTTATTTCATGTGCCAATTATTAAAATGTAACATTTATTAAATCCATTGTTAAACTATAATAAACAAAATAAAGATGTTTGAAAATATCAGCTGTGTGTCACATGGTTGCTTTATATTTTTTCTCTCTACAGTAGAGCTATTTGACTCACTAGCTAGGGGGCAATGAGCCGCAACTGCGTGCTTGTTCAACGCTCACTGTCCTTTAAACCCTTCGCTATATACAATGTTTAGATCCTAGGTGCTACTTCATTCCCTATGTGCACTAGCTGTGTTAAAAAACTCAAACACTGCCCCCCGACATGTTTCACCAGTCAAGCTGGCGTCCTCAGGGGAATTGGGAAGAGTGTGTTTGAGAGGGGCGGGGAATGGCTCTATAAAATCTCTGTAGATGTCTCTAGTGTCTCGCTGTATGTCATATTCCCAGATGGGCATTAGTTTAGAGTTAGAAGGGCTCCAATTGCAGGAATCCGATCTTTACCCCTCCTTGTTTTATCCGACATCCACATTATGTACTCCATATTATGTACCACATAATGTATAATCCATCTCTCCCCCCGTTACTCCTCTGCATCTCCCCTCTGCCAGTCCCTGCACTGGCTCCCCATTGCCCAGCGAATTCAGTTTAAAATACTAACCAACACATACAAGGCCGTCCACAACCGATCCCCTCCCTACATCTCTGAGCTACTTTCCTGATACATCCCCACACGCAATCTTCGATCCTCACAGGACCTCCTTCTCTCCTCTCCTCTTATCACCTCTTCCCACACTCGCCTCCAGGATTTCTCCCGTGCATCCCCCATCCTCTGGAACTCACTACCCCAACATATCAGACTCTCACCTACAGTGGAATCCTTCAAAATCAACCTGAAAACCCACCTCTTCAGACAAGCCTACAACCAGTGACACTGCTGCCTCTATACCGCCATGACCAGCTTCACCCTCGCCTACTGTCTCCATCCCCCATACCATGTAGATTGTAATCCCTCACGGGCAAGGCACTCTATCCTTCTGTACCAGTCTGTAACTTGTCTCGTTCATGCTTAAGGCAATTGCCTGTATTATGTATGTGCACCGCTTATGATCTGTACAGCGCTATGGAATGAATGGCGCTCTAAAAATAAATAATAATAATAATAATGTACGCTCCCGTCCTTCCCTCTATTCATTCCTGCGCATGAACGTGGACTTGATCCTGGCTAAAAAAAGGGATAAAAAAGAGGTACCAAAAGACAGAAATATTATGTTCTATATATATAAAGAAAGACGTATATATGTGTGTGTGTATATATGTTCCGCGATCACTCAAAAACGCAATCATCGATATTAACAAAACTTGGTATACACATCCCTTGCTACCTGGAAAGAAATCTTGTGGGGGGTCATACTCCCCTACACAGCAGTGGCATAGAGATTGTATGCTCCAACTGTTTTTGCTACACTCATATTACTCTGTAACTCAAAAACTCATTGATCAATTTCTACTAAACTTGGTACACATATCACTTACTATCTGGGAAAGAATACTGTAGAGGTGACATGCTGGTACACAATGAGTTTCTGACTGTCCTGACGTCTGTCTGTCTGCACTTTATGCGAGACTAAATGATTGGACCGATCTTCACCAAATTTGAAACACAGGTACATCAGGTGTCCGGGAAGGTTTTAGACCGTGTCTCAGCTCCCTAGGACGTGCCGTTTCTGAGATATTTCCAAAAAATGACCTGTATTTGCCAATGCAAGCCTGCAAGTCTTTCTCTTCATATCCCAACTGCCATACACACAGTCACTTATCAGCCAATAGAAGCTCGCAGGCCCTTAGTCTTCACATACACAGAGTTTTACTCCAGGTTTCAATAACAACCCAGTATTTTTCTTCACTGCTGTAGGTTAGCTGTAGGCTAGGGCTACACAATGACAATAAGTCGCACAGCACATAGGGCACAACTTCACTGCTACATGTGTCGTGTGACATTGATGTCGCACCAATGTCGCGTGACAATTTTTATAATGATAGTCTATGGTGTTGCACTGCAACATGTGATATGCTATGACTGCAATGCAACAGTCGCATAAAATCCATCTTGGATATCATTATAAAAATTGTTGAGACAAAATGTCACCACACATGTCATCTAGCCCTAGCATTAAAGGGGCAGGGCACTGTGGAGGTCACTGTTAAAGGGGCGGACACTATGGAAGTCACTGTTAAAGAGGCATTCACTGTGGATGTTACTGTTAAGGGGGCAGGCACTGTGGAGGTCACTGTTAAAGGGGCAGACACTGGAGGTCACTGGTAAGGGAATAGGGGCCACTATTAAAGGGGCAACTGCTGTGGAGGTCACTGTTAAGGCAGCAAGGTACTGTGTGGTCACTGTTAAGGGAGTGGAGTACTGTGGATGTTACTGTTAAGGGGGCGGGCCCCTAAAAAGGTCACTGTCAAGGGAGTGGGGTGCTGTGAAACTCACTGTTAAAGGGGCAGGCTGCTGTGAAAGTCAAAGTTAAGGGGATGAGCTGCTGTGGAGATCCCATTTTAAAGTGGGGGAGTCAGTGTTAAGGGGTGGGGGACTGTGAAGTTCACTGGTAAAGGGGCGGGTGCTGTTATGGGGGATACTGTCAATATCTTTTAACGACACACAAAAACATTAAAT
Organism: Bufotes viridis; assembly: GCA_033119425.1. Taxonomy (NCBI): domain Eukaryota; kingdom Metazoa; phylum Chordata; class Amphibia; order Anura; family Bufonidae; genus Bufotes; species Bufotes viridis. The sequence goes on from CM065591.1 coordinate 443,156,796, forward strand.
GAAATAGTTGAAATATATCCATGCGAAGCCGGGTACTTCTACTAGTAGATGAATAAAGAGGATGGCTATAATGTGGCAGGAAGATTGTTCTAATTTAAGGTTATTTGAAAAATCCCGCCTTCCTTCTCTCCTTCCCCTCCCCCCTTTCAAAAGTACCTAACAAGGTCACAATATTTGTATTAATTTGATCATGAATAGCTATTATAAGATTGCAGTATAGGGAAACAATTTAAAATGAATATTGTAAGTCATTAAAATCAGAAACATCGAAGATCTGCGATAGGAATCATGATTAACAGTATATTTATTATTGAAGTAAAAAATTTGAGAATTCATGAGGAAGGAAAGTAAATAAGATCATCTCTAATAATTTACAAACATGATGAAATAAGGAGAAATAAGATCAAGTATGATGGAATTAAAGTTAAATGACAAATATTACTAACATGATTAATAAAAAATGAAATTATAAATAAAGAAATCATGATCCGCTGAACATTTTATTCCCTAATTTTTGTTTATTTGATTGTTGGTATACTGCATAGTTATGAAAATAAAAAAAAATCATGATCCTAAGAAACAGACAATGTAATGTATATATAAATAATTCCATTCTAAAAAGAATGGAGAGTAAACAAGTATTCAGGCATGTGCAAATGACTGATAAAGAAGAGACTAAGTTCTGAGACATGTGTGAGATCTGTGATAGGGAAGAAAGACAAGTCCCGTGACATGCGCGGTCCTGTGAACTGTAAGGTGTCGAGCCTAAGTCTCCTGACATGTGCAGAAGACATGGGCTTGAGGTGTGAGGATCAAGTTTATGTGCAGGAATGAATAGATGGATGGATGGGGACGTACATAATGCGGACATCAGGTAAAAGATGGAGGGGTGAAGATGGGATTCCTGCAATTGGAGCCCTTCTAACTCTAGACTAATGCCCAAACCAGCGATACGCTAGAGACATCGGTGATGTCATCAGCTGAGATTTTATAGAGCCATCCCCGCCCCTCTCAAACACACTCTGCCCAATTCCCCTGAGGACACCAGCTTGACTGGTGAAATATGGGGGGCAGTTTTTTAGCACAGCTAGTGCACATAGGGAATGAAGTAGGACCTAGGATTTAAATAATGTTTATAGCGAAGGGTTTAACCTTTTCAAGCCCAGAAAGGGTTAAACCGTTTTTGTTTTGCGCTCCCTCCCTTCCCAGAGCCATAACTTTTTTATTTGTCTGTTCAAATAGCCATATGCGGGCTTGTTTTTTGCAGGACAAGTTGTAATTTCCACAAGTTGTACTTTCCAACACCACCATTTAATATTGCATATGATGTAGTGGGAAGCGTGAAAAAATTCTAAATGGGGTGAAATTGCAAAAAAAAAAGCAATTCCACCACAGTTTTACAGGTTTTTTAATTACGAAGTTCGATGTACGATAAAACTGACTGGTTACTTTTATTTTACAGGTCAGTACGAATCTGGCGATACCTTATATGTATAGTTTTTCTTGCGTTTTGAAAAAATCTGTTTTATTTTTTTGTCGCCATATTTTGACCCCTATACAGTTGTGTTCAAAATTATTCAACCCCCAATGCTGTAAAGGGTTTTAGGGAATTTAGTGCACATTTGTAATTGTGTTCAGAATGAAATCTTACAAGGACTTTTTAAAGAACCAAATCCAACTAAAATGACATCAATTGTTTTTGTAATACAGTATTAAATGTTGTTTTTTTGTGATTTCTTCATTGACACAATTATTCAACCCCTTAAAGACTACCACTCTTAAGAACAGAGGTTCATTCAAGTGTCGATCAGGTATTGAAAACATCTGTGGATGTCAAGGAGCAGCAATCAAGCATAATAATCACCAATTAGGCAGATTTAAAATGAATGTGATACTCCGCTCCTTCTAGACATTTAATGGTGTGTTTACAAACATGGTGAAGTCAAGAGAATGGTCCAGGAAGACAAGAGAAGAGGTGATTTCTCTTCACAGGAAGGGCAATGGCTATAAGAAGATGGCAAAGAAGTTAAACATACCAAGAGACACCATAGGAAGCATCATTCGCAAATTCAAGGCAAAGGGCACTGTTGAAACGCTACCTGGTCGTGGCAGAAAGAAGATGCTGACTTCGACTGCTGTGCGCTACCTGAAGCGCAAAGTGGAGAAAAGTCCCCGTGTGACTGCTGAGGAACTGAAAAAAGATTTGTCAGATGTAGGTACTGAAATTTCAGCTCAGACAATAAGGCGCACACTGCGTAATGAAGGCCTCCATGCCAAAACTCCCAGGTGCACCCCCTTGTTGTCTCCAAAGAATAAGAAGAGTCGACTGCAGTATGCCAAAAGTCATGTGGACAAACCACAAATGTTTTGGGATAGTGTTCTGTGGACTGATGAAACAAAATTAGAACTCTTTGGGCCCATGGATCAACGCTATGATTGGAGGAGGAAGAACAAGGCCTATGAAGAAAAGAACACCTTGGCTACTGTGAAGCATGGCGGGGGGTCAACCATGCTTTGGGGCTGTTTTGCTTCTACAGGTACAGAGAAGCTTCAGCGTGTGCAAGGTACCATGAATTCTCTTCAGTACCAGGAGATATTGGATGAAAATGTGATGCAGTCCATCACAAACCTGAGGCTTGGGAGACGTTGGACCTTTCAACAGGTCAATGATCTCAAGCATACCTCCAAGTCCACTAGAGCATGGTTGCAGATTAAAGGCTGGAACATTTTGAAGTGGCCATCACAGTCACCAGACTTAAATCAGATTGAGAACCTCTGGTGGGACTTAAAGAAAGCAGTTGCAGCACGCAAGCCTAAGAATGTGACTGAACTGGAGGCTTTTGCCCATGAAGAATGGGCGAAGATACCCGTAGATCACTGCAAGACACTTGTGTCAAGCTATGCTTCACGTTTAAAAGCTGTTATAACTGGAAAAGGATGTTGTACTGAGTACTAAGATTGAATGTCACTTGGGGGTTGAATAAAACCGATAATGATGTGAGCACAGAAAAGACATTTGAGGTTATTTCATTATAAATGTTATGTTATATTTGTCTGACTTACAAGTGCCTCTTTGATTTAATTGTAAACAAGATGACTGAAATGATCAAAATCAATGTCAAACTGGCCAAAACACTCAATTTCAGTGGGGTTGAATAATTTTGAACACAACTGTATATGTGTCATCCACATAGCCCCCTAACAGTGTCATCCAGAGATCCCCCATAGTGTCATCCAGAGATCCCCCATTAGTGTCATCCAGAGATCCCCCATTAGTGTCATCCAGAGATCCCCCCTCCCATTAGTGTCATCCAGAGATCCCCCATTAGTGTCATCCAGAGATCCCCCCTCCCATTAGTGTCATCCAGAGATCCCCCCCAATTAGTGTCATCCAGAGATCCCCCATTAGTGTCATCCAGAGATCCCCCATTAGTGTCATCCAGAGATCCCCCATTAGTGTCATCCAGAGATCCCCCATTACAGCGTCATCCACAGATCCCCCATTACAGCGTCATCCACAGATCCCCGATTACAGCGTCATCCACAGATCCCCGATTACAGCGTCATCCACAGATCCCCATAACAGCGTCATCCACAGATCCCCATAACAGCGTCATCCACAGATTCCCATAACAGCGTCATTCACAGATCCCCCATTACAGCGTCATCCACAAATCCCCATAACAGCGTCATCCACAGATCCCCCATAACAGCGTCATCCACAGATCCCCTATAACAGCGTCATCCACAGATTCCCCCATAACAGTGTCATCTACAGATCCCCCATAACATTGTCATCCACAGATCCCCCATAACATTGTCATCCACAGATCCCCATAACAGCATCATCCACAGATAACCCCATCACAGATCCCCCTGATGGCACATTGGTTGGAAAACACTATTATATTCCCATTTATTAATTTATTAACACTTGTACAAAGGAAAAGAAAAGCCACAGCAACAAAATTCCAGCTTTAATTTTTTTCATTGCTATCAGTAACTGCGCCGCTGTTTATACGAGGTATCGGTAATTGGTATCGGCGAGTACTTAACCTCTTAAGGACACAGGGCGTACATGTACGCCCTAATGTCCGAGTCCTTAAGGACGCAGGGCGTACATGTACGCCCTGTGTTTAAACTGCTACTGCACCCGATGTGGGCGCGGTAGCAACATGGTTCCTGCTGATGTAGATCAGCAGGAACCATGTTCTAATGCCGAGCGGGGTCATGTGACCCCCCCGTGCCTATCGCAGCAAACCCCAGGTCAATGCAGACCTGCGGTTTGCAGCGGTTAGCGATCTTGATCGCGGTCTGTGACCGCGGGATCAGAGAGTCAATCCCCAAAGATATTCATTTAACCCACTGCAGCCCCAATCTTGTTATGGCTAGTGGGTGAGGGTTACATGGCAGGCAGGAGGCTGTGCAGAAGCGATCCCCGCCCGCCTCCCTTGTAATAATTCCCTGGTGTCTAGTGGTTCTATCAGAGTTTCAGCACATTGCTGGCACTCTGACAGAAAAGTAAAATATACAGTGCAGTACACTATATAGTGTACTGTACTGTATTATACTGACATCAGATCCACTGGATCTACAAGAACCAAGTGGGTCTGGGTCCCAAAAAAATGTAAAAAGTGAAAAAAAGTAAAAAAAAAAAAATCACTGAATAAAAAGTAAAAAAATAAAATACACTACACATATTAGGTATCGCTGCGTCCGTAAAAAACAGCTCTATAAAAATATCACATGACTGAACCCCTCACGTGAACGTCATAAAAAACAAAAACAAAAATGGTGTAAATAAGCCATTTTTTGGCACCTTACATCACTAAAAGTGTAATACAAAGCGATCAAAAAGGCGTATGCCTCCCAAAATAGTACCAATCTAACCGCCATCTCATTCCGCAAAAAATGAGCCCCTTCATAAAACAATTGCCCAATAAATAAAAAAACTATGCCTCTCAGACTAAAACATGATTTTTTTTGTTTCAAAAATGCTTTTCAGTGTTAAATGTAAAAAAAATTAAAAAAAGTAGACATATTGGGTATATCCACGTCCATAAGAATCTGCTCTATAAAAATATCACATGACCTAACCCCTCAAGTAAACACTGTAAAAAAAAAAAAAAAACTTTGTCAAAAAGCCATTTTTTTGTCACCTTACATCACAAAAAGTGTAATAGCAAGCGATCAAAACGTCATATGACCCCCCAAATAGTGCCAATCTAACCGCCACCTCATCCCGCAAAAATTCTACCCAACCTGAGACAATCGCCTAAAAACTGAAAAAAATATGGCTCTCAGACTATGGAGACACTAAAACATGTTTTTTTTTTTTGTTTCAAAAAGGATATTATTGTGTAAAACCAAAATAAATAAAAAAAGTATACATATTGGGTATCGTCGCGTTCGTAATGACCTGCTCTATAAAAATATAACATGACCTAACCCCTCAGGTGAACACCATAAACATAAAAAATTAAAACATTGTAAAAAAAAGTCATTTTTTTGTCACCTTACATCACAAAAAGTGTAATAGCAAGTGATCAAAAAGTCATATGCACCCCAAGATAGTACCATTCAAACCGCCATCTCATCCCGCAAAAAATGAGCCCCTACATGGGACAATTGCCAAAAAAAAAAAACTATGGCTTTCAGAATGTGGAGACACTAAAAAATCATTTTTTTCAAAAATGCTTTATTATGTAAAATTGAAACAAAAAACCCCAAAAAGTAGACATATTTGGTATTGTCGCGTGCGTAACAACCTGCTCTATAGAAATAGCACACAATCTAACCTGTCAGTTCAATGATGTAAATAACAAAAAATACAAAACTGTCCCAAAACAGCTATTTTTTTGCAAATTATCCATTTTAATCCATTTTTCCAGTAACAAAGCAAGGGTTAACAGCCAAACAAAACTCAATATTTATTGCCCTGATTCTGTAGTTTGCAGAAACACCCCATATGTGGGCGTAAACTGCTGTATGGCCAAACGGCAGGGCGTAGAAGGAAGGGAACGCCATATGGTTTTTGGAAGGCGGATTTTGCTGGACTGGTTTTTTGACACCATGTGCCATTTGAAGCCCCCCTGATGCACCCCTACAGTAGAAACTCCAAAAAAGTGACCCCATTTTGGAAACTACGGGATAAGGTGTCAGTTTTGTTGGTACAATTTTAGGGTAAATATGATTTTTGGTACCTCTATATTACACTTTTTTTGAGGCAAGGTAACAAAAAATACAAATTCCGAAATTTCATCTCCATTTGCCAATAACTCTTGTGGAACACCTAAAGGGTTAACAAAGTTTGTAAAATCAGTTTTGAATACCTTGAGGGGTGTACTTTCTTAGATGGAGTCACTTTTTTGGAGATTCTACTCTAGGGGTGCATCTGGGGGCTTCAAATGGGACATGGTGTCAAAAATCCAGTCCAGCAAAATCCGCCTTCCAAAAACCATAGGGCGTTCCCTTACTTCTGTGCCCTGCCGTTTGGCCATACAGCAGTTTACGCCCACATATGGGGTGTTTCTGAAAACTACAGAATCGGGGCAATAAAATTTAGTTTTGTTTGGCTGTTACCCTTGCTTTGTTACTGGAAAAAATGGATTCAAACGGAAAATTTTCCAAAAAATCGAAATTCTGAAATTTTATCTCCATTTGCCATTAACTCTTGTGGGAAACCTAAAGGGTTAATGACGTTTGTAAAATCAGTTTTGAATACCTTGTGGGGTGTAGTTTCTAGAATGGGGTCATTTTTGGATGGTTTCTATTATGTAAGCCTCACAAAGTGACTTCAGACCTGAACTGGTCCCTAAAAAGTGGGTTTTTGAAAATTTCTGAAAAATTTCAAGATTTGCTTCTAAACTTCTAAGCCTTGTAACGTCCCCAAAAAATAAAATGGCATTCCCAAAATGATCGATACATGAAGTAGACATATGGGGAATGTAAATCAATAACTTTTTTGGGCGGTATTACTATGTATTATAGAAGTAGAGAAATTGAAACTTGGAAAATTGCTAATTTTTCCAAATTTTTGGTAAATTTGATATTTTTTTATAAATAAAAATAAAAATTTTCGACTTAATTTTACCAGTGTCATGAAGTACAATATGTGACGAAAAAACAATCTCAAAATGGCCTGGATAAGAAAAAGCGTTTTAAAGTTATCACCACATAAAGTGACAGTGGTCAGATTTGCAAAAAATGGCCAAGTCCTTTAGGTGAAATTGGGCTGAGTCCTTAAGGGGTTATGGTATTGGGACATCCCTACATGCAATCATCTGATTGCTATTATCATAGACTCCAATGCACTTGCATTGGAAACTATGATGATTTTACTACTTTCTTATGCGCAGTTGCCGCGCCTCTAACCTGACGTGATCGGCATCTGTACACACTCCCCTGGAGGGCGGGGCTTAAGTTTTAAACATCTGGCGTGCGTACGGCCAGGCACGGCCATCACAGCGCCGGAGCTCCAGCACACAACAGTGCGGGGCGCCTCCTAACAGGCAAAACTTACCGATATAGCGATTCAGCTCCTGATGAAGCATGGCACACAATACACCACGTGGAAACGCGTTGAGCGGAAATAATAGAGGGGGCAGTTTGCGTCTAAAGATTCTGAGGCTAGCACTGATAGATACAGGTCATTGTGAGCTGATAGACTGTGATAACAACAGTCTAGCTCGGATTGACCCACCAGGATCCGTAGTGACTCAGAGGTGCTGCTGGTGTAACGCCATATCTAATCCAGTACACTTTAGCAGGGCGGCAGTCTCTGCATGAGCATATACGGACCATAACTGATACTTGGTGGTAGCCTTAGGTATCTGGCCAACACTAAAAGGGGGCCATTTGTAGGCACCCTTCAGAGACGTTTTAGTGACCATACAGACGCATGCCAGGGCCCTGCAGAGAAACACACAAATGCATTGGCTGTCTATGCAGGACCCATGTTTGTAGACCAAATAACTGCAGATGGTTAAATAACAATCCCTCTCTGCAGTAACGTGGTCTAATAGCCTGATTACGTGGCTCTATACTTTGCCCTAAAAGGAAAAAAAATGTAATCAGTGATTCAATAAAAATTTATTATGTTGTTTTAATTCGTCCTTACAGGCTGAGAATTTGTACTTTCCTATGGAGCCTTATTACAGGCAAGGACACCATAGGAAATACTATGCAGCAGCCTGGTGTCATTCATAAAGACATGGGCTGCTGCATACACTCTCCGGCTCCTATGATCGCCGCACGGGGGAGCCAGAGCACAACGGAAAGCTTTCGGTTTTCAGCGCGCTCAGATGCCGTGGCCAGGATTGACCACGACATCTGAGGGGTTAAATGTCCGCGATCTGCATCACTGCCAGTTGTGGACATTAGCCGTGGGTGTCTGCTAAAAGAGGCAGGCTGTGGCTGTGGCGCCCGCAGCGGGCAGGAGCGGGCGCCATCTTTAGACAACCACCCAGCGCCATACATGTACGGCGCTGGGCGTGAAGGGGTTCAAGGAAAGTGAGCTGTGAACTAGCGTGCAGTACCGGCTAATTGTCCCCTAGCTAGTGATAGTGGATTTTGAGCCAAATAGTTCTGTTGTAGAGAGAAAAAATATAAAGCAACCATGTGACACAGCTGATATTTTCAAACATCTTTATTTTGTTAATTAGATTTTAACAATTAATTTAATAAATGTTACATTTTAATAATTGGCACATGAAATAAAAAAGGCGTTATCAGTCTCATGGACTATTTGACCTCCATATTGACCCTTGAGTGTTTGCCCCTACCTCAGACCGATTACCGTTAAGTTCGTACTTTGCCTGCCCTGACCTTACAACATCCGGGGAAAAGACTATTCTTATAGTCTTGCAAAGCCCACCTTTGATTGTAAGCAATGGTAAGAGTGTAGTGTAAAGAGTGAATGTAAATCCGTTACTAAACTCAAATTCCCTAGGACTGGGTTTACAGAGATCTGTGTTCTGATATAATGTCGTCCTTTACACTTATCTGAAGCTGACAATACATCTCCATACATTGAATCTCCATCCATTCATGGGATATTCAAAACTGTCTCTTGATCCACTTAGCAAGACTCATTAACCGTACAGAAAGGCATATTTTTGGGTACATTTCCATAAGACCTGCCACTTCTAGATCCTCTTCATAGAACAGTCCTGCGAAAAAGGGTATAATTGTGAGGTTCTCATTAATATATACCGTATCTTTTTCTTCTGGATTTGTTCCACAAATAATTTCACCATCTTTATCCAATTCTCCCTCATCCTGTGATTGTCTTGGGGCTATTTTGGAATGACGCTCCTTCACAAAAAAGTGTCTCCACACAGTTACAGATGGTTTTAATCTCACCTTTTTTACAGTGGAATATATGATAAAGTTCAAGATGTATTCTTTATACTAGAGTAAGCATATGATATAACATAGATCTCAGATACTCTCACACCTATTACTCTTTAATGATAAGACTACCAGTTTTTACTATGCAATGGATTTTTCAGCTTTCCTTCAACTCTGACCAGTCTCACTGTCCCAGTCTCCCAGCCGCTAAAAAACACTTCCACAGCATAATTCTCCCATCTGCACAATAGTCACTCAGCCAGAGTAACTATTGGTTTCTTGGTTACCTCTCTTTACAAGATCCTTTCCCCCGGATTATTTGGTTTGGTAGGGTGGCCAGCTCTAGGAAGTCCTAGCTGTTCCAAATTTCTTCCAATTAAGAATTATGGAGGCCACTATACTCTTCGGAACATTCAGTGGAGCAGAATTTTTTTTCATATTCTTCTCCAGTTTTGTGCCTCCGCACAATCCTGTCTCTAAGCTCTACATGCAATTCTTTTCTAATCATACCTTGGTTTTCACTCAGGTATGCATTGTCGTCTTACATAGACAGGGTTGTTTCTTTCCAAATCATGTCCAATCAAGTGAATTTACCACAGGTGGATGTTGATGAAAGATCTGATTACTTATGTCCATATGAAATTTTAGTTTTTTCTTTTTAATAAATTTGTAAACATTTCTCAAATCTGGTTTTCATTTTTTTTATTAAAGGGATTATCTGAGATATATTAAGTTAATCCAAACTTTTTTATCGATATATATAAAACATTTTTGTAATTGACTTACTTTAAAAATAATGCACCGTTTACATTCTGCAGAATGTTGTCATTTGTGCACTGACGTCACCCTGCTTGATTCTCTGTCTTCATTCAGCACGGCTCTGGTAAGGATCGCGCATGCGCGATCCTTACCAGAGCCGTGCTGACCATTCACAGCGTTCAGGCTTTGGAGCCCGCCCCTTCTGCCTCTCTGTCTTCATTCAGCACGGCTCTGGTAAGGATCGCGCATGCGCGATCCTTACCAGAGTCGCGCTAATAGAGCAGAGACCAAGAAGGGGCAGGCTTCCAAAGCCTGAACGCTGTGGAATCTGTCAGCACGGCTCTGGTAAGGTTCGCGCATGCGCGATCCTTACCAGAGCCGTGCTGAATGAAGACGGAGAATCAAGCAGGGTGACGTCAGTGCACAAATGACAACATTCTGCAGAATGTAAACGGTGCATTATTTTTAAAGTAAGTCAATTACAAAAATGTTTTATATATATTGATAAAGAAGTTTGGATTAACTTAATATATCTCGGATAACCCCTTTAAGAGATATTCAGTGCAGATTGATGAGTGAAAATTTAATATTTTTTTATTTTAACAAAAGGCCGCAACATAACAAAATGTGAAGAAAAGTGTATACTTTATGTCAGGCATGTCCAAACTCTGGCCCTCCAGGTGTTGCAGAACTACAACTCCCATCATGCTCTTCTGTAGGTTGATAGCTGTAGGTTGTCCAGGAATGATGGGAGTTGTAGTTTTGCAACATCTGGAGGGCTGGAGTTTGGACATGCCTGCTTTATGTGATCTAACTATGAGGGCTAGCTGACAAAAAAGAAGACATTGCTCAAGGATTCTTCCATTAAATCAAGCCTTTTACAAACTAATTACAAATAATTGATATTGTACTTTGGCAATGCTAATTTTATAAATGTAGTTGACACTGTAACAATTAAGTCTTAATTAAATCACCTATTATGCTTATTAAGTCAAGCGATTTAAACCCAGTGCTCATGATCAGATGAAGGATCAATAGGGACATTTTTAACCGAATGGATGATCAACAGCTGTAAACAAATCACTATCCTTCAAGTGAAATAGACTGAAACACATTTAAATTTATTGAAGATGGCACTTAGTAGCACCCCAGGTAAAACTGATCATTGGAAGCAATTCAGATGTCAAGTTTTCTGGTGAAGAATAATAAACAAAAGACCATTAAAGAAAACCGTAATGTGTGTGACAGACTGTGTGAAAAAGTTGTGAATGGAGTCTATATTTCTCCAAGATTCATAGCTCCTGTGAGTTCTTCTCTGCAAGAGTTTTGTCTCTAAGTTGGTAGTAGGGTTTGTTTGCTGGAAACGGGAGAAAATGGTAACCCTCCATGCAGTAGTCCTGATTTTGGAGTTAGCTAAATTGATTAATTAGGGATCAGGTACAGTACAGTGGCCCATTAAAAAGTTTGCAGCTCAGTCAAGACAAAACTTTCATCCTAGAAAAGAAGTTGGTGCAGTTGGTCCAGTGAGACAGACCACCCATCAACATGCATATCAGGCTGCATGGACAAGTATAAGCACTATGCCAGTAAGCATTCTTCCCAACTTTTTGGACAGTCAATAATGGATGCTTATTTGGAGAAAGATCCATTTTTGTCATGTATACCAATACGCTTTGATTTAAATATTAGCACAAAATCCATCTGAATCCCCCAGTGTGAGCCCACGGCTTAGGAGTCCCTGCTCTGACTCCATATACAGCTATGGCCATATATCTAGTCAGTGCTTGGGGACACCCAGTGTATTTAAAGGGAACCTGTCACCGAGATTTTGTGTATAGAGCTGAGGACATGGTTTGCTAGATGGCCTCTAGCACATCCACAATATCCAGTCCCCATAGCTCTCAGTGCTTTTATTGTGTAAAAAGAACGATTTGATACATATGCAAATGAACCTGAGATGAGTCCTGTCCCTGGACTCATCTCAGGGACAGGACTCATCTTAGGTTCATTTGCATATGTATCAAATTGTTTTTTTTACACAATAAAATCACACAGAGCTATGGCAACTGGATATTGTGGATGTGCTAGAGGCCATCTAGCAAACCATGTCCTCAGCTCTGTACACAAAATCCCGGTGACAGGTTCCCTTTAAATCTAATTTACTCTGTATTTCTGAAAATTTTCTGACGGGATTTGAACTCACAAGCTTCTGCAATAGAGACAAGCATCTTGAGCACTGGGCTATACAACCCAATGAATAATAAACACAATAAACACAATAAACTGTGCTCGAAAAACCTCATAGTAGTTTCTGTATCAGTAAGTATTCCTTCTATATAGGCATACTTACTACTTTACAAACTAATATGAGGTTTTTCCAGCATGATTTATCCTTGGGTTGTATAGCCCAGTGGTCAAGCTTCTTGCTGCTAATGCAAAAGGTAGGGAGTTCAAATCTGGGCAGATACATTTCAGAAATAGAGACTAAATTATATATTGTATATTTATTCTTAGTAATTGTAAAAAATATATGGTACAAAAAAAAACGTGTAATTACTAAATAGATATATAGATATAGATAGAAAGAGTATATATATATATATATATATATATATATATATATATATATATTTTAGTAATTACTAAAAAGTATATATATATATATATATATATATATATATATATGTAATTAAACATTTATTTTGTGCCATACATTTTTTACAATGACTAAAAAACATATACAATATATAAATTTAACTTAGTCTCTATTTCTCAAATGTATCTGCCGGGATTTGAACTCATACGCTTTTGCATTAGAGGCAAGAATCTTAACCACTGGGCTATACAACCCAATGATGAACTGCTCTGGAAAAACCTCATAGTAGTTTCTAAAGTAGTAAGTATTCCTATACAGAAGGAATACTATGAGTTTTTTTCACTACAGTTTATCATTGGGTTGTGTGGTCCAGTGGTTAAGATGCTTGCCTCCAATGCAGAAGGTTGTGAGTTCAAGTCCTGGCAGAAACTTTTATTAAATACAGAGTAAATTAGATTTAAATACACTGGGTCTCGCCAAACACTGACTCCATATATGGACATAGCTATATATGGAGTCAGAGCAGGGACTCCTAAGCCCGAAGTGGAGTCCCAACACCCTCCCCTCTTAAGAGCAGGGGTGCCTGGTTTAATGCTCGGGTTCCCCCATTGACTTCCATTGTGCTCGGGCACCCAAACTCTTTGGTGCTTGATCAACACTACTTTTTACATATGCACTGTCTCAGCACATGTTGTGGGTGCAACCGCAAGTGGCTGATATAGTTCCACTCACTTAATGTTGCACCCACATTCCACTTTGACTTCATCATAAATTACACCCCACACACTTCCATCACTTGTCAAAAAAAACAGACGATACATTCCCAATTCATGCGTTCTGTAATTAAAGGGGTATTCCCATCACTCTCTTTCATACTTACCTGCCCCCTGGCGCGACGTCCACTTCCTGGTTTCAGCAGGGGGCCGGCTCCATCTTGATTGACATCTTCTCCCGACTGGGCCGCGCGCTGGACTGAACGCTCATGCGCCCTGGTGACTTCTTCCTGGCAAGTATACTATACTGGCCAGGAAAAAGTCACCATAGCGCATGCGCGGTGTCGGCATGTGCTTTCAGGACAGCACGCGGCCTGGGAGAAAAGAAGTCTGCGCAAGCGCGGCCACCGTGATTCTGGAAAAGAGTGTTGGCCGTAACCAGGGGAGACAGAAGACAACAGTCAGGTAAGTATATCTTCATTTTCTTCTAAGGGGTGGGAATTAGTTAGTTAATTAAATATATTTAGAAAAATGATCACTGTTAAATCATTAACAGATTTAACAGTGCTCATTAAGATGGGAATACCCCTTTAAATACTATATTTTTGAAAGGCTATTGAACATACTGTCCCAGGACCAAACGTATTTAATCATTTAATAGAACAGGTGTAGTGCTTAAAAAATTAAAAAAAGAGGCACAAAATAAACTCAAAATAACAAATTTCTAGTTGTGACCATGTAAATAAATCATTTTCATAACTAGTTCATATTATAATTTCACACATATGTTTATCAACTTATTTTATTCATTAAAATAATTATCAAACCTGATTCCTTAGGTTTTCAGGTATCCATATGCCCATATGATCAGGAGTACCCTGTAAAAACACAACACTTCAGGGTGCTACACCCTCCTTCTAAGGCTTGTTTTAGCGAACAAAGGCCATTAAGTCTGATCAAACATTTGCAGTTTAATAAGGTGCATTTGTGTTACTGCATATGAATTACAATTTTAGCAGGTTTACTTTTTAGCTTATTTTCTCAGTTTTGCTTGCAGCATTCTTTTAAACCCTTCCTGGAACAGTAGTTTTAATTTTTTTTTTATTTAGTTCTTATCCTTCACCTTCCAAGAGTCGACAGGACTTTGATTTCCATCTTGCATAACGAGAACCAGACGGATCCGTTTTGATACCCATAGACTTCTATTAGGACGGAAAGCAAACCGAATGCCTTTTAAAGGCTTTCGTTTTGCATTCCATCATAATACAAGTCCATGGGCAGAAGAACGGATCCGTCCTTCCGTCTTATGGATTCCGTTATTATCTGTTACAACCATGTTATAACGTAAAGCCATAACGGAATCCCTAACGCTAGTGTGAACCCTAGAACACCTAGAAGTGACTTCCTGACAGCTGCTGTATATGTACGGCGCTCTGATAGGGCGGGTGCAGAAAGGGTAAACTTTTTTTTACCAAAAAATTTTGCCTTAATTTCGTGGAATCAAGGCATCATCCTGTAAATGTCTAAACAAGATTTTTTAAACAATTGCTGTTACTGATGTTAAAGAAAAGATCAAATGAGAAACATCTGATCTATGAGACTCAAAAATAAATTCTATTTCTCCTTTAGCATTGGGCGATGAAATATTAGTACTAGAGATGAGCGGAGTTATCAAAAATTCGATTTGGCTGCTTCGCCAGAAGTTTACAAAGAAATTAGAAATTAGGTTCTGTAAGAGAATCCAAAAATAACCAAGAAATAAACATATTAACTCACAGGCATAATAAACGAAGATCTTATATCAGATGGTTAATTTCATATTCTTGATTCAATCCCCTGGGTTGCAATGTCCCCAGAGTATGAATCCAGAAAGTCTCCCTGCGCAACAGTTGTGTTTTAATATCACCTCCCCTTCTATGTCTTCTAACTTGCTCCAAAACCTGGAACATAAGTTGCGAGATCGAGTGACGTGATTTATGGAAGTGAACTGGTAATGGTTACAGCAAGTTGCCAGTTCGTATGTTTGACTTGCGATGACAACGTGGTGAGCGCGGTGACGTCATCACAGGTCCTTCTATTTTCATTCAGCAGGACCTGCCAAAGGACCTGCAATGACGTCACCGCACTCACCACGTGGTAAGCTCGGTGACATCATTGCAGGTCCTTTTGCAGGTCCTGCTGAAAGAAGATAGAAGATACTGCGGCAGCGCGATCAAGTGAATGATCTGAGTTGTTTTGGTTTTTTTACCCCTAAATTTCCATACTCATTTGCATTCTGTTTTAACAATGATATTATTTTCCGCTATAACCATGTTATAATGGAAAATAATAAAATGACCCAAACACCGAACCCTGTCTAGGCCTTGTCTAGGCCTATCAAAGAAACAATAGAGCTGCTATACTGTTATTCCAGTTCTATATCTACTATTATCATGATGATTACCCTTCAGATAGCATCTTCCACTTACAATAGCAGCAAACTGTCAGTGAATTACCCATCTATATAGGAGTTTTATCTCTCTATGTTGACTGCTACAGAAGGACAACTCAGCAGCAGTACCCCAGCATAAACAGTAGACAGAGCCTTCTGCTTTAACTGCATGGTTTCCTGTGCTGACAGCAATCCCAAACAGCTAAATGGTGGGGGTTTAGGGTGTTAGACCTATACTGAGAATAAGTCATCAATATCTAAGTCCCGGAAACCACTTTAAAAGAGTCTAAAGAAGGAAAGGAGTGGCCTACCTGTCCTGATCACTACGGTAAATGATAAAAAAAAGCCTCCTAATATAGATGATAATAGACCTACAGGGATTAAAACTGGTCGGGTCTTGATGAATCAAACCAGAAATAGAGAAACCTAATCTGTTTACCAAAGCATTTGATGGTAGTTTATCATTCAGTAATGTAATATGAAGATAACATTCTAACAAACTTCAAATATCTTGAAAAAACTTCTATATATACTACAGATAGTCAGATTAACATCAGCATCAACAATTCATTCTTTCATCAGCTAGTCCTCAAAATCCTCTGCAAATGTAACATTTAACCCAAACTAGAAAAACATGTATTATTCCATTATTCCAAACTTTAAAAAAAATGCAATTCAGCTGCATGATTTACTCCAGAAAGCAATAACTTGTATAAAAAGAATAGTGGTGACTTAGGTCAGATCATGTTTTGATGTACTCTGCATTGACGCTCAGATTAATTATCCCACTTGACAGAGAAAATGTTCTCTCCGTGTACAGTTAAAAGCATATAATGGGAAGGCAGCTGCAGGACCAGAGGTTAAAAGAGACACATAATATAAATCTAAATATCTAAATTATATGTTAGACAATAATATCAGTACACGACGGAGACACATCTATGCTGTCCCCACTACATTACCATCATGTTCTTTTTAAATCAGATTACATTAGACTTCTGAATGTGTCTTAATTACAGTATTTACTGTAATGTATTTGGAGCCATAGAAAACTTTCTATATTTTACATTTGTGTTATACTTGGCAACATGTTTCTCCAACGAATTCCATCTCTGCTACCATATCGATCTTCACAGTTGAGAAATTGACCTAAATGTATTTTTTTATATTTGCAGTTAAATAGAAACGTAGAACTATTTAAAGAGTCTCTGTACTTTCACACACACAGTACAAGCAACCACCAGAAACTTTGTAATATGTTTTATCAGTGAGAAATGTCTAGTTCGAATGTCTTGTTCCCATGTTATCAGCTGTTTACCTCTTTCCTCTTGACCATTTCTCTTTTAAAAATGCTTTAAATTCTGCCCTGAGATGGACCAGCTCGACAGGAGGATCATATTACACATGTCAATACAAGTCTATGGATGGGGGAGGGGAAGGAGTGATCAGCAGCATGAATGAAACGGACTCGAAGAGAGAAACTAAGGCCTCTTTCACACGGGCGTCATGTTTGACGCCCGGATAAGAGGCGGGTGCGTTGCAGGAATATGCGTGTTTTTCCCGCGCGGGTGCAAACGCTTGTAACGCGTTTTGCACGCGCGTGAGAAAAAACGCCATGTTTGGTACCCAGACCCGAAGCCAGACTTCATCACTGATGTCCGGTTTCGGGTCTTCTGGAGAATTGATTATTTTCCCTTATAACATGGTTATAAGGGGAAATAATAGCATTCTTAATAAAGAATGCATTGTAAAATGAAGTGGAGGGGGTTAAAAATAATAAAAGTTAACTTACCTTAGCCACTTGAACGCAAAGTCGCGATCTCTCCTCTCTTTCCCTGCATCATCTAAGATCTACAGGACCTGTGATGACGTCACATCACATGGTCCAATCACATGGTCCATCTTACCATGGTGATGGACCATGTGATTGGACCATGTGATGTGACGTCATCACAGGTCCTTAGATCTTAGATGATGCAGGAAGAGAAGACAGATCGCAACTACGCGATCAAGTGGCTAAGGTAAGTTAACTTTGTATTATCTAACCCTTCCACTTCATTTTACTATGCATTCTTTATTAAGAATGCTATTATTTCCCCTTATAACCATGTTATAAGGGAAAATAATAAAGATCGGGTCCCGTTGCTAAGCAACCATGCGGGAAAATCGCAAACGCATCCGCACTTGCTTGCGGATGCTTGCGATTTTCCCGCAGCCCCATTCACTTCTATGGGGCCTGCGTTGCGTGAAAAACGCAGAATATAGAGCATGCTGCGATTTTCACGCAACGCAAAAGTGATGCGAGAAAATCACCGCTCATGTGCACAGCCCCATAGAAATGAATGGGTCCGGATTCAGTGTGGGTGCAATGCGTCCTCCTCACGCATTGCACCCGCGCGGAAAACTTGCCCGTGTGAAAGGGGCCTAAGTCAACCAATACATGTTAGCACTTCTCTGTAATGCCCTTCATAATCCCGGAGCATATTTCTGAGTAAGAGAAGCTTAGGAAGCAGCTTCTCTTCTACTTTCTGTGCGTGCAGTGGATGGGAACTAGTCTACACCCACCATGTCTGAGAGATCTGTAAACTATATGTTCAGCATGTACATCTAGTTTGCAGATGTACATGCTGAACATTTAAAGTGTATTCATTCAGCAGCAGGTTATCAAAATGAGGTATCTAGTGACCCTCATCATTTCATGACTTTAAGGATGGGGCATTTTCAATAAAAGAAAATGCACTACAACCACATAGTCCAAAATATAATACATGACATTTCATCTACACTACATGTTATCAAGTCAGTATAATAAAATGCTTCTTATCCCTATGTTACTTTTATTTGGTGCGATTCACTGGCTTTACAACGAGGATTAAAGGGGTATTCCCATCACAGACAATGGGGCATATCGTTAGAATATGCCTCCATTGTCTAATATGTGCTGGTCCCAAATCTACGCCAATAACAGAGCGGGGAGAGAAGTGTCTGGAGGACCCCATACAAATGAATGAAAGCGCACCACAGTTGCGCAGCCACCGCTCCCATTCATTTATATGGGGCCAACGGAAATAAGCGAGCCAACGCTCATCTATTTTCAGCAGCGCCATTAAAATGAAAGAAGGGCGGCTGTGCATGTGCAGTGCGCCCTCCACCACCTTTCCCCGCTCCGTTCTCAGTGTAGGTGCGGGTCCCAGAGTTGGGACCTGCACCTATGAGACAGGCTATATGTCCCCATTGTCTGTGATGGGAATACCCCTTTAAGCACTTCGGAACTGCAGACATGAAGCTACATTTTGCTCCTTTAAGGCTGTGGCTACACAGCGACATGTGTCTCACAACATGTAGATCATAATATCGCATCTAATGTTTGTCAATAGGGTTGTGATGTGACACATGACATACTGCAACTGCCAGGTGAGATTCATACAAACTCCAGCACTGTTGGGTTTTTGGCCATAGGTCTCTACTTTTACTTTATAGACCATAATGCAAGTTGCATGTGACTGCTACTCACTTGTCACTTTTCTGAGATTTGGCTGTGTTTTTACAGGCAAATCAGAGCTCTAATATGGTCGCACAGCTTGCCTTGATGTCACACAACACATGATGCCATGTACAGTGCCCTGCCTAAAGGTGTCCTGTGCTGTGTATAATCTCATTTTGTTGAAAGGGTTCCAGACAAAAAAAGATCTCAGATTTTACTGCTGCTTGGAGCCCCAGTGATTAATTGTAGAGGAACCCAGCTGTTCTCCTGCAGCACCACCTCAGGAGAAATGATACAGTATGCAGTGTCTTAGATTTAGAAAAGCAGATTGGCTCCACATTCGGCTAAGCAATAGAAGACCCAAACGAGAAACGTCCTTGTTTTTTCATGGACATAGGAAAAAAGACGGCTATTTTTACGGACTGTCCAGTCCAACCCTGTCACCCAGTCTTATTTACCTAATAAAAATCTATTATAGGGTACATGGCGATTCTAATACACCTGGCAATAAATGAAAGAACCAACTGGTCCTACCGCATACACGGTTTCTGTGTTCTGTTGGCGTGATATCTGCTAGAACCGGAACAAGGTCGCTATGAAAGAAAGAATATTCACATAAGAAAGGGATAGTAACTGTGCCTGGTAAATCCCCAGCGGGGGACTCCCACACACACACATTGTGCCTCCTTTACAGCAGAAATACTCACATTGTGCCCCCTCACTGCAGTTTTGCCCACATGTGCACCCTTACAGTAGTTATGTCCTCCTTGCACTCACCACACAGTAGTTATGTTCTCTGTGTGGCCCCTTCATAGTAGTTATGTTCTAAACAAACACAGAACCAGAGATAGGTGCACACTGCCGTCACACTAAACCCTCACACTGATGTTAAAAATTGAGAGTTAGTTCGACATATCCTACTAGGAGGATATGTCTTAAGCCTCGGGCACCAGCGTCAAGGTCTCTCAAGTAGCCCGTGGGCCCTAACACTCACCTACCTGCGCCATATGGGCGATAACAGGGGCCAGTGGGCAATTACAGGAGCATTAGGACGACTCACAAACATCTCCTCTGTTACCTCCAGCATGTAGCCATGCTTGCAATGGGAGGTGGGAGGTGTCTATGAGCCCTACCCAAGACTGACTGATATAGCCCAAAGCCTAGCAGGTGCACCCAAATGTGACCTGAAGATGAAAAACAGGCACATTTAAATTGGAGTTTATACACCTCCGTACATATATATATATAAACCATCAAAAATGTGGTGATAAGCAAGCAGCATGCGCTCATACCCATATGCAGTTGTGCATTTCTATAGGGGAGCATATCCTGCACTTGTAGTCCGTTGCTAATGGCAATCACCAGCAAAAATGCATACAATGGATGATGCCAGCAACGGACTACAAGTACCACAATGGACATCCTACATAAGATGAAATTTATGTGGATGTGGCAAGAATTCAGAACAAACACAGAACCAGAGATAGGTGCACACTGTCGTCACACTAAACCCTCACACTGATGTTAAAAATTGAGAGTTAGTTCGACATATCCTACTAGGAGGATATGTCTTAAGCCTCGGGCACCAGCGTCAAGGTCTCTCAAGTAGCCCGTGGGCCCTAACACTCACCTACCTGCGCCATATGGGCGATAACAGGGGCCAGTGGGCAATTACAGGAGCATTAGGACGACTCACAAACATCTCCTCTGTTACCTCCAGCATGTAGCCATGCTTGCAATGGGAGGTGGGAGGTGTCTATGAGCCCTACCCAAGACTGACTGATATAGCCCAAAGCCTAGCAGGTGCACCCAAATGTGACCTGAAGATGAAAAACAGGCACATTTAAATTGGAGTTTATACACCTCCGTACATATATATATATATATATATAAACCACCAGTTATGTTCTACTTGTAACCCGCTCACAGAAGATATTCCTCCTTGTGGCTCTTTCATAGTAGTTATGTCCTTGTTGTGGCTCCTTCACAGTAGTTATGCCCAACTTTGTGCCCTGTCACAGTACTTATGCCCACTTTTTTGCCCCCTCACTGTAGTTATGTCCTCCTTGTTCCGCCCTTTGGTCCCTAGTGCCCCCCCCCCAGCTTCATAAGAAAAACCACACAAATACTTACCTATTTCCTTGATGATCGGCGCATCCTGCATTCCCAGCAGCAGTACGATGTGCGCACACACACATTGCGCTGCTGGCTGTGCAGGAGGATGATTCCCAGGCTTTCACCGCTCCTCCTACACAGCCAGAAGTATAATGTGCTGCTGCTGGCGAGCGCCAAAGAAGCAGTGAGCTGAGGGTTTCCTGCTTCACTATGTAAATTAACTGCCCAGGCGGGCACCCCCCCAGCCTCTGCACCTAGGGCCTATGCCCTGGCTGCCCACTCCCCCCCTACCCCCAATCACTGCTTCTCTGAATAAGCCCCACCTGAATGTTCCCTTATAATGTATTTGAAAATGCTTCTTCTAAACTGGACAACGCCTTGATGACACATAACTAACTGAATTTGTAGACGATAGCAGGGACTCTGTGAGATGGTGGAACAGAAAAGACAGTAGGAGATACAGGCACTGTTAGTGGAGGAGGGCAGAAGCAAGTGATATGCTACAGCGGGTGGAAGGTGCCAGTGGCTGCATGAGGGAACAGGGACGTGAAATACAAAGCGTGATTAGAATGAGAGAGAAGCAGGAAGAAGATTCAAGTGACCTGTGAGGGGAGAAAAGACTGTGAGGGACAGAAGGTAGCGATTTTATATGAGTGAAGTTTTTAAAAATGTTATTGAATTTTCCCAAAAAATTAAATTCGATCTGAATTAATTTGTGACAAAGCGCTATTTCCTGGCTGCTAGGTGCATGTATATCAGTGTGCATCACTGTGCATTGCAGAAACATGCATAGCTAGTCCTCTGTGGTAGTGAAACAGTTACTGTGCGTCAGTATGACAGGCAGGTGACAGGCGTCACTCTTAGAATCAGTTCACGCTTCACTTATTTGGTCAGTAACGGGCCCAAAACTGACCAAAAAACCAAAGCATGAAAATTTTGCAGGTCAATATTAGCGTCACGTATAAAGGACTTAGACCATGCAGTGGACCAACATATTACTACAGAGTGAAAGAGCGCACTCCTTTTACACTGTCAGCTGATTCCACATAGATTGCTACAGAACCCGTTCACCCCAAAATCAGTAGTATCAGACCACTATTTCACCCCAATTACAGAATCAAGGCCTAATGTATTTACTTATGTATAAAAGAATGTGAACCCCCCCCCCCCAAAATCAGTAGTATCACGCCGCAATTTCATCCCAGTTGCAGAATCAAGGATTAATGTAATTATTATGTAAAATAACAATGTGAACCCCCCAAAATCAGTAGTATCAGACCACTATTTCACCCCGATTACAGAATCAAGGATTAACGGAATTACTTATGTAAAAAAGAATGTAAACAACCTAAAATCAGTAGTATTAGAACACTTTTTAACCCCAATTAGTGCAGCAAGGTGTAATAGAAAAGCTTCTTTATTAGACAAGCTTTACACTGTTCTATAGGCCCCTGCACTCTCCCTATAGTGTTGATAAAGTCTCCCTATTATCTCCCCAAGTGCTGTCCCTGTACTGTTGAAAATTAATATTTTTCAAAAAAAAGTCTCTTAATCACTTTCCCTAGCAGAACTTGTCACATCTGTCCCTATGCTCAGTTCCCTGGAAAATGGCAGAGACCGGGCAGGATGAGGCTTTTTATAGGGTTGTGTGACATCTCAGGGGCTGGCTATCTGCTGATTGGCTGGCTGCACAACATGATGGGTGATCCCTCATTCCCTGGCTCCTTACTTTTGTTTTATAACATGTGCAGCAGCCATTTTAGAAAAAATCGTATTAATTACCATTAATTGCCAGGAAATTCGGATTTGTGATGAATCTAATTTTTCCTGAAATTTGGATTGAATTCCACATCATCAACTTCGATTTGCTCAACACTAGTAGCGATGGTTCTCTGAGGGGTACAAGAGCATTGGCTCTCTTAGTGGAGAAGGGGCAAAGATGATTACGGCAGTACTGTGGTGGATGGGAATAGAAGATGGCAGAGTTTGGTGATTAGGGCAGGGGGGACAGTAGGTGATGGTTGTGGGGTAAACCATTGTTATATAGAATTTTTACTCGGAGCATTGCCCTCGCCTTTAATCCTGATGCCCGTGGCAGGGACTGGAGGGAACCAGCACAGACTGCACTGGTATAGTACTTCTCGAGCTGAAGGACCTGTAATGACATCACCATCATTTCATCAGTGCAGGAAGGGTCACAGCTCAGCAGCATTGGAGAGGACAAGAAGTGGTGAAGGATCTGCGATGATGTCAGCATTATGTGATCAGTATCTCAGGGCTTGGAGCTCAGCAGTACACAGAAGATGTGGTGGTGTAGGACCTGTGATGTCATATGACATGTAAAACTAGAAAATAATATGGAGAGCAAACATAAGGTGTAATGGTTACATGCAGATATGCTCGCTGAGGAGTCACAACAACTACAATTGCATATATGCTGGCTTAGCAAAAGATAGAAAGCTTGCCAGTTGGGTGGGTTCGGGATGGAGGATTTTGTCATTTTGTCTCTTCATAAATTGTATTTTTTGAGATGATTAAAATAAAAACTTTATATATAAAAAAAAGAAAGCTTGCCAGCTGGACCTGGCTGTCTACATCTGGACGGTGATAGTCACTAGAGATGAGCAAAGTTATGAAAAAGTTGATTTGGCTGCTCCATCGAATTTCAAAAAGAAAATCGATTTGTGACTAATTTGTCACAAAGCTCATTCCTTTGAATATAGCGTGCGCAATGACGGGGAAGGGCGATCACACCGCTCCCCCCCCCGTCATTGAACCCCTCAGATGCCACCTTAATCGCTGAAGGATGATACAACTGCAAAAACGTATTTTCCGCTTTATAAGATGCACTTTTTTCCCGCAGAAAAAGGGGGGAAAATGGCCGTGCGTCTTATAAAGTTAATACAGCAGTATTACATGGCAGGAACATCAGGGCCCGGCGCAGTCACTAAACTTCATTAAGCCGGGCCCCAGAAAAAGCAGCCATCACATATAAAGTGTATGCAACAGCCCCTAGCAGTGCTGCATACACTTTATATGTGATGGCTTCTCTTTCCGATTTGCTGAACTAGCAGTTACCACTTATCTATAAGCGGTACTCGTCGTATGCAGTGATCAGGCCGGCAGCGCACGTAAAATTGAAATCATTGAGATTATTTTTTGGCCAAATCACCCAGTACTACCTGCTAAAATACTAGATTGCCTCCACTGATCACCAGGGCAGGGGGGCACCTATAGCGACAGGGTGCATGCTTGACTGTGGTTTGGGATCCCCCTTCTCATGGTATATAGGGTCCTATGGGGCAGAACATGGAAGTGGGGATGTTCAGGGGAAGATGGAGGGAGGGGACCAAAGTTGGGTATACAGCCCCAGGCCTTTGATGTAATTAACCGATCTCTGTTCCTGCTTCTGCAGCTACTCCTCACTAGTGATGAGCGGCAGAGGCTATATTCGAATTTACGATATTTCGTGAATATACGGGCGAATATTCGAACACTTACGAAACTTTAAATGAAACCAGTAATATGATGATTTTGACATAAGTTTTGTTTTATTCTTTTAGAGAGGCGTATATCAGAAACTTTCAAACTGGAGTAATTATTTAGACCATGCCTCATCGTGTCTGCAACAGTATAATTAGAAAATGTCTAAAATACTAATTATAAAGGACATTCTATCCTATAATTCAATGACTGACAGTAAATGTTGGGTCCCACACCTAAGCACTTATGTAATGATGGTTTCAAATCACATGGTCACAGTGCATGGTCACAGAGATTTGCATCTCATTCTCTATCCAGAATACATGGAAAAATCTTAAGTCTTTAACAAGCAATACACCTTCAGTAGCTGTCAGAAAAACGTCTGCTCAGTCGCCAGCTGTATCGAAGGGTTTATCCAATATTAATGTAATCTGTATGGCCACCTTTGAGGGATTTTCCGGCTTGCAATAACATCCTTCAAAATAATCAGTTGCAAAGAAAGTGTAATTTTGTTATGTGTTTCTTTTACCTTTTTTGCTCCTATCTTCTGCTCTGGGCTTTGGTCACATGACCATGTCCATGCAGCTCGTTCTTATTTTCTGTGATGTTATGTCCATGGACATCTCAGTGATATGGGAGTGTGTATGTAACTAGCTATGTGGGAGGAGCTATAAACTGCCTGGACTTTGTTAGGGGCAGTGCTGGTTGGATGTGTGGTAGAGAAAGGAGAAGTGCATCATGGGTTTGGTTGGATACAGCAACAGGAAGTGCTACATACAGGATGGAAACAAACCAGAGTGATCGGTTTACATGGTGAAAACGGGCAGGAAAGTCCAAATTGAAAAAAGCATGAGGAAGATGTACATAACATAAGCAATGACATGAGCATATCTGTTAAAAATTGCAGTAATCCTGAACAGTCTCACTAAGTTTGTGGCAGGAAGGAACATCTACTCCCTTTTTACCTCTATTTTTTTTACCAGGCGCTCTGCCGATGGTGAACCAATAAGCAGCAGTGTCATCTAATGACTATATTCAGTGAGACATTGGGACGCAGTGTCACTGTGGATAAATGTCACAGTAACCCCCAGCTGCTATATGATTTGATATGTCTTTTCTATAGGTGACATGTTATTGTGGCATACTTGTCACAGTGGAGCATGACAATTAGAGATGAGTGAAGTGACCTCGAATGCCACATTCGAAGTTGCTTCGCTAAAAAATTCCTTATAATACTGTACAAAGATTCGTCTCCATACAGTATTAGAATATATGGGCTCTGATGAGCCGAAGTAGGTTATTCACGAAGTCGCGTGCACATCGGTAATTGATTATTACAGTGAAAAACCTCGGAATCGGAGCCAAGTTCGGTTCTAAGTTTTGAAGTGTTTTTTCAGTGTTTTTTTTACTGCAGATTCTCAAAGTAGTTCTGTACTGTACAGCTGGTGCCAGTTGAAGGCTGGAAGGCTAGAACTAAACATGTACTCCCATGCTCCTCATGTACTCCATGAACCCTTAGGCCCCTTTCACACAGGCGTGATTTCCGCGTGGGTGCAATGCGTTAGGTGAACGCATTGCACCCGCACTGAATCCGGACCCATTAATTTCTATGGGGCTGTGTACATGAGCGGTGATTTTCCCGCATCACTTTTGCGTTGTGTGAAAATCGCAGCATGCTCAATATTGTGCGATTTTCACGCAATGTAGGCCCCATAGAAGTGAATGGGGCTGCGGGAAAATCGCAAGCACCCGCAGGCAAGTGCTGATGCGGTACAATTTTCCCACATGGTTGCTAGGAGACGATCAGGATGGGGACCCGATCTCCATTATTTTCTCTTATAACATGGTTATAAGGGAAAATAATAGCATTCTAATTACAGAATGTTATGTTAAAAGGGGAAGAGAGGGTTAAAAATAAAAAAAACTTGAACTCACCTTTTCCTCTTGATCGCGTAGGTGCCGAGATCATTCTTCTTTCTTTATTCTGCTGGGTAAAGGACCTTCCGTGACGTCACTGGGTCGCATGGGTCACATGGTCCAATCAAAAGCTTCCATGATTGGACCATGTGACCCAGTGACGTCTCCAAAGGTCCTTCAACCAACAGATATGAAGATAGAATATGTTCCTTGCACCTACGCGATCAATGGCAGGAGGTGAGTTCAATATATTTTTATTTTTAACCCTCTATTGCCCTGCTAACATAGCATTCTGCATTTAGAATGCTATTATTTTCCCATATAACCATGTTTTAAGGGAAAATAATAAAATGTACAGAATACTCAACCCGAAACCGGACTTCAGTGATGAAGTCCGGGTTCGGGTCTGGGTACCAAACATTCTGATTTTTCCCACGCGCGTGCAAAACGCATTAAAGCGCTTTGCACTCGTGCAGAAAAATAGCGCATTTTCCCGCAACACACCCGCCTCTTATCCGAGCGTCAAACGTGACGCCTGTGTGAAAGAGGCCTTAGAGGACTGGGTGATTTTCTGTTTTTGCATTTTTGTTTTCTCTCGGCATTCCCAGAGCCACAACTTTTTTATTTTTCCATTCACATATGCCATGTCATTCCATGCCATATCGGGGCTTGTATTTTGCGAGGCAAGTTGTACTTTCCAATGGCACCATTTTATATTGTAGGGGGGCGATTTGAACTTTTATGTTTTTTAAAATTTTTAAAATGTTTCTTTTTACATCATTTTTTATTTTTTTTTGCTTTTTTAAGTAACCTAAGTTGACTATAACAAGCAAACACTTAAAGACGGTACACCAAAAAAATCTAAAAGGTTTAAAGTTTATGGGGGAGGAACATGTTCAGAAAAAATGGAGAGGTGGTGACCCGATCAAACAAATAAACAAGAAGGAGGTGGAGTAGATATATAATATGAAAACACTCCAACCAAAAGGTTTAAATATAGATTTGGATGGTAAATCTGTATGTATGATGTAAACATAATTTAGATGTCATCCGTATTGTCGGAGGTCTTCTGAGGATAAAATAATAAAAGTTTTAAAATAAATAAATAATATGGACGGAAAAAGAACATTAAGAAATCATGATTCCTGAAAGTAGGCTGTAAGATCTGATCTGAGGCAAGAAAAAACATTGCGACAGACATGATCATGGAAATATTTGGTATCGGACAGCATGTTATTAAAACCATGGAGTGGTTAGAGCGATAGTACCTGGTCCCTGTCAATATGTGGAAATATTGTGAAAGAATCGAGATCACACAGTGTGAACAGCGTAGTGGCTCACACAGAGTGAATATACAGTTCTGTTCAAAATTATTTAACCCCCAATGCTGTAGAGGGTTTTAGGGAATTTAGTGTACATTTGCAATTATGTTCGGAATGAAATCTTACAAGGACATTTTAAAGAACCAAATGCAACTAAAATGACATCAATTGTTTTTGTAATACAGTATTAAATGTTTTTTTTTGTGATTTCTTCATTGACACAATTATTCAACCCCTTAAAGACGACCACTCTTAAGAACAGAGGTTCATTCAAGTGTTTTCGATCAGGTATTGAAAACACCTGTGGATGTCAAGGAGCAGCAATCAAGCATAATAAGCACCAATTAGGCAGATGTAAAATGACTGTGATACTCAGCTCCTTCTAGACATTTACTGGTGTGTTTACAAACATGGTGAAGTCAAGAGAATGGTCCAGGAAGACAAGAGAAGAGGTGATTTCTCTTCACAGGAAGGGCAATGGCTATAAGAAGATTGCAAAGATGTTTAACATACCAAGAGACACCATAAGCATCATTCGCAAATTCAAGGCAAAGGGCACTGTTTAAACGCTACCTGGTCGTGGCAGAAATAAGATGCTGACTTCGACTGCTGTGCGCTACCTGAAGCTCAAAGTGGAGAAAAGTCCCCGTGTGACTGCTGAGGAACTGAAAAAAGATTTGTCAGATGCGGGTACTGAAGTTTCAGCTCAGACAATAAGGCGCACACTGCGTAATGAAGGCCTCCATGCCAGAACTCACAGGCTGAATAAGAAGAGTCGACTGCAGTATGCCAAAAGTCATGTGGACAAACCACAAAAGTTTTGGGATAGTGTTCTGTGGACTGATAAAACAAAATTAGAACTGTTTGGGCCCATGGATCAACGCTATGCTTGGAGGAGGAAGAACAAGGCCCAAGGTCGCAACTACAGGCTGCACAGCCCTGTTATCCTTATACCGCCATTAGGGTCAAAGCACCCCTACAGAGAACTCTGTCATCCACTCATTTTAATAGCGGCACATCCAGATGTCTGATGAAGGCATCTGCCGAAACATCACATTATCTACTGGTTATCCGCAGTTTATAAATAAATAATTCACTGAAGCATCTTAATTGGTGTCCAGGAACTTTATTCTTATCTTCATGTGAATTAGGCCTGGGAACCTTTTCCTGGAGGAACACCCAAAACATAGGAGTGCAACCCAACCAGCACACCATATGAAGAAAAGAACACCTTGCTTACTGTAAAGCATGGCGGGGGGTCAATCATGCTTTGGGGCTGTTTTGCTTCTACAGGTACAGGGAAGCTTCAGCGTGTGCAAGGTACCATGAATTCTCTTCAGTACCAGGAGATATTGGATGAAAATGTGATGCAGTCCGTCACAAACCTGAGGCTTGGGAGACGTTGGACCTTTCAACAGGACAATGATCCCAAGCATACCTCCAAGTCCACTAGAGCATGGTTGCAGATTAAAGGCTGGAACATTTTGAAGTGGCCATCGCAGTCACTAGACTTAAATCCGATTGAGAACCTCTGGTGGGACTTAAAGAAAGCAGTTACAGCGCGCCAGTCTAAGAATGTGACTGAACTGAAGGCTTTTGCCCATGAAGAATGGGCGAAGATACCCGTAGATCACTGCAAGACACTTGTGTCAAGCTATGCTTCACGTTTAAAAGCTGTTATAACTGGAAAAGGATGTTGTACTAAGTACTAAGATTGAATGTCACTTGGGGGTTAAATAAAACTGATAATGATGTGAGCACAGAAAAGACATTTGTGGTTATTTTATTATAAATGTTATGTTATA
The DNA here is from genome assembly GCA_033119425.1 of Bufotes viridis. Classification (NCBI taxonomy): domain Eukaryota; kingdom Metazoa; phylum Chordata; class Amphibia; order Anura; family Bufonidae; genus Bufotes; species Bufotes viridis. Next base: position 443,186,772 of record CM065591.1, read on the forward strand.
TTTGTCTGACTTACAAGGGCCTCTTTGATTTAATTGTAAACAAGATGACTGAAATGATCAAAATCAATGTCAAACTGGCGAAAACACCCAATTTCAGTGGGGGTTGAATAATTTTGAACACAACTGTATGGTGAATGAGTTTTAGACGAAAATAATGGTAATATTGTAGGTTTTTAGAAACACAGTGTGAACAGAGCAGTGGTTCACACAGAGCGAATATATGGTGGATTTTTTTAGATGAAGATAATGGTAGTATTGTAGGGTTTTAGAAAAACTAAGGACAAGACACAATAAGAAAGAGCATTCGGAGTTCCTTATCAAAAACATTTTTTAAATTATTTCATAAAGAAAGTTTTGAAATACATGTTGAAATAAATGAAATTTTAAAGTTTATATAATTTTGATGTGACATGATACAGTCGGGGATATGAAAAGATAAGTAAAGCTGTATAAAATAAAGGGTTAAGTCATGTGTCCTTTGGGATAAGATTATAAAACCCACCCCAGCAAACTAGAATGGAGACGCCCCAGATGTAGCAGGTGCGAAACCCGGGTCGGGCAGCTTTTTATATGTATATGCCATTGTGAAAGAGGAAACTCTGTGAGTATAATAAAAGATATTGAATGCTTTTTATCCCCGGGTCTGCCCTATATTGATTTCCTTTTTGAAGGAATGGTGGCTGCGTTTTAATCTGGTATTGCGGAAGAAGGAGAATATATATAAGTTGCTTACTGCTGGTTGGTATAGAGGTTGAGTTGATGGTGATGAAGGAGGAGAACAACTGAGGATCGAGTTGAAAGTATCACCTGAGGAATCAGAAACAGTGCACTGTTTCTACCCAATATTGTAGCACGGACCTAATGTTTGTTTTTCTGACTATTTTGGAAGTGTAGACCTATCTTCCTTTGTTTTTAGGACTGCAGCTGGTAATACGGAAAGAGACACCATTTTTGTTTACTAAGCAGATTGCTACCTGTATTCGGTAATAGATTTATCCACTACAGAATACAGAATTCAGTATATTCCAATGCAGTTCTGCCATCTGCAGGCCTATATTGAAATTAACACAAATAGGCCGGCTCATAGTCAATTGCATGTGTTTTTACTTATTCTGCTATCAATAAAATACATTTATTATAATTCACAAAAAATTCTTTACATACAATTCATAAAAATAACTAATAATTTATTTGGGCGATCCCAGTCCTATAGATGCGGAGCTCACGCATATAAAATATTAAAATACGAAAAATGAGGTTGGTGCTATCTGAAAAGTCACTTAGTGTAGGCTTTGTTGTGGCTTTTTACTGTTCTTAATGGAACATAGGTTAGAGGTATGTTTTTTTAACCATTTTTTAATTGTTAAATGATTTAAGTATTCAAATAAGGCAAATGACTTCTAATCTACTGTTAGTGAGTGTTTTAAATATTTTTGATATTTTTCACCACTTCTATAGTTAACTTGTTGTTGCAGTAGACTTAGTTCTGTTATGGATCCAAGATTAGTTTTCCTTCGACATTAGATGCCTCCACATATGGTTAATAATTAGTTACAGATCTGCTATGAATAAAACACTTCTGCGGTCCAGTTGTAACTCAACTGTTGATCACCGATTAGTGAGTTAGTAGGTTAAATATCGTCACGTGTTAAGGCCGGTTTATTAGCCTGTATTTGTGGGAGGGGCAATGATGACTATATCTGTCCGGGCATCCCCTCCCACAGTGAACGTCGTCTCCAGCGTATGGTGTGGGAGCTCTACATACCATCCTCAGGGAGCAACAAGGGTGCAGCGCTACACGGCAGTTCCAGGCCCTGACTTTCTACGGTCCAGATAAGTAGCTGCCTCATCCAGCAGCATTGTTGCTTTAAGTCTGGCCGGCGGTGTGTCGGCTCCCTGGGTAAGGGGGAGCAGCACCGCACCGGAGCGGTCTGCCAGGGAGACACGCTCTTCTCCCCACGCGGCATGACACGTAGGGCGCAGGGCACAGCATGTGCCCGCTCGATAAAGTATTGCACAGGCCGCTGTGCTGTTAGACAGGCGGGGGGGCAGACAAATTAGGCTTCAGCATGTTGTTTCTATCCAGGGGGTGCACAGGTGAATTCACTCAGCAAGGGGGAGTAGTAAGGTTCAGGAAGGGTGTTTAAAAAAAAATAAAAACAAATAAGGGGTGTTATTAAATAAATGAAATGTCTGGAAAAAAATAAAAATAAAACATACGTTTATTATGGGGAAGGGACATTGAGTCTAGTGTTCTAGACAGGGTATTTTAGGCTTCTTAATATGGATTTAGTGTAAGATTACAGTATGTGGAAAGCACGTCACAGGAGTCGTTTACAGGGGTCACTCGACCATGTTTTCAGCTCTGCTCTGCAGCTGGCTGTCATGTGTTTTCCAAAATATAGTTCCTCACGCAGAGCTACTAGTGAGGTGGTGTGCATAGGATGCATGGTGTCTGTTTTAGTCAGTCTCTCTTCCCGCACTATTCGGGCATGCACTCACCTCTGCCCCTCGCTCTGATCTGCTGGCCGGGTTCCATAGACACGCATAGTTGTGGCTCTGGCGCCCTCTATGTGGCCACAGCTGGGAGCGCGGGGCAGAGTGTGAGTTCAGGTTCCAGTGTTAGTTTTCAAAAAAAAAACAAAAACATATATATATATATATATATATATATATGTGTGTGTTTAGTTTATATGTATATGTATGTGTGTGTGTTTATATATATATATATATATATATATATATATATATATATATATATAGGCACTGTTAATGCGTTGGTCCGCACTGCGGATTCGGCGCCAGATTCCGAATAGGGTTACGCTTGACGCACGTTTTTACGCACACGTATTCGACTCGTTATTTCATCAGTTCACCGTGATTCCACGTTAGTGGCATTGGTAAAGATTAAAGGGTTTCTCACGTTTATCTCTCCAGGATCAAGTGTTTATATATGCCTTGATGTTCAGGCGATTGCTGACTTTCCATGTGGGACCACTTTCTCAGGCATTGGTATGGTATTTCTCTTTTATTCCAGAGGTATACAGTAATTCTCCTAGTTTCCTGAGGTCACGTTGAACTCAGGTTTTGCTGCCATTTTTGGCCCCCACTGGCTAGCTGATGGGTGGACGAGTGAGGTTGGTTGATCCCGGGTTCCACAGATTTGAGCGTTGTTTGAACTTTATCCTATAATGGCAACTGTGCATGCAGGGGGTCGGGATGGGCTGGTTACATGGTATATGCTTATGTCAATGTCGCGGTCATGGAGATTTGATTAACGGCTTGGTCCTACTGATATCTTTTGTTAGGCGTCAGGTGCTTCGCTCGTTACTACACCAAATTCATTACACACGTTCATGTACTCAAATCTAAAATATAGCTGCCGATGCCCTGTCCCGAGCTAATTCTCTTTCACAAGTTTCCCAAAGCGGACGTCTACGGTGCCACAATGCCTCGGTACGCTTCACTACTTCCGATCCCATTACCCTGGCTGCAGCTCGCTTGTTGGTAGCGAAATCGCAGTTGGAGGTTGTAATGAAGCTCTTTGATCAAGTTTGTTGTCCTTTTGGCCCCATTCAGGCGTCCCTTCAGAGTTGCGGTTCCGGCATAATTCTAACCGCTTTTAGGTATCCAGTAGGTAGGGGGTCATTCCTTCATGTTTAGCCCCGACCACAAGTGTTAAGGCCGGTTTATTGGCCTGTATTTGTGGGAGGGGCGATGATGACTATATCTGGCCAGGCGTCCCCTCCCACAGTAAACGTCGTTTCCAGAGTACCCACCCTTACTCTTACTTTCACTATCTCACACCAGGGGATGCCCCCCTTCAGGCGTCCCTTCAACGTCGCGGTTCCGGCATAATACTAACTGCTTTTAGGTATCCAGTAGGTAGGGGGTCATTCCTTTATGTTTAGCCCCGACCACAAATAACATATATTTAGCTGCAGATGTCACGCATATGTCCATGCAGCCTACCGTGTACGTACACACCGCTTGCTGCTTTGTTTGATCTACACAGCAGTTCATGCTTATAGGTAAGACACTTAATATTATTGCAGTCACTTTGTTCCACCTTTGGACTTTGCGTCTGTCCTACTCACTGTACTGTTGAACCAATATGTTGCTTTTAGCTGTGATATTCTCCTCTGGATCTACTTGTTCACCGGCTTACCGCTGGACCTGCTCGTTTACCAGCTTGATCTTCTGCTGGGCTTTCTCCGGCGCATGGGCTCAGAGATATTCAGGATGCCAACACTTAGCTAAGATCCATAATGTTTTGGCTTCTAAGTCTCCATGCACATTAGTTTCCCACAATCCGACACTCCACAACCGCCACAAGACGCGTTTCGGACAGAGTCCATTCTCAGTGGTATAAAATTCAGAATTAGATAGAGTACTGGGCCTTGATACTAAGCTTTAAATAGTATCATGTGAAATCAAATATCCGGACCAGATCAATTTCAAATGGGACACCGCTACTTACCTTATTTTTCGCCGTATAAGACGCACTTTCCCCCCCCCCCAAAAGTGTGTGTGGGGGGGGGAGGCAGTGCGTCTTATAGGGCGAATACTTCAGTTTGTATACCGCCGACCGCATGCTGCACAGCGCGGTGGCGGGTGTATTAGTAGGCAGAGATGAAGGAGGAGGGGCCGGCATCCAGCTCTGTAACTACAGCGGTCCCGGTGCATTCACTGTATTCTGCTACATCGGGCCCGCTCACTGTAGGAATCCTAACTGCAGGCAATGCTAACAGTAGTCTTTTATGCAGCCTGTACTTACGATACTAACTTTCAGGCAGCCAGCAGGCAGGAGGCAGGAGGCTGAGCTGATGGGCGGTATATTGTCTTTCCCATCTTATTCACACTATACATTTTTATTTTCTTCAGTGTCATAATAAAAAATAAATAAAAAAACAATAATGTTACTATATTTATTCCTTCTAGTTCACATAATGCATTTTTAATTTCTTTTAATACCCATACAGGTATGATAATGCTGAAAATAAATTAGTAAAAATATACAATTAAAAATAAAATAAATAAAATGAAATGAAAAAAGTACATATGGAAAAATATGTGTTCATGAAGTATAGGGGTGAGGGGAAGGACCCAAGAGACACCAGTGCATTAAAACATCATAACACTGGTGTCTGATGCGTTTGATTCTCACATCCATCTATAAAAATCCAAAGATTTCTAGTTCTGCATTGAGGCATCAAGCAACCAAAATCATATATCTTCTTTGTTTCACATCTGGACATTTTAGAAATAAAGTCACCCCCTCCAATTTTCTCTAACTGACTTAATTGCTGTAAACTTTAAATCTTTTGGGTTACCTGCATGATGTGTTTTAAAGTGACTGGACAGTGAATTTATTTCAACCTTTTTTGATGTTATTGATATGTTCTGCAATTCTAACTTTTAAAATACTTTTCGTTCATCCAATATACTGCTTTTTGAAGGGACATTCTATTAGATAAATGAAAATGACTGATTTACTATTACACGTGAGTAGTTCTGTTATTTCCCACATACAGTTATTTACTGTAGATTTGATTATAGTTGTTTTTTTTTTCAGAAAATTTGTTTGTTTGCAATTTTGAAACTGTCCACATCTATAAAAACCACTTAGAGACAACCAGTTGTCTGGTATTGTCTTCTTTTGCGGATTTTTAATCGTTGGTGCTATTTTCAAACTTAAGTTGGGGAGGATGGGGAGAGTTGATCCCATTTGTTTTTCTTTAAGTAAATGCCAATGCTTTTGGATTATTTCTAAAACTTTTTTAAAACTGTATTAAATGGCAACACAATTTTACATGAGTCTATTGTAGGCTTAGCTTCACCTTGTTGCTTGGGATTAAAGAACAGAGCTCTGTCCATATTTTTTACTTCTCTAAGGGACCTGTCTAATATTTCTACTAGATATTGTTTCTCTAAAAATTAGATTTCTAGCTGTTCTGCTTCCCTATCAAACTGTTCTACATATGTGCAGTTTCTTTTAAGTCGTCTAAACTGGCTTTTTGGTACATTGAGTAGCCATCTTGGCAGGTGACAACATGTGCATAAAATGAACCCATTCTTGGCTACATCTTTTTGGAAGATACTACATGCAAATTTTCTATCTTGTACATCAATTTTCAAATCCAAAAACTCAATGTTTTTGTAATTAATATTGGGGGTGAATTTCAAATTAAAATGATTGTTATTGATTGAGTCAATAAATTGTAGGAGTGCTTGTTGTAATCCTCCCCATATAATTAAGATGGGGAGGATCACAACAAGCACTCCTAAGTTATGTTCCATTAAGAACAGTTAAAAACCACAACAAAGCCAGAACAGTGACTTTTCGGATAGCACCACTTGCATTTTTCATATTTTATATGCGTGAGCTCCTCATCTAAAGGACTGGGATCACCAAAATAAATAATTATTTAATTTTATGAATTGTATGTAAATAATGTTTTGTGAATTATAATAAATGTATTTTATTGATAGCGGAATAAGTAAAAACAACTGCAATTAACTGTGAGCCGGCCTATTTGTGTTTATCTGCATTAATATGTATTTTGCTGATAGGTGGTCAGCAGGCCAGGCACCAGTCAGCTGGTGAGCGTCCCCCAAATTGAAATTTATAGTTTACTGTATTGAAATATACTAGTGATGGGCATTGGAGGATCAAGCAGGCTGCGGCCTATTACTGCAATGTAAGAATTTCCCGATCTCAGCTGAAGGAGGCTGTTACAGGAGCGAGTAGCTCTTGTATTTTCATAATTCAGATGCCGTGGTTAAATGTCTGAGATCGGCCTTATGACCAATCGGAGACATTAGCCCCAGGCCTCTGCTTTTTGAAACAGCAGAAATCCGGAGGCTATGGCGCGAGTGGGCGCAATCTTTAAAGGGGTCAGGGGGTTAAATATCAGGGGCCCCATATAATGAAGTAAAGAAAATATCTTACAACTGGAATATATTTGTAACAAAGTAAATTAGAAAGCTAGTTTTTCATGCTGAATTATATTAACATAACATTTGTTGGCATAAGCCCTTTAACAGATGTCAATTCAAGCGATGCTTTTTATTTACTGATTGCATTGACAATCAGTATATTCTATGTGAGTATCTGGGAAGTGACTCTTTAAAGGATATGTGTCATCAGAAAATGACCTTTTGTTTAAAAGCACATTTTTATGTTAAACAAGTTCTTAAAGAATTTTTGATGGTGTTTTTTTAATTTTCCATGTCAATATCAATATTTAAACAAAACCCATAATTCCTGCAGTTCTCGCACTGACCACTAAGCCTAATAATAGGCGCCACTTCTTGGTCAGTACGGATCACTATACTGCTTTTATCTCCTTGTAGCCTCTGTGTACAGACAACACAGGATCCACCATTTACAATAGGTGATATCTCAGCTTATCAGCTCCCTCCTGACCTCTGTACAGGTCACAGAGCGTGCCTAGAAAACTCTCCCATAGAAGTCAGTAGGGTCCCCCCAGACCCTTGTGTCTATGGCCCATGGGGCTGCCGTAAAGCAGTTTTTTTTAATGTTCTCTAAATGCTGTTAAGAACATCTCAGACAAGATGGCCTCACCCATAATAATATTCAGAAAATAAAATAAAAACATCTGCAATTAGAAAAGTAAAACAGATTAGTAAAAAAGGATAGGTGTTGCTATCTGGTTTTAACTGGCAGAAAAAAAAATTGGTGACACATTTCCTTTAAGACGTCGTATTACTGTGAGCAATATAGATAGATATGTCTGGTAATGGCGATTGTACTCTCTAAATAGGCTGTGCATATAAACATTGTCCTAGCTAAGGACTGACACAGTTATAATTTACTAATTACAATAAATTACATGCTCCTCTCATTAAATTACATGAAAGTATTTATTATCCCTCTGCTTTGAAGTTCCTGAAGATACATGGTATAGTTACATCTCCTGTAAAAGGAATGCTGACTCAATCCGATCTTAAGTGACCTGTAAAACCTGCATGAACTGGTCCTATGTTAAGCAAATTAATATTGCAGTCACTTTAATTATTATTCGCGCTTTATTAGGTTGCAGTAAAGGTGAAGTTAGGATATAAAATGGAACTATGACTCTTTGGGAATATGATAATTATCTATAAAATCTAATGGTGTGGGGGATTTCACTGCTGGGGTCCCCATGATCAGCCACTGTCTGCATAAAAATGACAGTAAGCGATTATCCTCCATGCAGCATGTGAGTTTTATTGGACAGCCATATAAATCAGTGGCTGTAAACTGGTTTTTAGTGGGCATTCATGTTGCCCCTAGAGCCCTCGGGCTGGGCTTGCACGTTAAGGCTTGCTGCCAAAACCCTACCAAACCACAGTGGCCAATAGCAGCTGCAGATAGGAGTCGCCCCAGCCACATTCAGCAGCTGCATAATGAGAACTCATCCTTATAGATAGTGTTGAGCAAACAGTTCGAGAATAGTTCGGGTTCGTACCGAATTTTGGGGTGTTCGGGACACGAACCCGAACATTTTCAAAAAAGTTCGGGTTCGAGTTTGTTGTTCGGCGATTTCTTCCCGCTTTCTGAAGGGCTGCACAGCAGCCAATCAGCTAGCGTTTTACTTCTTGCCCTAAGAGCCCATCACAGCCATGCCTACTAATGGCATGGCTGTGATTGGCCAAGTGTAGCATGTGACCCAGCCTCTATTTAAGCTGGAGTCACGTAGCGCCGCCCGTCACACTGCTCTGGTTAGTGTAGGGAGAGGACGCAGCTGCTGTGAGCGCGAGATTAGGCAGGGAAAAGTCAGCAAAAGCACCTAATGAAGTGATCGATCTACAGCTGTGAATCATTCAACTTCTGCTAGTTACTTGCTCACTGGTTTTTAGGCTGCACAGAGCGTTTGCTGTCACTTTTTTTCTGGGGTGATTGGTGGCCATTTTGTGACTTGTGGTGCACCAGAACAAGCTGCCACCAAGTCCATCAATCCATCAATACTAGTTTTTTTTTTTTGCTATATCCTACATCAGGGGCTTGGCTGTGCTAATTGTCACCCCTAGAAACTCAGGATAGCAATTTCTCTATTTTATTAAGGAGTTAAAAGCAATTGCCAAAATACCAATCCCCTAAATCTGGTGTTCCAGCTTTGGCTAGCCAAGTATAATACTGTCTGCTGTCTGGCAAAGGATAGATTATTTTCTGTGGTGAATTTCAATTGCCAAAATAGCAATCCCCTAAATCTGGTGTCCCAGCACTGGCTGGCAAACTATAATAGTTGTCCGCCAAAACATATATTTTGTTCTGGGGTGAAATTCAATTGCCAAAATAGCAATACCCTGAATCTGGTGTCCCAGCTGTTGCAGGCCAATTGTTAATCTGTCCGTAAAAGGGTATATTTTGTTCTGGGGTGAAATTCAATTGCCAAAATAGCAATACCCTGAATCTGGTGTCCCAGCTGTTGCAGGCCAAGTGTTAATCTGTCCATAAAAGGGTATATTACACTCAAGGTGTATATACAAGTGCTGAGAGGGTCATCATCATTAACTTCACACGCTCCCATTGTATTTCTGTCCGTTAAAGGGTATATTACACAAAGTGTTAAAATACAATTGCTGAAGGCATAATCCTACATATTTTTTCTCACGCTACTGTGCATCTCCAAGTGTAAATTTGTCCATAAAAGGATACCTTTCATCCAGGGCCTAAATACTAGCCCTACAATAGATATTCCCCTAAATCAGTGGTTACTGCTGTGCCTGGATTAGTGTAATACGCTACATAAATAAATAGGCAGATAGTGTTAGGTGCCTGTAAAAAAAAGGCCTGAATTTGAAATCAATACATTGGGCCAAATATTTTTTTTCTTATTGTGGTGCTTGGTGAACGGTGACAATGAGGAAAACATCTAGTAAGGAACGCAGATGCGGTCGTGGTGGTGTTAGTGGACCCTCTGGTGCTGGGAGAGGACGTGGCCATTCTGCCACAGCCACACGTCCTAGTGAACCAACTACCTCAGGTTCCAGTACCCGCCAGAATTTACAACGATATTTGGTGGGGCCCAATGCCGTTCTAAGGATGGTAAGGCCTGAGCAGGTATAGGCGCCAGTCAATTGGGTGGCCGACAGTGGATCCAGCACGTTCACAACATTATCTTCCACCCAGTCTTCTGCAGAAAGCGCACAGGTGGCGCCTGAAAACCAAGCCCATCAGTCTGTCACATCACCCCCATGCATATCAGGCAAACTGTCTGAGCCTTAAGTTATGCAGCAGTCTCTTATGCTGTTTGAAGACTCTGCTGGCAGGGTTTCCCAAGGGAATCCACCTAGCCCTTCCCCAGTGGTGGAAGACATAGAATGCACTGATGCACAACCACTTATGTTTCCTGATGATGAGGACATGGGAATACCACCTCATCGGAGACCGCACGTCTCTGATGATGACGAAACACAGGTGCCAACTGCTGCATTTTTCTGCAGTGTGCAGACCGAACAGGAGGTCAGGGAGGAAGACTGTGTGGAAGATGATGCAGGGGACGATGGGGTCCTAGACCACACATGGAATGAAGGTCGTGCCACTAACTTTCATAGTTCAGAGGAAGAGGCAGTGGTGAGACCGAGCCAACAGCGTAGCAAAAGAGGGAGTAGGGGGCAAAAGCAGAACAGCCGCCGCCAAGAGAGTTCGCCTGCTACTGGCCACCGCCACCAGGGACCGAGCACCCCAAAGGCAGCTTCAAGGAGTTCACTGGCATGGCACTTCTTTAAACAATGTGCTGACCAAGCTCGGACTGGCCCACAGGGGTACAGGGGAATCCCCCGGTGGGCCCCTGAACAAGGTGGCCCACTAGTCTCCCACCCCCTGCACAATTGGCCCATAACACATTAGATTTACTGCACTACATACATATATTCAATGTACAGCACCTCAACCAGCCTATGTTCATATAAAAAACTTGTTAGATTATTTATTATATTTGAATGTATCCATACGGTGGGCCCCCAAAATAAATTTTACTGGTGGGCCCTAGGTACCCCAGTCCGACACTGGTGCTGACGACAAGACCTGAGTGGTTTGCACGCTGTGCCATCAGAGCCTGAAGTGAGGCATTAACGTTCTGAACCTTAGCACAACCTGCATGACTAGGCATCTACATGCAAAGCATGAACTGCAGTGGAGTAAACACCTTAAAAGCAAGGAACTCACTCTGGCTCCCGCTGCTCCCTCTTCTGCTGCTGCCTCGGCCTCTTCCTCCGCCTCGGGAGGAACGTTGGCACCTGCCGCCCACCAAACATAGGATGTGCCACCGACACCACCACCTGAGTCACCAAGCATCTCCACTATGTCACACAGCAGCGTTCAGCTCTCCATCTCACAAATCTTGGAGAGAAAGCATAAATTCCCACCTAGCCACACTCGAACCCTGGGCCTGAATGCCAGCATTTCTAAACTACTGGCCTTTGAAATGCTGTCATTCAGGCTGGTGGACACAGAATGACAGGGTGCTGTCCCACAGTATGTTGTTCCCAGCTGCCACTACTTCTCCAAGACAGCCGTGCCTTCCCTGCACAACCAAGTATCCAATAAAATCAAGTGTGCACTGCGCAACGCCATCTGTGGGAAGGTCCACCTAACCACAGATACGTGGACCAGTAAGCACGGCCAGGGACGCTATATCTCCCATACTGCACACTGGGTAAATGTAGTGGCGGCTGGGCCCCAGGCAGAGAGTTCCTTGGCGCACATCCTTCCGCCGCCAAGGATCGCAGGGCATCATTCTTTGCCTCCTGTAGCCTCCTCCTCCTACTCGGCTTCCTCCTCCTCTGTAGCCTCCTCCTCTCCAGTCAGCCACACACCTTCACCACCAACTTCAGCACAGCCCGGGGTAAACGTCAGCAGGCCATTCTGAAACTCATATGTTTGGGGGACAGGCCAACAACAGACCGACGAGTGGTTTCTGCCGGTGGGCCTCAAGCCCGGCCTGGTGGTGTGCGATAATGGGCGAAATGTCGTCGCAGCTCTGGGACTAGCCGGTTTGACGCACATCCCTTGCCTGGCGCATGTGCTGAATTTGGTGGTGCAGAAGTTCATTCACAACTACCCCGACATGTCAGAGCTGCTGCATAAAGTGAGGGCCGTCTGTGCGCGCTTCTGGTGTTCACATCCAGCCGCTGCTCGCCTGTCTGCATTACAGCGTAACTTCGGCCTTCCCGCTCACCGCCTCATATGCGACGTGCCCACCAGGTGGAACTCCACCTTGCACATGCTGGAGAGACTGTGCGAGCAGCAGCAAGCCATAGTGGAGTTTCAGCTGCAGCAGGCCGCTTGTCAGTCGCACTGCGGAACAGCACCACTTCACCACCAATGATTGGGCCTCCATGCGAGACCTGTATGCCATGTTGTGCTGTTTCGAGTACTCCACCAACATGGCCAGTGGCGATGACACCGTTATCAGCGTTACAATACCACTTCTATGTCTCCTTGAGAAAACGCTTAGGGCGATGATGGAAGATGAGGTGGCCCAGGAGGAGGAGGATGAGGGGTCATTTTTAGCACTTTCAGGCCAGTCTGTTAGAAGTGGCTCAGAAGGAGGTTTTTTTTCGCAACAGCAGAGGCCAGGTACAAATGTGGCCAGCCAGGGCCCACTACTGGAGGACGAGGAGGATGACGATGAGGTGGAGGAGAATGAGGATGAAGCAGGTTCACAGCAGGGCGGCACCTGACACAGCTCAGGCCCATCACTGGTGCGTGGCTGCGGGGATACGGAGGACGATGACGATATGCCTCCCACAGAGGACAGCTTGTCCTTACCTCTGGGGAGCCTGGCACACATGAGCGACTACATGCTGCAGTGCCTGCGCAATGACAGCAGAGTTGCCCACATTTTAACGTGTGCGGACTACTGTGTTGCCACCCTGCTGGATCCCCGGTACAAAGATAATGTGCCCACCTTACTTCCTGCACTGGAGCGTGATAGGAAGATGCGCGAGTACAAGCGCACGCTTGTAGACGCGCTCCTGAGAGCATTCTCAAATGTCACAGGGGAACAGGTGGAAGCCCAAGGCGAAGGCAGAGGAGGAGCAAGAGGTTGCAAACGCAGCTGTGTCACAGCCAGCTCCTCTGAGGGCAGGGTTAGCATGGCAGAAATGTGGAAAAGTTTTGTCTCCACGCCACAGCTAACTGCACCACCACCTGATACGGAACGTGTTAGCAGGAGGCAGCATTTCACTAACATGGTTGAACAGTACATCTGCACACCCCTCCACGTACTGACTGATGGTTCGGCCCCATTCAACTTCTGGGTCTCCAAATTGGCCACGTGGCCAGAGTTAGCCTTTTATGCCTTGGAGGTGCTGGCCTGCCCGGTGGCCAGCGTTTTGTCTGAACGTGTATTCAGCACGGCAGGGGGCGTCATTACTGACAAACGCAGCCGCCTGTCCACAGCCAAAATGGACAAGCTGACGTTCATAAAAATAAACCAGGCATGGATCCCAAAGGACCTGTCCCTCCCTTGTGCAGAACTTACATTTGTGGTCGGGGCTTAAACATGAAGGAATGACCCCTACCTACTGGATACCTAAAAGTGGTTAGAATTATGCCGGAACCGCGACGCTGAAGGGACGCCTGAAGGGGGGCATCCCCTGGTGTGAGATAGTGAAAGTAAGGGTGGGTAGGGTGGGTACACTGGAGACGACGTTCACTGTGGGAGGGAACGCCCGGCCAGATATAGTCATCATCGCCCCTCCCACAAACACAGGCCAATGAATCGGCCTTAACACTTGTGGTCGGGGCTTAAACATGAAGGAATGACCCCTACCTACTGGATACCTAAAAGCGGTTAGAATTATGCCGGAACCGCGACGCTGAAGGGACGCCTGAAGGGGGCCAAAAAGGACACAAACTCGATCAAAGAGCTTTATCACAACCTATTATTGCGATTTCGCTGCCAACGAGCGAGCTGCAGCCAGGGTAATGGGATCGGAAGTAGTGAAGCGTACCGAGGCATTGAGGCACCGTAAACGTCCGCTTCGGGAAACTTGTGAAAGAGAATTAGCTCGGGACAGGGCACCGGCTGCTATATTTTGGATTCGGGTACATGAATGTGTGTAATGAATTTGGTGTAGTAACGAGCGAAGCACCTGACACCTAACAAAAGATATCAGTAGGACCAAGCCGTTAATCAAATATCCATGACCGCGACATTGACATTAACATACATCATGTAACCAGCCTATTCCCGACCCCTTGCATGCACAGCCGCCATTATAGGATAAAGTTCAACCAACGCTAGCCAGTGGGGCCAAAAAATGGCAGCAAAACCTGAGCTCGACGTGACCTCAGGAAACTAGTAAATTTATTGTATACCTCTGGAATAAAAGAGAAATACCGTACCAATGCCTGATAATGTGGCCTCAGGAAACTAGGAGACTTACTGTATACCTCTGGAATAAAAGAGAAATACTGTACCAATGGCTGAGAAAGTGGTCCTACATGGAAAGTCAGCAATCGCCTGAACATCAAGGCCTATATAAACACTTGATCCTGGAAAGATAAACGCAAGAAACCCTTTAATCTTTACCAATGCCACTAATGTGGTATAATGGCGAACTGATGAAATAACAAGTCGAATACGTATGCGTAAAAAACGTGCGTCAAGCGTAACCCTATTCAGAGTCTGGCGCCGAATCTGCAGTGCGGACCAACATCCTAACAGTGCCCCTATACATATATATATATACACATATACATATAAACTATACACACATATTTTTTTTTTGTTTTTGTTTTTTTAAACTAACACTGGAGCCTGAACTCACACTCTGCCCCGCACTTCCAGCTGTGGCCACATAGAGGGCGCCAGAGCCACAACTATGCGTGTCTGTGGAACCCAACCAGCAGTTCAGTGCGAGGGGCAGAGGTGAGTGCATGCCTGAATAGTGCGGGAGGAGAGACTGACTAAAACAGACACCGTGCATGCTATGCACCCCACCTCACTAGTAGCTCTGCATGAGGAAAACACATGACAGCCGGCTGCAGAGCAGAGCTGAATACATGGTCGAGTGACTCCAGTAAGCGACTCCTGTGACATGCTTTTCACATAGAGTAATCTCACACTAAAGCTATACTAAGAAGCCTAACATACCCTGACTAGAACACTAGACTCAATGTCCCTTCCCCATAATAAATGTATGTTTTTCTTTTTTTTTTTTCCTTTTTTTGACATTTCATTAAAGTCACACACCCTCTCTTTTTTTTTTTTTTTAAAACACACACTCTTCCTGAACCTTACTACTCCCCCTTGCTGAGTGAATTCACCTGTGCACCCCCCTGGATAGAAACAACATGCTGAAGCCTAATTAGTCCGCCCCTCCCCCCCTGCCTGTCTAACAGCACAGCGGCCTGTGCAATACTTTATCGAGCGGGCACACGCTGTACCCTGCACCCTACGTGTCATGCCACGTGGGGAGAAGAGCGTGTCTCCCTGGAAGACCGCTCCAGTGCGGTGCTGCTCCCCCTTACCAAGGGAGCTGACACACCGCCGGCCGGACTTAAAGCAACGATGCTGCTGAATGAGGCAGCTACTTATCTGGACCGTAGAAAGTCAGGGCCTGGAACTGCAGTGTAGCGCTGCACCCTTGTTGCTCCCTGAGGACGGTAAGTAGAGCTCCCACACCATACACTGGAGACGACGTTCACTGTGGGAGGGAACGCCCGGCCAGATATAGTCATCATCGCCCCTCCCACAAACACAGGCCAATGAATCGGCCTTAACACTTATAACTGCCTCCCCCTCAACCATGTATTCTTGTACTCCAGGGCACTTCTTTATTGAAGCCTTATTTTTTTAACTTTACCATGATCTTGCGGTGCAACCCAAAGTTGAATGAACCTCTCCTCAATCCGGGCGCCAGGGCCTAAATAACTGAAAGTGGCCTTCTCCAGTGGTGGGTGATATGACGCATGATTCCTGGCTGTGGGACTTCTCTCCTCTGTCTGGGTGCTGGGGCCGAAACAACTGAAAGTGGCCTTCTCCAGTGGTGGGTCATATAACGCCTTATTCCTTGCTGTGGGACCTCTCTCCTCTGTCTGGGTGCTGGGGCCGAAATAACTGAAAGTGGTGTTCTCCAGTGGTGGGTGATATGAAGCATGATTCCTTGCTGTGGGACCTCTCTCCTCTGTCTGGGTGCTGGGCCTAAATAACTGAAAGTGGCCTTCTCCAGTGGTGGGTCATATGACCCCTTATTCCTTGCTGTGGGACCTCTCGCCTCTGTCTGGGTGCTGGGCCCGAAATAACTGAAAGTCGCCTTCTCCAGTGGTGGGTGATATAACGCCTTATTCCTTGCTGTGGGACCTCTCTCCTCTTTCTTGGTGCTGGGGCCGAAATAACTGAAAGTGGCGTCTCCAGTAGTGGGTGATATGACGCATGATTCCTTGCTCTGAGACCTCTCTCCTCTGTCTGGGTGCTGGGGCCGAAATAACTGAAAGTGGCCTTCTCCAGTGGTGGGTGATATGATTCATGATTCCTTGCTGTGGGACGTCTCTCCTCTTTCTGGGTGCTGGGCCTAAATAACTGAAAGTGGCCTTCTCCAGTGGTGGATCATATGACGCCTTATTCCTTGCTGTGAAACCTCTCGCCTCTGTCTGTGTGCTGGGCCCGAAATAACTGAAAGTGGCCTTCTCCAGTGGTGGGTGATATAACGCCTTATTTCTTGCTGTGGGACCTCTCGCCTCTGTCTGGGTGCTGGGCCCAAAATAACTGAAAGTGGCCCTCTCCAGTGGTGGGTGATATAGCGCCTTATTCCTTGCTGTGGGACCTCTCGCCTCTGTCTGGGTGCTGGGCCCAGAACAACTGAAAGCGGCCTTCTCCAGTGGTGGGTGATATAACGCCTTATTCCTTGCTGTGGGACCTCTCTCCTCTGTCTGGGTGCTGGGGCCGAAATAACTGAAAGTGGCCTTCTCCAGTGGTGGGTGATATGACGCATGATTCCTTGCTGTGGGACCTCTCTCCTCTGTCTGGGTGCTGGGGCCGAAATAACTGAAAGTGGCCTTCTCCAGTGGTGGGTGATATGACGCATGATTCGCTTGCAGTGGACCTCTCTCCTCTGTCTAGGTGCTGGGGCCGAAATAACTGAAAGTGGCCTTCTCCAGTGGTGGGTGATATAACGCCTTATTGCTTGCTGTGGGACCTCTCTACTCTGTCTGGGTGCTGGGCCCAAAATAACTGAAAGTGGCCCTCTCCAGTGGTGGGTGATATAGCGCCTTATTCCTTGCTGTGGGACCTCTCTCCTCTGTCTGGGTGCTAGGCCAAAATATCTGAAAGGGACCTTCTCCAGTGGTGGGTCATATGACGCCTTATTCCTTGCTGTGGGACCTCTCGCCTCTGTCTGGGTGCTGGGCCCAGAACAACTGAAAGCGGCCTTCTCCAGTGGTGGGTGATATAACGCCTTATTCCTTGCTGTGGGACCTCTCTCCTCTGTCTGGGTGCTGGGGCCGAAATAACTGAAAGTGGCCTTCTCCAGTGGTGGGTGATATGACGCATGATTCCTTGCTGTGGGACCTCTCTCCTCTGTCAAGGTGCTGGGGCCGAAATAACTGAAAGTGGCCTTCTCCAGTGGTGGGTGATATGACGCATGATCGCTTGCAGTGGGACCTCTCTCCTCTATCTGGGTGCTGGGGCCGAAATAACTGAAAGTGGCCTTCTCCAGTGGTGGGTGATATGACGCATGATTCCTTGCTGTATGACCTCTCTCCTCTGTCTGGGTGCTGGGGCCGAAATAACTGAAAGTGGCCTTCTCCAGTGGTGGGTGATATGACGCATGATTCCTTGCTGTATGACCTCTCTCCTCTGTCTGTGTGCTGGGCCTATATAACTGAAAGTGGCCTTCTCCAGTGGTGGGTCATATGACGCCTTATTCCTTGCTGTGGGACCTCTCGCCTCTGTCTGGGTGCTGGGCCCGAAATAACTGAAAGTGGCCTTCTCCAGTGGTGGGTGATATAACGCCTTATTCCTTGCTGTGGGACCTCTATTCTCTGTCTGGGTGCTGGGGCCTAAATAACTGAAAGTGTCCTTCTCCAGTGGTGGGTGATATGACGCCTTATTCCTTGCTGTGGGACCTCTCTCCTCTGTCTGGGTGCTGGGCCTTGTGGGGAGTCGCTCTGGTAGACAGCGGTGCGGGTGCAGTTTAGAGGCAAAACAAGGAGTCCAGATTGTGCAACAAACAGTGTTTTATTCACACTTGCACACCATAAATGAAAAAACAGTCTCTTTGGTGACAGTTCACACACAACGGAAATAACGTGGCAAAACAAAAACAGGCCAACACAGGTTCAGTCACCTGGGAGGTGTAGGTGCAGGTTCGCACCACGCTGTCGGCCCAGCCGCAGGAGAATCCAGCTTCAGGTAGCCAGGAACAAAACACCTCCTTGCTGAGCTCTTTCCTCCAGGACAGAGAACTCCACAGCCCTGTTAGCAGCTCCAGGATAATCACCACCTCCAGCTGCTGAGCTGGCTGAGCTTTTAAACCCAGCCCAAAACCAGGACTGGGTCGTGGGGAGCAGCCACCCACCCTACACTTTAGCTGCTCCCGGTAAGAGCCGGCCCGGATCGGCTTTGCAGCCATGCTATTTAAACTCTGTCAGTAGCACTAGCTGCTGCTGACATCAACAAAAACGGGCTCTTACCTCACCGAGGCTATGAACCTCGGTGACACATACCTGCCATCCACGACGGCACCCTGCACCTTACCACACACCCCCTTTGTTCAACCCTGAGGGGTGGACACATGTGAGGCAGTGGACGCGGGAAAGGGCATCTGCATTTCCCTGCAAGCGACCTGCCCTATGTTCCACGGAGAACTTGAAATTTTGAAGGGATAGGAACCACCTGGTGACCCGAGCATTCCTCTCCTTGGCCTGACTCATCCATTTGAGGGGGAATGGTCGGTCACCAGACGGAACCTCCTCCCTAACAGGTAGTAGCGGAGAGATTCGAGTGCCCACTTGATAGCCAGGCACTCCCTCTCCACTATACTATATCTGGACTCGGCGGGACTGAGCTTACGGCTCAGGAAGACAACGGGATGTTCTTCCCGTTGACCTCCTGCGACAGTACCGCACCGAGGCCTACCTCCGAGGCGTCGGTCTGTACGACAAACTCCTTGTTGAAGTCGGGTGTCACCAAAACCGGGGACCCACACAGGGCCGACTTCAACGCGGAGAAAGCCTCCTCCGCCTTCTCACTCCAGCTAACCCTCCCAGACTTTCGCCCCTTCAACAGGTCTGTCAATGGCGCTGCTATTGTGGCAAAGTGGGGCACAAACCTCATGTAGTATCCTACAATCCCCAGGAACGACTTTACCTGCCTGGTGGTGACCGGTCGGGGCCAGCTACGAATGGCCTCTACCTTAGTTACCTGAGGTTTGATGACTCCCCGCCCAATTACATATCCCAGATATTTGGTCTCTTCCAACCCAATCGCACACTTTTTTGGATTGGCGGTTAGTCCAGCTTTCCTCAGGGCATCCACTACCGCCTGCACCTTGGGTAAATGGCTTTCCCAGTCGGTGCTGTGGATGACTACATCATCTAAGTAGGCCGAGGCGTACCGACGATGTGGTCGCAGCACTATGTCCATTAACCTCTGGAAAGTGGCGGGGGCGCCATGCAGGCCAAAGGGTAACACCTTGTAGTGATACAGGCCCTGCGGGGTAACAAACGCGGTTTTTTCCTTAGCCGACTCCGTTAAGGGTACCTGCCAGTACCCTTTAGTGAGGTCCAGCACAGAAAAATAACGGGCTTGTCCTAAATTTTCAACAAGCTCGTCTACTCGGGGCATGGGATACGCGTCAAACTTGGATACTTCATTTAACTTGCGAAAGTCGTTGCAGAACCGCAACGTCCCATCCGGCTTAGGTATTAGGACTATGGGACTGGCCCACTCACTTTTCGACTCCTCAATGACATCGAGCTTCAACATTAACTGCACTTCCTCCGCGATGGCCCGCCGCCGAGCCTCGGGTACCCGGTATGGTTTTAACCGGACCTTGGCCTGAGGCTCAGTGACGATGTCATGTTGGATGAGAGACGTGCGGCCAGGGAGGTCCGAGAACACATCCGTGTTCCAACTGAGGAACTCCCTGACTTCCTGAACTTGTTTGGAAGACAGGCTGTCTGCAATTTTACCGTGGTTACGGCTTCACAGGCCTCGAGCTGTGGGGCTGGACCCTTTTCACCTAGAAGCCCTGGCCGGGGGCTGTGGCCGTCGGCCGCGTCCCTATCTTTCCACGGCTTAAGTAAATTCACGTGGTACACCTGCTCCGGCTTGCGCCGCCCTGGCTGGTGTACCTTGTAATTCACTTCCCCTACCTTCTCGATCACCTCATAGGGGCCCTGCCACCTAGCTAGGAATTTGCTGTCAAGGGTGGGTACCAGAACCAAAACCCGATCTCCCGGATTGAAGTCCCGTACCTGAGCCTGACGGTTGTACACCCTACTCTGGGCTTGTTGCGCTGCCTCCATATGCTCCCAGACCAAGGGCAACACCCTTTACATCCGTTCCTGCATCTGGGCGACATACTCAATGACACTTTTGTGGGGGACAGGCTGTTGTTCCCATGCTTCCTTGGCGATATCCAACAGGCCCCGAGGGTGTCTGCCATAAAGCAGTTCGAAGGGCGAGAACCCAGTAGAGGCCTGGGGTACCTCTCGCACTGCGAACATGAGATAGGGCAGAAGCAGGTCCCAGTCCTTCCCATCTCTAGACACCACCCTTTTTAACATATTTTTTAGAGTTTGGTTAAACCTCTCAACAAGACCGTCTGTTTGCGGATGGTAAACGGACGTCCGTAACTGCTTTATACGCAACAATTTACACAGTTCCTTCATTACTTTGGACATAAAGGGGTCCCTTGGTCTGTCAGAACCTCTTTTGGCAGGCCCACACGGGAAAACATCTCCATTAACTCTTTGGCAATGAGCTTAGCTGAGGTATGTCGCAGAGGCACCGCCTCCGGATACCGAGTGGCATAGTCGAGAACTACCAGAATGTGTTGGTGGCCCCTAGCAGACTTTGGTACAGGCCCAATTAAATCCATAGCAATTCGCTCAAACGGTACTTCAATAATTGGCAGAGGTACCAGAGGACTACGGAAATGTGGCTGGGGGCTAGTTACCTGACAGGTTGGACAGGACTTACAATAATGTTCTACTTCCTTGAACACACTGGGCCAATAAAACCGCTGCAGTATGCGGTCCTGGGTTTTCTGCCACCCCAGGTGTCCCCCAAGAACATGTTGGTGGGCAAGCTCCATGACAAGCTTGCGATACGCTGTGGGCACCACCAACTGTTCAACAGGTTCACCTCGGATTTGGTTCACCCGATACAACATATCCTGCAGAACAATAAATCGTGGGAACATTAATTCAGCCCCTGGTTTCTGGGGTTTACCATCAATTTCCAGCACATTCTCCCAGGCCCTGGTTAGGGTTTGGTCCCGGTGTTGTGCGGTCCCAAAATTTTCCCGGAGACATTGAGGTCTGCCAACTCAGGTCCCGGTGGCAAGTCCTCCGTGTCTCCCACCATTACACTCAGTGGGGTTGTCTCCCCACTACCGCTGCAGCAGTGGTCACCCCTACCGCTGGCCCTTCAGACTCGGGCTCCCAGGGTTCTGGCCTTCCAGGGGTATCAGGCCACTCTGCTAGGGTTACTCCCTGTCTCAGGGCTATTAGTCACTTTCATCTCAGGCCACAGTGACGGAAAACCAGGGAAGTCTCTCCCAATTATTAGTTCATAGGGCAGCTTTGTGGAGATCGCCACTTCACAAGTCCAGGTGCCGACCGCCGTGGACAGAGACATTACAGCAGTGGGATAGTCCTTTAAGTCTCCTTGTATGCACACCACCCCCACTGTCCGGCCCGTATACTGGGTGGGCTGTACCAGGGCAGCACTTACCAGGGTTACCAGGCTCCCTGAGTCCAACAGCGCCACTGCCAGGTTATCCCCGACTTGCACCTGGCACAGATGACGATTGTCTATTGTCCCGGGGATGCCGGTCGCACACAGTCTCCGGGCATACATGGAAGCCCGGTACCCATAATTAGTCTCCATGGGTTCCCCCCACTGTGGACAGTTGGCCCTTATGTGTCCAGGCTCCCGACACTGCCAACAGACCACTGGGGACGGATCTGCAAGAGGTACATCCCGGGCGGGTTTGGCCGGCTGCCGGGACTGGGGTGGAGATTTCTGGGGTTTGACTGGCCCCCTCCCAAAAGAACCCCCCTGCAGGTTTCTGGTGGCCTCATATCGCTCCACCAGGTCGACCATCTCAAGGGCATCGGTGGGGGATACCTGGCCAATAGAGATGGCCCGAACTATTCGCCGGCGAACATAGCTTGTTCGCGTCCGCCGCGGCGGGCGAACATATTCGATGTTCGCGTTCGCCCCTATACTTTATTATTGAGCAAACTTTTACCCTGTACCTCACAGTCAGCAGACACATTCCAGCCAATCAGCATACCCTCCCTCCCAGACCCTCCCACCTCCTATCTAAACACAAGGATAGGATCCATCTTACATTCATTCTGAAGCTGCAGTAATAGTAATTGTAAATCGCAATGCGATTAATATAACCTCTATTATTCGCATTGCGATTACAACTTAGATCTGAGTTCCTTATAGTTGTATTGCTAGAATATAACGACAACAACAAATATAGCGCTATATTCTCAATCTTCGTTATATTCTAGCAATACAACAACCATTAGGAACTCAGATCTAAGTTGAATTCTCAATGCGATTAATATAACCTGCATTAATCGCATTGCGAATTCAACTTAGAGCTGAGTTCCTAATGGTTGTTGTATTGCTAGAATATACGTTACATTCTAGCAATACAACCATTAGGAACTCAGCTCTAAGTTGTAATCGCAATGCGAATAATACTTACAATTATTAATCGCTTTGAGAATCCATTTAATGCCTCTATTTGATAGTTGGTTGGTCTCCCGCTGCTGCACGTTAGCCTCTATGAGAGCCTTCACAGCAGCCTCCATGTTGCCAGAAACTCCTGCTTGCAGCTTTGCTGGCTTAATATATTCCATGCACTTTAGAAAAACAAAACTTCGGCGTTCACGCCAGCCTCACTGCGCATGCCTGCATCCTCCACCAAATGTGGGGAGTCGCTCTGGTAGACAGCGGTGCGGGTGCAGTTTAGAGGCAAAACAAGGAGTCCAGATTGTGCAACAAACAGTGTTTTATTCACACTTGCACACCATAAATGAAAAAACAGTCTCTTTGGTGACAGTTCACACACAACGAAATAACGTGGCAAAACAAAAACAGGCCAACACAGGTTCAGTCACCTGGGAGGTGTAGGTGCAGGTTCGCACCACGCTGTCGGCCCAGCCGCAGGAGAATCCAGCTTCAGGTAGCCAGGAACAAAACACCTCCTTGCTGAACTCTTTCCTCCAGGACAGAGAACTCCAGAGCCCTGTTAGCAGCTCCAGGATAATCACCACCTCCAGCTGCTGAGCTGGCTGAGCTTTTAAACCCAGCCCAAAACCAGGACTGGGTCGTGGGGAGCAGCCACCCACCCTACACTTTAGCTGCTCCCGGTAAGAGCCGGCCCGGATCGGCTTTGCAGCCATGCTATTTAAACTCTGTCAGTAGCACTAGCTGCTGCTGACATCAATAAAAACGGGCTCTTACCTCACCGAGGCTATGAACCTCGGTGACACATACCTGCCATCCACGACGGCACCCTGCACCTTACCACAGCCTAAATAACTGAAAGTGTCCTTCTCCATTGGTGGGTGATATGACGCATGATTCCTTGCTGTGGGACCTCTCTCCTCTTTCTAGGTGCTGGGGCCGAAATAACTGAAAGTGGCCTTCTCCAGTGGTGGGTGATATGACGCATGATCGCTTGCAGTGGGACCTCTCTCCTCTATCTGGGTGCTGGGGCCGAAATAACTGAAAGTGGCCTTCTCCAGTGGTGGGTCATATAACGCCTTATTCCTTGCTGTGGGACCCCTCTCCTCTGTCTGGGTTCTTTGGCCGAAATAACTGAAAGTGGCCTTCTCCAGTGGTGGGTGATATGACTCATGATTCCTTGCTGTGGGACCTCTCTTTTCTGTCTGGGTGCTGGGCCTAAATAACTGAAAGTGGCCTTCTCCAGTGGTGGGTCATATGACGCCTTATTCCTTGCTGCGGGACCTCTCTCCTCTGTCTGGGTGCTGGGCCTAAATAACTGAAAGTGGCCTTCTCCAGTGGTGGGTCATATGACCCCTTATTCCTTGCTGTGGGACCTCTCGCCTCTGTCTGCGTGCTAGGCCCGAAATAACTGAAAGTGGCCCTCTCCAGTGGTTGGTGATATAACGCCTTATTCCTTGCTGTGGGACCTCTCTTCTCTGTCTGGGTGCTGGGGCCGAAATAACTGAAAGTGGCCTTCTCCAGTGGTGGGTGATATGACGCCATATTCCTTGCTGTGGGACCTTTCTCCTCTGTCTGGGTGCTGGGCCTAAATAACTGAAAGTGGCCTTCTCCAGCGGTGGGTCATATGACGCCTTATTCCTTGCTGTGGGACCTCTCGACTTCTGTCTGGGTGCTGGGGCCGAAATAACTGAAAGTGGCCTTCTCCATTGGTGGGTGATATGACGCATGATTCCTTGCTGTGGGACCTCTCTCCTCTGTCTGGGTGCTGGGGCCGAAATAACAGAAAGTGGCCTTCTCCAGTGGTGGGTGATATGACGCATGATTCCTTGCTGTGGGACCTCTCTCCTCTGTCTGGGTGCTGGGGCCGAAATAACTGAAAGTGGCCTTCTCCAGTGGTGGGTGATATGACGCATGATCGCTTGCAGTGGGACCTCTCTCCTCTATCTGGTTGCTGGGGCTGAAATAACTGAAAGTGGCCTTCTCCAGTGGTGGGTGATATGACGCATGATTCCTTGCTGTGGGACCTCTCTCCTCTGTCTGGGTGCTGGGGCCGAAATAACTGAAAGTGGCCTTCTCCAGTGGTGGGTGATATGACGCATGATTCTCTGCTATGGGACCTCTCTCCAATTGATATTGATTAATTTTTATTTATTTTTTTTTATTTCATTTCCCTATCCACATTTGTTTGCAGGGCATTTACCATTTTGCTGCCTTTTGCAGCCCTCTAGCCCTTTCCTGGACTATTTTACAGCCTTTTTAGTGCCTAAAAGTTCGGTTCCCCATTGACTTCAATGGGGTTCGGGTTCGGGATAAAGTTCGGGTCGAGTTCGGATCCCGAACCCGAACATTTTCGGGAAGTTCGGCCGAACTTCTCGAACCCGAACATCTAGGTGTTCGCTCATCTCTACTTATAGACAATAGGAAAAATATATCAATGCTGTAAATACACTGAAAATATTGTTTCTGGCCAAATGCTATATTTTTTATGTCCCTGCACAGGGTTGCCAATAGGCCTGCACAATATATCGCAAAAGCAATCGTTATCGCAATTAATCGCCATATCGCAATTTGCTGACCCAAAAATGCTGCAATTATATTACCGTTTTTTTCGCTTTATAAGACACACTTTTTTCCCCCCAAAAGTGTGGGGGGGGGGAATGGCAGTGCGTCTTATAAAGCGATGGTTGACTTTCTACGTGACACTGTATCTCTGGCAGATATGCTGCACAGTGCGGCCAGCGATACATCAGTTACAGTGCGGGAAGGGAGAAGGGGCCGGTGGAGAGTCGTTATTTTAATGAACACATGTTCTTATATCTATTTTTTTTATCTGTTCTGTGCAGCGATATTAAGAAAATGGCAAGTTTTGTATCTTGTACTTTTGCAGTAATGCAAATATGTATTTTATTTTTCAGTTCTTTAGTTCAGCATAACTACATTTCACATTATCACTCATCTGTGTGTGCTTTTACCTTGAAAATCCAAGCAGATAGACCTCTGGCACAATTCCCGTAAAATATCGCATCACATATCGTTATCGCAATTTTTAGGGCCCTAATCGCAATCGCACAAAATTCCTATATCGTGCAGAACTAGTTGCCAACCATAAAAATGGGCCCTTTTTTTCCTGTGTCCATAAAAAAAATGTGTCCTTGATTTTTTGAGGCTGGTGGTACTTGACTAGATAATTTTGGTGGTAATTATCATCATTTTACAGCTCACAGTAAATGCTGGTAATGAGTTCTTATCAGTATATTGAGCTATAGACATGTATTACTAATAATTTTTATCATTCATTATTGTTTTCCATCTTGGAAGGATTTTTTCAACTGTGTGTCGCAGCATGTCGCAGTGCAACACCATAGACTATCATTATAAAATTGTCGTGCGACATTGTTGCGACAAATGTTGTCGTGTAGACCCTGCCTTAGGTCTGGGCGTTTTGCCATACCTTCCGCTGTCTCACCTGTCATATCTCCAGCATCTCCTGCCTTGGTGCCCCCCGCTGTCTCCGCCAGATGTGGCAGACACGTTCTCCGGCCACGCTAGGGGCGCATGCTTCCTGCCTCCCAGCACAGTCTTCTGTTTTTGACCATTCTGTTTCCCTGCCACCTACATCAACTACTGAAGCTGTCTAACCCTGAGCCTGTTTCATCCTCTGTACCACGCTACTATCTGATACCGGCTTCTGACCTCTGGCTTGTCTCTGCCCACGCTTTAGCTTCTGCCTCTGACAATCATCATCATCATCAACTGCTGGCTTTACTCCAGTATTCTCTGCAATACCACTTCTCACCACCATGTCTGCTAGTGGACTCAGTTCACATTAACTACGGTTCTTACTGCAACTTGAGCTACTGAAGCATTACCTGTTGTCTGATTCTGTGAGCCAGCTGTCTACCATATTAGCTAATCCTATAGGTAGTGGTTCAGTTTCTCTCTTGTTGCGTTCTGTCTTGTCTCCTGTGAGAGTGCTAAATAACACCTCAGGGGTTAGTGGCTGCCATCCCTTAGTTGACAGAGAATCCACACTATCTGGTTTGACCAGTGGGTCCCAACCACTGGTCGTAACAATAGGTCATCAATATCTGATCGGCGGGTATCTGGCACCCTTGCCAATCAGCTGTTTGAAGAGGACTGCTTCCTCTTTATTACACTATGTGTTGTCTCCCTTGCATAGGCAGTGTAGTGTAATTACAAGTACTCTCTTTAGAGATGACGGACAGTGTAATGAAGAGGAAGTAGTGCTCTTAAAACAGCTGAATGGTGCAGCGAGGGTGCCAGATGGAGGATTCCTGCTGATCATATTTTGATGACCTAACCTGAGGATAGGTCATCAATATATATTGCTGCATAAGCCCTTTTAATAAATGCCCCACATTGTACTCAGCTTTATCTAACATATGCGACTCCTGAGTATGGCACACGATTCTGTAGCAATACCCGCCCCAAAAGGGTAAATAACACGGGAAATCAAATGTAGAAAACCTCAGTAAAACTTAGTAGTTCAAAAAACAGAAGACATAGCCAACCTAGGAAATATTTGAATTAGCTCTTTGTCTCAAAGCATTGTGGCCTTGAATTTACAAACCATGAAAGGTACTCACAAGGTTTTAGTTTTTGTTTTTTTAGTGGTGATGAGCGGCAGGTGCCATATTCGATTTCGTCGAAATTCGCGAATATTCGAAAGAATATTAGTTTCATATTCGTCGAAATTCTAGTTATCGCGATTAATATGCGATTTAAATAATCGCGTATTGCGATTTTAACTTAGGCTACTTTCCTATTGGTTTCATATCTAGAATTATAGCGAAGATGACGGATATGACGAATGTATTCGTCATATTCCTCAAAACGAAGATAACGAAGAATTCTACATCTTCGTTTTAGCAACCTATTCGTCGTCAACTTCGCTAATTCTAGCAATCAAATAGGAGGGTTGACTATAGAGACAACTGTGTTTAATTCGCTATGCGATTATATATATATTTTTTTAAATAAATAGAATAATTATAATAATTATATCAAGTAATATAATTATTCTATTAAAAAAATAAAAAATAAAAATCGCATAGCGAATTTAACACAGCTGTCTCTATAGTCAACCTTCCTATTTGATTGCTAGAATTAGCGAAGTTGACGAATAGGTTGCTAAAACGAAGATGGAGAATACTTCGTTATCTTCGTTTTGAGGAAGATGACGAATACATTCGTCATATTCGCTATTCGCTAATTCAACCAAGCCAACCATAAACTTCCTTGCTCATGGAGCGTCCCCATCACCATGGGAACGTCTCCATATACTAAAATGTACTGTCGGATTTGAGGAATTACGTTGAAATCGCAATGCGATTAGTTCAAGTTATATTAATCGCATTGCGATTTCAACTTAGAGCTGGGTTTATAATGGGTCAGCTTGCTAGAATGAACGAAGTTAAGGAATGTGGAATATAGCAGCAGTGCTAAGTTGAATTCGCAATGCGATTAATTTAACTTGAAGTAATCGCATTGCGATTTCAACTTAGCACTGCTAGTGCTATATTCCATATTCGTTAATTCTAGCCTATGTAAGATAGCAGTGCTATGTTGTAATCGCAATGCGATTAATATAACTTGAATTAATCGCATTGCGATTTTAACGTAATTCCTCAAATCCGACAGTACATTTTAATATATGGAGACGTTCCCATGGTGATGGGGACGCTCCATGAGCACGGAAGTCGGCAGAAGCGGCAACGGGCACTGACTAGAGCAGCCAGGAATCCTCAGGACAGGTAAGAACTACTTTTGGGAGAGAGAAAGAGAGAAAGAGAGAACGAGAGAAAGAGAGAGAGAGAGAGAGAGAGAGAGATGATGACAGTGATATAATTGCACTGTCATTGTCATAGTGATGCAATTCTCACTGTGAGATCAATGCATGGTCATATCTATGTGATCGCACACAGAGATGAGCAAATCAAGTGTATTGATTCTGAATTCAACAATTTTTCAAAAAATTTGGCAGAATCAAGTTGGATTCAATAGAATTGATTCACATATTTCTAGTTTCAAGTCAAAATCAAGACATCTGATTTATTTATAGCATTAATTTAGCTTTGAGTGCGTAATAACTATTCTTAAAAGGGTTGTCTAGAAAAAAAAACTATCCTGAAAATTGCTTAGCATGGTGTACATATTTATTTAAAAAAAGTGTTGTTTATTGCTGTTTGGTCCCCAACGTTCTCTACCTCCAGTTGCAACGATGATGTCCCAACACAGGAACATGTAACTGAATTACTTGGAGTAGTACAGTACTGTAGGTCACTGCTGTGGCCAGTGATTGGCTGCAGTGGTAACACTGTTATCTGAACCAACAAAGTGTATTCATTACTTTTCATTCAAATTGTGATTATATAACACACACACAAATTTAATATTTCCAATTTCTAAACCTCAATGTGGCTTTGTTGTCCTTGGTTGAGTGAGCTTGTACTGTGTTACAAATATGAATTGGTTTCTATGCTACAGGGAATAATGGTACAAAATAATATATGACATCAATTAGTTACTACAGAAATATGCAACATCTAACATCAGAGAAATCGTAAAACTAAATATAACTGATACAATGGCATACCTTGATATCAATGGCTACATTCACATATTGTGGTACATTCTGTAGCAACAGCAAGGTCATTGAGATTTATGGGCATATCAGAGACCTTGAGCCTTGGCCTAGTTAGCTATGCATTCGTGTTCTGGGAGGTAATTATAGCATTGCTACAATACAGGAATGCAATATATATAAATCATACGCACATGGATTTGGACATCACTACTGTTAATGATAATTTGCGGGTTGTATCCACAAAAATGGAGTTAAAGTTTAATAGTCTAATAGTCCTTGCAACTTTTTCTGTGGATTTTGTATTCTCATGCAATGTTGTAATAAAAAAAAAATCTCTTTCAGAATTTCAAAAGTTACCTGCTTAGGACGTTAGCCATCTTAGCTATCTATTAGCCATGGCAGAAAGCCACTAAGCAGGACTCTGCCCAGTAGTCTATTGCATGGTCAGATATTCATTTAAATGTCAATTGCCATCCCATTTTTTTAGGTGTCTGGACTGAAGCAAGAAGTGGAGCATAGTGGAGACCCAGGCGCCATCAGAAGCAGGGCATCACTGATGGAAGCATAACTTTTGTTATTTTTTAAAAGCATTTGCAGCCCATGGGAAAACATTTTTATTCTGCTTGGATACCCCTTTAAACATTCCTAATGATCCATGCTTGGTGAGCTCTGCCTTGTATGACTATAAATTCATTTTTCCCTCACAATTCGTACACATTTTCATAGATATTACTACTTGCCAAGGCTGAAACAAGGTCTCTGGAGATTCCTGGGAAAAAGACTATTATCTTTTTGGCAGGTGGAAAATCGAGATCAATGTTGCCATAATATTGTCAATAAAGCAGTGCCATGCTTTGTCTAAATGATACCAACAGTGCTAAAAACAATAGCAAAACAATTTAATATTATCACATAGTGTCTATATAGTAGTGCCAGTGTGACTTGAAGCTTATGGGCCCCCTACTGAAATCTGTAAAATGCCCCTACAATGTGCTATCGATACTGCTGGTGTCTTCTGGAAACATTAAGGCTGGGTTCAGACTTGAGCGTTTTACAGCGCGTTCCTACGAGCTGTAAAACGCTCAACAGGCGAAAACCCATGTTTCCCTATTGGCATGGTTCTCACCTGAGCGTTTTACAGCGCGTACGAACGCGCTGTTAAACGCCCTACGCCCAAAGAAGTACAGGAGCTTCTTTGGGGCGTATTGTCACGCGTATTGTGATTGACGCCACAGTGGTCAATCACACAAACGCACGTACGACGTGCGTTTCCTATATCCAAAAACGCGCTGTAATACGCGCGACTAAAACGCGCGTATAAAATACGCTCAAGTGTGAACCCAGCCTAAGCAGCTTTTGGGCTTTAAGCACCAGGGCTCAGGTGGTTACATCCCTAAACATATACCAGTTCCCAGACAGCAGTTATATTCAATACTAAATAATACCATGGCGTTTAGTGTCGAGTCAAGTTTAGAAAAATTAGATTCGGCTTGTCTGCCAAAGTTCACAAAGAAATTTGCATGCTGACGAATTACTTTGTCACAAACCGCATTTCTATGTAAGTAGTGGGCTCAATGACAGGGAACGGCGAATGCGCCACCCCCCATTATTGAACCCCTCAGATGCAGTGCTAATAACTGATTGTTTGCTCATGTACTGAACCTCTGCCTGTTTACTGACTTTGACTCTCTGCTGCCTGCCCTGTACAAAGCCTGTTTTACCATATTGATTCGTTTCTGCCTGCCCTGACCTTGGACTAGTTTTACATCTTCGCACAAACTCTGACCTGAGGTCTGCCTGTTTACTCACTATGAATATATTGCCTGTTCCCATGGTGCTTTGCACCGGTATCTCTACCCCTGTGGGTCAGTAACCAACCATACCAGGACTATTCAAATAGGTATTGGCCTGATGGTTCCCCTGCAGAAAAAAACAGATCCCTGTATATGGTTAAAAGGATGAAAACTAGGGGACTGCCAGTATAACGCCCTTAGGATAAGCCCAAAGTCAAACTGTTTGGTTGAACTTGCTCAACAAAGTGACCTTAACACCCTGCCAAACACTGCAGCAACCTCCTGCAGAAACCACAGTGCCAGTAACTTCTTCTCAAATACCTACACCCACTGGAGGTTCTGGCCTACATCTATTACTACCCATTCCACAAAGGGGTCAATCCCAAAGAATAGGATTTCCTATTCAGACTATGGGGGGCACATGTCCGTAACAGAAACAACCAGAAAGTTTCTCTGTTGAACAGCTTTCTCTGACAATCACCTCACCTAGGTGATGGGGAAACATGTTCGATCACCTGCACATTCATACTAAAGATATTTTTATTGTGAACCTGCAGAACATGTAAAGAAACAGCAGATAACATTTTTAAAATAGGCTGGTTTTTGAAAACATCAGAGATATGCTGTGTGAGTGATCAGATATACTTATAGGCTCCCTTGTGGGAAAGCCATGATGTACTAGGAGGACCGCTGGATGATTGAAATAGACTAGGTGTAACAGTGGCTGCTGTGCGCCGTTGTTCCCCTGCTTACCACCGCAGTCCCAGGCGCCATATTCAGCGGTGATCTGCTGCCAGTGTTTCCTTTCAGCCCTGGCAGCATGCTTGCTGCTTGTTTCCTGCAGCATTTCCTTAAGGGCTGGCGCGTCACTTCCTGTGCTTTATAGGTTGGATCATGTGACCTCGCTGACTAATTCTAGCCCTCCTGCTCATATACAAGTAGCTCAGCCCCCTTACCAGATGCCTCAGTATCAAGGTCCTTGTGTTCTGCTAAGGTTGATTTCTGCTTGTCTTCCTGACTCGTACTTGTATTCCTGGACTCTGCTACTTGTTTGATCCCTGCCTGCTTGGCTTGACTCTCCTGTTGCCAACCCAGATTGCCTGACCTGTACCTGTGCCGCCTGCCCTGACCTATTGCCTGTTTGACTTTGCCTCTGCCTCACCCTTCGGTCCTGCACTGTTGCTCCTGGTTACGACTCAGCCTGCTGACAACGCCTGTACCTCTGGTACCTTGCTCAGGTACCTCCTGGTCCACCTGGACCAGCTGCCTCATGTGCCAATCCTCCTCAGCAGGTAGCGACCTGGTGTTCCCCTCAGAAAAGTCTATCCCCACCATCAGGGGTACTGTGAAGATCGAGTGGTTCACTTAGACAACGCCCTTAAAGGAGGTAGGACACATGGCACAGTGGGTTCACACCCGCTGGTTCGTGACACTAGGAGATAATATTTATCCCAGAGAAGGAGCCCTTCTGGATACACATTTGTATCCCATGGATAGGACTTTAGAAAACTCAGGGTCCTGATGAAGTACAGGCAAAAATTTGTGAATGAGCTTACAGAAAAAAAGTGGGGATTTTTATTTGAAACTGGATCAGAACTAAATGACAAAAACTAAATGAAATGATTAAGCATCCAGTGGGGGTATCCCCATGCTCTCAGACGTTGTCAAATAGAGGGACACTGTTGATAATATAATTCGATGTTGGAAGAGTTACGTTTGGCACAAACTAATTCACCCGTGGGGATACTTTTGACAGGATAAAAATAATGACAGAAGCTAGCAAGCAGTATAACATTGCCAACAGCATCCTTGTGGTACATTAAGCACCCTAGCACCACATTAAATCTAATACATATACCCAATCTCCCAAAACAGTCAGAAACATGCTTAGGAAATTAATATATAGATTATATATATACCAAATTGAATTGTCCATATATCAATGTAGTTCATGCCACGACCCCAAAACACATGCTCCAACGCACGTTTGGTGTATCTTTTTCAGGCAGAGATCCTGAGGATAGGTCATCAATATGGAAAACTGGACAACCCCTTTAAGTTAGCCCTTGAGAAGTGGCATCATCTGTTGGAGAGGGCCAGTCACCAAGCTGTCATGTACACTGATCACAAAAATCTGACATGTTCACAATCTGCACAGCAACTCAAACTCGCCAGGGCTGGTGGCCGTTGCTTTTTTCCCATTTTAATTTTTTGTTGCATGGTAGTCTGACATTTAATATTCAGATGGATGCCCTGTCCTATTCTTTTAACACTGTAGATCATTTGGAGGAGCCCCAGCACATCATAGATCCAGCCTTTATTGTCCAGCTGAAAAACATCCCATCAAGCAATAGCTTTGTCCTTACTACTAAAAGGAAGTAGGTGCTGGTTTGGGGTCATCTCTTAAGACTCGCGGGTCATCTTCTTAGATCCTGATCTGAAACTATTGGTGGCCTTCTATGTCCAAAGACATCCAGAACTGTTGCCACATGCCCTACCTGTACCACCTGAATAAAGTTCCAAGACAAAAATCCATGGGACTTCTTCTCCCATTGCCTGTGCCATAAGTTCTGTAAACTTCTGGAAGTGGAACTGGACAATGGGCAGGTGGAGCATGTCAACCGGGTTCTAATCAACTATCTGTATCACTACACATGAGGCATGCCATGACAATTGTACTAATTTGTTCCCTTGGGAGGAGTTCCTTTACTTTTTGTCTAATGCTGACAAGTAAGAACTCCTCTTCCAGTACCTATCTCCTCTGGAATTCCAGCAGCTGACTCTACTGTCAGTAATTCTTTTCAGATTTGGCGAGAGACTAAGATTTCCCTACTACAGGCCTCTTCCTGTTCTACAAGTTCGCACCTGGTTTGATTGAGCCCTTCGAAGTGTTATACCAAATAAATCCAATGTCTAACAGGTTATGCCTACCTGCTTCATTATAGATTTCGAACTCTTTTCATGTCTCTCCCCTCAAGTAGGTTGTACTCAATTTGTACTACAGACATCCAGCTCTCCCCAGTCAGCTTTAAAGGTCTGCACAAAGTGAAGAGTATCCTTCATATGTAGAAAGTTAGAAGCAAAACCTTCTTCTTGATTGACTGCAGAGGTTTTGTTCTTCAGGAGAGATCCTGGTCCAAAAAAGATAGAGTGTGCGTGTGTGTGTGTGTGTGTGTGTGTGGGGGGGGTTAGGGTACTGTTATGCTGGCATCCTGAGCCCACCACCATCCAGCTCTTCCGGGCTGGCACTAGTGCCAGCTCATTCACCATCCTATCACTGCTGCACCTTCTGTTCAGCAGCTGAGTCCAACCTGCTCTCCTCTGCCCAGCTTCAGCAGGCTCGGTCGCCAGAGTTCTATGTTCTCTGTTGTAGGCTTCAGCAAGTGCTGGTCTTCTGGGTCTCCTCATCTGTTCCCTAGGGTACATGTGTTCCCCTGGCTCTTAAAAAGCAACTGTGCAACCTAAACTTGGCCAGCCTATGGCAAGCCAACTCTGGGTATTTCAGGCACTTTCCCAGATGCCTGCCCTGACCAAATTCTGTTTTACTGTAGTGACCCTTTTCTCCCTGCACTGACTTCGGACTAGTTTTATGGATAACCATGAAATCTGCCTGCCATGACCTCTGCTTGTTTCCTGATTACGAATACCGCTTGCCCACCAGAACAGACTACCAAAACACTGCTACCGCATTGCCTCATACTGCCCATCTACAGACTCTGCTTGTTTACTAAATATCTTGTTTTTTTGCCTTGCCCTTCCTGTGGTTATGATAGTGAATAGGCCTACTATGCCTCCAACAATTAGTCTGCTGGCCAGCCAAGAAGCCCATGCTCCAGTTCCAGATGCTGTTGCTGTCATAACAAATTAACTTAATCTCTTGACCAAAAGTATGGAGAAAATGTGCCAAAAACTTGAGCAGTGGGAGAAACCCCTGTTGCTAGAGGATGAGACTCTTCTGCCCAGAAAACGTTTCCCTCCTGATCTTAAAGAGACATACTACAAAAGATCTGGCAGGCGACCCAATGACCATTTTGATGAACAAATGAGACCCATCTGCATGTACCATCAGAAACGAGGCCATACAGAGATCTGCTGGCAGTTAAAAGGGCAGCCCCTGAGGCTAAGGACAACCCCTTGTGTTAAAACACATTAGGTCTAGAAGATCCCAGTTGGACACTCAGGTATGCCAGACCATGTCCTGAGGTCGTTCTCCGAATTAATGGGATTCCTTTTGTTGCTCTGCTGGACACGCGGTTCTCAAATTACCACCATTCACCAAGACGCATTTAAGAAAGATTGGAACTGTAACCTGCTGATGCAGCCACCAGAATCCTGCCTGAGCCTTATATCCAGTAATAATGGGAAACCAGTGCAAGTGCATGGGTACTGGGAACCAAACCTTCAAGTAGGAGGAACAACTCTACCTTAACAAGGCATTATTGTAGTAGAAGTCAGTAGTACTTATTTCATGCAATAAATTGCAAATTAATTATATAAAA
This sequence comes from Bufotes viridis, assembly GCA_033119425.1. Lineage (NCBI taxonomy): Eukaryota > Metazoa > Chordata > Amphibia > Anura > Bufonidae > Bufotes > Bufotes viridis. The sequence goes on from CM065591.1 coordinate 443,222,572, forward strand.
ATCATACAATAAGATTTTTTTTTTTTTTTTTTTTAAGTTTCTGTCTCTCACAGTTGAAGAATTACAGACCTCTCCGTTCCTTGTAGGTAGTAAAACTTTCAAAATCTCCAGTGTATCAAATACTTATTTCCCCCACTGTATGTACCAACTAGGGTTGTTTCGGGTATCGAATTTTGAATACCCATTCGATACTTTTGTCCGGTATCGACCTCGGTACCGGGATTTGACATTTTTTAATACTAGTATGCGCTAATGCACAGCCTTGTATCACAGAGCATGGAGCACGCTGCTAACTGCGCGCGCCATGTTCGCTCAGCAGCACAGGGGAGAAGGAGTCTCTCTCTCCCTCCCCATGTGCCGCCACTGCCACCAATGAGGAGAGAGGGGCGGAGGAGGGGAGGGCGCACTACGCCACCAATGAACTTTACGTTTAATACAAATAAAGGAGGCTGGGTGCAGAATCACATAGCCGTCACCCAGCCTCTATGAAAGAAAGCTGCGAGTAACGGCAGTTAACCCGGGGGTTAACTGCCGCTGATTGCAGCTTCCTGTCATAGAGGTCGGGTGACGGCTATGTGATTCTGCATCAGGAAGTCTTCAGTTCAGTCACTGTATGGTTTTTGGACGGAGAAAATACCGCAGCATGCTGCAGTTTTGTCTCCGTCCAAAATTCCGGGGACACTTGCAGGAATGCCGACTGCTGCATTAATTTCCATTGAGATGTATTATTCCCGGATCCAGCATTAAAATTACCGCATTGACGGATCCGGTCTTCCGGTTTGCGCATGCGCAGACCTTTAAAAATGTGAACAAAAATAAATACCGGATCCATTTTTCCAGATGACAACCGGAGAGACTGATCTGGTATTGCAATGCATTTGTGAGACGGATTCACATCCGATATCTGTCTAAAAGTGCTGTCCGTTTGCATTCAGATTGCCGGAATCCAGCAACGCAACTGTGCAAGCACCCTTACTTCGGTTTATGTTGTTAGATAGTTTTTAACACATTGGTGTGACAATGGATTTGACCACTTTATTATACTGTTATATCTTCAGTTGTAATGCTGGTTAGTACTTAAAATGTTAATAGGACGTTCCATTAACATCTTAAGTACTAATCAGCAGGAAAAACTATTTAACGACAAACCGAAGCAAGCTGGTAGGCAAAGTGAAATAAATTCAATAATGTGCTTGTAATTTATCCTCCATTGAGAACCTTATGCGACAAAAATAATCTGACACCATTTGGTTACAAGATTTAACCCCTTCCCGACTGCCATACAGCTATATACGTGCTATTTGCACATACCCCATGCAGCTAGTGCGTATATAAACGTTCTGACAGCTCAATAATCCAATCGCTGCAAAAAGTCAAATCACCAAAAGTGTAATAGCAAGCAATCAAAAAGTTATATGCCTCCAAAAATAGTGCCAATCAAACCGTCATCTCATCCCGCAAAAAATGATACCCTACATAGGACAATCGCCCCCAAAAAATAAAAAAAATATGGCTCTCAGGCTATGAAGAAATTAAAGGGAATCTGTCACCTTTGATTACACAATTTCAGCTTTTAAACCAGTCCTGCAGAACACAGTACCTTGAATCGGCTTGTCTTTTCTATTATGTCATTCGTGCAGTAGTTTTGCTTAAAAACGCTTTTTATCTTTATGCAAATGAAGCCTATAGGTGCCCGGAGGGGCGTTTTCTTCCCTCCAGTAACTCCCCTCTACAGTGCCCAAAGCCGCCTCCAACAAGCAGACCTAACCGCCCACAGCGTCTCCCCCCCCCCCCCTGACTGCCGAGCGAACTCACTGAGGGCTGCGCCAGCGCGATGTACTGGAGACTGAGGGCAGGAGCTTCATCATTGTCACTGGGCATGCGCCGAGCCAGTGACGTCAGATGCTCGCTCTCCCCTCAGTCATCCTGGGAGGAAGCGCATGCCCAGCTATTTTTTTTGCAAACTTTACAGAAACACCTGATATGTGGTCGTAAACTGCTGATTGGCCAAACGGCAGGGAGCAGAAGGAAAGGAACGTCCTATGGTTTTTGGAAGACAGATTTTGCTGGACTGTTTTTTTTACACCATGTCCCATTTAAAGCCCCCCTGATGCACCCCTAGAGTAGAAACATCAAAAAAGTGACTCCATCTAAGAAACTACACCCCTCAATGTATTCAAAACAGATTTTACAAACTTTGTTAACCCTTTAGGTGTTCCACAAGAGTTATTGGGAAATGGAGATAAAATGTCTATTTTTTGTTACCTGCCTCAAAAAACAATATAAAAAAAATATAGAGCAACCAAAAATCAGATTTACCCTAAAATAGTACCAACAAAACTGCCACCTTATCCCGTAGTTTTCAAAATGGGGTCACTTTTTGGGAGTTTCTACTGTAGGGATGCATCAGGGGCTACAATGCAAAAGAAGAAGTTCCAGCACTTGGTAAATTCGCAAGGTTGCTTTGTCTTTATTAATCCTCAGAGAAAAATACATCCAAATGTGTATCTACACCCACCACCGTGATCGGTCCATCAGGGGGGCTTCAAATGGGACATGGTGCAAATAAACCAGTCCAGCAAAATCTGCCTTTCAAAAACCAAATGGCGCTCCTTTCCTTCTGCGCCCTGCCATGTGCCCGTACAGTAACTTACGACCACATATGGGGTGCTTCTGCAAACTACAGAATCAGGGCAATAAATATAGAGTTTTGTTTGGCTGTTAACCCTTGCTTTGTTACTGGAAAAAATTGATTAAATTGGAAAATTTGACAACAAAAAAAAAATCGACATTCTGAAATTTTATCTCCATTTGCCATTAACTCTTGTGGAACACCTAAAGGGTTAACAAAGTTTTTAAAATCAGTTTTGAATACCTTGAGGCGGGGTGTAGTTTCTAGAATGGGGTCATTTTTGGGTGGTTTCTATTATGTAAGCCTCACAAAATGACTTCAGACCTGATCTGGTCCTTAAAAAGTGGGTTTTGGAAAATTTCTGGAAAATTTCAAGATTTGCTTTTAAACTTCTAAGCCTTGTAACTTCCCCAAAAAATAAAATGGCAATCTCAAAATGATCCAAACATGAAGTAGACATATGGGGAATGTAAAGTAATAACTATTTTTGGAGGTATTACTATGTATTATAGAAGTCCCTTGGCTAGACTTAGCTTTAATCTTCACTAGACTTGCTTTATATTCAGACATAGACTTACTTGTCTGTGCTGGGCTGCTGTGACTACTTGATCTGTCATCACCAGGCTTGATCAGGGCTTAGAGGAAAGAGAGGCAGCTACACCTTGGACTGAGCCTGCTCTGCTCCTCCATACACTCCATATAGTATGTGGCGCCAACACCACTTAGGGGCGAATAGAGGTAATTACAATGCCAGCCTGATTTTAGGAAATAAAATACATTAAATATGATGGTTAGAAGCAAAAGTTTAAAGTGCCCACATATAGCACATAGTGGGACACTGAAAGCCAATTAGGACGAGGTCTCCCCCCCACTTCCTCTCAGGGTCATGTGAGTACCCTTCTTCTTCCTCCCTAGTGTTTTTTTCCTGCTGACATGTGCAGTAAAACAACACTGGATTCGTCCGAAATAAACCTGAAAAGGTTCGGGAATGTTTGTCATCCGAAAAATGATAAAGCTCGCAACAAACTGGTTATGAACTGGTTCGCTCATCTTTTGCTTATACAGTATGGCCGCCTGTGGCATCATGTGTATGTTGTATGTTTTGCACTACTAATTATGACACTTATATTCCCTATTCAGCAGCATTGTGGCTTTTTTTTTATTGTTATATACAGTAGTCATGTGTCATTTTTAATTTTGAAAATTCAATTACAATAATCCTATCATATTTATTGTTTTTGTAATATATAAATAAGAATACCCCTTACACATCTATAGTAAATTGACATGATATAAGATACAATAGATATTATTAATTACATATATATAAATATAAACTTTTTTTTCCTTCTTTTTTCCTACATCAGTAGCACATGTGAATATAGGGAACTTTTCTGAAATATATGCAATTAGTGAAAATTTGTTATAACTTATTAATTCTTCCACTTTCAACAGAGACATTAGAAACTATGGCCGATGTAGTAGGAACAAACGCTCCTTAATCTGCCACTGCCATTCATGAATCTCCCGACATGCAGGACAGCTTAATTATGTGCCTAGAGATTGGAATTAATGGTCTGATCCCGTTAATTGACAGTAAATTTCCTGCACTTTTTATTCAGGAGTTAGAAAATATAGTTAACGACCTCTGTTATCTCCATATGGTAACATTTTCATTTTTTGGTAAATAACTGTACTTCCCTCATGGTTATGCAACCTGAAAATAGCATTACATTTTAATTCTTTCTTTCTTTTCTTTGCTTCATGAGGAGGAAAATCAGATATATTTATTTATCTACTAATGCAGCAAATGAATCTATTTGCTTTCTACAACAATGACAGAGTCTAATAATTCACTAATTTACTTTATATACTGTATATAGTGACTGACAAATGCTTTGTATGGGAGCGTCCATTAATTAGTCTGTTACTCCCTTATATATGAATGCAAATGCGACCAGCACTTAAAATCTGCTGGATAATCTGTTAAAGGAAAGAAAATCTGTGTACTGTCTGCTTTCACACCTGCGTTTACATTTTCCGGTATTGAGATCCGGCAGAGGATCTCAATACCGGAGAAAAAAACTTCCGTTTCCCCATTCATTGCCAATAGGCACAAAACGTAACTGAACAGAGTTGGGCTCATATTTACCCCATCTGTTTTTAATTTGTGGTCATTAACAGGGTGTAAATAAGTTTGAAGCTTAGTGTAAGGTATCCCCTGAGGAAGCTTATTTTATATGGATTCATCTTGAGTGGCTGTACCTTTAATCTACTAGACTATTCCTATTACCTGCGTTATTTGATGGTGCTAAGCACTTTATCTGTGAGCGCTGGGAGTATGTGCTAATAGAGGTAGGCGCTAAGTATATCTGTGCCAAGTCCAACACTGGGATCATTATTAGGCCTCTTGCACACGAACGTATTTTACGGACCGTATACTGGCAGTTTTTTCAGTTCAGTATACTGACAGTATACTGAACCATTCACTTCAATGGGTCTGCAAAAAATACTGAAGTGTCTCCGTATGCCTTCCGTTTCTCAGTTTTTTCTGTTCCGTTTAAATATAGACCATGTCCTATTCTTGTCCGCAAATCACGTTCAGTGGCTCCATTCAAGTCAATGGGTTTGCAAAAAAAACGGAAAGCATACTGAAGTGCATCCGTATGTCTTCCGTATCCGTTCCGTTTTTTGCGGAACCATCTATTGAAAATTTTAAGACCAGCCCAATTTTTTCTATGTTATTACTGTATACTGTATATGCCAAACGGAAAACGGAACGGAACAACGGAACCGAAACGGAAACAAAAAACGGAAAAACTGATCCGTTATAAACAGACAGCAAAACACTGCAAAAAAAATACGTTCGTGTGCAAGAGGCCTTAGGGTTAGATGCCCAGTGTGTCTCTTTTTAGTGTATACTGTATTATGTTGCTGTTATTGGATTTTTTTAACATTATTTAAGATGAACTAATGAATAAAGAGAGAGAGAGGATTTTCCAGTTGATCTAAGCACTTTTGATTCGAGTAGAATTGGACTCAAATCACAAAGCTGATTTGGACTAATCAGAACAAAATCAAATTTGAAGAAATTCACTCATCTCTATACTTTGAAATAATGGCCAGGAAAAATTTGTCATTCGTTCACAGATACTCAACCAACTGCAGGGCATGAAGAATGGCAAACAAAAAACAATAAGTAGTGGAAATGTCTGTTATATACCAGTTATAAGTTAGCAAACAGATCAGCGTAGGGTATAAATGTTAAGTACAGGCAATATGGTCAGTGGTCTTGGTCAATACTGCAGATCATACTGCAGATAGAATTAACAATTAGTAAAAAGTTCAGAAGTAGGGATGAGTTCAGAAGTTCGGGTCCATTGTTCGGTGATTCCTTCCCGCTTTCTGAAGGGCTGCAAAGCAGCCAATCAGCAAGCGTTTTACTTCTTGCCCTAAGAAGCCATAACAGCCATGCCTACTAATGGCATGGCTGTGATTGGCTGAGTGCAGCATGTGACCCAGCCTCTTTATAAGCTGGAGTCACGGAGTGCCGCACATCAGTCTGCTGAATTGAAATTAGAGCAAGGTTGCTGCTGGTGCGATCAGGGACAGAATAGGGCAATAATCTGAAGAACCTGTGCAACTTTAATGCACAAGATACAGCACATAGAGAGGGAGGGAGCCTCAGCAATCCAACATTTCTGTACCCAGCCACTGCCAGGGAGATTTTTTTTGTAATCCATCTGTTACTAAGGTGGGGGTCGGCGGCCATTTTAGGCACTGCAGTGTACTGCATGTCTGCCAGCCTGCCAGGGACATCAGCCTAATCCAATTTTGTAGGTCAGTGAAGGGAAAAAAACTTTTTTTTCTGGCTGCTCAAGTCCCCTATATTGCCTTTTGTATGTTTAAGGGGTGACATAGTCCATTTGTCTGGTGACAAAAGCCGTGACATAGTCCATTTGTCTAGCCTGGGCTCTGTGGTGCCACAGAGCACTTTTGTATACTATGCACTAAACCGTATATTCCATTTCAGCTAGTGCATCTGTGTATTTTAGTTAAATAAAAGTGGTCATCCTGATCCACCAAGCCTATTTTACACCGCCAAAATATATATTTGACATTTCTGTGGTGAAATAGAGAATCCGTGTAATTTGGGGGGAAAAAACGTATTCCTTGTCCACAAAACAGTTCTGCATACACCGTCCAACAACATATTTAATATTTCTGCATGGAAATAGTGCTTCTTTGTTTTTTATAGAAAAAAAAGTTATCTAAGGACCACCAAACAGTCTGAAATACACATTACAACCACCTATTTTACATTGCTACTGTGAAATACAGCATAAGTATATTTTTTTGACAAAAGAGTGGTAATCCTGATCCACAGAGCATCTTGAAATACACCGCCTAATTAGCGATTTCACATTACAGCTGAGAAATAGTGCATTATTCTTTTTTGTGTGAAAAAAGCAATATTCTTGCTTCACAAAGTAGTTGTACATACACGGTATAAATATCTAATTTAAATTTACATCAGTAAAAAACTGCATTTTGGGGTTTTATTGAAAAAAAGTTGTGTTTTAGGCTGAAAAAACTGTTGTGCATCCGTCGATTAACTAATTATTTCCAATTTATAACAGTCTAATACTGCATTTGTGAATTTTGGTGACCAAATCCGTGTTTTGGGTCCCCAAATCTGGTGTCCATACATAGTATAAATATCTACTTTTAATGTCCAGCAGTTAGAATGCAAATAATTTAACTGCAAATAATGTGGAGAACATCAAAAAAGGGAGTGGGCATGGTCTTGGTGATGTTGGTGGAGCTCCTGTTGCTGGGAGAGGACGTGGCCGTTCAGCGCCAACTACCGCTCCAAGGCAAACACCCTACTCTGGTGTGAGTAGGCGACAGAATCTGCAGGTTATTTGATAGGCCCAAATGCCGCTCTACGGATGGTGAAGCTAGAACATGTACAGGTGATAGTAGATTGGGTGGCTGATAGTGCCTCCAGTTCCTTCACAGTATCTAACACCCATTCCTCTGCAGAAAGCTCAGCCCATGCCCATCAGTCTTCCACCTCACTCCCTTGCAAATCAGCCAAGCAGTCAGAGCCCCAAATCATGCAGGAAAGTCTCATGCTTTTTAATGACTCTGTTGGCAGGGTTTCCCCGGCCCATCCACCTAGCCCTGCCCCAGTAGAGAAAGACCTTGAATGCACTGATGCTCAACCACCTTTGTTGCAGGATAAGGACATGGGAATACTGCCACAAAACGTGTCTGATGACGCAAATCCAATCAATTCAATATATAGACAGAAATCTCTCCAAAAATCCACAAAATCCTATAAGTGTGTATAACACCAGGTCCTGGATATCAGAGGATCCCTGAGGGGGCTGGATACCTGAGTGGCTGCCACAACATATGTGTCATCTGACTAGTGCTGCCTCATATGGATCAGGTACTGCTGGTTAAGACCAGCCCCCTCTCATGTTAATGTTACAACTATCATTTATTTATATTTGTTTTTGCTGTATTGACCCCCTGAGGAACCCTTTGATAGGGGGAAACGCGTCGGGGTGTTCAGGTGTTTTTCAGGGATACGCAGGTTTTTAGGGATAGGTACATGGATGAAGGCTTACCACCATCAGGTGAGTTCTTCGGGCTGAGAGAGATATTAGGGATACGGTAGGGATACCACACCTGTCTCCTCCCTCATAGCCAAATCCTCGACGATTGGTATCATCTACCTTCCCTACCTGGTGTTATCCACACTTATAGGATTTTGTGGATTTTTGGAGAGATTTCTGTCTATATATAGAATTGATTGGATTTGCATTAATTTTAATGTATATCAATAAAATGTACTGTTTTTAGAGTCTACCACCCATAGGACCCTACTTAATACTTTGAATGTGGAGACCTACTGTCATGGTTTATTTGTTTTTGATTATGTTTGAGTAAACACCTTAAAAACAAGGAACTCTCTCATGCTCCTCCTGCTCACTCTTCTGCTGCTGGCTCGGCCTCTCCCTCCACCTCTGGCATCACCGTGGCACCTGGCGACCAGCAAACAGAGGATATTCCACCAACACCACCACATACGACAACATCACTAAGCATCTCCACTATGTCACACGGCAGAATTCAGCTGTCCATCTTACAAACATTGGAGCCCTGGCCATGAATGCCAGCATTTCAAAATTACTGGCCTTTGAAATGCTGTCATTCCGTCTAGTGGAGACGGACTGTTTTAAAACAGCTGATGGCGGTGGCTGTCCCCCAGTACGTTGTTCCCAGCCGCCACTACTTTTCCAGACGAGCCGTCCCTTCCCTGCACAGACAAGTGGAGAATAAAATCAAGTGTTCGCTGCGCAACGCCATCTGTGGCAAGGTCCACATAACCACAGATACCAGTAAGTACGGTCAGGACCGCTATATCTCCCTAACTGCACACTGGGTAAACGTAGTGGCGGCTGGGCCCGAGGCGGACAGCGGTTTGGCGCATGTCCTTCCACCACCGAGGATCGCAGGGCATTATTCGTTGCCTCCTCCTCCTACTCCACATGATCCTCCTCCTCCTACTCCTCTTCTACCACCCCCACATCTGGTCATCGAAATGTCCTTGAAAAAAATTTACGGCGATGATGGAAGAGGATGCGGCGCAGGAGGAGGAGGAAGAGGGGCCATTTCACAGGGTTTCAGGCAGGTCATACAGAAGTGTCTCAGAGGGTGGGTTCCTGCACCCACAGAGGCCAGGTACACATGTGGACAACCAGGGCACACTTCTGGAGGACGAGGAGGAGGAGGATGAGGTAGAGGAGGAGGAACCGGTTTCACTGCAAAGTGGCACCCTACGCAGCTCAGTGCCATCACTGGAGCGTGGCTGGGGGGATACTGAGGACACAGACAATACACCACCTACAGAGGACAGCTTATCGTTACCTCTGGGCAGCCTGGCACACATGAGCAATTACATGCTGCAGTGCCTGCGCAACTACAGCAGAGTTGCCCACATTTTAACTTGTGCTGACTACTGGGTTGCCACCCTGCTGGATCCCCGGTACAAGGACAATGTGCCCACCTTAATTCCCGCCCTGGAGCGTGATAGGAAGATGCGCGACTACAAGCGCATGCTGGTAGACACGCTCCTGAGGGCATCTGACACTGACACGGGGGAACAAGTGGAAGCACAAGGCGAAGGCGGAGGAGGAGGAGGAAGAGGTCGCCAACGCACCTGTGTCACGGCCAGCTCCTCAGACAGCAGGGTTAGCATGGTCGAGCTGTGGAAAAGTTTTGTTACTGCGCCACAGCAAACTGCACCACCAGGAGGCAGCATTTCAACAACATGGTGGAACAGTACGTGTGCACATGCATCCATGTACTGACTGATGGTTCTGCCCCATTCAACTTCTGGGTCTCCAAATTGTCCACATAGCCAGAGCTTGTCCTTTATGCCTTGGAGGTGCTGGCCTACCTTGTGGCCAGTGTATTGTCTGAATGTGTATTTAGCACGGCAGGGGGCGTCATTGCAGACAAACGCAGCCGCCTGTCCACAGCCAACGTGGACAGACTCATGTTTATTAAAATGAACCAGGCATGGATCCCACAGGACTTGTCTGTACCTTGTGCAGAATAGACATTTATAGCTGTCTCGCCCTCAACCATACATTCTTGTACTCCAGAGCACTTCTTTATTGAATCCTCTTTTTTTAATTGTACCATTATTTTGGGGACAACCCAAAGTTGAATGAACCTCTCCTCTGTCTGGGTGTCAGGGGCCTAAAATTCTGGTAATTGCCTGCTGCTTTGGCGGGTGACATCAAGCTTGATTTTCTGCTATGGGACCTCTCCCCTCTGTTTGGCTGCTGGGGCCTAAATAACTGAAAGTGGCCTTTTCAATTGCTGGGTGACATGAAGCCTGATTTTCTGCTATGGAACCTCTCTCCTCTGTCTGGGTTCCAGGGGCCTACATTTCAGATAATCACCTGTTGCTTTGGTGGGGGACATTATCCTCTTTATACTGTCAAATGACCTCTACATTGTCTGGTTGTCAGGGGCCTATATTTTGTTTCATTGCTTGTTGCATTGGTGGGAGACATTAAACTCTTTAGACTGTCAAATGACCTCTACATTGTCTGGTTGTCAGGGGCCTATATTTTGTTTCATCGCCTGCTGTATTGGTGGGAAACATTAACCTATTTTATCTTTCAAATGACCGCCCCATTGTCTGGTTGTCAGGGGCCTATATTTCTTTTAATTGCTTGCTGCATTGGTGGGAGACATTAACCTCTTTTTACTGTCAAATAACCTCTCCTCTGTCTGGGTGTCAGGGGCCTACATAAATGATAATGGCGTGTTCCATTGCAGGTTGACCTGAAGCCTGTGTTGCTGTTACGGGACCGCTCTCCTCTTTGCGGGTGCCATGGTCCTGAATTAGTGAATGAGGCCTTTGGCACTACTGGGTTGAATCAATACTGTTTTGGCATGATTGTAACTCTCCTCTTTGTGGGTGCCATCGGTCTGAATCTGTGAATGAGGCCTGTGGCATTGCTGGGTGAAATCAATACTGTCTTAGCGTGATTTTAACTCTCCTCTTTGTGGGTCCCGTGGGCCTGAATGTTTGAATGAGGCCTGTGGCCCTGCAGGCAGACATGATTCCTTCTTGGCTGTGATGTGAACTTCAACTCCAATAGCATTCTCACCTGACGCCACCCCAACCTCCTATTTCACCTCCTCCTCCAAGTTGCTAATTGATATTGGTTAATTTTTATTTATTTTATTTTAAGTCATTTCCCTATCCACATTTGTTTGCAGGGGATTTACCTACATTTTGATGCCTTTTGCAGCCCTCTAGCACTTTTCAGGGCTATTTTACAACCTTTTAGTGCCTACGAGTTCAGGTTCCCACTGACTTCAATGGGGTTCGGGTTCGGGGTCAAGTTCGGGTCGAGTTCGGGTCCCGAACATTTTCTTTAAGTTCGGCGGAACTTCTCGAACCCGAACATCCAGGTGTTCGCTCAACTCTATTCAGAAGCATGTAGAAGGTGGTAATCTTAACTAAAGACATGGAGCAAGGTAGGAGAATTACATTATGGTTCTGAAGAGAGATGGAAACCAGCATGGAGATGTAGAAACAGGATCAAAGCACGGCATTGACAAAGTTGAAGACATGCAAATTAATACTTCTACAGGTCTTGAAGTGTCTGTGTAGTTTTTATAACATGTTACATGCACATTGGCAAATCTTATACACTGAACACCTTTGGGAGCATTTTTTAATGAATGCATTCTACACATTTTGGGCTAAAATCATTTTTTCCAACTAAACTTTATCACTCATTTTTAACAGTTTTTCCTCTACAGCTTTTACTTTCAGTGGGTCTGCAGACTGCTTTCCGCTTCACAGTGAATCTGCTAGACAGCTGCTCTACTCGATCTGTAGCCCCTATGTGTACTTTCCTCATAAACATTTATTATAGCTAAATCCTTATCAATGTGAAAACAATTTAGCTTAAATGAGTGTTTATAAATTTAGAAGTTCAGAGATTAAAAAAGAAATTTGATAGCCGTAGCCCAAAATAAGTAGAATGCAATACTAATTTAAAAAAATGCCTCCAACGGTGTCTATTGACTTTAACTTGACTGTCAATGAATGCATTCTGTTGTATTAAGCATCAATTCAAAGTTTGCTGCAACTGTGTATTTAATGGGTTATCGTCAAGTAAAAGACTGCTACATCCATACTTGGATAAGATTCATGACAAGATGGTGGCCAAAATCCTAATGTTAAATGGCAAGAAAGCTAACCACTGTGCCAATGAGACAAGACAAGGTACAGACTTTAAAAAGCCAATTGTTTTTCTCTTCTGATCGTTATCTTGAGTTGATTCACAGACATAAAAAATTGGAGATAAGTGCATATGTATATTTTTCCAATAAAAACAGTCATTATAATAATTTCCTGGATTACGAGACTTACATTCAACCAGTTTTGGAGACAAAATATATAGTTGAGGAAGTACTTCAAGTAACAATTGCCTTTTTACTGGACACAGTAATAGATGAGATGCAAACGTGACATAAATTTCAGTGTTTTTGTTTTATTTACTTTAATAGTGAGAGGATATTTCGTTATGACATCCCCCCCCCCCAAAAAAAAAAAAAAATATATATATATATAGAAAATCGCTATGCCCCTTAGGAATTTCCCTATAATAAAGTGTTGTATGGAGAGCAAAGCAAGAGCCTGCCTGATGCCTTTTCAAGAACATTCAGTAGATGGATGGTTTATTCATCTCATCAAGGAAAAATAAAAGACATGTTGCACTGGAGGATTCCACCAAAATTATTTATTAAAACAATAAAAACTATAAAACATGAAGGGCAAGAGCTACGTGGTGATCATCACGTTCATTGTTTTAATAAATAATTTTGGTGGAATCCTCCACGCCTTTCTTTTTTTCTTGCACCTTGAACAAACTCGTTTCCATGTGGTCATTCTGGCATCCTCTTAGCCCCATCCGGCATACAAGCAGCCTAGGAGCCCTCTCGTATGGAAGTAATTCTGGCTCTCTCTAGTGTTGTACCTAGGATGCACAACATCATTTGATAAGGTGCCATCACCCTTATCCTTTGTCCTGTACATTAAGGTATTACACCAGGGAGCACCCTTCTAGGTTTCTCCTTTGAGAATACAGGCATTTCATCACTGCGACCAAAAAGATGATATCAAGGCTGAAGAGGTGACAAGGACTGAACTACTGCAGCCAAGAAGACAGCATCAAGGATACAGAGGCAGCAAGGATCGAAGTGCTGCATCCCAGAAGATGAGGTCAAGCTGCAGAGGCAGCAAGGATCAGAATGGCGGCTCTGGATTTAGAGGGATAAAATGGGTGAGTATACAATCTTTTATCTTTTAGACATTTGCTGAATTTTCAATTTCTTTGAAAATCAGGGATAGTCCCGCCAAATTCACGAAAGTTGGCAACTATGACAGTGATGTCACAGTGCAGGGATAATGCACACAGTGATGTCACTGTCTGGGGATAAATTCACTGTTATATTACTGTACAGGGATAATACAAAAATGATGTCACAGAAAAGGGATAGTGTACAATATGTCATAGCACAGAAATAATGCATACAAAGGTACTCACCAATGTACATGGTGACATCACAATGTTGGGTAAAAACATAAAATTAGGTCACAGACCTGGACTAATGCAAAATGTAATACTGCAGAGAGGGGAATGTGCTCACAGGGGGAGAATATGGGGCTTCATAGTAAAACGTATGCTGTTCAGACCATTTTGATAGAGGTTGACTGGATGCTCATTCTAAAAGATATTCATCTGGACCCCTTAATACATAAATATATATGCACGTGTTCAGCAGCACTTAAAGTTTAATCGTTGCTCCATCATTTTTTCCCCAAGCGCAAAGAGAAACACTTGGATAAAAATGTTATCTCAAAAAGAGAGCAAATCCAGAACTACAGAAAAATGACATAAAATTTAACATTTATTCCATACTTGTTAAAATGCGATACAGCATGTCTAAGTGCAAAGGTAGCACAACCTCTGGTGCGTTTCAAACCCTTCTGGGTCCTTAGTCATAGAAAGAGTGCTGGATTTGCCCACTTTTTTGTGCTTCCACACTGTCAACAGATGTGAAGTCCACTGGAGATATGGGCCCAGTCAAAACTGCAACCTCTACAACCACCATTGCTACAACTATGGTTCTAAGGCTACTTTCACACTTGCGGTAGCCTTTTCCGGCAGGCTGTTTCCGAGGGGGAACAGCCTGCCGGATCCATGCTACTGCAAGTCCATCGTGCTGGCGGAAGTCCGCCCTGGCCCCATTCACTATAATGGGGGCGGGCTGGAGGTGCGGCTGCAGAGTGGCAAACATGACGAGAGGCGGCCGAAATAAAACTACAGCAAGCTGCAGTTTTTGTTCGGCCGCCTCTTATAGTGAATGGGGTCGGAGCGGATTTCCGCCAGAACGATGGACTTGCGGTAGCACAGATCCGGCAGGCTGTTCCCCCGCGGAAACAGCCTGCCGGAAAAGGCTACCGCACGTGTGAAAGTAGTCCAACTCTTGTCTCAGAAGCCATCAATGTGCAAAAGCAGAAAAGTCTAAAGAAAAGTCTGCTGTATGCAATTTTTGTTTACTTTACATGTAATGGAGGGGCGACAATCACCCTGAAATGAAGAATCAACAGGAAATAGTAGTAATAACAGATACGATAGATAGATAGATAGATAGATAGATAGATAGATAGATTAGATCTAATGTAATAAAGAATGCTATACAATGCCTATATAGCAACAGGTGCTCAAATAAAAGTCCTTACGGCTGGCCTAGTAGAAAGACAAAGACATTATGTTAATATGCACAAATTACCTCAGTGACAACAAATTCTCAGATATATTCTTTATATAACGATACAATGGGGAAGGTTAGATGTTTAACGTCATGATGACAGACTGCTGTACTAACCACATAGACCAAAACTTTCCCAGCAAAGTAACATATCTAGACATAGTGATCCCAAGAAGTATCCACTTCAGTACAAAGTGATGGAGACAGTAACATGAGTCAGAACTTCTAAAGTTCAAGGACGTCTAAATTGCATCCACGGAATGTAACACATGCCATTGTTATAATCATGCTGGAAATCATTCATTTAAATTGTAAAAGTGAAGCCCCAGTTGGAAGCCACAATAGATATAAGTTGAAGTTTGCACATTTAATTTTCTTACTAGGGATGAGCGAACCCGTGGAAGTTCGGGTTCACAGGGTTTGGCCGAACTTCAGGTCAAAGTTCGGGTTCGGGACCGAACTTGACCCCGAACCCCATTAAA
Source organism: Bufotes viridis (assembly GCA_033119425.1). Classification (NCBI taxonomy): domain Eukaryota; kingdom Metazoa; phylum Chordata; class Amphibia; order Anura; family Bufonidae; genus Bufotes; species Bufotes viridis. The sequence continues at coordinate 443,238,070 of CM065591.1, forward strand.
GTCAATAGGGACCCAAACTTAATTTTTAAGACAGAATGTTAAATAAAATGGCCATTGAGGGGTTAAAAATAATTTTAAAAACCTCACCTTATCCACTTGATCATGCAGCCGGTATCCTGTTCTTTTGCAGGACCTGCGATGACGTCACCGCGCTCACCATGTGGTGACCGCGGTGACGTCACCGCAGGTCCTTCTTTCTTCATTCAGCATGACCTATGGTATAATAGAAAGTAACAAAATCACCCAAACACCGAACCTGAACTTCAGTGAAAAAGTCTGGGTTCGGGTCCGGGTATTTGAACTCGCAAAGTTCGGTACAAACCTGAACTTTGCAGTTTGGGTTCGCTCAACCCTAGTTCTTACCAGAATCTCATCGTTTTAAAAACGGTTCCATTAATTTCTTTACAGAAGGCAATTTCAGCCCCGCACAAGTACCGACCGATGGTGCCAACAAGAACAGCTTCAATAATAACAATGCAGTATATACACTTATTGAGAAAAAGAAAAAGCGCACCAAGAAGGAGTTGTTGGAATAGAATGAAACTTTATATGTGTAAATGTAATGATGATATGTAAGTGATTACAATATTAAAGCAAAAGTTTATTGGGCATAACAGTAACATTGAAAGGAGGCTCTAGTCCCTACTTGGAATGCCTCAGCCTGGATACAAGATGAGATACAGTTGGGCATGGAGGCATACAGGTTCCATATGGTATCCATATGTTGCAGATGGGCCTGTAGATCCTTCACTCTAGTAGACTGCCAAAGCTGGCATCCCAGCTGGTCCAATAAATGCTTGATTGCCAATAAATCTGGAGAAGGTAATCTGGCAGAGATATTCCTGGGAAACCCTTGTTGTATGTGGGAGAGTATTATACTGCTGAAAAATGCAGGAAGCCTTGCCATGAGAGGTGGACACGTGGACGCAGGATGTCCTGCATATATCGCTGAGCTGTTAGTTTTCCTCAGTATCAATACTAGGGATGACCGACTGTCATATGCAATGACTCCCCAGATCATCACAGCAGTTGGGGCAGTGTGTTGATCCACAGCAAAGGCAGTATTGAAGCTCTCACCACAAGGCCTCCATACTCCAAAACTAGACCATTGTGGGATCTCAAACAGTTCCACTCTGTAGTAGTCCAGTGTTCATGAATCATGACACCACTGCAAACAAAGGTGAAGGTAGCTGGCTGTCAATGGCAGGGCTGGCACCATGACCCCAAATCTACTTCTGCTAAGCCTCTGGAAATGGTCTGGGCAGAGACAGGGGTGTGTAATGAAGACAACGAATCAGTGGGAGCTGCTCGTGCCTTTCAGCATTTTAAATATTTCTGTTTATTGTTGGTCTGTTTGGGCTGTCTGGAGCCTGTTCACTTTGTCTGTGTGCCCTCATGTAACAAGTGCTGCCAATACCTCCTAACAGCTAGGTAAGAATAGCCTAGATCAGGGCTTTTTGTACCGAGTGACTATTTTAAAAAAAATCTAAGTTGAAGCACTCAGTGTGCCAAGCTATACAGGAAAGTAATATAAGGCAAATATGTGACATTAACCAGGTATTTACTAGCTATGTCCCAAAAATTCTCAACAACACTGCCTCACCTGCACGGTTTCAAGAGGTTTACAAATTTTCAGAAAAATTGCCTTCCGGCAAATGTATGGATAGCAAAGATTGTCACTAGAGATTATGTTAATATGCACAAATTACCTCAGTGACAACAAATTCTCAGATATATTCTTTATATAACGATACAATGGGGAAGGTTAGATGTTTAACGTCATGATGACAGACTGCTGTACTAACCACATAGACCAAAACTTTCCCAGCAAAGTAACATATCTAGACATAGTGATCCCAAGAAGTATCCACTTCAGTACAAAGTGATGGAGACAGTAACATGAGTCAGAACTTCTAAAGTTCAAGGACGTCTAAATTGCATCCACGGAATGTAACACATGCCATTGTTATAATCATGCTGGAAATCATTCATTTAAATTGTAAAAGTGAAGCCCCAGTTGGAAGCCACAATAGATATAAGTTGAAGTTTGCACATTTAATTTTCTTACTAGGGATGAGCGAACCCGTGGAAGTTCGGGTTCACAGGGTTTGGCCGAACTTCAGGTCAAAGTTCGGGTTCGGGACCGAACTTGACCCCGAACCCCATTAAAGTCAATAGGGACCCAAACTTAATTTTTAAGACAGAATGTTAAATAAAATGGCCATTGAGGGGTTAAAAATAATTTTAAAAACCTCACCTTATCCACTTGATCATGCAGCCGGTATCCTGTTCTTTTGCAGGACCTGCGATGACGTCACCGCGCTCACCATGTGGTGACCGCGGTGACGTCACCGCAGGTCCTTCTTTCTTCATTCAGCATGACCTATGGTATAATAGAAAGTAACAAAATCACCCAAACACCGAACCTGAACTTCAGTGAAAAAGTCTGGGTTCGGGTCCGGGTATTTGAACTCGCAAAGTTCGGTACAAACCTGAACTTTGCAGTTTGGGTTCGCTCAACCCTAGTTCTTACCAGAATCTCATCGTTTTAAAAACGGTTCCATTAATTTCTTTACAGAAGGCAATTTCAGCCCCGCACAAGTACCGACCGATGGTGCCAACAAGAACAGCTTCAATAATAACAATGCAGTATATACACTTATTGAGAAAAAGAAAAAGCGCACCAAGAAGGAGTTGTTGGAATAGAATGAAACTTTATATGTGTAAATGTAATGATGATATGTAAGTGATTACAATATTAAAGCAAAAGTTTATTGGGCATAACAGTAACATTGAAAGGAGGCTCTAGTCCCTACTTGGAATGCCTCAGCCTGGATACAAGATGAGATACAGTTGGGCATGGAGGCATACAGGTTCCATATGGTATCCATATGTTGCAGATGGGCCTGTAGATCCTTCACTCTAGTAGACTGCCAAAGCTGGCATCCCAGCTGGTCCAATAAATGCTTGATTGCCAATAAATCTGGAGAAGGTAATCTGGCAGAGATATTCCTGGGAAACCCTTGTTGTATGTGGGAGAGTATTATACTGCTGAAAAATGCAGGAAGCCTTGCCATGAGAGGTGGACACGTGGACGCAGGATGTCCTGCATATATCGCTGAGCTGTTAGTTTTCCTCAGTATCAATACTAGGGATGACCGACTGTCATATGCAATGACTCCCCAGATCATCACAGCAGTTGGGGCAGTGTGTTGATCCACAGCAAAGGCAGTATTGAAGCTCTCACCACAAGGCCTCCATACTCCAAAACTAGACCATTGTGGGATCTCAAACAGTTCCACTCTGTAGTAGTCCAGTGTTCATGAATCATGACACCACTGCAAACAAAGGTGAAGGTAGCTGGCTGTCAATGGCAGGGCTGGCACCATGACCCCAAATCTACTTCTGCTAAGCCTCTGGAAATGGTCTGGGCAGAGACAGGGGTGTGTAATGAAGACAACGAATCAGTGGGAGCTGCTCGTGCCTTTCAGCATTTTAAATATTTCTGTTTATTGTTGGTCTGTTTGGGCTGTCTGGAGCCTGTTCACTTTGTCTGTGTGCCCTCATGTAACAAGTGCTGCCAATACCTCCTAACAGCTAGGTAAGAATAGCCTAGATCAGGGCTTTTTTGTACCGAGTGACTATTTTAAAAAAAATCTAAGTTGAAGCACTCAGTGTGCCAAGCTATACAGGAAAGTAATATAAGGCAAATATGTGACATTAACCAGGTATTTACTAGCTATGTCCCAAAAATTCTCAACAACACTGCCTCACCTGCACGGTTTCAAGAGGTTTACAAATTTTCAGAAAAATTGCCTTCCGGCAAATGTATGGATAGCAAAGATTGTCACTAGAGATTATCGAATTTCATATTTTGAAATTCGTTCACACTTCGTTTATTGGTAAAAGGTGAATTGCATTATGGATTCCGTTACTACAGACCATAACGCAATTCTATGATGTAATGCATAACGGAATGCCTTTAGAGGCATTCCGTTATTCATTCTGTCATAATAGAAGCTTATGGGCTGCAAAACGGATCGTCCCTTTTCCGTTATGCAACCGCTATACTGGCCATAGACTTCTATTATGACGGAATGAATAACAGAATGCCTCTAAAGGCATTCCGTTATGCATTCCGTCATAGAATTGCGTTATGTTCCGTAGTAACGGAATCCATAATGCAATTCACCTTTTACCAACAAACGAAGTGTGAACGAATTTCATAAGCGGAAATTCGATCATCTCTAATTGTCAATGCTCCTAGGAATCCTCCTAAGGGACCAATATATGGGGGATCCCCCCACCAACCATACACTTATTGACAGTGGGGAAGAGCAGCCCTCACTCATTTTAAGTGACTGAGGGCTGCCCTCCCCCACCACTGTCCGACATACATTGGTACCCCATATACTGGTGACCCCCACAGAGTTGCACCAATCACAATTAGATCTGACCCCCTCACAGACTAATTACATTCTGACACCATCCCTATCGCACCCCTGCCCAAAGAAGCCAGACAGCTTGTTCCCCATCCCCCCTAGAAATCATTTTCAGGCTTATCACTACTTTCCCCCAAAGTAATCAGAAATCTGGTTTTCCTTCGTAACGAGCCTCTCCTATCCCCCCAGCTATCATTTTTAGACTCAACAACCTCCCACCACCCCCAATCTGGTCACAGTGCTCATTCTCCCATCTCCCTAAACTCATAATCCTGTCCCCCCCCCCCCCCCCCGCCCCTTGTTACCTTGTCTCACCAAGCTCACTTTCTTCCCCCACTGCAAATCTGCTCATCTGCTCATTGCCCCATCTCCCAAGCTCAACCCCCCCCCCCTTCCAAATACAGCCACATGCTTGTCTTCCCATCTCCCCTACCCCTTCCTGCCCCCAGTCCCAATCTGGTCACAAACAAACTCTCAGTATACCTTTGTTTATAGCAGTCCTGAGGAAGAGACGTGCAGCGGTGAGGTACTGTAGAGGCCAGCCAGTAGCGTAGCAGAGTGCCACTCTCTACTATCGCTAAGCATGAGAGGCGGGCCTAGCAGACGCGTCATGCATGACGCGTCATAAGATCTTAAGGAGGTACAGCGTGTCAACCAACAAATGGTGACAAGATTGAAAAGTCTTGCCCTCATCTGGTGACAGCTGGAGTGTCGGCAGAATGCGGTTTGCATTCAAGAATAGGCATTCTCTATATAGCGCCGGCCATGTGCGGTCCGCAAAATGCAGAACGCACACAGCCGGTATTCGTGTTTTGCGGATCCGTAAAACACTTAGTCGTATGAATGCACCCTAATTTTGTGCCAAAGTCTGTCAACTGGCCAAAATGGCTGTGAGTGCATCGTAGAGGCATGTCTAGCAGTCAGTGATCTCTCAGCAAGAGGTGCACTACCCAAACATCGCCTCTGAGAGCCTTTTTAAAGAGCAGTGGATGAAGCACTTTTATGGCTTTTTATGGCAAAACCCAGTGTCTAATCACACCACACCTGTAATCATTTATATACCTGTCTGAGACATAACTGTATGCTGAGTTGTGTAGCAATCTGAAGTTTCTGTCTGGGTTCGCTATTTTTTTTTTTTTGTCAATGAGTCTACAATATACAAAGTAGCTCCAAGCAAGCCATGCTTTTGTTTTAAAACCTGGTATCAGGGGTGTACATAGAAATCACTGTGCCCCATGGCAATAATCTGAATTGGGACCCCTTGTGAGTGACCCATCGCACTCCCTAGGCTACGTGCACATGTACTGCAGAGGTTCTAGCAGAACCCTCTGTTGCAGATTCTGGCAAAAACAAAGGGCAAAACACCGCTGCATGCGGGATCTCAAATAACCCCATTATTGTGAATGGGATCCAGCAGGTGCCAGCAGTGTTTGGCATATGCTGGATCTGGCGATTCTGATATTCTGCTGGTATGCTGGAACAGAATACCAAAATCTGATCGCAGGTGATTACCTAGCCTTACCCGATAAACTGTGCCCGCTACTTGTTATATAGTGTGCCATCCTTCCCCCATGGACTGTGCCTGCTCCTGCTTCACTTCCTCCCCAATGCTGACTTACTGTTTGTTCTGTTGGCAGAGCGCAGTCAGGGCCGGGTGCAGATCTTCATGGAGCTGGACTGGAGTCTGGAATGGTGACGCTGCTGGATCAGGTCAGGTCCGGACTGGTCGGTCAGGTCACAGTGCGATGCGTGCTGGCAGAGGAAGAGGACAAGGACATTTTACAAAGTGCAAACACAGAAAACTAAAGGATTTAAAGGATATGGACATCTTTGTAAAAAGAAAAAAAATTTCTTCAATTGGTTCTATTTATCTTTCTTTTTTCATTTTTGTTCTACAGCCTGCTGTGCTTCCTATGCACAGCAGGCTGCTCTCAGTGAATTTACAGAGAATCCGTCATCTGTCTATTTCCTTCCTCCTCCTCCCCCCCCTTCCCTCCAGGATGGCAGAGTAGTGCAGACTGTCAGCCAGAGGTCGCAATAACGCCTGTACAAGCGTCCTAGAGGCCTGTTCAGGCCATTTTACTCCCTGGAAAAAGATGCATATTTTTAAAGGATATGGACACCTTTGTAAAAAAAGGTCTTTGTTCCCCTCTCCATGTAATCCACCTCTTCGCATGGGACAGCAACCATCTGCGCCTGTGCACAGGCCCGCAGAAGAGGAGGGAGAGCCACACTATGGATACTCGGCCTGTCTATGTGCTTAACAGGTGGGCCCAAAAAAAACTCCATGCACCTATCCTGGTAGGACAGGAAAAACACTGGTGAAGGAGGGGAGAGTGATAATTAAACCTCTCTGTGTTTTTCCTATCCTATCAGAGGAAGTCAATCTCATGATGTAGTGTCATGGAGACAACTAGGGAAATATGAATTACCGCAAAATTTGTACTCCTCCTCGGCTAAAAATACTCCTCAAAATTGTTAAGAGGAGTATTTTGAGGAGCGCGACCTCTGGTGTTAGCTGTAACATACAGTCGCAACTTGGGATGAGAAAACTTGTTTCAAGTTTGTCATACAAGGTTCGGGTTATGTAAGAATTCTGTCATGGATTCTGCTACCAAGGACCATAACTAAGGGTCAATTCACACGTCCGCATAATGGGTCCGCATCCGTTCCACAATTTTGCAGAAGGGGTGCTGACCCATTTATTTTCAATAGGGCCACAAAAGATGCGCTGTCCGCATCCGCACTTCCGTTCCATGGCCCCGCAAAAAAAATAGAGCATGTCCTATTCTTGTCAGCAGCCACGGACAAGAATAGGTATTTCTTTCATAGTATCGGCCATGTGCGGTCCGCAAAATGCGGAACACACATGGCTGGTGTCGGTGTTTTGCGCACCGCAAAACCGTTGCAGACGTGTGAATGGACCCTTATGGTCCGTGGTAGTGGAAACCATAATGGAATTCTTAGATAACCTGAACCTTGTACGCCAAACTTGAAACAGAAGTTCACTCAACACTAGTCGCCATGTTTTAGCTCATAGCTTGAAAAGGGACTCTGTGAATGAGCTGAAAACATTGCGACCACAGGGGTGAATAAAGTGTTTGAGATATATATATGTCATTTATTAAACTGGTGTAAAGTAGAACTGGCTTAGTTGCCCATAGCAACCAATCAGATTCCACCTTTCATTTTTCACAGCTTCATTGGAAAATGAAAGGAGTAATCTGATTGGTTGCTATGCACAAATAAGCCAGTTCTACTTTACACCAGTTTTGATAAATCTCCCCCGCTGTGTACTTCTTTGTGTACAAAACATTGTGTGTCGTCACACTGTACTGATCTGTGTGGGACAAGTGAACGCTCACTGTGCGGACTGCAGACAATACTGTGTTCAGAAGAGAGTGCAGGTAGTGAGAGCATCAGTAATGAGATCTGTATCCTGCTTATAACGCCATTGTTCTGACTGTAGATCGCTGTGTAGATCGCTGCACTAACGTTACCAGCAGAAATATCTATTGTGTCTACAAAAAATGGACTTTCTACAGAATGTAAAGTGAGAAATAGATCTGCTGATTACAGGTTGGAGCATACTGTAAGACTGACCATGTTGTGGATTGGAATGAAATCTTACTACCAAGTCATTTGGTAGTTCCAGCAGCCTATATGTACGTGGCTGTTAGCTGTGCTATATAACAGGATGTGGGGGCAGGGCAGCAGAGCTTGTGCTGGTGCATGTGAAATCAACAGGAACGCCCACAGAGCCTCACAGGTGATAATATCTCTGAACAAAAATCATATCAGAGCATTTCTGAGAGAAGGTGAAGCAAAGCTGATACCAGTAAACAAACAAATGCAATGTTATTATGTGCTACATTACGGTAAGATATGCACAAAGGTGTCCATAGCCTTTAATCTAGTCCCAACTGATGTTTCTCTGACTGCTGCAGAAACTCCTAATAAACACCTCAGCTGCTGCAGAAACTCCTAACACACACCTCAGCTGCTGCAGAACCTCACAATATACATCTCAGCTGCTGGAGAACCTCATAATACACACCAAAGCTGCTGCAGAACCTCCCAGCCCACACCTCAGCTGCTGCAGAACCTACTAACACACACCGCAGCTGCTGCAAAACCTACTAACACACACCCCAGCTGCTGCAGAACCTCCTAATACACACCTCAGCTGCTGCAAAACCTGCTAATACATAACTCAGCTGCTGCAAAACCTCCTAACAAACACCTCAGGTGCTGTAAAACCTCATAACACACACCTCAGGTTCTGCAGAACCTCATAACACACCTAAGGTGCTGCAGAACATCATACCACACCTCAGCTGTTGCAGAACATCATACCACACACCTCAGCTGCTGCAGATCATAAAACACATTTCTGCTGCTACAGATCATACCACACACCTCAGCTGCTGCAGAACTTCCGAACACACACCTCAGCTGCTGCAGAACCTCATAATACACACCTCAGCTGCTGCAGAACCTCATAATACACTCCTCAGCCGCTGCAGAACCTGCTAATACACACCTCAGCTGCCGCAAAACCTCCTAATACACACCACAGTTGCTGCAGAACCTCATACACTCCTCAGCTGCTGCAGAACATCATAATACACACTGCAGTTGCTGAAGAACCTCATACACTCCTCAGCTGCTGCAGAACATCATAATACACACCTCAGCTGCTGCAGAACTTCCTAATACACACCTCAGCTGCTGCAGAACCTCCTAATACACACCTCAGCTGCTGAAAACCCTGCTAATGCATACCTCAGCTGCTGCAAAACCTCCTAACACATACCTCAGCTGCTGCAAAACCTTCTAACACACACCTCAGGTGCTGCAGAACCTCATAACACACACCTCAGGTTCTGCAGAACCTCATAACACGCCTCAGGTGCTGCAGAACATCATACCACACCTCAGCTGTTACAGAACACCATACCACACACCTCAGCTGCTGCAGAACATCATACCACACACCTCAGCTGCTGCAGATCATACCACACATTTCAGCTGCTACAGATCATACCACACACCTCAGCTGCTGCAGAACTTCCGAACACACACCTCAGCTGCTGCAAAACCTCCTAATACACACCGCAGCTGCTGTAGAACCTCATACACTCCTCAGCTGCTGCAGAACCTCATAATACACACCTCGGCTGCTGCAGAAACTCCTAATACACACCTTAGCTGCTGCAGAACCTCCTAATACACACCTCAGCTGCTGCAAAACCTCCTGATACACACCTCAGCTGCTGCAAAACCTCCTAACACATACCTCAGGTGCTGCAGAACATCATAATTAGAGTTGAGCGAATCAAAGCTGACGAAGTGGAATTTGTTTAGAATTTCAGGAAAAATTTGATTTGCAATGAATGCAAATTTCCTCGTGTTTTGTGGTAACGAATCACAATTTTTCTAAAGTAGCGGCTACACGTGTGAGGACTGAGGACATGGGGTAAGGAACTCTGGGAAGGCGGGATCACCCAGATTGACATGCCTGCCTGCAGCCAATCAGCACCCAGCAGCCCTGTGATGTCACAGCCTTATAAATACGTCGGCCATCTTACAGTCAGACATTTTCCAGCATTCAGAGTGCAGGGACAGACGAGTGAAGGTGCTAGGGACATCAAGTGGAAAAACGATTGTGAAAAAAAAGACAGACAAAACAATTTATAAGTGCAGGGAAAGGATAGGGAGGAATTATTTCACAGCATCTTAGTGCAGGGAGAGATGTCAGAAGGCGCTAGGGACATTGATAGGAAAGTGATTTACAAGTGCAGGGAACGATTATTTGGGGATCCAAATAGTTATTAGACAGCTGTGTAATTCCAGCTTTTTGTTATTGGGCTGCAAGTGTTATGTTGAAAAGCCTTTAGAGGCTTATATCTTAGTATCTTATTTAGTACTACAAGAAAAATATATACGCATTTCACTTCTGCAGTTATTTCTTTTAAAAGCGTATAGGGGCGTATTACAGTAAAAAATATATATATAAACGCACTCCACTGTTGCAGTTATTTCTGTTAAAAGCGTATAGGGGCATACAACAGTAATAAAAAATATATATATATATACGCACTGCACTGTTGCAGTTATTTCTGGCGAGAGCGTATAGGGGCATATTACAGTTAAAAAAAAAAATATATATATATATATGCACTGTACTGTTGCAGTTATTTCTGGTGAAAGCATATAGGGGCGTATTTCAGTACTGCAAGAAATATATATACGCACTTCAATCTTTAATTTTTTTCTGCTAAAAGCGTATAGTGGCCAATTTCAGTGCAACAAGAAAAATATATACGCACTTCACTCTTTAATTGTTTTCTGGTTGAAGGGTATAGTGGCCTATTTCAGTCCAACAAGAAATACATATGAGAATATGTATTTCTTGTTGGACTGAAATACTGTTGGACTGGTTACTTCTGCAGTTATTTCTGGTGAAAGCGTATAGGGGCGTACAACAGTAATAAAAGAAAAATATATACGCACTGCACTGTTACAGTTATTTCTGGCGAGTGCGTATAGGGGCGTATTACAGTAAAAAAAATATATATATATATACGCACTGCACTGTTGCAGTTATTTCTGGTGAAAGAACGCACTTCAATCTTTAATTTTTTTCTGGTCAAAGCGTATAGTGGCCAATTTCAGTGCAACAAGAAATATATATTCTCAGTGCACTGCTGCAGTGATTTCTGGTCAAAGCATATAGGGTTGTATTTTAGTAGAACAAGAAAAATATATTCTCAGTGCATTTCCGCAGTTAATTGTGGTGAAAGCATTTAGTGGCCTATTTCAGTACAAAAGAAAAATACTGTATATTCGTTGCTTTTAGGGGTGTTTTAATTTCCGTTTAATTTGTTTAGTTCAGCTACAAGTATGTCAGGCAGAGAAGTGCCAGGCCATGCACAGAGGAGTGGCAGAGGCCAGAATGTTTCTGGCGCAAGCAAAGGTCGCAGCAGAGTAAAGGGTCGTGGCAGCAGTACTCGCAGCGAGAGGCCTGAGCTCCTGGTGTCATCTAGAGGTCGTGTCTTGACCAGCAACCCAGCGGTTCTTGATTGGCTAACTCGGTCATCTACGTCATCCCAAGTGACATCAGACATCCCCAGCCAACAGTCGGTGGGTTCGTCAGACACAACCATTAGTTGGCATGGCCCGGCAGCAGGCCCTGGGCCCTCACCTGTCCTCAACCTGCCTCTGGCCTTGTCTGTTCCCTCACCGCGAGAAGTACTGCATTTTTCAGCAAGGATGAGCTACTAGAGGACAGTCAGCAGCTACTGCCCAGCCAAGATGTGAAGGAGACAGCAAGTAGTGCTGAGGAGAGTGGCATGGGAGCTTGTGTTGCGAGTGGTCAGGCTCCTGACCCAGAGACCGTTGAGGAGGACATCAGTGATGTGCAGACACTACTCGATGATGATAAAGCTGATCGCACTTGGGAGTCGGGTGAAGAAGGGGCTTAGTCATCAACAGGAGAGGAGGGTGGCAGCTTGCCTGTCTGAGCCAGCAAGTCGCTAGCGTGGCCGTTTGTCAGCAGGGTGGCAGCAGTGGGAGTTCGGGAGCCAAACAGGGGGGGGGGGTAGACCATCTGCTTTGCAGCAGCCTACCTGCCCGGACAAGAGTGGTGAATGGGTTCACGGAAACAGCGGTGGTAGCAGTCAGCCAGTGAGTAGTGTTGGGGGGAAAATCAGGTACTCGGCGGTGTGGCAGTTTTTTGTGAAGCCGCCGGGGGGGGTCAACATGGCCATATGTAGAATATGTGGGCAGAAGGTGAAGCGTGGGCAGGGTGCCAATGTTGGCACCACGGCCCTGCGTCAACATATGCAGTGACACCATAAAGTGGCCTGGGAGAACCGTGTCTCCGATGTAGTGGTCCAGCCTGCCGCAGCTACCGCTTCATCACCCAGTGGCATGACCCAGTTTCAGCCAGTCAAGGCTCCACCACCTCAGCCAAAGGGAGCTGTCTGTCAATCCCATCTTTTGCTGGTCCAGATGCTCCCGCTCCTACTCCTCGTCAGTCATTCCATCAGCAATCGACGGCAAGTTGCTGGTGCTTCAGTCCCTCCCTTTCCAAGTGGTGGACTCTGCACCTTTTAGAGAACTGATAGCTTGTGCCGAGCCAAGGTAGAGAGTCCCAAGCCATCATTTCTTTGCCAAAAAGGCAGTACCAGCCCTGCACAAATATGTAGAACAGAAGGTGGGCCAGTCCTTGAGCCTGTCGGTGTCTGCCAAGGTGCACGGCAGTGCTGATGTGTGAAGCTGTAACTACGGTCAGGGACAATACATGTCCTTTACGGCCCACTCGGTGAATGTGGTTCCTTCACAGCCACACCAGCAACTTGGACAGGTCACACCGCTTCCGCCTCCACGTTGTCATGCCGTTGGTCCTGTGACAATGGTTGGTCAGGAGACAGGAGACGTGGCGCCTCAATCTCATGGCCACATGGGCCCTGTGGGGGCTAAACTGGAAGAGGAGGAGGAGGAGGGGGACATTGGAGCACAGGCAAGGTGTAGCTAAATGGGTGGTTTTTCTACTCAGCTGACAGGACAGGAGGAGCAGGAGCAGCCAGAGGAGCAACAGGGCGATGAGGAAGACGAGACAGAGGACCCGGACACAACGTGACAGTATGCAGTGGAGATGGAGGCAGGGAGTCCCTGCGTGTCACTTGCACAAATGGCATCATGCATGCTCACTTGCTTGTGTAGTGACAGCTGAATTGTCACCATTTGGCAGAGGGATGACTTCTGGCTCTCCACCTTGTTGGACCCTCACTACCGGTCCAGAATGGGGGCCTTTTTTACACCCACAGAGAGGAAGGACAAACTGAAAAACTACAGAGACATCCTATGTAGTCAGTTGTCCGCTGCTATCTGCACCATCGTCCATCCTCTCGCAGTTTGAGCTGGGGGCCCTCTGCGCCCACGTTCCACTGCCATGGCTGCTGGGGAAGGGTGGGGGGGCAGGAGCAGTACCAGCTCCATCAGCAGCAGCCTGAGTCTACAGTCGCTGATGAGTAGCAGCAGCAGGTAGACCTGGAGCAGGACCTAAACCAGCAGGTGGTGGCATACTTGGACTGCATCCTGCCACCCCACATTGAATATCCGCTGGACTACTGGGTAGCCAAACTGGATTTGTGGCCGCAACTAGCAGAGTTTTCCCTGAAAAATCTGTCGTGCCCGGCCAGTAGTGTGGCATCAGAGTGGGTGTTTAGTGTGGCAGGGGTCATAGTTACCCCAAGAAGAACTCACCTGTCCACCAAAAATGTGGAGAGACTGACTTTTGTCAAGATGAATCAGGCGTGTATCAGCCAGTATTTCCAACCATCAATTCCTAAAGCATCAGACTAGATCATCCATGGTGCCACACCAACACTTTGATACAAGAGACCGGTTTCTTCTGACTACCTGCCTCGGCTACTACTTTGATGCTGCAACCCGCCTGATGCCACACTTCTGATGCCAAGTGCTCCTTATTTCACCCACTTTCGTCAGCAGGTACTGGTATTGCCACCCACCACCCCACTCTGTTACTGGGTAATTTTGCGGTCTCCTGAAGCAGCTGCTGCTGCCATCTCCAGACTATGTCACCTTGCCACCCTGTGGTCTCCTCATGCTACTGCCATATCCACACTATGTCACCTTGCCACTCTGTGGCCTCCTGATGCTGCCGCCACCTCCAAACTATGTCACCTTGCCACTCTCTGGTCTCCTCCTGCTGCTGCCATATCCACACTATGTCATCTTGCCACTCTGTGGCCTCCTGTTGCTACCACCACCTCCACACTATGTCACCTTGCCACTCTGTGGTATACTGCTGCTGCTACTGCCATATGCACACTATGTCATCTTGCCACTCTGTGGTCTCCTGCTGCTGCCCTCTCCATACTATGTCACCTTGCCACTCTGTGGTATACTCCTGCTGCTGCTGCTGCTACTACCATCTCCACACTAAGTCACATTTCCACTCTGTGGTATCCTGCTGCTGCTGCCATCTCCACACTATATCACCTTCACACTATTGTGCCACTCGATGGCCTCCTCATACTGCCACCACCTCCAGGCTCTGTCATTGTGCCACTCAGTGGCCTCCTCATACTTATGCCAACTCCAGACCCTGTCATTGGGCCACTCTGTGGTCTCCTCATGCTGCTTCCACCTCACCACTATGTCATAGGTCCACTCTGTGGACTTCTCATGCCGTTTCTACCCTATCCACTTCATGACTGGTCCACTATTTTAGCCTTCGGCCTGGCTGACATGATAATTTATTTGACCTTTCTTCTGATCTGTCAGAAGGAAAAATGAGATGCACAACGGATCCTCTCTGTGTAACAGCTGTGAGGCTTGTATGGTCCCATCAGAATTGGCTTATGATTTGGTAGCCAAAAGGAGTGGGTACAAAACACAGAAGACATGCAAATATTCAAGTGTCATCTGTGTTTTAGATCCACTCCTGTTTTTTTTTGGCATTAGCAATACTCATGGATTATTGAGCAAATGCCGACCGAGTGAAGGCGGATGCTCCACAGACAGGATTCGTTTTTTGTGGGTTATTGTTCTGATGGATCAGAGGAAGGGCAAATTAATCAGTGGGGTCAACACAAAATTACTTCTGACACCATCTCCACTCTGTCAGGTGGGCTTTACTTGTATATGCTTTTAATAGAACAGGTTCTGTTGACTTCGATGTGAAATCAGTAGGCGACGGTGTAAAAGGAGTGCGCTTCTTCTTGGTGCTAAGATAGACCTGTAAGGCTGATTTCATACTTGAGTTATTTGGTCAGTTTTGGCCCTGTGACTGCCCAAATAAATGAAGGGTGCAGTGATTCTAAGAGCGACGCATGTCATCTGCATGTCATATGGACTCACAGTATTAATTCACTACCAAAGCAGACTCCCTATGGATGTTACTGCAAGGCACAGTGTTCTACACTACTATAAAGGCTCTCAGCAGCCAGTAAATAGCCGTTTTTTAATGTAATTCGCCGTTAAATTTTTTTTCAAACTGGCGAATCGAATTTTTTAAAAATTCGCTCATCTCTAATCATAATCTGATGCTACAGAACAAATAAAGCTATGATAACATCTGTGTTAGGGACCTCAGTCGCAGATCAGGTCATAAATTCTGGACACAATTTTATAGCCTGGTAGATGGAAACCCGTCAGATGTCATCATAATCAGTGGGATCCATAAGGTGTTGTCATCCATGAAGTGCAAGATCCGGAACTACGGTGATATTCGTTGTTGTGCTAGTGTTCTGCCACCCTCACACATTGACAGGAGAATGAGTTGACAGGCAGCTAAGCTGTTTCCTAACAATTCCACTTGGAACTGAACCCCAGTTTGGGAAATGTTTTTTTACAGTAGAAATTGATTTCTGAAGTTATTATGCAAAGTCTCGCAAGACTTCACGAAGTAATAACTTCGGCTCATCGAAGCCAATACATTCTAATACTGTACGGAGCGCTTGCTCCATACAGTATTCAAACAAAGTATTATGCAAATTGACTTCGGATGTTTCATCGGAAGTTGATTCACTCATCCCTAGTAGACGCTAGGGGTCCTTTACGGCTTTTATTGAAAGGATCAGTGTAAAACTATAATAAGAAATATAACATTGCTTACTATGAGGCACATATATACATGACACAGTATAATAAGAGCATATGTAAACACAAACATATTGAAATACATATGGGCATGAATAAGGTATAGGCAGATGTGGGCAAGATAGTTGACTAACCATGAGGGAGGCTGACCTCATGGTATAACATGGGTACAGTAAAGAGCACAGCAATACAAAGATAACCAGTGTGGGATGTTTAGAAAGGTAAGTAAGATGAGACTGTGCTATGGTAGGGTTAAACATCAGGGTGAAGCAAATGGTGAAGAGAGACAGACAACATGTCTGGCTTCCATGAGGATAAGATGACTAGAAGGGGCAGATGGGAAAAATAAGATGGCTGGAATGGCCAAACTTAAGAGTGCTCAGCAGGAGCTAATTACCAGTATCGGAAATGGAATAAACCAAGCTACATCATAACAGTAGATGGCGCTATTGGCAAAGTAATTAGCAAGGGCAATACATTACAATAGGGAATATGAAATGCATACAATAAAAACAGATATTAATGCTTGTGAAGGCATGACACCCAGCATGTCCAGATTATTATAGGGCAACATCCACTTTTACTAGGTGAGAGCTTTGGAAGGAAATAACTATAACCCCCAGTATGGCCAGACTTATTATGGGGCATCAGCATACATTACATAGAGAGGGTATAAGAAAAGAGAACTACAACTTCCAGCATTACCAGACTGTACTAGGGCATACGTTGAAATCACATGGTGAGGGATATAATAGTACAGGATATTATGGGTTATCCCAGGACACCACCACTACCCTCTGCTCCAGGCACAGCACAGAAGCTCCTCCTGCTTACAGCGACATCCCGCAGGTCTTTCACCAGGTCTCTGCAGTGGTCACATAAGACATCACCAAAGGTCCTTCTCCACCTCCTATTGGGTAGATAAATGCAATTAGTGGGTGTGGACTATACTCCATTGTGGACCCCTTTCCCCAGGGGCCCTGTAGCAGCTGCCTCTGACTGGTATCATTAAAGTTACATTTGTGAAGCAAAAAACAGGGTACCAAAATATTAGGGCAAAGTGCTATGCATGAATGCAGCTGCAAGCATACAAATATAGATCTCTTCTTTCAGCACATAAAGGTCTCTGCAATATTGCTATACAGGGGGAAAACTATAATGCCATCATCAGGCATATAATTCAGGTGTATGATCTTTAACACACAGCATTTATCTAGGCATACACTGCAGAATACCATTTTGGAAGATTGTAGAACGATTTGTGATGAGTGAGCATGCTCGGCTGAATATCTGTTCGGCTCGAACATCGCTATACTTGGCACATGGCGGTACTTGACCAAGTACTGCATGTGCTCAAGTGCAATGCTCGAGTCTCCTCCCACACGTTTCATTGGTTTTAAGCAGCCAATAAAGGTGCAGGTAAGTAATGCCCTCACTGTAATGCCGCCAGTAGCCATGTTGGCTGCTGGCATTACAGTGATTGGCTGGCCAGAACGCGTCATCGGGTGCTATATACAGGGCCGTCTTTAACAAGGGGCAAAAGGGGCAGCTGCCCCGGGCCCAGTTGCTCCTGGGGGGCCCAAGGCAGTTGCCTCTTGAGCCCTGCTAGCAACTGCCCCGGGTGTCAGGCTGTCAGCTACACAGGGGGTGCTGCCATGCCATGCCTGCCGGCACTCCAGGCAGCGTACTGTGAGAGCTGTGATTCTCTAGGACCTTAGATGACATCATCACCATGTGACCAGTAACCTAGCAATATTACTGGTCACATCACATGGCTATGAGGTCATCAAGGTCCTTTCTACCAGGAGTGTTGCTGTAGAAGTTTGCCTTAACTGTGGAGCTTTTTTTGTGAAGATTACATTAGAAAAAGGTGACAGGGGCTGTTATGCTAATATACTGTAAACTACTGTATAGTGGGGTGCTGTATACTGTGGGGGGCTGTATACTGTGGGGGGCTGTATACTGTTTACTGTGGGTGCTGTATATTGTGGAGAGCTATACTGCTGTACTGTATACTGTGGGGAGCTGTATACTGTATACTGTGGGTGCTGTATATTGTGGAGTGCTATACTGCTGTACTGTATAGTGTGGGGGGCTGTATCGTGTATAGTTTGGGGTGCTGTATACGGTGAGGTGCTATACTGCTCTACTGTATACTGTGAGGTGTTGTATACTGTGGGGTGCTATACTGTATACTGTGTGGTGCTGTATACTATAGGGTGCTATACTGCATACTGTGGGTTGCTGTATACTATAGGGTGCTATACTGCATACTGTGGGGTGCTGGGGTGCACTATAACGTTAGGGTGAGCCGAGCCCCGGTCTCCTTCCGGCAGAGCGGTGCCCACTTCCAGCCTGAGCCCAGCTGCCCAGAGCACTGATCCTGAGCGCTGGAGTCTTCAGAACTGGAAGTATTTACAGTCATTCACTGTACTCTACCAGATGTGTGGATTTTTTGTGTGTGTGTTGTGGTGGAGGGCGTGATTGCCTACTAAGGTGTGGGAAGGCGGGATCCAGGGGGCCCAAGTAAATTTTCGCCCAGGGTCCAATCAATGTTAAAGACGGCCCTGGCTATATAGCACCCGATGACACATGTTCAGCTCAGACATAGACAGGGAGAGCAGAGCGTAACATAGTAACACAGTAACATAGTACATAAGGCCGAAAAAAGACATCTGTCCATTCAGTTCGGCCTGTCATCCTGCTAACTGATCCAGAGGAAGGCAAGAAAAACCCTGTGAGGTAGAAGCCAATTTTCATTCCCGACTCCAATCAGGCAATCAGAATAACTCCCTGGATCAACGACCCCTCTCTAGTACCTATAACCTGTAATATTATTATACTCCAGAAATACATCCAGGCCCCTCTTGAACTCTTTTATTGTACTCACCATCACGACCTCCTCAGGCAGAGAGTTCCATAGTCTCACTGCTCTTACCGTAAAGAATCCTCTTCTTTGTTTGTGTACAAACCTTCTTTCCTCCTTACGCAGAGGATGTCCCTTCGTCAGAGTCACAGTCCTGGGGATAAATAGATGATTGGAGAGATCTCTGTACTGACCCCTGATGTATTTATACATAGTTATTAGATTTCCCCTCATTCGTCTTTTTTCTAAAGTGAATAACCCTAATTTTGATAATCTTTCAGGGTACTGTAGTTGCCCCATTCCAGTTATGACTCTGAACCCTCTCCAGCCTGCTATGTCTGCCTTGTTCACAGGAGCCCAGAACTGTACACTGTACTCCATGTGTGGTCTGACTAGCGATTTGTAAAGTGGTAGGACTATGTCCTCATCACGGGCGTCTATGCCCCTTTTGATGCCACCCATTATCTTATTGGCCTTGGCGGCAGCTGCCTGACACTGGCATTTGCAGCTTAGTTTGCTGTGTATTAAAAATTCCTAGATCCTTTTCCATGTCAGTGTTAATGAGTGTTTTACCATTTAGTATGTATGGGTGACTTGCATTATTCCTTCCCATGTGCATAACCTTACATTTGTCAGTGTTAAACCTCATCTGCCACTTATCTGCCCAAGCCTCCAATCTATCCAGATCCATCTGTAGCAGTATATTGTCCTCTTCCTTGTTAATTACTTTACACAGTTTAGTTTCATCAGCAAAAATTGATATTTTACTATTCAAGCCTTCTACAAGATCATTAATAAATATATTGAAGAGGATAGGGCCCAATACCGACCCCTGAGGTACCCCACTAGTGACAGTGACCCAATCCGAGTGTGTACCGTTAATAACCACCCTCTGTTTTCTGTCACTCAGCCAGTTACTTACCCACTTACAGACATTTTCTCCCAGTCCGAGCATCCTCATTTTATATACTAACCTTTTATGCGGTACAGTGTCAAATGCTTTGGAGAAGTCCAGATATATGACATCCATTGATTCGCTGCTGTCAAGTCTAGAACTTACCTCCTCATAGAAACTGATTAAATTAGTTTGACATGACCGATTCCCTCATGCAGCTATGCTGATATGGCATGATTTGCTTATTTCCTTTGAAATCCTCTAAGATAGCATCTCTCAGAAAACCTTCAGTTTACCCACAACAGATGTTAAACTTACCAGCCTATAGTTTCCGGGCTCTGTTTTTGCTATGCGCTAATCCTGTGGAACATTCCCTGTCAGTATAGAGTCCGCAAATATCAGAAATAAGGGTCTGGCTATGACATTACTTAATTCCCTTAGAATACAGTGGTGTATGCCATCCGGTCCTGGCAATTTGTCTATTTTAATCTCGCTGTTGTACTTCTTCTGGGGTCAGGCAGGACACTTTTAGTGGGGGATTTATTTTTACATTCAGCATTTTATCTGACAGTTCTTTTTTCCTCAGTGAATATAGTGGAGAGAAAAAATATTTAACAGCTTTGCTTTCTCCTCGTCGCTCTCTGCAACTCCCCCCTCATTTCTCCTTAAAGGGCTGACACCTTTAGATTTATACTTTTTAATATTTATATAATTGAAGAACATTTTAGGGTTAGTTTTAATCTCTTTGGCGATTAATTTCTCGGTCTCTAGTTTGGCCGCTTTTATTTGTTTTTTACAAGTTCTATTTTTTTCCTTTTTTTTCAGTGCTTCCTCGCTACCCTCCTGTTTTAGTGATTTATATGCTTTCTCTTTGTCATTTATTGCTTTCTTTACATTTCTATTTATCCCCACTGGTTTCTTTTTGTTCATTAACCTTTTATTCCCATACGGTATGTACCTCTCACAATGAGATTTTAGGATGCTTTTAAAGATATCCCATTTTGTGGCTGTATTTTTGTTTTTGAGGACTTTGTCCCAGTTAGTTAGGCCTATGGCCTCGCTTAGTTGGCTAGATTTAGCTTTTTTGAAGTTTGGTATTTTTGTTTCTCCCTGTAGAAATGCTCTTTTGAATGATAATTGGAAGGTTATTACTTTATGGTCACTATTTCCCAGGTGTCCCCAACCTGCACATCTGTTGTTCTGTCAGGTCTATTGGTTAATACTAAGTGTAGGAAGGGAAAGACAGTGTAGGGAGCGATTTTCACAGTTTTTATTTTGAGAAAGCTTTTCCAAGACCCAAAAGACTTTTTAAGGACTACTGTGTGTGTGTGTGTGTGTGTGTTTTAGAGCAGCAATCTATTTACCTCCTGCAGTCTCAGGGACAGTGCTTTTACTACTAAAAGCTTTTCAAAGACCCCAAAGCCCTTTTAAGGACTACTGTGTGTGTTTGACAGCAGCAAGATATTTTTATTCTATACCTATTAGTGATATATACTGTACATCATCCGCAGACTGTGTCTTTAATAATCTGGGCCACATATAGCAGGGGTGTGGAAATAAAAAAAAAAAAACTACTTGTCAAAGGACTAAAGTGGGGGCTCGATCTACTTGTCCCTCATGATAATCTACTTGTCCTGATACAAAAAATAATTTTAAATCAAAACCATATTTAAATAAAGTCTTTATTGATAGCAACTTAGAAGACAGGCCCAAAATGTATGGGGAACTGTATGGGGGCCACAAGAAGACGTTATACTGTATGGGGGTCCACAAGGAGACGTTATACTGTATGGGGGCGACCACAAGGAGACGTTAAACTGTATGGTGGCCACAAGGAGACGTTATACTGTATGGGGGCGACCACAAGGAGACGTTAAACTGTATGGGGGCCACAAGGAGAATTTATACTGTATGGGGGCGACCACAAGGAGACCTTATACTGTGTGGGGGCAGCCACAAGGGGCTGTGTGTGGTAGTGTAGGGACGCCTCCTACGATCCATGTAACTGGGGTAAGATCCTATTTGGGTAATTAGTGCAGGTAGTCTTCTTTGGGAGATTTTAAAGAAGAGGACAGGGCTCCCATGGGCTAGAAGTGACAACTGGTGTGCGGGGGGTCATTCTGTGGTGCTGTCACTCTCTACCCCCAAAGTTGCAGTACATGAGGAAGCTGACTTCAAATAGAAAGTTCTCCTACCCCTATATATCACCCCCATGGACAGTTGGATTACCTGAAGGAGTAGTGGAATTGCCAGAGGTTATGTTAGCAGTTAGTAGTGGGCTGTCAGAGGACGACACCTCTGAAAACACCATCAATGTAAACCATCAGTCTACCGGAGCCCAGTACACACGATATATTCAGATATACACATCATGTATGTACACAGTGATATGCATATCACATCACAGGTAGTTAACCTGTGACACTGGAGTGAAGACACGTGTTGGTGACATATTAAAGGGAGTCTCACCACAAATGTCCATTATATAACATTAACACCATTTTGTCCATAACAGTCCCCATATTAAAATGCTTCTTACCACATTTCGGTCCGTTGCAGAGTTGGGCTAAAAAACACTTTTATTTGATATGATATGCAAATGAGGGTCTGAAGGTGCCCAGGGGCTGCGTTCCAATGGTCGGTGCCCAGGCCCCTCGCTGATTTTCAGATTCAACCACTCCCCTTTCACCCCTTTGGCCCGCCCTTTGTTAGACTGACCACCTCCTTCCTCCGTTCTGAAATCTCCCGCCTGCGCCGATGAACGGGATGTCCGTGCCTTCGCACTGTATGACCCATTATGGGCAGAGGCATCAGAGTTTCGAGTGCGCATGCACCAGTCCGTATGTCACGTTCCAGCCGGCGCCGCATCAGAGGGCTGTCATCAGTGAAGGCGGGGGATTTCAGAATAGAGTACGGAGGTGATCAGCCAAACAAAGGGCGGGTGAAAGGGGAGTGGTTGGATAGGAAAATTAGCGAGGGGCCTGGGCACAGGCCATTGGAACACCGCCTCCGGGCACCTTCAGACCCTCATTTGCATATCAAATAAAAGTGTTTTTTAGCCCAACTCTGCAACGGACCGAAATATGGTAAGAAGCATTTTGATATGGGGACTGTTATGGACAAAATGGTGTTAATGTTATATAATGGAAATGGACATTTGTGGTGAAAGACTCCCTTTAATGTTTGTACAAAGTCTTGGTAATGTTCCAGTAGATGGCAGCAAGATCACTTACTGCTTTATATGTTAGCTGCCCCATGGGTCAGAGAAAAGTCTATTTGTTATGAGTTGTAGGCATGTCACTCAAGCTTCTGCACTGATGAGGGGGGACGGAGACTAGCGGGGCGGTGGCGGGGCCAAGCGATGCAGAGCGAGGAGGAGGCAGAGCCGAGCAGGACGGAGGCAGAGCCAAGTGAGGCAGAGCAGAGCGAGGGGTAGGCAGAGCGAGGAGGAGGCAGAGCCGAGGAGCAAAACGGAGGCAGAGACGAGCGAAGCAGAGCAAGACGAGAGGCAACGGAGGTGGAGCATAGCAAGATGAGAGAAAATGGAGGTGGAGCAGAGCAAGATGAGAGGCGGCGGTGAAGCACCAGATTTGTGCGGAAGTGTATGACAGGTTTATTTATGACAAGTCTCGTGCTCAGACCCTCCCTCCAGTGCACTTGTGGCCATGTCCAGCCCTCCGCATGCTTGTAGTAATGCAGGAGGCATATTGCCCAACCCTATCTCAGCCCGGCTACTTGCCCGAAGCAGGGCTAAGCTTCTGAAGAAACTACACGCCCGGAACTGCATGTCCCGGGCGTCAGGCGATACGATTTCCACACCCCTTTATAGTGTCCATAATCTGTGGTGTTCTGTAACCAATACTGTAGAACATCTGCAAGCAGTGTCTGTACTACAAATTCCAATAATCTGGGCCACATCTAGTGTCCATAATCTGTGGGGTTCTGTAACCATTACTGTACAACATATGCAAACAGTGTGTGTATTACAAATTCCAATGATCTGGGCCACATCTAGTGTCCCCCTCTGTACTGCTGTCCTCGCTTGGCTTGCCACCTTCCCAGGTTGGGTCAGTGATGTCATGGTCCACCACCCCCTCTTGCACTTCCTCACTTGGATCATCCTCCAGACTTGTGCTGTTCACCCAACAAGACCCTCACTTATTGATAACTGTGTCTCATCCGCATCATCCACCTCATGAAACACTAATTGCCATTTCCCACCATCATCTTATTCTGGCTGTAGATGCTGAAGAGTTTGGAAATCATTGCACAAGATCTCCTCATGTCCCTTTTCAGGGAGGGTCAGCTCACCTGCAGGCCCTCACCTACAATATTTGAGAGGGTCAGCTCACCTGCAGGCCCTCACCTACAATATTTGAGAGGGTCAGCTCACCTGCAGGCCTTCACCTACAATATTTGAGAGGGTCAGCTCACCTGCAGGCCCTCAACTACAATATTTTGCAGGGTCAGCCCACCTGCATGCCCTCAACCACAATATTTTACAGGGTCAGCTCAGCAGCGGGCCCTCACCTACAATATTTTAGAGGGTCAGCTCACCTGCAGGCCCTCACCTACAATATTTTAGAGGGTCAACTCACCTGTAGGCCCTCACCTACAATATTTTAGAGGGTCAGCTCACCTGCAGGCCCTCACCTACAATATTTCACAGATGAGCTCACCTGCAGGCCCTCAACTACAATATTTTACAGGGTCAGCTCAGCAGAAGGCCCTTAACTACAATATTTTATAGGGTCAGCTAAGCAGCAGGCCCTCACGTACAATATTTTACAGGGTCAGCACAGCAGCAGGCACTCGCCCATCATTTTTTCAATGGTCAGCTAAGCAGCAGGCACTCGCCCATCATTTTTTGCAGTGCTCAGCAGCAGGCCCTTGCCCCTAATGTTTTAGAGGGTCACCAGAAGGCCCTTGCTCCAAATGTTTTTGAGGGTCACCAGCAGGCCACCAATCATAATTTTTCAAGCATGTGTATGAGGCCCACCTTTATGTGTAATAAAGGGTGTATTGGAGTGCCGGTTCCTTGTAATTTTTGGCAGCCCTTTCACTTAGTGCATAGGCTTTATGAGTGTAGGAGTCCCACTACCTGAACAATTGTACCACAATGTGAATGAGGCCCTCCTTCATGGTGCTCTAGTGTGGGAGGGAAACCCCACACCGAACATAGCAGGGAAAGGGAAAAGGAAATAAGGCCTGAAAACTATAGAATGAAGATGGACACCTTCTAGTAAAAACCCTAATGAAAGCCCTGACTGACTACTTGTATGAACAGACCCCAGAGGTAGGTGAGTTCATACACAGGAATACCTAGAGTCCTATATAACCCTAAAGGAGCCTGGTACTAATGACAGGAAAGAGACATCCTGTTCCTCCAAAAGGAAGGATGAACGAGAGTCTCTCTAAGGCCTAACACAAAACAACAAAGACAAGCCCACTCCTACTAAGAGGGGAGGAACAGGGTGGTTAGTCCCATTCCTATTGCCAACCATACCTCAATTGCTGGTGTACAGAACATACATGAACATAGCACAACATAACAATCCAAACAATTGCAGATACTCCCATGTCTGGGATACTGCAGGAGCGGGAGAGTAAAACAAGAAAATTCATAGAAACCTAACCAGCAGACAAGAAGTAAATCCTGAAACAGGTTGAGGTCAATACACAAGAAGGCTTAACAGAAATTCTGACCACACCGAACAACAGCAGTCAAAACAAAAATCAAGACACTAACGAGCAGTAAGTGCCTGACTTAAATCCCCACCTAGCTCTGGGACAGGACGCAGAGCCAGGGACCTAATTGACTCGGCTTCCATATTCACTGATAGGTGAACCAGCTATTTAACTGGTAGGCCTACCAACCCTCCTGGAACAGCTATGCAAAGGAAGATGGATTGGTAAGTTTCTGACATTTACACATATATTTCACTGAAGCATTGTAACGGCCACACACACACAGGGGGAAGGATAGGGACCACTGCGCTCCACCCTCACCCCTGGCCCTGCCTACTTGCCTCACTAGTCCTGATGACAGGGGACAACTGGACGACAGTCCCTTACTTAGGATATGTGCAGGGAAGACAGACAAGACAAAATGCGGAACGTGAACGGACCGGGTCAGAACCAAGAGAGCTACGCAGTACAAAGGGTTAAGCAAAGAATGGTCAGGAGAAGCCGGGGTCAAATACCAGGAGAGTAGAGAAGTACCAGAGGAGTTCGCAAAGAGTGGTCAGGTGGGAGCCGAGGTCACAATACCAGGAGGGATGCGCAGTACAGGAGAACCAGGCAAAGGATCGTCAGGGAACAAGATCAGGTGAGTATTCAGATGTCCAACAAATAGCCAGGAACCTAGAATTAACAGGCAACCTGTGGTCAGCAGGCTGCCTGTATTTATAGTGAGGTTTGAGGGTCATGTGACGGGACCAGCGTCACATGACCGACAGACAAGTCGAGCACCAAGTGATCAGCTCGGCGCTCAAGGCAGACCTAGGAACAGGGAGCATGCCAGCTAGTAAAGCCGCCCTGGGAACGAGGCCAAACACAGATCCTCTCTCTGATGGGAGACCGAGTGCGCCTTTGGCACCCCGTGACAAGCATCTTTGCAGAATAAATGTATGTTTCTGACTGCCACTGTTATGGTAATGGATGTGGAACCACTGTGTCAACCAATAGCTTTAACTTTAGGAAACTCCTAAGATCAATATCCGGGAATTCTCCCGGTTTTCACAGGGATTTGGACATCTCTGTTGGGGAACCAAAAGACTGCTATCTCCTGGAGTAGTCTCTGTGTGATTAAAAGCTGACCCATGGAGGATAGAGGCACTGGTGCAAGGCACCAAGGGGTCAGGCAAAATCATAGTCAGGGACAAGCCGAGGTCAGGGCTAGCAGAGAACATACATAACAGTAAATGATCCAAGGTCAGGGCAGGCAGCAAAGGGTCAATACACACATCAGGAACAGGTCAGGTCAGGCAGCAGAGATTCAGAATTGAGTAAACAGACAGACGTCAGTACACGGGCACACAATAGACCTTTGAAGGAACTTAGCAATCTATGGAACCTATTACTGAGGTACCATCCCACTTAAGTAGCCAAGATAGGTCACTTTTTGTTAATTTTTAAAAATGTTTGCTCTTTCTCTCCCCCCTTTCCCCTCCTTAGGTTCTTGAATGCAATGACACTAATGGCAAATAATGTCTGACACTGACATATACATATGGTGTGGGGATCCGCTCTGGTAGGCTGTGGTAGCGAGTGCAGTATAGAGGCAACACAGACAGGTCTTGGTGTTAAACGGTGCTTTCTTTATTCACACGGTGAACACAAGTGAAAAGGCAGTGCAGTTCATAGGGAGGGTGGTCACACACAATGGCAAAACAATAGTTCAGTCCCAAACCAGCTGCAGGCTACTTGAGGCCTGGTTCCATCACATTAAGAAAAGTCTATTCATAGCCAGGAGTAATGTCACCTCTTTCTCCTTGGGGAAGCAAGCCCCTGGGTCCGGCTTCTAGCCACGGAATACGGATCCCTCCTGGCTTCAGCTGGGGTTCCCCGCACAGTCCTTTACAGGCCTCAGTACACAGCCCAGCTCACCTTCACCTCTCACTCTACAGCAAGAGAACAAAAGCTTCCACACCACACCCTTGCTGCTGGTCGGGTTTTAAACCCTCCCCTGCAAACCTGGCCTGGACCGTGGGGAGACAGGCACCCACCCGCATATCTGCCTGCTCCCAGTAAGAGCCGGCCCGGATCCGCTGTGTTAACAGCATAACCGCTGCAAAACACACTTTTCCGGCTCTTACTCCACCGGGACCAGGACCCCCGGTGGCACGTACCTACCGTCTATTACCACCCCAGGTACTCTCCTACATATCTCCCTCCTTTGTTCAACCCTGCAGGGTTGCACACCCTGTTCAATCCTGAGAGGTTGGACACATGTACAGCAGGGTACCCGGGACAGGGCATCTGCATTCCCCTGTAAGCGGCCTGCTCTGTGCTCGACACAGAATTTAAAATTCTTGAGGGACTGGCTCTCTCCACTGGCTCATCCACTGGAGAGGGGAATGATCAGTCACCAGACGGAACCTTCTCCCTAACAGATAGTATCTAAGGGACTCGAGGGCCCACTTGATGGCCAGGCATTCTCTCTCTACCACGCTGTACCTGGTTTCCACTGGAGTGAGCTTGCGACTCAGGAAGACAACGGGGTGTTCTTCCCCATTGACTTCCTGAGAGAGTACTGCTCCTAGGCCTACTCCAGAGGCGTCCGTCTGAACAACAAATTCCCGTGTGAAGTCGGGTGTCACCAAAATCGGCGACCCACACAGAGCCGACTTCAAACGGGAGAACGCCTCTTCCGCCTGCTCATCCCAGCGGACCATTACCGTCTTCCTCCCCTTCAAGAGTCTTGTCAACGGGGCCGCTACCGTGGCAAAGTTGGGGATAAAGCGCATGTAATACCCTATCATGCCTAGGAACGAACGTACTTGCTTCGTGGTAAGAGGTCTGGGCCAGCTCTTGATCGCCTCAACCTTGTCTACCTGGGGTTTGACAACTCCCCGCCCAATCACGTATCCCAGGTACCGAACTTCCTCAAACCCGATCAAACACTTTTTTGGGTTGGCCGTCAGTCCAGCTTTTCTAAGTGAATCAACTACGGCCTGCACCTTGGGCAGGTGACTCTCCCAGTCCTGGCTAAACACAATGATGTCGTCCAGATATGCCGAAGCATATGGACGATGGGGCCGTAGGATGATGTCCATCAATCGCTGGAAGGTGGCTGGAGCGCCATGTAGGCCAAAGGGCAAAACTCGGTACTGAAACAACCCCTCGGGGGTGACAAAGGCCGTCTTCTCCTTTGCCGCCTCCATGATAGGCACCTGCCAGTACCCTTTTGTAAGGTCGAGGACCGAGAAATAGCGAGCTTTCCCTAGCCGTTCTATGAACTAGGAATGGCGCCACCACTTCTGCCCACTGTTCCGACGGTAAGTTCTCCTGTTCCGCGGTCCTCTCGAACACCATCAGGAAGGCCTCTACATCATCCTCCGGAGCCATTTTCCTTAATGCAGACCGGACTTTATCCCTGGGAGCTGGCGGCGAAGGAGTCACTGCCGGTGGGGTCTCTCGCTGGGATGCACTCAGAGCCTCTTGCATAAGCGCCAACTGTTGTACCAGCAAACCGTTTGTTTGTTGCTGTTGTGCATTGCTCTGCACCAACTGCTTAACCATCTTCTCCATTTTGTCAGGGATGACCAAGCTTGCTGGTTTAATGTATGACATGCAGCCGTGCACCACCTGGATAAATATTCTTTGCCAGCCTCACTGCAGTATGCCCGCTGCAAGCCACCAATTGTGGGGATCCGCTCTGGTAGGCAGTGGTAGCGAGTGCAGTATAGAGGCAACACAGACAGGTCTTGGTGTTAAACGGTGCTTTCTTTATTCACACGGTGAACACAAGTGAAAAGGCAGTGCAGTTCATAGGGAGGGTGGTCATACACAATGGCAAAACAATAGTTCAGTCCCAAACCAGCTGCAGGCTACTTGGTTCCATCACATCAAGAAAAGTCTATTCAAAGCCAGGAGTAATGTCACCTCTTTCTCCTTGGGGAAGCAAGCCCCTGGGTCTGGCTTCTAGCCACGGAATACGGATCCCTCCTGGCTTCAGCTGGGGTTCCCCGCACAGTCCTTTACAGGCCTCAGTACAGCCCAGCTCACCTTCACCTCTCACTCTCACAGCAAGAGAACAAAAGCTTCCACACCACACCCTTGCTGCTGGTCGGGTTTTAAACCCTCCCCTGCAAACCTGGCCTGGACCGTGGGGAGACAGGCACCCACCCGCATATCTGCCTGCTCCCAGTAAGAGCCGGCCCGGATCCGCTGTGTTAACAGCATAACCGCTGCAAAACACACTTTTGCGGCTCTTACTCCACCGGGACCAGGACCCCCCGGTGGCACGTACCTACCGTCTATTACCACCCCAGGTACTCTCCTACAATGGGTAAACACATGGTTGATGGTATTAACAAACAGCATTAAAACAGTTTAAAAGCACACTATGCCGTTGTATGTGTTATGCTTTTTCATGTTCTAAAGCTTTAAAAAGTGTCCCATATCGGATCAGATGGTGTTTAAACACACACAGTGTTATGGGAAAATAGCAGTAGTAGTAGCTTGTTGTTACTAAGCATCCAAAAATGATGCCTCAATGGGGCCAGATCCCTGCCCCTGTTTATACACACACACATGTTATTGTCAGAAGAAAGAGTGTCTTGTTCTGCACAAACATCTAAATCCATGCCCTAAAAGGGGCAGATTGTATATTTATTCATGCATAAGTGTTAATTAGCAGAAGAAAGAGTTATAACATATCTTTTGGAATTATGGCCAAAAAGTTCAACCTTGGTTTCATCAGACCACAACACCTTTTCCCACATGCCTTTGGGAGACTTCAAATGTGTCTTTACAAAATGTAGCCTGGCTTGGATCTTTTTCTTCGTAAGAAAAGGCTTTCGTCTTGCCACTCTACCCCATAGCCCAGACATATGAAGAATACGGGAGATTGTTGTCGCACGTACCAAACAGCCAGTACTTGCCAGATATTCCTGCAGCTCCTTTAATGTAGCTTTAGGTCTCTTGGTAGCCTCCCAGACCAGTTTTCTTATCGTCTTTTCATAAATTTTGGAGGGACGTCCAGTTCTTGGTAATGTCACTGTTGTGCCATATTTTCTTCACTTGTTGATGACTGTCTTCACTGTGTTCCATGGTATATCTAATGCCTTGGAAGTTCTGTACCCTTCTCCTGACTGATACCTTTTAACAATGAAATCCCTCTGATGCTTTGGAAGCTCTCTGTGGACCATAGCTTTTGTTGTGGGATACGACTAAGAAAATTTCAGGAAAGACCAACTAGAGCAGCTGAACTTTAAATGATGGCAGGTGTATGCTAACTCTTATTTAACATGAATTTGAATGTGATTGCTTAATTCTGAACACAGCTACATCCCTAGTTATAAAGGGTGTGCACACTTATGCAAATTAGTTTTTTTTCCTTCCCCCCACCTAAACGATTTCAGTTTGTTTTTTAATTGAGTAGTACAGTTTATAGGTCACATTAAAGGTGGAAAAAGTTCTGAAATTATTTATCTTTGTCTCATTTTTTTTTACAGCACAGAAACCTGACATTTTTACAGGGGTGGGTAGACGTTTTATATCCACTGTATCTATACCTTTTTCATTTTGACAAAAGTCATGTTTTGGTCACTGTCAACTTTGTCCTTTTGAGTGTCAAAACAACCGCTGCCATGCTGAAAGCCTTATCTGAGATGAAACTTGAGGCTGGGCAAGAAAGAAAAGACAGAGCATACTGGATCAGTTCAGGCTGCTGTTCCAGTCTGCCTTCCCAGAGGTCCATGACATCAGGAAAACTGTACGTGGCAGAGAAAGCTCAGATAGTACTGAACTTGACTGTTAAAGGAGTAGGCCTCCATTTGTTGATTTGTGTCAGCCTGGTGCAGCACTTGATTGAATTGCTTTATCATGCTGATGATACTAAAGTGGCTGCTGCAGCTTCTGCTGATTGTGGTAGTGGAGACAGCAGCAGGTGGGTCACTCTATGGGTGGCGAAGATAGGCCTCACACTAACGGATGTCTGTTCAGCAAGCTGCGTACACAGTGTTTCCTGGTAATAAAGTAATTTGCCCTCCCTTTCAGCAAGAGGAAAACCTTCCCCCATTTTGCTTTGATAGCGCAAGTCTAAAAGCATAACTATCCAGTGGCCATTCTGGCCAGGGTGACTCAGGGCCCAGTTCTTTACAGCTCCACCACCCCATTGAGATGATTGGTCATCGTGGTTTTTGTCAACACATCATCAACCTCTTCTTGCGCCTCAAATACCAACTCGTCCTCCTCAAGTAGCAGTTCCTCATCCTGCTCCTCCATGGAAATTTTTTCTTGTGGGTCCCCAACAGCTACATGGCAGTCAGCAAGATTCTTAAGCTGTTTTCCTTCTGCTGTTGTTTCTTGCTGCATCAGCATGAGATAAATATCATGAGGATGACATAATTTATGCCGCAATTGTCCCTACTGAAACATTTTGTGGCCTCTTAGAAGGGCTTCAGTACACGACAAGCATCTCCGATGAGCTACCACTGCCTGACCTTGAAACAACACATGTTCCCTGCTGAGGTGGTCTGGTGTATGACAAAATCATTTGCTGCTTTACGCTGCTCCTACAGAGGCCCTACCATCAGTGGAAATCCAGTGAGTTGGAGCATCACGGATTAAGAAGTGTAATGGCCATTCCGTCGCTGAAAGTCCATAAGGGCGTTACTTGCCACATAAAATTGGCTGTAAATCAAGGACAGTCTCCTGGACTATGACAGCACCTAAGCAAGCCAGTGTACTTTTTCAAAAAGTATTGCACAACTAGGTTTATAACGATGCCATGCATTAAGCATGTGTTATTTTAAACAAATACAGAATGACCACAATGTTCCAGCCACTGTCACTGACCATCTTGCCATGTTGGAGTTAGTAGTGAGACATCCAGTGGGTTGTTTACTGTTTGATGCACTTTAGCAAGTGACTGGCTGTGTGGCTACTCCAGCCCAGGCCAATCAGCTCTAACAATGCATGACAACACTTCACTTTGCACATGTTTTAAGAGGAAGGGGAAATGGGAGCAATGTTCTACCCTGCTGCCTTTGGGGAAGGGAGGATGACCGTGGAGGAGAACTTGGAGGAGGCAGATAAGCACCTAGTCTGGGAACCAGAGAAACAGAAACATGGAGGTGTCAAAAGGAGCTGGCCTTCTTGTTGCGGTGCTGTCTCACCGCAAAAAGCATTGACCCAATGGGCCATGAAAGACATGTACTATCCCTGCCTGTAACAGCTTCTCTAGGTGTACATAGTGGCAGGCCCCATTAGGGGTGGTCACTGAACACAGACAGGATGCAAATATAGCTGAAAAGTTTCTCTGGGGTTGCAAGGAGGAAAAGCAGGAGGCATGCTCTTACCCCTGGCTCCAATGCAGGGTGTGAGACTCAGAAGTAACTTCCATGTAATTCTGCTGTGACTGAGAGGAGTATTGAGCTATCCAGTCCACAATCTCATCCTCTTTGTTCTCAATAATACCCCTCTCATAAGCCCAGGAAAAGTGAGGGTTACTGCTACTACTGCTGGATGGATGACTGGAGCTGCTACTATCCACATTCTGAATCTGGAAGAAGGAGGCATGGGTTATTTGTTTTGCACTGAAAATTCACAGGTTTGGTACACACAGATTATTAAAAGTTTCTAGCTAAATTGCAAAATTGTTTTTTTTAGAATTTATAGACAGAGGTGCAATTAAATGTCCCAAATCCATCCCCTTCCACAAACACACTGCACACTGGTGTTAGCAATTTACAATAATAATGCAGTCCTTGCAGTGAAACATGTTTGAACTACATGATACTAATTAGACATAACAGGCACTCTATCATTTAGAACTGCATCGAGTGTCTGTACACATAATGTAATAGAAATTGTGTATAGATTATGTATATTTTTGTATGTGACTATCCTCCTAGGCTCTCAATATCACAGATATGGGTATAATATAATAAAGGGTAGCTGCCAAAGCATTAATTATATGAAACATTATATAGATTAATGCATAAAACTACACTTATCAATAGAACAATTTTTATAAGACAGTAGATATTAATAATGTTAAAAAGAGAAAGAATATACATGAAAGAAAAAATATATAAAAATATTGAAAATTAAAAAAATTGATAAATACAAAAATTATGTAAATATTCCAGAACAATACATTTATATCCTTTTATGATTCAATTTAGTTCAGTGTCTTCATATTTGATAAATGAGTATATTCGTTATCAAGTTGACCCAAAGAAGTAAAATTATTTAGTGTCCCGTTATTGTGAGGATAAAATAGTGAGAAAGTATATATATATATATCTATCTATATATATATATATATATATATATACATATATATATATATATATATCAAAGTGAAAAAAATATAGAAAAAGTAAAATATGATAAAATATAAAAGTAAAGAGTTGTGTATGAATATGGATATATAATAAATATAATTAATATTGATGATAGAGATAGACTGGTGATGTTGCCGTATTTATCAATAATTAGTGTGTACGTCTGGTTATTACTTGATTGAGATCTGGAATTGACTCCTTTATATTAGGATATATTGTTAGTACTGAGATCAGTATTTGTATCAAATTGTGTCAATACCGCGCTGTTAGCTACTATGTAGCTCAGTTACCGTACTGACGTCTGTGTTGTAATTCTCACCGACCGAGTGCTTTCATTCATTCAGCGGCATGCTGATACTGTTCCTGAGGTTGGCGTCGCACGTGGCGTCCCACGTGTTGGCGCACTTTCCCTCCGGGCTGTTTGAATTGCCAGGCTGTTTAGATTCTGATTGCAGTTGTGGATTGTAGGAATCTTACCCCACACTGTGTTCCACGGTTAGCGGTATTACATAGCTGACAGTATTATTTCCTTTAGTGGATTTTCTTTGTTGTGTACAGTGTGAACTTTTAGTATATAAGAAGCTTCTTTAGAATTACATTTATGTATTCCTCAGGCGTGTTTCGGAGCTTACACGCTCGTTCTTCAGTGGTACATGAAAGTAATCTATAGTGGGGTCCTTTAAAAGCTTGTGCCTTCTGGCGGGAATCATTTAAGGAAGTTGCCTGGAAAATCTGGGATGGCATTAATTCCTGGAACATTTAAAAGAGTTGCCTAAAAAATTCTGGGATGGATTGATCCGGGACTATATCTTTATTGCAAACATGTTGTAAATTACATGTATATTATATCTGATGATTGGCAACAATATAAAAACAAATCTAGTATATAAAAATACATAGCCAATATGTATGTGGTGGCATATATCAAAGAATATGTATAACAAGAAGAATAAAACGAATAGATGCATGGAATTTTATGTGCTATTTGTCCAAAAATTCGCTGTTGCGTTTACAATACATTTTTTTAAATCAATGTTTTAGTATTTATATGGGCAAATATTCAATTTCAAGAGCGGAATAAGATAATGAGATGAAGTAATGTAGTATAGTAAGATATGGCTCTATCCATATTATATTTATTCAGGGTCATTCCTCTTATTTTTTTTATATATGTTTATTAGTTGTCTAAAAAGGGGGACTTTGTATTTTCTACTTCTTGTTCATTTGTTTTCTTATAGTGATAACATTATATTCTTTCTCTTTTTAATCTTATTAATATCTACTGTCTTATTAAAATTGTGCTATTAATAATTGTAGTTTTATGAAATAATCTATATAATATTTCATATAGTTAATTGCTGTGGCAGATACCCTTTATTATATTATACCCATATCTGTGATATTGAGAGTCCAGTAGGGTAGTCACATACAAAAATCTACATCTATACACTATTTCTATATCATTATATGTACAGACAATCGATGTACTTCTAAATGATAGAGTGCCTGTTATATCTAATAAGTATCATATTTATTTTGTGAGATTTTTCAGGGAAACCTTTCCAACAGAGCATCGTATCCATTTGCCACGACAGGTGAGCCACCACACACTTCTTTATTTCTTCGTCATTTTACCCTGCAGGTGCTGCTCCGTGAAGTGTCAATATGTATTGAGGATAAATGCAGAAGAGTGGAAACATATATTTTTGAAGATGACAACCACGTACAAAATACATCACACAAGTCCAAAACAGAAGTATTCAGAGAATTAGAAAACTTGTTACACAAACAGTGAAGACAATAATGTGAAATTAGATCACTAAACCAATACCTAAATAACGACCAAATACCTAAAGGTTTCAGACTAATCAAAAACTCAGCACAAGACCTATATGATAAAGATTTTAATGCAGAATGGAATACATTCCTCAAAAAACAATCAATTACATTGATACAAATGGTAATAAAAAGAAGAAATAAATTAATTGAATTCATATTAGACGGAATCGAATATATATTGTCATGTAATTATTTCTTCTATGGTACAGATTTTTATATACTGAAAATGGTAACCGCCATGGACACCAGATTCTCCCCCAGCTATGCAAACCTATTTATGGCACAATGGGAAGAAGATATCATCGAACCTAAGCTGGGGGAGAATCTGATGCTCTGGCGCAGATACATAGACGACATTATCCTAATCTGGCAAGACACAGAAGAACAATTACAATTATTCATAAAAAAAATAAATAACATTAATAGAAATTTAAATTTTACAGTAGACACAAGTAGAAAACAAGTAGACTTCCTAGACATTTTGAACCAAAAGGTGTGCCTAATGGTATTATGTGGGATCTGTGGATGGCACTGTTATGGGGGGGTCTGTGGATGGCATTATTAGGGGGGTCTGTGGATGGCACTGTTATGGGGGTCTGTAGATAGCACTGTTATTGGGGACGGTGGATGGCACTGTTATTGGGGACTGTAGATAGCACTGTTATGGGGGACTGTGGCTGGCACTGTTATTGGAGACTGTGGCTGGCACTGTTATTGGGGACTGTGGCTGGCACGGTTATGGGGGTCTGTGGCTGGCACTGTTATGGGGGTCTGTGGATGGCACTGTTATTGGGGACTGTGGCTGGCACTGTTATTGGGGACTGTGGCTGGCACTGTTATTGGGGACTGTGGCTGGAACTGTTATTGGGGACTGTGTCTGGAACTGTTATTGGGGACTGTGGCTGGCACTGTTATTGGGGACTGTGGCTGGCACTGTTATTGGGGACTGTGGCTGGCACTGTTATTGGGGACTGTGGCTGGCACTGTTATTGGGGACTGTGGATGGCACTGTTATGGGGGTCTGTGGATGACGCTGCTATAAGGGGGATCTGTTGATGACACAAAAATAGCATTTTATGCTATGTGTCATCCACAGACCCCATAACATGCCATCCACAAATCCCCATAACAGTGCCATCCACAGAATGACCCCCCCAATAGTGTGTATGACCCCCAATAGGGAGGAGGGGCCGGCATCTAGCTCTGTAATTACAGTGGGCCTGGTGCAGTCACTGTATCCTGATACACCGGGCCCGCTCACTGTAGGAAACCCTAACTGTAGGGCATGGTGTAGGCTGATTAAGTTAACAGTAGTCTCTTATCCAGGCTTTACTTACTGTACTACTGTAACTTTCCGGCAGGCATCAGGCAGAAGGCAGGAGGCTGGGCCGGCGGGTGAGCGCTGACAACGTTACTCACTATGTTCCGCGCTAGGATTGCCGTATTCTATGTGTGGTAAAATATCGTATTTTTCACCCTATAAGATGTACCCCCTTACCACCACCCCAAAGTGGGGGAAAAATGTCAGTGCATCTTATGGGGTGAATACTCATTAGTACAAGAGGACTGGGGAGTGGTGAATGCAGCTCTCCCTGTGTGGGCTCTGTACTCACCTCTTCCTATTCTTCGGCTGCCGGCTGCTGCACTCTCGCTTTGCGACATCGGGTCACAGCACAGCTCGGCAGATAGAGCAGGAAGAGCAATGGATACCAGGAGCGGCGGCGGCAGCAGCATCCAGAACAGGAGAGGCGAGTTGATTTTTTTTTTTGTGTCTAATCTGAGGTCTGATTGAGGGTTTTATTAACATATTAACATGTGGGACAGTTCTGAGGTATGATTGGGGGTCCTATTATTAACATTGGGGGTCTAAGCTGAGGTCGGATTGAGGGTCTAATTAACTTGGGTATCCGATCTAAGGTCTGATTCGGGGTCTTAAAAACATTGGTGGTGTGATCTGAAGTCTGATTAACATTGGGGGTCTGAATGGGGCTCTGAGCTGAGATCTGATTAACATTAGTGGTCTGACAGGGGCTCTGAGACGCACGCCAACGGCCATGGGTCCCTTAAAGCAAATGTTTTTCATGACGCCAGTTGCAGTGAAGCAAGAAGGGCACAGGGCCCCTTTTAGTGATGGAGTAGATGGTGAGACAAGAAATAAATATGCACAGTGTTTAGGACTAGAGTTGAGCGAACACCTGGAAGTTTGGGTTCGCCGGGTTCGTCCGAACTTCATCGCAAAGTTCGAACTTGACCCCGAACCCGAACCGCATTGAAGTCAATGGGGACCCGAACTTTGGGGCACTAAAATGGCTCTAAAAGAGTCATGGAAAGGGCTAGAGGGCTGCAAAATGCAGCAAAATGTGGGTAAGAGCAGGACAAGTGCCCTGCAAACAAATGTAGATAAGGAAATGACTTAAAATAAAATAAATAAAAATTTAAAATAATAATGAACTAGGAGGAAGAGGTCCATATGGAGTGGGAGGTTGAGGAGGTGGTGTAGGTGGAAGTGGCAGTGTAGGTGGAAGTGGCGGTTGAAGAGGTAGCCAACACTTTTTTATTTTTTATTTAAGTTGGGTAGACCACAAAACATTGTGGAATATATAAAATAAAACAAAGAGAAAGTGTGCTGGAGTATAACAATGGCTGTGTGAGGCCGGTATACATGTCTATTCTGCACAAGGTATGGACAAGTCCTGTGGGATCGATGCCTGGTTAATTTTAATGAACGTGAGCTTGTCCACATTGGCTGTGGACAGGCGGCTGCGCTTGTCTGTGATAACGCCCCCTGCCGTGCTAAACACACTTTCAGACAATACACTGGCTGCAGGGCAGGCTAGCACCTCCAAGGCGTAAAGGGCAAGCTCAGGCCATGTGCCCAATTTGGAGACCCAGAAGTTGAATGGGGCGGGCCTATCAGCCAGTACATGTAGGCATGTGCACACATACTATTTCACCATGATGCTGGAATGCAGCCTCCTGCTAAGTTGTTCCAAATCAGCTGGTGGTGCTGGTTATTGTGGCGTGCTGACAAAGCTTTTTCACATTTCGGCCATGCTAACCCTGCCTTCTGAGGTGCTGGCGGTGCCCCAGCTGCGTTAGCGACTTCTTCCTCCTCCTCTGCCTTCGCCTTGTGCTTCCACTGAGGCCCTGGTGTCAGGTAGGAATTCCATCAGCAGCGTGTCTACTAGCATGCGCTTGTAAGGGGTATAAATCACCCAACAATCTAAACGCTGCCAAATTTACAGAATATATTTCCCAGTCAGGTATGCAGTGCAACAGGAACCCACCCTCTGAGCCACTTGTGAATGACTGAACTGATAACCATGGAAATGATCCCTCTTCCCCCTCCTCCTGTACCACATCTTCTTCCATAATCGCCCGAAGGAGACATAGGAGTGGGATAGTAACGCTGAGAACAGCATAATCGGCACTAGCCATGTTGGTGGAGTACTCGAAGCAGTGCAACAAGGCACACAGGTCTCGCATGGAGGCCCACTCAGTGGCGGTGAAGTGGTGCTGTTGCGCAGAGTGGCTCACCCAGCTAAAACTCCACTATCGCCTGCTGCTGCTCGCACAGTCTGTCCAGCAAGTGCAAGGTGGAGTTCCATCTTGTGGGCACATCGCATATGAAGCGGTGAGCGGAAAGGCCGAAGTTACGCTGCAGTGCAGAGAGGCAAACAGCAGCAGGGTGAGAATGCCGAAAGCGCTCACAGATGGCCCACACTTTCTGCAGTTCTGATATATCGGGGTAGTTTTTCAGGAATTTCTGCACCACCAAATTCAGCACATGCGCCAGACAAGGGACGTGCATCAAACCAGCTAGGCCCAGAGCTGCTAAGATGTTTTTGGCTATTATCGCACACCACCAGGCCGGGCTTGAGGTTCAGTGGCACCAACCACTCATTGGTCTGTTGTTCCATGCACGTCCATAGCTCCTGCACGGTGTGGGGTTTGTCCCCCAAACAGATGAGATTCCAAACTGCCTGCT
This sequence comes from Bufotes viridis, assembly GCA_033119425.1. Taxonomy (NCBI): domain Eukaryota; kingdom Metazoa; phylum Chordata; class Amphibia; order Anura; family Bufonidae; genus Bufotes; species Bufotes viridis. The sequence continues at coordinate 443,277,752 of CM065591.1, forward strand.
GTCGTTTCCCCCTGGCTGTGCTGAAGTTGGTGGTGAAGGTGTTACGCTGAGCGGATGACGAGGTAGTAGAGCAAGAAGAGGAGTAGGAGGAGGAGGCAACAGGAGGCAAAGAGAAATGCCCTGTAATCCTCGGTGGTGGACGGACATGCGCCAAACAGCCAGGGGCGTACATATAGGGGTCGCAGGGGTCGCAGTTGCGACCGGGCCCGGCTCTCCAGGGGGCCCGGCCGCCTGCGGACCCCTGACCCAGGCCCTGCAGCTGCGGGCAAAGTAAATGAGAGAGTCCTCCGGGCCCGGCTCCATCATCCCGCGAGACCTGCGAACTGCCTGCGGCAGGTCTCGCGGGAACATGCGCGCGCGAACTCACGTGGGCGGCGCCAGCAGCAGACGGGACCAGAGCAGGGAGGAGAGACGCCTGAGACGAGCCGGGAGTCACTGCCAGCAGGAGCCTTGCCCAGTACCGCCCAGCCCCAGCCGGTAAGAAAAGTGTACGGCGCCTGGCTGCAGGACTAATTTCTTCTTGTGCAGTTGTGCTGCTCTGTGCTCGTTGATCGGGGTGGGGGGGTCATGTGTGTGTTAATGTGGCGGTTTTTGCTGGCTGGGGGGGTTAATGTGGCGGTTTTTGCTGGCTGGGGGTAATGTGGCGGTTTTGCTGGCTGGGGGGTAATGTGGCAGTTTTGCTGGCTGGGGGGTAATGTGGCGGTTTTGCTGGCTGGGGGGTAATGTGGCGGTTTTTGCTGGCTGGGGGTAATGTGGCGGTTTTTGCTGGCTGGGGGTAATGTGGCGGCTTTTGCTGGCTGGCTGGGGGTTAATGTGGCGGTTTTTGCTGGCTGGCTGGGGGTTAATGTGGCGGTTTTTGCTGGCTGGGAGGTAATGTGGCGGTTTTTGCTGGCTGGGGGGTAATGTGGCGATTTTTGCTGGCTGGGGGTAATGTGGCGGTTTTGCTGGCTGGCTGGGGGTTAATGTGGCGGTTTTGCTGGCTGGGGGGGTTAATGTGGCGGTTTTTGCTGGCTGGCTGGGGGGTTAATGTGGCGGTTTTTGCTGGCTGGCTGGGGGGGGGTTAATGTGGCGGTTTTTGCTGGCTGGCTGGGGGGGGTTAATGTGGCGGTTTTTGCTGGCTGGGGGGGGTTAATGTGGCGGTTTTTGCTGGCTGGCTGGGGGGTTAATGTGGCGGTTTTTGCTGGCTGGGGGGGGAGGGTTAATGTGGCGGTTTTTGCTGGCTGGGGGGGGTTAATGTGGCGGTAGAGGAGGTAGTGGTGGCGGCGGGTTGAGGGGGGGTGGGAGGGGGCGGGTTAGAGGGGGGGCCCATGATTCGGTTTCGCACCGGGGCCCCATGGATTGTGTGTACGCCACTGCAAACAGCTATCTGCCTCGGGCCCAGCCGCCACTGCATTTACTCTGTGTGCTATTAGGGAGATATAACGTCCCTGGCCATGCTTACTGGTCCACGTATCGGTAGTTATGTGGACCTTACCACAGATAGCGTTGCGCAGTGCACACCTGATTTTTTCGCCTGGAAAAGTAGTGGCGGCTGGGAACGACGTACTGTGGGACAGCCACCGCCATAAGGTTTTTAAAACTCTCCGTCTCCACCAGAGGGAATGACAGCATTTCAAAGGCCAGCAATTTTGAAATGCTGTCATTCAGGGCCAGGGATCGCGGGTGGGTAGGGGGGTACTTCCTCCTTTGCTCCAGTGTTTGGGAAATGGACAGCTGAATGCTTCCGTGGGACATTGTGGTGCTGCTTGTTGAAGGTGACAGACGTGGTAGCGTTGCTGCCACATCCTCCGTTTGCAGGGTGGATGTTGCCACTGTCACTCCAGAGGTGGAGGAAGAGGCCGAGACTGCAGCAGAAGAGGGAGCAGGAGGAGCCTGAGACCTTTCTTGGTTATTTGAGGTGTTTCCTCCACTGCAGCTCGTGCTTTGCACTTAGATGCCTGGTCATGCAGGTTGTGCTCAGGTTTAGAACGTTTATGCCTGATTCAGGCTCTGATTGCACAGTGTGCAAACCACTCGTGGCTTGTCATCTGCACTGTATGTGAAGATCTGCCACGTTGGGGAACTCCTTGGGGCTGGCCTTGGTGTGCTCGGTTTCTGGATGCGGTGTGCAGCAGCAGGCGTACTGTCTAGGGGACGGCTGCTCTGCTTCTGCACCCTGTTCCCTCTTTTGCTGTGCTGGTGACTCTGTGCGACCACCGCCTTTTCCTCCGAACTGCACAGGTCACTCGCATTACCTTGATTCCATGTGGAGTCTAGGACCTCATTGTCCTCCACATCATCTTCCACCCAGTCTTCACCACTGCCCTCCTTGCCGGTTTGCACACTGCAGAAAGCCTCAGCAGTTGGCACTTGTGTTTTGTCATCATCAGAGACGTGCTGCAGTGTCTTCCCATGTCCTCATCCTCAAACATAAGTGGTTGGGCATCGGTGCACTCAATCTCTTCCACTTCTGGGGCAGGGCTAGGTGGATGGCCCGGGGAAACCCTGCCAGCAGAGTCATCAAAAAGCATAAGAAACTGCTGCATGACTTGGGGCTCAGACTGCTTGGCTAATTTGCAAGGGGGTGAGGTGCAAGATAGATGCCCATGGCCTGCAGGTGCCAACTCTGAGATTTCAGCAGTGGACCAGGTGGGAGACAATGTGAAGATACTGGAGGCACTGTTAGCCATCCAATCTACTAGCACCTGTACGTGTCCTGGACTCACCATTCGTAGAGCATCATTCGGTCCTACTAAATAACGCTGAAGGTTCTGTCGTCTACTTGCACCTAAAGAAAGTGTTTCACTTGGGAGTATAGCTGGCACAGAATGACCACGTCCTCTCCCTGCAACAGGAGCTCCAGCACCACGACCAGGGCCATTGCATTCACCCACCAAACTAACAGATGGTTTATCTCAGGTGACAATTTAACTGCCAATCGTCAACAGTTAAGTTCACTAACAGTAAGGCAGTGCCGGTGTCATAAATAGAATAAATTTCTTTATGTCACACAATAGTGTAACTGAGCAATGCAATACAATTACTTCACTATCACAAAAAATGTGAATTTTCCAACCAACAATATAACAGCCGAAGTTAACGGTTTAATTGGACAGAAATGCAGCGTAGGATCCAAATGTGCCATCTTGCTCAAAAACAGTGTTTTTTGCAAACATCTATGTAAATGCAGTATGTTACGGTTTTATTGGAATATTAGTAATGCAACGTAGGCCGCTAATGTGCTATCTAGCACAAAAACTGTGTTTTCTGCTAACAACAATAAAAATGCAGTATGTTACGGTTTTATTAGAATATCATAAATGCAGCGTAGGATGCAAATTTGCTATCTAGCACAAAAACTGTGCAGCAATGTAACTGCATTATGTAACAGTTTTATTGGAATGTGAGAAATGCAGCATAGCCCATAAATTTACTATCTAGCAAAAAAAGAATGCTTTTTTTATTGCAGCAAGGTAACTGCAGTATTTAACGATTTTATTGGACTGTAAGATATGCAGTGCCTGTGGCAGACAGATAAAAAATTGCTTTAGGTCACAAAAATATATGACAGACTAATGTAATTGAATAATTTTCACTGCCAGGTATGCACTGCAGGCCGCAGGGGTATTTGACCGGCCAAAAAAGGGAATTTGTCCTCCACTGAGCTACCAAAACAGAATTAAAGTAATGTCCCTGGCACACATGCAGGTCACATGCAGTTGCATTTGCACTGCACTTGCAAAAACGGCCGCCGACACCCACCGCACTAGCAGATGGATTAAAAGATATTTTTCAGTGTCAGTGGGCTCAGGGCTGGGTACAAAAATGTAGCATAGCACCCTCAATCTTCAAAAATAGTTTGAAGATTGAACAACCACAAGTGCGCCAGAATTCTTCCCTAATCTCTCCCTCACAGCAGCAGCAGCATCCTATCCCTACACTGAGAAGAGCAGAGTGACATGCGGCGCTACGTGACTCCAGCCTATATAGAGGCTGGGTCACATGCTGCACTTGGCCAATCACAGCCATGCCATTAGTAGGCATGGCTGTGATGGCTTCTAAGGGCAGGCAAGTGAAACGCTTGTTGATCGGCTGCCCTGCAGCCTTTCAAAAAGCGCCAAGAAATCGCCAAACACCAAACCTTTACAGAAATGTTTGGGTTCGTGTCCGGGTACCAAAAACCCTAAAGTTCGGTACAAACCTGAACTTTACAGTTCGGGTTCGCTCAACCCTATTAAGGACCTGACATAAATACACATGATGACATGAGGTTAACCAATAAAGACAGTATTGGGGTGCAAAAGTAGTAATAGTAATACCACTCTGGGGCATTACAGCTCTGAGCTGAAATATGGAACTCGTTGCTAGAAGCTGAGCTGACAGTAGCCTGCCAGTAAATACACTTGATAGTGACCAGTTCTCACTCCTTTAATCTCTTTCCCTGATTCTACCCCTTAATACACCTCAAATTTGCAAAGATAACTCTAATTCTGTCTCTACAATCTCCTTAGGCCTCATGCACACGGCCGTTGCCTGCCTCCGCGTCCGCTCCTCCTTGAAATTTTGCGTCCGTCAAAAAAAACGGATGACGGACCGTTTTTTTTGACGGACCGTTTTTTTTGACAGATCCATTGTAAAAATGCCTATCCTTGTCCGCAAACGTGAAAAAAATAGGACATGCACTATTTTTTTGACGGAATGAAAACACGGATCACGGATGCGGAACACAAACGGTTGACCATCCGCATTTTTTGACGGACCCATTGAAATAAATGAGGAAGCATCCAATCAGTGAAAAAAAACGGAACGGACGCGGAAACAAACAACGGTCGTGTGCATGGGGCCTAATACAATATATCAGTGGCTTATGTCTGTAGACTCTTTTAGGAGGCAGAGCCACGGAACATCATCCTTCCAGGTCACAAGTACAATTCAGAATGACATTCTGCTCATTCTAAACAGGCATCATCCTGCCTGCCTCCTTCCCTGACTGGCTGATCCCTCCCACTTCCTTCCAGTGTCATGTAGCCATCTTTTTTTTTCCTCCCTCACCGTCTAGGTCTAGTACTGCATGGAGACATAAGACTCCTTTATACTGCAGATGTTTGTCAGAAAGGAAGTGTTCCTTCCCTGGGACGTGCACACATAGGGCTCATAGGAGGCTTGAGCCCCTGCCCCCTTCTGCCCCTGCCCCTTTAATGCCCTTTTTATTTTATTTTTTGATGTTGTCCCAAGTAGGGCTGCAATGATTAATCGACGCTAGGGGAGGGAGGCGGGGCTGGAGGCAACTCGTGGCGGGGCCAGTGCAGTAACTCTACTCTACACCTGCCCCGCCGCTCACAGGAGTGTACATTACTAAACTGTAATCCGTATCCTGCAGTAACTTTAACTTTAAATCAGCGCTCATCTACCTTACACTTAGCTTTGGTAGCAGGCAGTGCGGGCGGTGCTCACTCACTAACATCAGGCGCCTACTCCTCCCACTAGGCAGCGCAGGCGCGTGACATCAGTGAGTGAGTGCCGCCCGCACTGCCTGTTACCGAAGCTGAGTGTAAGGTAGATTAGCGCTTATTTAAAGTTAAAGTTACTGCAGTATATGGATTACAGTTTAGAAATATACACTCCTAAGAGCGGTGGGAAAGGGGATCTGTGGATGACACTGTTATGGGGTGGGGGTGCACTGTTATGGGGTTGGGAGGATCTGGGGATGACACTGTTATGGGATGGGGGGGGATCTGTCTAAGATGCTATATACGGTATGTGTCATCCACAGATCCCCCCATAGCAGTGTCATCCACAGATCCCCCTCCATAACAGTGTCATCCACAGATCCCCCTCATAAATGTCATCCACAGACCCCCCTCCATAACAGTGTCATCCACAGATTCCCATAACAGTGTCATCCACAGATCCCCACATAACAGTGTCATCCACAGATCCCCACATAACAGTGTCATCCACAGATCCCCACATAACAGTGTCATCCACAGATCCCCCATAACAGTGTCATTCACAGATCCACCTTCCCATAACAGTGTCATCCACGGATCCCCATACCCGTGCGATCCACAGATCTCCCATAACCGTGACACCCAACAGATCCCCCATAACAGTGCCATCTACAGGTCCTCTCCATAACAGTGTCCTCCACAGATTCCCCCCAATAACAGTGTGCCACCCAAAGATCCCCCATAACAGTGTCATCCACAGATCCCCCATAACAGTGTCATCCACAGATGAAAATATTTTTTTTCTTATTTTCCTCCTCAAAAACCTTATGAGCAGGTGCGCTTATAGGGCAAAAAATACAGTAAGTCCCTGACCCCTTACTTTCAGTCCCACCCTCCTCTGACCCTCCGCTCACCAATTATGCTCTGCTGCTCTAATCCCCCCCCCCCCGGCCACATGACGCGCTATGCCATGCGTAATGCGAAATTATGACAAGTGCCCTTTTTTTTTTTACTTAAGCCCCTGCCCTTCAAAATGTCTGTGCACGTTCCTGTTCCTTCCGCAAACCACCTGCTCGGAGTGAAGATGGTCGCTGTATTTACATGCACCGATTGCCTCCGCAGTATGGGAAAAAGCAAATTCTAATACCAGTAATGCTGCATGAAAAAGAATTATGCAAATTAGCTAATTCATTCAATAACAACCAGTAATCCATGAACTGCATGAAAGGCATCTCCTCCATCTGTCCAGTACCTTACTCTGCAATGACAATGGGCAAAAACCCAGAAACAGCCACCTACAGAGGGGTTTCTCTTCATTTTGTATGAGTCTCTTGTTTGGCTGTACAAATGAGTCATAATGTGAAGAAGGATTAAAAAGGTTATTTGTGGGTCAGCATCAAATGGGGTTGTGTTTGCTGGTCATCTACTAAAGTACCATCTAATCATGTGGTGGGCCACTCCAACCTTTAGAATAGAGATTATATTGTTGACATTTTAGTATATTGGGAGATACTAATGTAATCCAAATGTTAAGGTACAAAGCCATTCTGGTTTCTTGATGCCATTTTGGAAGCCCTAATAAGGAGTGAATTCAGAAAAGAGGTGAAGTCATATCTGTCTTTTATACTTTCTCTCCTTTTATGATCCACTCCTGATTTTGACTTCCAAAACTGCATCAAGAAACCTGAACATTAGGCTGTACCCTTAAAGCCTCTCCCTCAATATTCCGCAATCACTACAGGGCTGAGTACAAGTTGACATAGTAGCACAATGGAGTTACATCAAGGTATTTTCTAGGTATTGAGTACCGCTCCAAATTGTGAAATTCTTGGGCTGTGAGCCATAAAACCCCATAATTAAAAACATATAAAACATCCAGTCAATGTACTTGATGGCAGAATATACTAAAATGTGAACAGTATTCTAGTTCCTACAGCAGAGGTGAGCAACCTCCTGCACACCTGCTGTTGTGAAACTACAATTCCCAGCATGCTCTATTCACTTTTATGGGAGTTCTGAGAACAGCTAGGCAAGTGTACATGCTGGGAGTTGCAGTTTCACCACACCTGGAGTGCTGAAGGTTGCTGATCCCTGCACTACAGGAAGAAAAAACAGCCTTTCATTTTAAGAGCCAAAGAATTAATGTTATATATAAGCTCACTCTTTAGGGAAAGTATAGGATTTGTCTAGGACTAGAAGACTATACACATAACACCTGCCTGCAGAACTAGAAATGTCCATGAGCTATGTCTGCCATGTATTCCAGCTCAGCTTCACTGAAGTGACTAGGGTTGAGATGCAGTATAATACACAACCAGTAGGCACTGTTGGCAAAACCCCTGTCGAATTGCGCAGGCCCGAATGCCCCACGCCCTGCACCTGGACCTTCGCATGAACCGTCAGCAACAACATCCACTTACCTGTCCCAGCGCAGCATCCAAATGTCGATAACACAGGAATTTGAACGCAAGCGCAAATTACCACCCACCCACAGGCCATAGCAATAAATGCACAGTTTTTGAAATTACTGGCCCTTAAAATGTAATTTAGGCTTGTGGACACTGAGTCCTTCAGCAGCCTGATATCGGCGGCCGTTCCTCAGTACGCAGTGCCCAGCTGCTACTATTTTTTTGGGTGTGCCATGCCTGCCTTACACCAACATGTGTCCCAGAACATCACCCGTGCCCTGATCAACTCACTTACTGGGAGGGTCCACCTCACCACGGACACATGGACAAGTGCTGGTGGCCAGGAACGCTACATTTCCCTGACCGCACACTGGGTGAATGTTGTGGAGGCCGGGAGTGAGTCGGACCCTGGGAGGGCACAGGTGCTACCCATGCCCAGTATTGCGGGCCCTACGTCCATCAGGGTCTCCGCCCGCATCTATGTTACTGGCTCCAACCATTCCTCCTCCTTCTCCGCCTTCTCCTCCACTTCCATCTCCAGCAGCAGTCAGCCATCAGTCGCTAGCTGGAAGCAGTGTAGCACTGCTGTGGGTAAGCATCAACAGGCTGTGCTGAAGCTGATCTTCTACGGGAACAAACCGCATATCGCCGCAGAGCTGTGGCAGGGTATAAAGGACCAGACCGAGCTCTGGCTCTTGCTACTCAAACTAGAAAACCAGGCATGGTTGTGTCTGACAATGGCTGTAACTTGGTGGAGGCTTTGGAGCTCGGCAACCTGACACACATCCCATGCCTAGCTCACGTCTTAAACTTAGTGGTTCTGCGGTTTATCAAAACCTACCCCAATTTGCAAGAGCTACTACTGAAGGCGCGCCACGTGTGAGCCCATTTCTGCAAGTCGTCCAAAGCTTCAGCTGGTCTGTCTACGCTGCAGCAGCGCTTGCGGCTTCCAGCTTACCGACTGTGGTGCGACGTGAGCTAGGCATGGGCGACGTGAGCTCTACGTTCTATATGTTGGCCAGGCTTTGTGAGCAGCAGAGGGCAGTTGTGGAATACCAGCTGCAACATGGTTGTCGCATTTCGAGTCAACTGCCGCTATTCACAAGTGAGCAGTGGGCATTGATGTTGAAGGATGGTGAAGGAATACATAGCAGACCGTGTCAGCGTCCTAAATGATTCCCCAGTGCCTTACAACTACTGGGTGTCCAAGCTGGACACATGGCACGAACTTGCGCTCTATGCTTTGGAGATGATGGCCTGCCCTGCCGCCAGTGTTTTGTCTGAGCGTGTATTTAGTTCTGCTGGTGGAATTATAACAGATAGGCGTATACGCTTGTCCACTGGCAATGCTGACAAGTTGACTCAGATAAAAATGAACAAGACATGGATTGCCCCCTGATTTCTCAACTCTACCAGAGGAGAGCTGAGCTGATGATGAACATAAAGGCAATTTCGATCTGTCATTTATAATGTACTCAATCTACTGTATGTAGTGTACTGTGAAATAGATTTTTTTTTTTGGGGGGGGGTTTCTGCGTATTTTTGTCAGTCTGTAAAAGTGGCGTACAACTCGGACAACATGGTTCCCAGCAGCGACCTGGGAGTCCAAGATGCATCCAGACATCGACCCCATGCTGTTCCCGATCCATTTCGGTGGTGTTTCTGTCCCTTTCTGACCTTTTCCAATAGACTAGGCACCCTACCCTCTTCAGAGCAGGGGGTGACTGGTTGTCTCCCATTGACTTTCATTATACTTGGTTGCTCGGCCGAGCGCACGAATATAGCAATGTGTTCGGGCCGAACACTCGAACACCCAAATACTTTGGTGTTTGCTCATCACTACTGTGTATATATATTTCACTAAACGTTTTTAGCGCAAATAACTGCAAAAGTGAATTGTGTATATATTTCTCTTGTTGTACTGAAATAGTCCAGTAAACGCTTTTAGCGCAAATAACTGCAAAAGTGAACTGCGTATATATTTCTCTTTATGTACTGAAAAAGGACACTAAACACTTTTAGAGCAAATAACTGCAAAAGTGAACTACGTATATATTTCTCATTTTGTACTGAAATAGGCCAGTAAACGCTTTTAGCGCAAATAACTGCAAAAGTGAACTGCGTATATGTTTCTCTTTTTGTACTGAAATAGGCCAGTAAACACTTTTAGCGCAAACAACTGCAAACAGGAACTGCGTATATATTTCTCTTATTGTTCTAAAATAGGACACTAAACTTTTTTAGCGCAAATAACTGCAAAAGTGAATTGTGTATATATTTCTCTTGTAGTACTGAAATAGGCCAGTAAACGCTTTTAGCGCAAAAAACTACATACGTGAACTGCGTACTTTTTGTACTGAAATAGGCCAGTAAACGCTTTTAGTGCAAATAGCTGCAAAAGTAAATTGCATATATATTTCTCTTTTTGTACTGAAATATGCCACTAAATGCTTTCACCACATACAGCTGCAGAAGTGAACTGCCTATATATTTTTCCACAGATATAAGCCACTAAAGGCTTTTCAACGTAGCACTTGCACCTCAAGTACAAATTGCTGGAATGATAGAGCTGTATTATGGCTGTTTAGATCCCCAAATAATCTTTTTCTGCACTTGTAAATTGCTTTTTTTTCACAATGAGGTTTTCCCAGTCCCTAGCACCTGTTCTGACCTCTCTCCCGGCACTAAGATGCTTTGAAATGATTCCTCCCTATCCTCTCCCTGCACTTATAAATATTTTTTTTCAGTTTTTTTTTTCACAATTAGGTTTTTCCAATTGCTGCCCCTAGCTCCTTCTCACATCTGTCCCTGCACTCAGAACACTGGAAAATGTCTGAATCTAAGATGGCAGCCGTATTTATAGAACTTCCTTTCTCGATGTCCTCACACGTGCAGCAGCCATTTTAGGAAAAATGCGATTAGTTACCACCAATCGCAAGGAAATTTGCATTAGTTGCGAATCAAATTTTTCCTGAAATTCTGATCGAATTCTACTTCGTCAGCTTCAATTCTCTCATCTCTAATTGCTAGGATATGGCAATTAAATTTGGTGACGCCAGAGATATAATCCAATGAGGTCAATTATAAAAAATAAATGAATAAATAAAATGAAGGCTCCTGCCAAACAGTTTTCTAAAGGATGATGTCACCTGCAATTTCGTGACATTACAATCTTTACATTTTGAATAGCTACTCTCTGAGAATTTTACACCTCCAAAGGGGTTATGACAAGTTTATGTTATCCCCATCCTATAACTATAAATTATAAAGCAACACAAAATTAAATATGTCAAACTCTTTATTTCATCACTAAGGTTAAAAAGTCACAAAACACAAAATTAAAAATGAGAAAGCAGGAAAAAAGAGGCGTCATCACTGTAAAAACACACGAAACGTGGAAATAAGTAGCATCAATAATACAATGACATGATGTAGGTAAATTCAGTAATGGCTAATGCTGCTTTGACAAATGTCCAAGAAGAACTTATAAACAGTACACCAAGATAGCCATAAATGTAAGAGATCCATTACCGGGTTCATAAAAATATAAAAATGGCAAATATGCTGATGTGTCTATTTTGCATATAGTCGAAAAAAGAATAATAGCCTCCACAGCTAAAGCCACATAAGAGTACAATTTATTATTATTTTATGCACTTATATAGCGCTGATATATTCTGCAGCACTTTACAGACATTAGCATCAGACTGTCCAAAACAGGGCTCACAATCTAAGTTCTCTATCAGTATGTCTTTGGAGTGTGGGAGGAAACCGGAGTACCTGGAGAAAACCCACCCAAACTCCATGCAGATGTTGTCCTTGTTTGGATTCAAACCTATGTCCCCAACACTGCAAGGCAACTAGTGCTAATCACTGAGCCACCATGAGAGTAATTAGAGAAACTGGAGCCCCAACATACACTGATTAGAAGAAAAAAATCTATCAAAAAGTAGAACAGTGGTATAACTCACCCATGAGGTGTATCTTTGCCAGGATGACACCAGCCCCGGCGTGAGTTTCAGCAAGCCTGAGGAGACCGTGGGGAAGTTGACATGCCAAAGTACCTGGAACCTTATGCTCACCTAATGTAATGTGTCTATTTTATTTGAGCAATTTTTTACGAGTGAATGATGGACCAAGTAAAATATTTCATCAAAATTTAAACCATTGTGCACCATCATGGAGTTTCTATATCACATGAATCTGCTTCAGCTATTGTAATGAATGGATAAAAGAAGCAAAGACATCTCTAAAGAAGGACACATAACAGAAAAAAACAGATTACTAATACTAGTGTCTAAGGCCTCGTGCACATGCCCCATGCCCGGCCTGTGCCTGTATTGCAGGTCTGCAATATACGAGTCCCGGCCGTGTGCACACTGCATCTGAAAAATGCGGTGCGGAGTGGAGGAACGGAACGGTTTCTTGCCGTGCCTCCGCCCTGCAAAAAAATAGAACTTTTTTTGCGGTGTGGACAGATCACTGAGTGTGGGAGGAAACCCACGCAAACACGAGGAGAACATACAAACTCCATGCAGATGCTGTCCTTGGTTGGATTTCAACATAGGACCCCAGCTCTGCAAGTCACCAGTGCAAATCAGTGAGCCACCATGAGAGTACGCCAGCCAGGATGACGTTAGCCCCGGCGCGAGTTTCAGCACCCCGAACCCAATGCTCACTCTGTAAACATGCCAGCAAATGTGTCTATTTTATTTGAGCAGTTTATTAGGAGTAAATGATGGACCAAATGAAATAATTCAGCACAATTTAACCCATTGTGCACTATCAAGAAGTTTCTATACCACATGAATCTGCTTCAGGTATTGTATAGATATGATATGGTATTGATATGGATGAAAGAAGCAAAGACATCTCTAAAGAAGGACGCAACCGAAAAAAACAGATTACTAATACAAGTGTCTAAGGCCTCATTGGCCGGTGGTGCCTGTATTGAGGTCCTCAAACAGCAGGTCCGCAATATATGGGCCCCAGCAATGTGAACACCGCTTCATGGATGCAGACCCATTCACTCAAATGGGTCTGCAATCTGGAAGGTGTGGTGCGGAACAGAGACACAGAACCCCAGGGAAGCACTACAGAGTGTTTCCGTGGGGTTTCTATCTGTACCTCCGCACCGCAAAAAAATAGACCTGTGTGTTCATACACAGGAATACCTACAGTCGTGGGTCGCCAAAAGGTTTGAGAATTGGAAAACTTGCTGGTTAAGTTTTTAAAATAGCAATTTGCATATACTCCAGAATGTTATGAAGAGTGATCAGATGACTATTTCTTTGCCATGAAAATTTACTTCATCGCAAAAAAACCTTTCCACAGTTTTTTATTGCTGTCATTAGAGGACCTGCTGAGATCATTTGAGTAATCGTCTTGTTAACTCAGGTGAGAATGTTGACGAGCACAAGGCTGGAGATCATTATGTCAGGCTGATTAGGTTAAAATGGCAGACTTGAAAGGAGGGTGATGCTTGAAATCATTGTTCTTCCATTGTTAACCATGGTGACTTGCAAAGAAACGCGTGCAGCCATCATTGCGTTGCATAAAAATGGCTTCACAGGCAAGGATATTGTGGCTACTAAGATTGCACCTCAATCAACAATTTATAGGATCATCAAGAACTTCAAGGAAAGAGGTTCAATTCCTGTTAAGAAAGCTTCAGGGCGTCCAAGAAAGTCCAGCAAGCACCAGGATCGTCTCCAGTAGAGAGCTTGCTCAGGAATGGCAGCAGGCAGGTGTGAGCGCATCTGCACGCACAATGAGGCGAAGACTTTTGGAAGATGGCCTGGTGTCAAGAAGGGCAGCAAAGAAGCCACTTCTCTCCAAAAAAAAACATCAGGGACAGATTGATTTACTGCAGAAAGTATGGTGAATGGACTGCTGAGGACTAGGGCAAAGTCATATTCTGCGAAGAAGCCTCTTTCCGATTGTTTGGGGCATCAGGAAAAAGGCTTGTCCGGAGAAGAAAAGGTGAGCGCTACCATCAGTCCTGTGTCATGCCAACAGTAAAGCATCCTGAGACCATTCATGTGTGGTGTTGCTTCTCATCCAAGGGAGTGGGCTCAATCACAATTTTGCCCAAAAACACAGCCATGAATAAAAAATGGTACCAAAACACCCTCCAACAGCAACTTCTTCCAACAATCCTACAACAGTTTGGTGAAGAACAATGCATTTTCCAGCACGATGGAGCACCGTGCCATATGGCAAAAGTGATAACTAAGTGGCTCGGGGACCAAATCGTTGACATTTTGGGTCCATGGCCTGGAAACTCCCCAGATCTTAATCCCATTGAGAACTTGTGGTCAATCCTCAAGAGGCGGGTGGACAAACAAAAACCCACTAATTCTGACAAACTCCAAGAAGTGATTATGAAAGAATAGGTTGCTATCAGTCAGGAATTGGCCCAGAAGTTGATTGAGAGCATGCTCAGTCGAATTGCAGAGGTCCTGAAAAAGAAGGGCCAACACTGCAAATACTGACTCTTTGCATAAATGTCATGTAATTGTCAATAAAAGCCTTTGAAACGTATGAAGTGCATGTAATTATATTTCACTACATCACAGAAACAACTGAAACAAAGATCTAAAAGCAGTTTAGCAGCAAGCTTTGTGAAAACTAATACTTGTGTCATTCTCAAAACTTTTGGCCAGCCCACGACTGTAGCGTCCTATCTAGCCCTATAGGACCCTGGTACTAATGGCAGGGACGAGACTAGCTGTTCCTCCAAAAGGAAATACGAACAGGAGTCTCCTTCAGGCCTAATATAAACAATATGTAAATGCAACACACAGAACTCAAACAAAATACAAAAAGGGAAAGGAAAGACTTAACTTCAAAGGAGCAATGGAAGCACCAGGAACTCCGCCGAGATCCACACACCAGCTGTCCACAACAGAAACTGAAGCTATAAACCGCACAGCATTGTGGGAGAAGCAACGATAAATAAGGAAGGTTAAATGACCACATTAGCCAAACCTGAGGCAAGGGGTGTGGTGGCCATTATCAGAAACAATACAGAAGCCTATCCACAAGGAAAACCTGTCAGATCAAACCAAATGTTGCCAGTCTCACCAATCTCCTGCCACCTGTCGCGGGAACGTCCGTAACAGTAGTGCAAACCATGTTTTTAGCACAATAACAAAAACACCTGGCAAAATTTCAATAGCAACAGGGAAACAAACTGTTTGTACTTGCATTTACAAGATATTTATTGCATGTGCAAGAGGGTGGGAAATCGGTACGAGCTATGACCCCTACACAGCACCCCACTCAAGGATGGCACATTGACTCACATGATGTGTCGAAATTGGATGTGGATCTGCTGTTACTTGAACAGATATTCCTTGGGGCTACTCCTATGGGCATTATCTATGTGGCACCTCAGGTCTTCTCCTTTTAACTAGAGCGAACCCGAACCGTAAAGTTCGGGTTCGTACCGAACATTATGATGTTCGGCATCCGGACCCGAACATTTACGTAAAAGTTCGGGTTCAGGTTCGGCGATTTCTATGGCGCTTTTTGAAAGGCTGCAAAGCAGCCAATCAACAAGTGTCATAATACTTGTCCCAAGAGGCCATCACATCCATGCCTACTATTGGCATGGCTGTGATTGGCCAAGTGCAGCATGTGACCCAGCCTCTATTTAAGCTGGAGTCACCTAGCACCGCCCATCACTCTAATTACTGTAGGGATAGGATGCAGCTGCTGTGAGGGCGAGATTAGGCAGGGAAGACTCAGCACAACTTAATGAAATGATCGATCTACAGCTGTGAATCATTCAACTTCTGTTGGTTCAGTGCTCACTGGTTTTTAGGCTGCCCAGAGCGTTTTTCTGTCACTTATTTCTGGGGTGATCGGCGGCCATTTTATGATCTTTTGGTGCACCAGCACATGTTTTGAGCTGTGAAAAGCAAGTTCAACATACATTTTTGGGTTTAATAGAAGGCAGGGTTAAATCCAATCCCCCAAATACCAATCCCCTAAATCTGGGGCATCAGCTGTGGCTGTCCAAGTGTAATACTGTCCGTAAAAGGATAGATTTTTTTCCGGGGTTAAATAAAATCTCTGAAATAGAAATCCTAAACATCTCTGCGTTCTGTTGTTCCTCTCCAAATTCTGTCTGTAATAAGGTATATTACACTCAGCGTCTAAATACAAGGCCTGAAAAATAAATCCTCTATATTTGCACACGCTGCTGTGCATCTTCAAGTGTATTTTTGTCCGTAAAAGGGTATATTACACTCAGCATCTAAATACAAGGCCTGGAAGCTAAATCCTCTATATTTGCACACGCTGCTGTGCATCTGCAAGTGTATTTCTGTCCGTAAAAGGGTATATTACACTCAGCATCTAAATACAAGGCCTAAAAGCTAAACCCTCTATATTTGCGCACGCTGCTGTGCATCTGCAAGTGTATTTCTGTCCGTAAAAGGGTATATTACACTCAGCATCTAAATACAAGGCCTGAAAGCTAAATCCTCTATATTTGCACACGCTGCTGTGCATCTGCAAGTGTATTTCTGTCCGTAAAAGGGTATATTACACTCAGCATTTAAATACAAGGCCTGAAAAATAATTCCTCTATATTTGCACACGCTGCTGTGCATCTGCAAGTATATTTCTGTCCGCAAAAGGGTATATTACACTCAGCATCTAAATACAAGGCCTAAAAGCTAAACCCTCTATATTTGCGCACGCTGCTGTGCATCTGCAAGTGTATTTCTGGCCCTAAAAGGGTATATTACACCCAGCATCTAAATACAAGGCCTGAAAGCTAAATCCTCTATATTTGCGCACACTGATGTGCATCTGCAAGGGTATTTCTGTCCGTAAAATGATACCTTTCAGCCAGGGCCTAAATACGAGGCCTAAAAGTGATATTCCCTTAAATATGTGGTTTTGGCTGTGCCTGTATTAGTGTAATACGGTACATAAATAGCTAGATAGTGTTAGGTGCCTGTAAAAAAATAAACAATAGAAAACGTGGTTGAATGAACCTCTCCTCTGTCGGGGTGCAAGGGGCTTAGACTTCAGCTAATCGCCTGCTGCTTTGGTGCGTGACATTAACAGCTTTTTGCTGTCAAATGACCTCTCCTCTGTCTGGGTGTCAAGGGCCTAAAATTCTGTTAATCGCCTGCTGCTTTGGCGGTTGACATGAAGCCTAATTTTCTGCTATGGGACCTCTCTCCTCTGTCTGGCTGCTGGGGCCTAAATAACTGAAAGTGGCCTTTTCCATTGCTGGGTGACATGAAGCCTGATTTTCTGCTATGGGACCTCTCTCCTTTGTCTGGGTGCCAGGGGCCTACATTTCAGATAAGCGCCTGTTGCTTTGGTGGGTGACATTATCCTCTTTATACTGTCAAATGACCTCTACATTGTCTGGTTGTCAGGGGACTATATTTGGTTTCATCGCCTGCTGTATTGGTAGGAGACATTAAACTCTTTTTACTGTCAAAGGACCTCTACATTGTCTGGTTGTCAGGGGTCTATATTTAGTTTAATCGCTTGCTGCATTGGTGGGAGACATTAAACTCTTTTTACTGTTAAATGACCGCCCCATTGTCTGGTTGTCAGGGCCTATATTTTATTTAATCGCTTGCTGCATTGGTGGGAGACATTAACCTTTTTTTACTGTCAAATGACCTCTCCTCTGTCTGGGTGTTAGGGGCCTACATAAATTATAATTGTAGAAAAATTGAGGCACACAGCTTTGAGAGTTGCAATTCAAAAAGGATTCATTCATTCAATCCATGCAGACCGGACGTTTCGGTCACATTAGACCTTCATCTGCGGTCACATTTTTTATCTGTTCTGGTGGGTATTGAGGCTTGTGGGGCGCTGGATGCTTCTACAGTCGTGGCCAAAAGTTTTGAGAATGACACAAATATTAGTTTTCACAAAGTTTGCTGCAAAACTGCTTTTAGATCTTTGTTTCAGTTGTTTCTGTAATGTAGTAAAATATAATTACACGCACTTCATACATTTCAAAGGCTTTTATCGACAATTACATGACATTTATGCAAAGAGTCAGTATTTGCAGTGTTGGCCCTTCTTTTTTAGGACCGGCGGAGTTCCTGGTGCTTCCATTGCTCCTTTGAAGTTAAGTCTTTCCTTTCCCTTTTTGTATTTTGTTTGAGTTCTGTATGTTGCATTTACATATTGTTTATATTAGGCCTGAAGGAGACTCCTGTTCGTCCTTCCTTTTGGAGGAACAGGTAGTCTCAGGTAGTCTCAGGTAGTCTCGTCCCTGCCATTAGTCCTATAGGGCTAGATAGGACTCTACAGTCGTGGGCTGGCCAAAAGTTTTGAGAATGACACAAGTATTAGTTTTCACAAAGTTTGCTGCTAAACTGCTTTTAGATCTTTGTTTCAGTTGTTTCTGTGATGTAGTGAAATATAATTACACGCACTTCATACGTTTCAAAGGCTTTTATCGACAATTACATGACATTTATGCAAAGAGTCAGTATTTTCAGTGTTGGCCCTCCTTTTTAGGGCCTCTGCAATTCGAGCATGCTCTCAATCAACTTCTGGGCCAATTCCTGACTGATAGCAACCCATTCTTTCATAATCATTTCTTGGAGTTTGTCAGAATTAGTGGGTTTTTGTTTGTCCACCCGCCTCTTGAGGATTGACCACAAGTTCTCAATGGGATTAAGATCTGGGGAGTTTCCAAGCCATGGACCCAAAATGTCAACGTTTTGGTCCCCGAGCCACTTAGTTATCACTTTTGCCTTATGGCACGGTGCTCCATCGTGCTGGAAAATGCATTGTTCTTCACCGAACTGTTGTTAGTTTGTTGGCAGAAGTTGCTGTTGGAGGGTGTTTTGGTACCATTCTTTATTCACGGTTGAGTTTTTGGGCAAAATTGTGAGTGAGCCCACTCCCTTGGATGAGAAGCAACACCACACATGAATGCTCTGCTTTACTGTTGGTATTACACAGGACTGATGGTAGCGCTCACCTTTTCTTCTCCGCACAAGCCTTTTTCCAGATGCCCCAAACAATTGGAAAGAGGCTTCATTGGAGAATATGATTTTGCCCTAGTCCTCAGCAATCCATTCACCATACTTTCTGTAGAAGATCAATCTGTCCCTGATGTTTTTTTTTGGAGAGAAGTGGCTTCTTTGCTGCCCTTCTTGACACCAGGCCATCTTCCAAAAGTCTTCGCCTCATGTGCGTGCAGATGCACTCACACCTGCCTGCTGCCATTCCTGAGCAAGCTCTGCACTGGTGGCACTCCGATCCCGCAGCTGAAACCTCTTTAGGAGACGATCCTGGCGCTTCCTGGACTTTCTTGGACACCCTGAAGCCTTCTTAACAAGAATTGAACCTCTTTTCTTGAAGTTCTTGATGATCCTATAAATTGTTGATTGAGGTGCAATCTTAGTAGCCACAATATCCTTGCCTGTGAAGCCATTTTTATGCAACACAATGATGGCTGCACGCGTTTCTTTGCAAGTCACCATGGTTAACAATGGAAGAACAATGATTTCAAGCATCACCCTCCTTTTAACATGTCAAGTCTGCCATTTTAACCCAATCAGCCTGACATAATAATCTCCAGCCTTGTGCTCGCCAACATTCTCACCTGAGTTAACAAGACGATTACTGAAATGATCTCAGCAGGTCCTTTAATGACAGCAATGAAATGCAGTGGAAAGGTTTTTTTGGGATTAAGTTCATTTTCATGGCAAAGAAGGACTATGCAATTCATCTGATCACTCTTCATAACATTCTGGAGTATATGCAATTTGCTATTATAAAAACTTAAGCAGCAACTTTTCCAAATTCCAATATTTATGTAATTTTTAAAACTTTTGGCCACGACTGTATACCCGCCAGAACAGATAAAAATGTGACAGCAGATGAAGGTCTAATGTGACCGAAACGTCCGGTCTATGATTACTGTTCATACTCACTAATACAAATATTGGGCTAATGGATAAAACTACTGCATGGATTGAATGAATAAATCATTTTTGAATTGCAACACTCAAATCTGTGTGCCTCAATTTTACTACATGTATACTGGCTGCTTGCAGCACTTTATTGGTACCAGAACCCATTAACTAGAGTGCCGTCCTCCACTTTCTTAAAAATTACATAAATTATAATGGCCTGTTCCATTGCAGGTTGACCTGAGGCCTGTGTTTCAGTTACGGGACCGCTTCTCCTCTTTGCAGGTGCCATGGTCCTGAATTAGTGAATGAGGCCTGTGGCACTACTGGGTGAAATCAATACTGATTTGGCATGATTGTAACTCTCCTCTTTGTGGGTCCCGTGGGCCTGAATGTTTGAATGAGGCCTTTGGCCCTGCAGGCAGACATGATTCCTTCTTGGCTGTGATGACAACTTCAACTCCCATGTATGGTTGCCATTGGCCTGAGTCTGCGAGTAAGGCCTGTGACACTGCTGGCAGACATGAATCCTTTTTGGCTGTGATGAGAACTTCAACTCCCATAGCATTCGCACCTGACGCCACCCCAACCTCCTATTCCACCTCCTCCTCCAAGTTGCCAATTGATTAATTTTTATTTATTTTATTTTATTTTAAGTCATTTCCCTATCCACATTTGTTTGCAGGGGATTTATCTACATTTTGATGCCTTTTGCAGCCCCCTAGCCCTTTCCATCCTTTTTAGTGCCCAAAAGTTTGGCTCCCAATTGACTTCAATGGGGTTTGGGGTCAAGTTCGGGTTGAGTTCGGATCCTGAACCCGAACATTTTTGTGAAGTTCAGCCGAACTTCTTGAACCCAAACATCCAGGTGTCCGCTCAACTCTACTTTTAACCCTTGTACAGGGATCAAGACTTTCCTGCACCAGGCCACCAGAGCCACCAGGCCACTACTTCCTGGAGTAGTCAAGTGACTGCTGACCACAGGGGTCAAGGAACACCAATGTAGAACACTCATGGATGAGGAAAAACAGTAGTAAAGGAGAGGCTGAGGTCAGAGCAGGTAAAGTTTGTGTGATCTGATAAACAATCTAAGGTCAGGAAAGGTAGCAGAGGGTCAAACAAGCAGTAGTCAGTACATGTACAGACAAACATAGAAACAGCATACCCTTGCAAGACACTAGCAAATTAAAACCTATTGCACAGACAATTTACCATTGAAAAAGGTGCCTTAAGTACCCCAGGGTAGTCAAATACTGGTTGGGGAAGATTAGTATGCACACGCATTGGCCCTTAAGAGCCGAAGGGACCGCATGCCCTAGGGGCAGAGATAGGAGGTGCCAGCAATAAGCAAACCACAACCTGCAGGGACAACAGAACTACCCGATGACCAAGTAAGCCAGGTAGCAGGAGAGGTGCCAGCAGGTCTGAGCTTCCAGAGCCCATGGGGTAGCGGCCATGCCCACTAGAGAGAGCAGAGCAGCAGTGGCATGAGCCACCACCATGGCAGACAGACTGCAAGGTTATAATTTGATCAGTGGTTTATTCAGATTGAGGCAGCGATCATTAGTTTGGAAGTTCTCACAAAAGGCACAAACTTGTTGGCTAACCACAGTATTGTGACACACAACTTGGTGGTTACACACATATGAATGTGAAGCAGAGGGCTGGGCAGTTATCAATAGAGAAGTCTCTGTGTGAAGTTTGCAAAGCATATTGACAGGCAGCTTCCAAAATTAACAGAGCCCTCAATACTCCACAGGGAGTTGGCAATAGCAACAAAAATCTTTTTTTTCAGGGGGTTGTCACTGGTGGCTGGGCAGTCTGTACACTCCACACAAGGGGTATTTATACCAGGCAGTTGTCCCTGGCAATAGGTCAGACTCTTATCACACGCACAGTGTATTCTCAGCAGGCTTAATGGGTGGTTGTCATTAACCAGCGGCGTAGCTACAATTGAATGGGCCCCACAGCAAATTTTTGTGCAGCCTCCCCCCCTCCACGAAAATCCTGGCAACGCATGTGTGGATATGTAAGGTGGGTTTACATCACTTTTTTGCCATTCGTTTGAAATGTACATTTGGGAAAAGAAGGATACAAAAGCGTAGCACACCACAATTTTGTATCCTGCAGAGTCTGGTAAAAAAAACGTATATGTTTTTTTTTTTTTTTTTTACAATGGAACTCTATGGTGAACGGATGCAACAATATGACATCTGTCTGAGGCATCTGTTAACGTACATTTTTAATATACATTAAACAGGTGGAAAAAACAGGATTTGAACCCAGCCTTAGCGCCAAAATAAGCAATAGTACACAGCGGGCAGAGATGGAGGCTGCCATGTACTGTATGCTATAGTACTGAAGGCTGACACAGAGCACAGCCTGGTTCTGGTGGTCAGTGGTGTGGACTGTGTTCCCCAAGGCTCATTTACTCTATTGGGAAACACAGGGCACACTACAGTATAATTGTGATCTGATTGGTTATCAGAAGCGGTACCTAACCTATCTAGCCCTATCTACAGTTGCGTTCAAAATTATTCAACCCCCAATGCTGTAAAGGGTTTTAGGAATTTAGTGTACATTTGTAATTGTGTTCAGAATGAAATCTTACAAGGACTTTTTAAAGAACCAAATGCAAATAAAATGACATCAATTGTTTTTTAATAAAAGTATTAAATGTTTTTTTGTGATTTCTTCATTGACACAATTATTCAACCCCTTAAAGACGACCCCTCTTAAGAACAGAGGTTCATTCAAGTGTTTTCGATCAGGTATTGAAAACACCTGTGGATGTCAAGGAGCAGCAATCAAGCATCATAAGCACCAATTAGGCAGATGTAAAATGACTGTGATACTTTGCTCCTTCTAGACATTTACTGGTGTGTTTACAAACATGGTGAAGTCAAGAGAATGGTCCAGGAAAACAAGAGAAGAGGTGATTTCTCTTCACAGGAAGGGCAATGGCTATAAGAAGATTGCAAAGATGTTAAACATACCAAGAGACACCATAGGAAGCATAATTCGCAAATTCAAGGCAAAGGGCACTGTTGAAACGCTACCTGGTCCTGGCAGAAAGAAGATTTGTTAATTTCTAACGATAATTTGTTTTCCCTTAGTCCTAACAGCAGCACAGATGGGGTTAACCACCCCCGTGGACTGGCAGGACCGGCGGAATGTTTAATGAGCCCAAGACTAATAACTCAATTTAACAATTAAGTGTCTCCTTAAAAGGAGGAAGTCAACCCCAGCCCACTGTGTTTATAGTAAGAAGAAAACTAGACTTACTAGGGTGGGAAATTTAGTGTGCTGCTGTTAGGACTAAGGGAAAACAAATTATCGTTAGAAATTAACGATTCCCTTACGTCCTACCAGCAGCACAGATGGGGAGATAGCAAGAAGAAACCCCTAGGGAGGGCCTTCCTGCCTGGCAGAACTAAGAAAAGTCTGCCCAAAGGCCGAAAACTCAGCTAGACTGGCATCTAGTCTATAATGGGAGATGAATGTCGATTCAGAGCTCCAGGAGGCAGCTTTGCAAATCATGTTGAGAGGCAGAAGACTCCTCTCGGCAAAAGAAATAGCCACAACTCTAGTAGAGTGGGCCTTCACGAATCCCGGAGGGTCCAGAGATTGTGGAAACAAGGGATTCCTTAATAGCCTCCTCAATCCACCGACTGATGGAAGGTTTGGATGCCTTACAGCCTTTAAACTTACCGGCAACAGGATTAGCAGATTCTCATCTTTCCTGAACTCCTTGATCTATCCACATAGATCTGGAGACATCTCAAGACGTCCAGAGGATGTCTAGCAGGTTCCTAGGAGGAGGTGGTAGATGTCGACAGAACCGGGAGGAATATCACCTGGTTGATGTTCTGGAAGGAAGGAACTTTAGGCCTACAATACGGGAGGAATCTAAGAAAGTCCCGGTCATGTAAGAAAATGGTATAGGGCTCATGCTGAGAGAGCTTGAAGCTCAGAGACCCTCTTGGCCAAAGTCACTGTAAGGAGAAACACAAACTTCCAAGTGACGAACTTGATGTCCACCTCCTCACACGGTTCAAAGGGGGAGATGCTAACCCCTGAGAACTACTGAAAACCCATTGAAAAAAAGGGGTCTCAGTACTGTAGGCTTTAATCTTTCAGCTCCTCTAAGGAACCGTTTGATCAGCGGGTCCTGAGAAAAAGCCTGTTAAGGCAAGCTGAAATGGCTGAAACTTGAACCTTCAGAGTAGAAGGGAAAGGCCTCTATCAAGGTCGTCTTGCAGGAACTGAAGGATAGCGGAGAGGGGCGGATCTGCAGACGCCACCTCAGTTGAGGTACAACAGGATGAGAATATCCTCATAATACAAGAGTAGGCTCTCTTGGTAGAGTCCGCTTAAGAATGAGACAGCGTTCTCAGGACCGACTCTGAAAGCCCTTCTATTCTGGGAAGGGACTGATCAACCTCCAGGCTGTCAGGTTGAATCTGTGCAGATCTGAGCAGAGGTGAGTGTCCCACGACACCAGGGTCTGCTGTGGGGGGAGCCTCCAATATTGTCCTCGACTCAACCGGGTGAGCTAGGTAAACCAGGATCTCTTCGGCCAAAACAGTATGATGGCTATCACCGAGGCCTGATCCTGACGGATTTTCATCAATACCCTCGGTATCATGGAAAAGGGAGGGAAGATGTAAGCCAGCCTGAACCTCCAGGATATTGACAGAGCGTCTAACGCCAGGGGTTGTCCTCCCTGTAAAGGGAGCAGAACCTCTCCACCTTGGCATTGAACCTTGTTGCCAAGAGATCCACCTCTGGCATACCCACTTGAGGACTATCTGCTTGATTCTCCGGATGTAAGGACCACTTCACCGACGGAAGACCGCGGCTCAGCCGCTATCATCTTGAGGGAGCCTTGGATGTGGATAGCAGATAAGTGGGAAGGTACAACTCTGCCTAATCCAGAATCACCCCGATCTCTGACAGGAGGGGAAGTGATCTCGTGCCTCCCTGCTGGTTGCTGTAAAGTACCGCAGTCACATTGTCTGACTGGACTTTCACTGTTTTGCCCCGGATCTGAGGGGCTAAGTGAAGGAGGGCTAGCCGGATAGCTTGAATCTCGCAGAGATTGGATGAAAGAAGCCACTCCAGAGAAAACCAGGTCCCGTGAACTGGAGAGTTGTCTAGGTGAGCGTCCCAGCCTACTTAGGACGCATCCGTAGTCAATATGACCCAGATTGGCTGGGTCATAGACTTCCGTCTAAAAGATGGCACCACCATCTGAGGGAATACCGAGTTTGCCAAGTCAGGGAGCACAGGGAGTTTAGCCCAGCAGGGCTGCCATTCCATTAGGAGAGGACCTCCGACTGTAGAGGGCGGAGGTGCCATAGAGCTCAAGGGACTGCTTCCGCAGACGCTGACATGAGCCCCAACATCTTCATGAGAGTCCGGATTGGAACTCGCCAGGGAACGGAAAGGAACTTGCCGTGTTCTGAACCCGGAATCTTCTTTCTGGAATCAACTGGAGCGACATCCCAGTGGAGTCGATTATGAAGCCTAGATATCTTACTGAAGTCGACGGGCTCACGTTCGACTTCTACCAGCTGATCCAACCTAGGTGGAACAGAAAGGAGATTGTTACCTGAAGAAGTTGGGTTAGGACCGCTAGAGCAGAGGCTTTCAAAGCCAGTCGTCCAGATAAGGAATGATGGTCAGTCCTTGAAGCCTCAAAGCCGCCACCACAGAACCACCTTGGTAAAAGTGTGAGGGGCAGAAGAAATGCCAAAGGGAAGGGCAACAAACAGAAGATGCCTGACGACACCGGACACCTGGACCGTGATCCTGATATACTTCCTGGAACCAGGATGGATCGGGATGTGCAGATATGCATTCTTGAGGTCCAGGGTTGCCATCACGTCTCCAGGATTGACGACGTGAACTACTGACCTGATGGTTTCTACACGAAACTTCACCTTCCTTATAAATCGATTGAAATATCTCAGATCGATAATCATCCGGAGATCTCCTGAAGCTTTGGGAACCAGAAAAACTGGTGAATAGATCCCTAGGCCCCGTTCTCCTGCCGGAACCTCCTCCATAGCCCCTTTGCAAATGTAGTCCTGAATGTAGGCCTCTAGGATCGCCTCCTTGGCAGCTTGTAGAAGGTTGATCTTGACAAACCTGTCCAGAGGAAAAGAGGTGTTGTTGACTAAATAACCGTTGGAAATGATATTCAGGACCCAGGGATCCGAGATCTCTTGGATCCATTCTTCTCAGAAGTGGGAGAGACGACTCCCGACGGGTACATGAAGCTTAGGAATGGGGAAGCTTATTGGCAGGACGGCAGGAGTAACGGGAATTAACCAAGAGCCTCGAAGAGGCCCGTAGTCAGGAGGTGGATTTTCCATCTTTGGCTCCTCCACGAGAGCACCTCAGCCTTTCGCTGTGCTCTCCAGTCACTACAAGAGCTTGTTTGCTGGCCAGACCTGCCATCGCGGTCTTGTCTGCCCTGCCCTCGAAATGACTGCTGGGGAAGGCTCTTCACCTTCTAGTCTGAAAGGCCCTCCATGATCTTATCTAGCTCCGAACCGAACAAACGGTTGGGCTCGAATGGAAGGCCATATAAGCTGTATTTTGAGGAATTGTCAGCGACCCAAGGCTCAAGCCAAAATGGAATATGGGCCGCCGAACCCCGGGCCATGCTATATAGGCCCCTGACATTATTTGATAGTATTGTTACAGGGTGCCAAAGACGCACTTGGTCTCCCATGAGCCACAGACCTGCTGCTTAGCTTCAAGAGCAAGGATCTGTCTTTGGCCTCGCTCCCTGGACTGGCTTCATAACAACTTGAATTTGATCCAGGCAAGATCAGAGGAACGTAGAGACTTCAAAAGCCGCTATGGCTGTGGAAGCGGAAGCTGCAGCTGCCGTAACACCCCGTCTTAGTTTGCACTCTGCAAGGGGGTCCTGCAGCTAGACCCATCGTCTGCAGGAACCAGAGTGCGCTTGGACAGCTTGGCAATAGCCATGTCCACCTTGGGAATGGATCCCCACGAATCCACCAAGGGTTAAGCCATCGGGAACATGGAATTAACTTCTTTGTTAAAACCGGAGCTTTTCCAGGTTTTTTCCACTCTATATCATGACAGAGAGGAGGGTCTCATCCGCTTTGAGGACACGATGTGCCCGAGTAGCGGGAACGGGAGGCTCCCCACAGTCAACATCATGGTCCCCCGACCTGATGGACTTGAACAACTTCTGTGTCTTTCCAGGGAGAAAACACAACGTCAGCTCCTCCTCATCCGAGGAGGAAGAAACTAAGGAGACCAAAAAGGTCTCCTTACCGGGACAGAGGTCTCCATAGGGGCCTGGGCACGAATAGGAAGCCTTTCCATCCAGCAGGCCTATGACTCCTTTAACAGAGCCATTGATACACATCCTGCAAAGCAGGTTCACCAGAGGTCCGAACCTCTAACAGCAGCTGTAACACCTGGTGTAGGTTAGGTCAACAGACCAAGGGATTCCCAACCGGTCTCCCAAACTGGTCTCAGCCCAGCCTCAAGCTGTCTAGCCTCTGCGATCTCACGAGTGAAGGTATGATCAGCTTACAATAACCGTTGACTGCTGCAATGGTAGCAGGATAGATGCTTCCTCTTGAAATCCACTTTCCTGCCTTCCGAATCCCGCGGAGAAGACATCACTGCGGGGAAAAAAGAGACAAATAAAACATTTGTAAACCACCTATCTGCGCAGGAAAGGTAGAAAAACAGACCGGAGGCAGCTGAGGAAAAAAACACCACAAGTGGAACAACACCAATTTTAGGACTCTGGGAGCTGGCTGAAAAAGCATATGCAGCCAGAGACTGAACTGGAGCACACAGCCTCCAAAAATAGGGGAAGGGGAGGGATAGCCAATCCACCCTTCCCCCAGTAAATCCTCCACACTGGAAGACGCATAAA
Organism: Bufotes viridis; assembly: GCA_033119425.1. Taxonomy (NCBI): domain Eukaryota; kingdom Metazoa; phylum Chordata; class Amphibia; order Anura; family Bufonidae; genus Bufotes; species Bufotes viridis. The sequence goes on from CM065591.1 coordinate 443,305,437, forward strand.
AAATCGTGCCCGTGAAAAATCACGGCCGGATTACCCGGAGGTGATGCAAAAGGAGAGTCCCCGTGTTACCTCCGGAAGATGGCGGCGCACAGGGACCGGGATCCCGGACCAAGGACGCCGCCAAAATACTCCCAGCCAGGCGCACTGCGCGAGGCCGGCAGCAAACAAGCTGCCGGCCAAACTGACAAGGTACCTAGGAAAAAGGGCAACGCCGTTACCCAAACGAAAGAAGGCTCCCGCACTTTCCATAAGAAAGGGGGAACAAACCGCCTAGTCCACCTGTCCAGGAGGACAGAAAAACACAGTGGGCTGGGGGTTGACTTCCTCCTTTTAAGGAGACACTTAATTGTTAAATTGAGTTATTAGTCTTGGGCTCATTAAACATTCCGCCGGTCCTGCCAGTCCACGGGGGGTGGTTAACCCCATCTGTACTGCTGGTAGGACGTAAGGGAAGCTGACTTTGACTGCTGTGCGCTACCTGAAGCGCAAAGTGTTGAAAAGTCCCCGTGTGACTGCTGAGGAACTGAAAAAAGATTTGTCAGATGCGGGTACTGAAGTTTCAGCTCAGACAATAAGGTGCACACTAATGAAGGCCTCCTTGGTAAACATACCAAGAGACACCATAGGAAGCATCATTCGCAAATTCAAGGCAAAGGGCACTGTTGAAACGCTACCTGGTCGTGGCAGAAACAAGATGCTGACTTAGACTGCTGTGTGCTACCTGAAGCGCAAAGTGGAGAAAAGTCCCCGTGTGACTGCTGAGGAACTGAAAAAAGATTTGTCCTATGCGGGTACTGAAGTTTCAGCTCAGACAATAAGGCGCACACTGCGTAATGAAGGCCTCCATGCCAGAACTCCCAGGCGCACCCCCTTGCTGTCTCCAAAGAATAAGAAGAGTCGACTGCAGTATGCCAAAAGTCATGTGGACAAACCACAAAAGTTTTGGGATAGTGTTCTGTGGACTGATAAAACAAAATTAGAACTGTTTGGGCCCATGGATCAACGCTATGTTTGGAGGAGGAAGAACAAGGCCTATGAAGAAAAGAACACCTTGCCTACTGTGAAGCATGGCGGGGGGGTCAATCATGCTTTGGGGCTGTTTTGCATCTACAGGTACAGGGAAGCTTCAGCGTGTGCAAGGTACCATGAATTCTCTTCAGTACCAGGAGATATTGGATGAAAATGTGATGCAGTACGTCACAAACCTGAGGCTTGGGAGACGTTGGACCTTTCAACAGGACAATGATCCCAAGCATACCTCCAAGTCCACTAGAGCATGGTTGCAGATTAAAGGCTGGAACATTTTGAAGTGGCCATCACAGTCACCAGACTTAAATCCGATTGAGAACCTCTGGTGGGACTTAAAGAAAGCAGTTGCAGCGCGCAAACCTAAGAATGTGACTGAACTGGAGTCTTTTGCCCATGAAGAATGTGCGAAGATACCCGTAGATCGCTGCAAGACACTTGTGTCAAGCTATGCTTCACGTTTAAAAGCTGTTATAACTGGAAAAGGATGTTGTACTAAGTACTAAGATTGAATGTCACTTGGGGTTGAATAAAACTGATAATGATGTGAGCACAGAAAAGACATTTGTGGTTATTTCATTATAAATGTTATGTTATATTTGTCTGACTTACAAGTGCCTCTTTGATTTAATTGTAAACAAGATGACTGAAATGATCAAAATCAATGTCAAACTGGCCAAAACACTCAATTTCAGTGGGGGTTGAATAATTTTGAACACAACTGTACAACAAGCAGTAGAATTATGCCAACAAAAATAGCTGTTTTGGCACCGTTTTTATTTTTGCTATTTACAGTGTTCATTTGACAGGTTAGATCATGTAGTATTTTTATAGAGCAGGTTGTTATAGACGTGACAATACCAAATATGACTACTTTTGGGGTTGTTTGTTTCAGTTTTACATAATGAAGCATTTTTTAAAAAATGATTTTTTGTTTCTCCTTATTCTGAAAGCCATCTTTTTTATTTTTTTGGCGACTGTCTTATGCAGGGGCTCATTTTTTTCGGTATGAGAGGACGGTTTGATTGGTACTATTTTAGGGTGCATATGACTTTTTGATCGTTTGATATTACACTTTTTGTGATGTAAGGTGACAAAAATTTTTTTGGCACAGTTTTGATTTTTATGATGTTCACCTGAGGGGTTAGGTCACATTATATTTTTATAGAGCCAATTCTTACGGACGTGGCGATACCTAATATGTGTACTTTTTAATTTATTTTACTTTAACACAATAAAAGTATTTTGGGGAAAAAATTAAATTTTGTGTCTGAGAGACATATTTTTTTTTTTTTTGGGCGATTGTCTCATGTAGGGGCTCGTTTTTGCGGGTGTCCCTTCTACCCCATTCATATGCTTGATTATTTTTATAGTCAAACAGATCTCTCTGGAACTTTTTGTGTTTAAAGTCCAGAATTTCTTCCTCCATTAATTGCAGAGACGTATTAATTTTGCTCTGGAGGGTGCAAAAAGTATCCAGAGTTTTTTATATTGTTTTAAATCCTCTTAGGTTGACATAATAGCCTCGTGTATGGCTGCAAGTTTGTATTATTAAGGACATCAATTTAATTGAACAGTCTGATAGTATGTTGTTCCAACTTTACACAAACTGGTCAGAGAATACTGTGGTCGCGATTTTCTTGAGTCTCAAGCCACGCAGTATCATTTGTTTCTCCAAATAATTTGTCAACGTTGTATGATCCTACCACAAGCGTATTTCCTGGCTCAATAATTTTTCCAAATCCTGCATTTTGGTGTCCAGGTTAAAGGTGTTTTGCAACAATGGATCATTTTCAGAAAACACGTTTTGCACCTTGATCTTACTATCCAAGTTGGATGCAAAAGCCATGTGTGCTAAGACCGTGTGTACAACCGCTGAAATGGTCCTATTGGACCCAATGCTGTGTTCCCACCGTGTGAAGCGGCCAGGAGGTAAATTGTTGCAGGGAGACTCGGACTTGACTTTAACAGTAAAAGAAACAGAGTAGATCCAGCTCACCTGCCTTCCAAATAGCCAGCCGTCGGGCTCCTCCTGTGCTCGGATTTTAAGGTAAGACCTTGTATATAGCAGAAACAGAAGAGAAGAATCCAGCACTTCCAATATTCGTTTGGAGACAAATATTACAGTTATTTACATCTCAAGTGGTAAAAACATGCGGTCTTTGTGTCAGTCAACGCATTTCAAACTTTACAGTTCTTATTCATGACTCCATGAGGGTCTACTCAGCAATGATATAGTACACTACTATATAGTGTACTTTAGTGCATTGTGACTTCACACACAGGCTGATCAGGCTGCAGCTGCCTTTAGCAGAAGCCTGATCCTAGCCTTACCATGGCAAGCCGGAAGCCTGTGAAGGCATCCAGTTGCCATGGTAACCATCAGCCGCTGCCACAACAGAGCAGCTGCTAATGGGGAAGGAGGGAGGGGGCCCCTCCCTCTGGGTTAAGTATCGGGTGGCTGCAATGGCACAGCAGCCCCTGATGGGAGAGGAGCTCCCTCCTGTTAACCCCTTCCGTATAGCAGCATGGAAGGGTTAAACGGCTGACATCTGTGCCAGCACAGATGTCCGCCGTTCAAGCAGAGTGTCAGCAATGTGCTGACACTCTGCTAAACCATTGGCCATCCTGAAAATGAGAGGGGGAGCGGGGATCGCGCACACGATATTGCGGACGGGGATTGCGCGCCCACTCACTCGCCTGACAGGATCTACGGAGGGTGATTGGTGGTGTATATTACACCACCGATCACACTCTATCTCGAGTCATCGGGTCACCAGAGACCCGAATGACCCGGAAACGCAGCCAACCGCAGGTCTGAATTGACCTGCGATTTGCTGCGATCGCCCGATATGGGGGTCACAGGACCCCCTCTCGGCATTGTCACAGAGTGGTGGTGATCGGAAATACACAGGGCATACATGTACTTCAATTTGCTACAAACTTTTTGAGACAATAATACCCCTTTAAAGTACCCCATTAGAAACTATAACCGTGTATACAAAACATTTCTTACATAATACAGGTAACTGGTAGAAAGTGAAGCACTCCCCAGATTTTGCAAAACCTAAATCACCTGTTACTTAAAATACTCATCTTCAGCGCTTCCTTTGACTTGCAGCCAATATGGTTTTCTAACATGTAGCAAACAATAGTTAATTCCTGCAGCTAATTACTAAGACTCAGTACTGTGATAGGTGGATGGCATCATCAAATTATATTTCTAGGCAGCACATTAGCATTGCTGCTAGAGCGTGTCATGCCTAGTAAATTTTCCATTTTCTCTGACTGGCAGCTGCACCGCACCTCTGGTTGGGACAACCTGGCAGGATTCCTGTTTTCCAAGGCGATATATAACATCATCCCAAACATGTGCTATCATCATCCTGTAAACAGTAGCACAAGGAAGAACACCAGCGGGGATTTCTTTTTAGTCTCCTTGGCTTTTATAGACTGTCATCATGCTTAAGGAGCTATATGCGGGATTTAATTTTAAGGCCTTTTAGCTGAGCTGGTAGCAACCTTCATATTTGTTCTTGTTGGCCTGGGTTCAACGCTATCATGGTCGGGAGCTATGCCAACTGTCTTACAAATAGCCTTCACTTTTGGCTTGGGAATAGGTACAATGGTACAAACTATGGGCCACATCAGCGGGGCCCACATTAACCCTGCTGTAACTGTAGCACTTCTCGTTGGGGCCCGAATATCTCTGGTCCAGACCTTTTACTATGTGATCGCTCAGTTACTGGGAGCTGTGATAGGAGCTGCTTTACTATATGAGTTTGCACCACCTGAAGTCATTGGAGGATTTGGACTGAATCAGGTAAGTGCATTCATTGTAAGACAAAATACTCCTGAATTGTTGTTTTTAGTTGACTTATGACTGTACATTTTGAAAAAAACATAGATTTTTGACAACATATAGCTATAATGCAGATATATTATATGACTATTTTGACAAAATATAAATATAATGCACATACTGTATATTATATGATTATACCAATCAACAAACATCAATTGATAGGAATAGTTTTAGAGACTAAAAAAGCTATATGTATCCTAGTCGTGGAGCTGAGGTTGTCACGTGTATTTGGCACAGCACAAGATAGTAAAATGTGTTTTACATAGGACTGCAGGTGTACTTAGTGATCATGATGAATAAGCTGTGAGATGTTTCAACCATATGTCGCTCTGCTACATCTGAATGTCCCTGAGTAATGCTCCAAACTTCCTAGTACATAACATTAAAGATGCTAAATTGTTAATTAAATGCAAATAGGCTCAGTCTTATTGTCTGCTATTACATATACTGTAAATGCATGTGCACTTATTAAATGATAATTGTGTCTTCCATGTAATTATAACCAATGCATTCTTTTATCTACAATGAAATAGCCAAGTAACAACACATCACCCGGACAAGCACTGGGTGTAGAAATCATTCTTACAATGCAGCTGGTCCTCTGCATCTTTGCTACAACGGACAGTCGCAGGACGGACAATATTGGTTCTCCAGCCATTTCCATATGGACTTTCAGTTGTACTGGGACACTTACTTGGGGTATGTACTCTATTATGTGTACATCCAAATCATGCACTTTTACAAAACTAACATATGATGTACAATTCCAACTGATTTGATTAACTACCCATGATCTACCAGTCCATAATGGTGCATTCACACGACCGTAAGTGTTTTGCGGACCACACATGTTCAGCGCTATATAGAAAATGTCTATTCTCGTCCACGACGGCGGACAAGAATAGGACATGCTCTATATTTTTGCGGGGCTGCGGAACAGAAATACAGATGCAGACAGCAAACGTTGTGCTGTCCACATCTTTGCAGCCCCGTTGAAATGAACAGGTCTTCACCCATTACGCAAAATTGCGGAACGGATGCCGACCTATTCATATGGTCGTGTGAATGGACCCTAATTCACATTGATTATGTGTGGGGTGATTCCTAGAGCTATTTAAAAATTTTCTGAGATCCCCTACAGAGGAGATGACTGCTCCATGTAAATGCACCTCTCACCTCTGCTCACTAGCAGATAATTAGTGGTAATGTTCAGTCTGTTCACTATAATTGCTCATGCATTGACCCATGTGAAAGGGTCTTAAAGGGGTCTTCCGAGATTTTGAACTGATCAGTGGGGGTCCGACAACAGGGAACCCTGCCTGCCAGCTCCACGGCCTTATCCCTGCTCACCAAGCGCAGTGCCATCCATACATTGTATAGTGCCTGTGCTTAGTATCGCAGCTAAGCCCCATTCACTTCAATAGGACTGAGCTGTGCCTTGGCCATGTGACCGATGAACGTGATGTCAGATGGACTAGGAAAGGTGTGAGAAGGCTGCGGCACTACTGCCAGCATCGCTGCCTTCTCAAACAGTTAACAGTCAGGGATTCCGGCTGTCGAGTGCCTGAAGCATCGGTGAGAGGTGCATTTACATGCAGCAAACATCTCCTCTGTATGTGGATGAGTGCTCATTACTGCTATCATTTATCCTCATACCGATTCATAATCTGCTACCCTGAAATGATGATTTTGTTGACTGCATAAACAATGCTTCCACCCAATGAAGAGAGTTTGCTAGTTCATCTGGTGATTGATGGGGCCATTGCACTGGGAAATTATCTGGAATGAGTGTCCGAATGCTCATTCACGATAATTAATCAGATAATCTGTCTCTGTAAAGGAGCCTTTAGTTGACTCTCCTAATGAAGATAATTCCAGTTAGTTAACACCTTCTCATTACAGAGGTGACACTAGCGTTTTTACTTTGCTTAGTAATGACACTGACATGTGCTGCAAGTATTCTGCTTATAAAAATGAACCTGTAATGAAGCTGGGATATCAGTCTGTAAATTGGGTTGCAGATTTTTGAGAGAATTTTAATTGTTGTGACACCCAAACAACCGGGTGAGATTAACCCTAGGTACACACCTAAGCGTTTTACAGCGCGTTCAAGCGCGCTGTAAAACGCACAACATGTGAAAGCCATGCTTCCCTATGGGCATGGTTCACATTTGGGCGTTGTACAGCGCGTTTGAACGCGCTGTAAACGCCCTACGGTCAAACAAGTACATGAGCTTCTTTGGGGCGTTTTAACGCGCCTATGGACAATGATGCCATAGGGGAGAATCACGGAATCGCGCGTATGACGCGTTTCTTAGTTACAAAAGCGCGCATCCAAAAGCGCGCATCCAAAAGCGCGCGTAAAGCGCGCGTCATCGCGCGATTCAGAAACGCCTAGGTGTGTTCCCAGCCTAAGGGTACATTCACACGGCCGGATACTGGCCGTGTGCGTACTGCATTTTGCAGAAAGCACACGACCAGCCCTATGATAGAAATTCCTATTCTTGTCTGTAATGGCAGACAAGAATAGGACATGCTCTATCTTTTTTGAGGGGCCGCGGAATAGAAGCATGGAATGGGTCCGCATCTGATCCATAAAATTGCAGAATGGATGCGGAACCATTAATACAGTAATGTGAATGTATCCTTATCATGAGAAATCCTAACATCAGTTTTCTGCAGGATTCTGCATTGGCATAATTTACACCAAATTTATTACACTTTGCTTGATGTTTAATAAATTTGGTGAATCTTTAAGGTACTTTCACACTAGCGTTATTCTTTTCCGGCATAGAGTTCCGTCGTCAGGGCTCTATGCTGGGGAAAAAATGCTTGTCACATCCCCATGCATCCCCATGCATTCTGAATGGAGAGAAATCCATTCAGGATCCATCAGGATGTCATCAGTTCATTCTTTTTGACATTTCAGGACTGAGACAATACTGCAGCATGCTGCGGTATTTTCTCCGTCCAAAATTCTGGAACACATGCCGGAATGCCGGATCTGGCATTTTTCCCAATGGAATGTATTAGTGCTGGATCCGGCATTCAAAATACCACAATGCCGGATGCAGGCCAGCAAAAATGTAAAAAAATATATAACGGATCCGTCGCATGACAAGCGGAGAGACGGATCAGTTCTTGCAATGCATTTGTAAGGCGACGGAACTGCTTGCCGGATCACTCTTCCGCAAGTGTGAAAGTACCCTAATTCTACTTTTCTGTCTTGAGAGGTTACCCCACTTTTTACCAACCCTTTACTGTAGTAAGATAATGACCATTTTTGAGACTTTCTAAAAAGTCGCAAAGCTCTATCTTATGACTTTTTGAAGCTAGAAATCTAGACTATGGGCGTGATAACCTCCCTCTTCTGACTTCTCTGATCAATGACACTTTCTTCCTTTTCTAGATTTACTACACTGGATGTTCCATGAATCCAGCACGGTCCTTTGGTCCAGCTTTGATTACAGGAAACTTCAATTACCACTGGGTGAGATTTTTGTAAATAATTTTTACCCCTACATTTAACTGATTATGAACCAATTCTCAAAAGATATTAACATGAAGAATAAGAAGGTTAGGCTACTTTTACATCTTCAGTGATAATAAAATGGGATCCGACAGTGATCTAGCCACTTTATGGAATAAATTCCAGCTTCGGTTGGGGAAAAACTGCACGCAGCGGTTTCGTCTGGCCAACATCTAACAGTTATGCCGGAGCGGCACACGAAGATGTGAAAGTAGCCTTAGTTTGCCATACAGTTCAATGTTTTACATAAGCTCTTTGTTAAAAAAAGGGGCCATAGCAAAGCAGTTGTTACATAACTATGGTAGTTTTTTTAGTTTTTTTAAACAAAGTAAATGGGTTGGTTACCTGATGAAAATATTTTCTAAAAAGCCCTAAACTGTTAATATGAGGAACATAAATCTGTAAGGGTGCAGCCTGATGGCATAGCTGGCCGCATGTAGCCAAGTCATGCCCACCCACAGCACCCAATGGCCCCACAATTTTACTATAGAATCGTGTGGCCATTGGCTGCTTCAGGTGGGCATGGATTGGCTGCATGTGGCCAGCTGCACCACCGACTGTATCCTAAAACTCCTGATACTTTAGGCCAGCTTTTCAGAAGTTGCCCAACTGCTCATGTATGGGCTATGTAAACATTGCAGAGGTGCTGACTCTGGATCCTGAGGATGCAAGATCACCATGGTCGAATACTTAACCCACATGACTGCTTTCTCAGACATTCCTTGCTGCATGCTCTTCTGCTCAGGTGCTAAAAGAAACTGAATGCATTCAGTTCATGTACAGATACAGGGAGTCTGTATCTACACATGCGCTAGATAACTTCCACCACATCCCAACAGAGACCTTACCCTAAATCCCTGTGTTATTTAAAGTCTAGTGCTTCCCTAGGTGGTAATCTTACTCTTTCCTCAACCTCCCAACAGATTTTCTGGGTGGGACCGATAACAGGAGCAATCTTCGGATGCTTGATTTATGACTATGTCTTCGTCCCTCACTCAATAAGCCCCAGTGAGAGACTGGAAATCCTACGTGGCAACATTATGCAGGAAAATGAAAAAGAAGAGAGACGGAAACAATCTGTAGGCCTCAATTCTCTTTACAGCCAATCAAATAACAGGGAAAAATGTGAAATCCTATTCTGTATTTCTTTTTTGTCATTTTTGCAGTTAATATATTGTGTTGTACAGAATATTTTGAGATATTGACAATGGTTATATAGTTTGGTTACAGATCATATGGCTACACTGCTAGATGTCAGACCATGCCAGGTGGCCTGTAGGGAAAAAGGCTATCCCTAGCTACAAAATGTTATACTTTATGAGATAAAAAATCAACACATTTACACATATTTGTGTTAGAGCATGTCCGATGTACTAACCATACATCTTTATAAACCTTGAATATAAGATATTGCAGTGATGAACATGCTTCCGGTCATTTATAGTTTATTGTTCAGTTTATGAAAGGGTTGCATGAAATTAGAGAAATGTGTCACCTTCATAGCTGAAACAGCACCACACCTGCCCACTGGCTGTGTGTGGTATTGCAGCTCAGCATCAGTCACTTAAACGAGGCTGCAATAGCCCATGCACAAAAGTGGATCTGTTTGTGGTAGAAAGCAGACATATTTTTCTAATATTGAAGATTTTCAAACAAAGACCTTTGGCATTAAAACATTAACATATTAGGGATATTAAATTACTATCCCAGTGTATCGCACGTTAATTTTTCTTGAGTTTATGGAAAAGTAAATAAAAGCTAAAATATTCTTATAATTTACAGTAGGGGTAAAATGTGTTTTCCTTACTTTTCCTCTTGGCTTCAAACATTACAAGATGAGCAGGGCAGGATGATCAGATGACCAACATTGGTCATATCTCACACCACCTTAGGGTATCTCAAGGTATGAGGAAGGTAGGGAAGGATACAGTATATCTGCACTTTATATAACATGCAATCATATATAATGTATATTCAATCCGACATTAAAGGCTATGTACACCTTTGGAGGCAATTTTTTATAATTGCATCTTACTCATTTTTGGCTAAAAATCATATTTTCATTTGGCCTTTATTTAAAATATTGAGCCATTCTGTCACAAAGGGTTAACTGTTTTTCTGGTACTTTCACTTTCACCTTGTGCCGGTCATCTAATTACCCTTATCTCTAAACTAGTGAGAGGTCATAACGCTTTTTTAAGCCACATTCTAATCAGTAAGATAAGAACTGAGCTATAGTGAGTTTTTATGAGGTCAGAGAGCAGAGGTAAGGAGCCTGTCAGCTCCCCAACTGACAGAGCATCTTAGCTATGTACAAAAAGGGCTCCATATTTTTAATACACGCCAATTGAAAAAAATATTTTTAGCTCAAAATGACCACAATGCAATAATTTAAAAAATTTCCCCAAAGGTGTACATAGCCTTTAAGTCGTCAAAAGGTCTTATACCTATAAAGCCATGAGGAATTCACCAGAGGAATGCTCAAGTGATAACACTAGATCTCATAACTTGCAACAGCATAGCCGGGTGTATCATTCATTTTGTATATACCTATTACCGTACTATTGATAGCATAGCCATATGGTAACTTTCAGAACAGGAGTTATGAAGGTCACTCCCAGTTAATGTGAAAGTAGCCTTTAGTGCACATATTTGTGATGTACAAACATTATAATGGACAGTTCTTGTGTATAAAAATGTATATATTAGGAATAGGATGATAAGAATACCCAATGCCAGAATTTCACAGCTTGAGCTGTTATTGCCATTAAATGGTAGGATCATTTTAGAACATCATTTTACAGTTTTCATATAGTATATTGGTAACTTTGCTGTTTTTCTTTTATAACTTCATTACTACTAAACTCACATTCCCTGTTTTGCATTTTCGGAGATAAAACATGTGCACTAAGCACTGTACAAACCCAACTCTCCTCTAATGCGGAGCACTGAATGATAAGATCTCATCTAAATAGTAAGAGGTTTGTCTGTCGACAGATCGTTGACTGATTCCAGGAGCAATCAATGGAAATCTGAACACAGCTCCTGGCTATAGTGCTGCCTATATCTTATGATCAGTACTCAATAAATATAGCAATGTATTAAAAAAATTACTCAAATGCATGATATTAATATGTAAATTGTAAAACGTTATTCAAAGGTGAATTTACACGTTAAATGATGGTGGATCTGGAGGGACGGCCAGGGTATACTATTTGTAGTTTACATTCATTTTCTGTAATCCTGCTGACAAATACAAGATGTACTGTAAGGCCCCTTTCACATATGCGTTTTTGCTTTCCGTCCTAGAGTTCCGTCCTCGGGGCTCTAGGACGGAAAGATACTGATCAGGATTATCAGTATCATTATCAGAGAAATCCATTCAGGATGCATCAGGATGTCTTCCGTTCAGTACGTGAACGTTTTTGGACATGCTGTGGATTTGTCTCCGTCCAAAAACCTGGAAGACATGCCGTAACGCCGGATCGGAATTATGCTAAGCGTCGTTTCCGCGCATCGCCGGATCCGACGTTTAGCTCTGCGCATGCGCAGCAGCAGTTCCGATCGGGGCCCCAGTGTAAGCTGGGGCTCCGATCGGTTACCATGGCAGCCAGGACGCTACTGAAGTCCTGGCTGCCATGGTAAGTACTCCGCAGCAGTGTACTTACCTGCGCTGCGGCCTCCGGGTGCTCCTTCATGACCTCACAGGTCCGGGTGGCGCATTGATCTATGCACCGTAGGGACCTGTGACGTCATGAAGGAGCGCCAGCGGCAGCAGTGCAGGTAAGTACACTGCTGTGAGTACCATGGCAGCCAGAACTTTAGAAGCATCCTGGCTGCCATGGTAACCTGAAAGCATTTTGAAGACTGATCAGGATCCTGATCAGTCTTCTAATGCTTTCAGGCGACTTACGTTCTGACGCAAGTGTGAAAGAGATCTAAGAACGCAAGTGTGAAAGAGATCTAAGTGTTTTGTAAAATAGGAAGAGTTGAACTACTCTACATGGTCAACAGTTTGTCGAAACTTGTTCTAAGTAAAGGTTTCAGCCTCACAAAGTAGACAACCACGTGAAGTCTATAATAACATTAGAATGGGTCATATTGAACTTAGTTTGTAAAATGTCTGCCCTTCTAAACGTGACATAGCTAACTGTGTTATGATTGTGATGGGGAACCATCTTATCTTGAAAGTAATGTTCAGGTGTCCAGGTATAGTTACCACTGATCCCATTGAATGGTATTCACACATGTAAAGATGATACTGTCTATGTAAATAAAGACTTTTATTTAATTGTTCTCATCTGTCCTCAGTTGTAGCTCTGAATTGAAGAACTGCATACACTCTCATAAATTCAACAAAAGTGCAAATCCAGCACACCAATTTGTTACTGCAGCCAAATGGCCAGAGAACCAGGTGAAAAAGGGAATAGGGTGATAAATCTACCTTAGTGTTCTCCTGGAAGAACACAAAATACAAAATTTAGACAAATATTAAATGTTTCAACTGGCACAGTATCAATGTTACCTAGCATTTAATTTCTTATATGTAGCACATCATTACAGGGTAATAAACAGGGAACTGGATCAGGGGATTCATACGATCAACATAGGTTCAGGTCTCAGAGTTTGACCCTGAATATTGTTGACTCTATAACTAGGCAGTGAGTGTGAAGGCTCAGAGACAATATGACTATGGTTTTCCGTACTGACCAATTTCACCTAATTTCTATCAGGCAGCTTCTGCTCCACTGAAAAACATGTATTAAGAATCCGAATAAGATTTATTTTCAGGCTGAATCCTTGTAGTTATGCAAAAACGGTAGGTAAAAAGATGATTTTGTACCAAACAGGAGATTTTGACTGTTTCCTTAGGGACGCAGATACAGTTGAGTATGATGCTTAACCATTCCTCTGCTGTTCATAGTTCAGGGCAAGCAGGCACGATGTAGTGGCATCATCACGCCTGCTGCACTGAGCCATGGGCAGCACAGCTCACAGTGGAGTAGCCATGCTCCATTCCATTTCCATTCGTCAGGGCAATTCGGGTTAGGTGAGCACTTACTCAATCTGTGACCTCAGCCCTATTGCAGTTGTTTTCTGCAGTTGTCAATGACTATTACAGCTGATCCTACCCATCGATCATGAGTGGGGCCTCACTGTGTGGGGAGCCATCTAAGGGTGAATAACTCTGTCAGGATACCCACTAACGGAGGTATAACTATGAAGTGGCATCACTGTGTCAGAGGCCATCAGAGGGGCATAATTCTATGGGCGGGGCATCACTGTTTGTGGGGGCCACTTAAGAGGGCATTGCTCTGTTTCGGTGCACTTACGGTGGCACAATTGTGTGGTGGTCACTTAATGGGGCATCATAATCTGTAGGGCCACTTAGGGGTATCATACTGTGTGGGATCGGATCACTGTCTGTGTATGGGGACACTTAAAGGAACATAATACTGTGTGTGGGGGTACCTAAGGGGACATTATACTGTGTGGGGAGCCATTCAAGGGGATATCATACTTTGTGGAAGCCATTTACTGTAAGGGGCATAACTGTGAGGGTGGTGAGTGCTTAGACGGCATCACTTTGTGTTGGGAGCACTTTAGGGGATTATATTCTGTGTGTGGGGTCACTTGTGGGATAATTCTACAGTGAGTGGGCACTTAGGGACATCATACTGTGTGGGGAGGCACTAAGGAGGCATCACACTGCGTCAAGGGATACGCATCATACTGTCCGTGGGTACTAAGCAGCATTATTATTGTTGGGTGGCACTAAGAGGACATTTTTACTGTGTTGGAAGGCACTAAGAGGGCACTATTATTGTGTGTTTGGCAGAAATAGGATTAGGCAGCATTAGAGGTGTGAATTTATAAAAAAAAATGCTGTAGCACTACACATCACTGGTGTTGTCCCTCCTTACTTTTTTTTTTTTGCGGCTCAGACCTTTACCCGATGGCAAACCCAGGTATGTGGACCATTACAAAAGTCTTGAGTACCCCTGCCCTATCGCATTAACGTTAATGATCCGAACCTTGGATTTGTACTACTTCTCCCTAATTAATCTGGTGCCATATTTATTTTTCTTTGTTTTTCCTTTGCTCAGTTTACATGTTATTCTGGCTTTGACAATATATGTCTTTTCAATTGAAAGTGCTGTTGAATGTTCTGTTTGAATGCCTCAAAAATTAAATAAAGATTATACAAAAAAACTATTGTAAGTGTTAAGGGAAATATTAATTATTAATATTTTGGATAATACTAATAACTAATATTCATAAATAGGTGTGAGTCGTCTACGGATGACTCCGCCTACTTATATCTTAAATAGAAATGCTACCTGATTGCACTTACACTACACTGAACCATAAGCAGCTTACTGCTACAATAAAAAACTATACACTGTATGTTATGAATAAAGAAATATTTATGACACAATACAAATACAGTCTATTACGCTATATCTATATATATATCTATATATCAATGGTTATAGATATATATACATAAAGACATACGCAGCACAGCATAGTAGAAACACTAGAACACAGCCATAAACACAATATAATAATACGCCTAAACTACGCTAACATAATCCCAAGTCCTCCCCAACAAATACAGTTACACACACACATAAATAGCAGCCCACCCCAACCTGGCTATTCTCTTTCCCTACAGGGCATAAAGAGTTACAAAAAGGTACAGGGATCAGCGGGACTGCTATTGTGATTCAGCAATGAAGGGGTTAAATGCTGATGGGTACAGCAGTGGATCTCAAGGAAAATACAGCTGTGGATCATTGTGGGAGAGGGTAATAAGGGGTTAATTGCTGGGGAAATAAGGGGTTAATTGCAGGTCTGGGGTACAGGGACTCTACAGATCAGCCCAGCCAGGGGTTAAATTACAGGGCACAAGGGGTAGCAGCAGTGCAGGGACTGCAGCAGCAGGGAAAGGATTCAGGGTAGAATGGGGGTATATAAGGGTATGTGGCACTGCAATGCAGGAGGGAAAGGGTTACTAAGCCATCTCCAGGGGCATGTGGGGCTGCTCTGTCTCTATTCATTGCCTCTCTTCCTTTATGGAGCTGTTCAGTCCATGTGTGTCTCTGTTTGTGGTCAGGTCCCAAGAGAGAGACCGTTGTCCTTGCTTGTGCTAATATAAGTCCAAAGCAGCCCACCTCCCCCTCCTTAACCTAAGGCGCAGGGATATGACATCACTCCACTGAAGTCCACTCTACCTTGTGTGCCTCTCTTTGTGAGCCCTCCCCCATAGTAAGTAGGAGGGAAGGAGTTTGGCCATGGGGAGAAACAGGTTTAGCATGTAAGCCATCTGTAATCTCCTGTCCTGAGGTGACCAGACATCCTCGTTAGCATCTCTATGCTATCTACCACCCAGGGACAGTTTGGTTACTTCCCAGGAACTAGGCAGACAGCGCGACTTGAATCAATTAACAATGCAAGCCATGGCCTACAGGCTACACATGGGCCTGTATCAAGTTGATAAGAGTTAATAGGGCAACAATGGGGTACATATGTATATATATATATATATATATATATATATATATACGCCTACCTGGCACTTCCCTCTACAGAAAGACACTATTGTGATGTATGTTTGGTGCATGGATACCTATGGTTATGTCTGGATACTTGTTGGCTACCCAAGGTATCCTTTTGACCTCGCCACTGACAATTTCAGATCTTTGGATTTACTGAAGCTATTGGACTGATTTCTTAATATGCTCATGGAAGCATCTTTGGGAGCATCACTTATGATGTAGTCTTCTGCCCTCACATTTACAAAGATACACATCCACTTGTTGGCATCTCTGTAGACTTTTTGCTTTTGAGTCCTTTTTTGTGCAGTCACGTAAAACCTACCGTATTTTTCGCCCTATAAGGCCTTACCGGCCTATAAGACGCACCTGGGTTTTGAGGAGAAAAATAAGAAAAAAATATTTTTAACCAAAGGTGTGCTTTTGAAGTAATGGTGGTCTGTGCATGACAGTATTATGGGGGATCTGTGGATGGCACTGTTATGTGGGGGAGATGTGGATGGCACTGTTATGGGGGATCTGTGGATGACACTGTGATGGGGGATCTGTGGATGACACTGTGATGGGGGATCTGTGGATAGCACTGTGATGGGGGGATCTGTGGATGGCACTGTTATGTGGGGGAGATGTGGATGGCACTGTTATGGGGGATCTGTGGATGACACTGTGATGGGGGGATCTGTGGATGGCACTGTGATGGGGGATCTGTGGATAGCACTGTGATGGGGGATCTGTGGATAGCACTGTGATGGGGGATCTGTGGATAGCACTGTGATGGGGGCATTTATGAATGACACTGTAATGGATTGGATCTGTGGATGACACATATATAGCATCTTATGCTATATGTGTCATCCACAGATCACCCAATTACAGTGTCATTTATAAATGCCCCCATCAAAGTGCTATCCACAGATCTGGCCCATAGTGACTGCTTAGGGGCGGAGCCTGGCAGCACATGGCGGGCGGCCCGCCGCTAACAGCTTGACTGCTTTGATAACATTTATAATCTTTAATCATGTCCCCTTATTCCCTATAATGCCAGTACAGTAGCGCTCTGCTAACCTGCTATACAGATCCTCTAGCAGGCAGAGCGGTGCGGCGGCAGGCTGCTGTGTAATGTCCTCACTGGCGTCATCTGCCTGCTCCTCCTGCTTCATTCATAAAGTGAAAGGAGCAGGCAGATGGCGTCAGTGAGGGCGTTACACACCAGCCTGCCGCCGCACCGCTCTGCCTGCTAGAGGATCTGTATAGCAGGTTAGCAGAGCGCTACTGTACTGGCATTATAGGGAATAAGGGGACATGACTAAAGATTAAAAATGTTATGAAACCATTCACGCTGTTAGCGGCGGGCCGCCCGCCGCATGTTGCCAGGCTCCGCCTCCTCCTTCCATGCTGATACATCGCATGCTGTGCGATGTATCAGCTTTAACTATAGGAAAATGGTAGCATTCGCCATATAAGACGCACTGCCATTTTCCCCCACTTTGGGGGAAAAAAGTGCGTCTTATATGGCGAAAAATACGGTATTTGGATTTTATGTTTTGAGTAATGCACATTGCAGGAAATTTCTTTGCCATTTTTTCAATGGTGGAAATGCCACCGATAAAACTCCTTCTGTCTTCATTGTCTTTAAACGCACTAATGAAAACCGCTGCCACAGAAGTCTGTGCTTTTAATTATTTGCTTAATGGAACAGTTTCGCAGAAGAGCTTAGAAAATGTATTTTATGTAGAAGTGGTGAATGGCTGATGTGATTGCATTATAAATTGTGTTTGAGGTCATTGCATATTTATTTCCTGGGTTTTTAATCAATTTTCTGTTTTTAGGAGCAGCTTAAATATTTCGTCTTTGTTGAAATAGCAATAAATTTTAAACTACATATCGTACTTACCCAAACATTAGATGAGAACGAATGGAAATATATGAATACATTTACTAAAAGACGTGTGCTTATATTTATTAGGGGGAGGAAAGTTCGCCACAACAAAAGATTTGTCAGCTAGTAAAAAGATTTGCAGATACTATCAAAACTATAAACAAAACCGTCTAGAATCTGACTTCTGTTTGTGACATATTTATTAAAGTGCTTTTACTGAAATTTCCAATTATAAAACAGGCGTATGCCATACACCAGCTCTGAGATGTTATATTTTTCTCCATTATGTGTGGAATTCTGCTTTCAGACACTGGCAAATATGTTGTGCAGGTGATAAGCCACACATCCTTGAAAAAGCCCTACTAAGCCCCTTTTGAAACACAAGAGAAAACTATGTCCTATTTAATAAATGTGGAGTAAAGCCTCACACACACACCAAGGCATTACAGATCTGTACAACCACCCAGTTGTTTCAAAAGGGGCTTAGTAGGGGTTTTTCAAGGATGTGTGGCTTATCACCTGCACCACATTTTTGCCAGTGTCTGTGGAAACTTACTGTACCTATACCTCTGATTATATACACTTAATCATATTCCATCAGATGCAATATTACATTGCTATTTTCTACTAGCAGATTGGCGTATGGATTTGTGAGAAATGATTAAGGAAAACTAGTAATTTATTCTTTTAAACCTCTGCTCATGCTATGCTGAAGAGCCCAGTGACTGACAGCTAACTCTGAATGACTAAGAGAGATGGTTGTCGATCAGTAAGTAAGGCCATTCACATTTTTCCCAGGTTGCCCATGACTAAAAATGCTCAGACCTGAATGTGCAACTGCCATGAAGAAATTGCCTTACAGGGGTTGTCCCATTACAAGCATTTATCCCCTAATTAATTTGGATCGGGAAATTACTTAAAATAACATAAAATACATACAATTAAATTTAAAATAAACGTTCTAAACCTGAACACAAGTGAGTGACAGTGGCACCTGCCACCCCGCAAACAGAGGATGTGGCAGCAATGCTACCACATCTTTCACCGTCACCAAGCATCTCCACACTATCCCGTGGAAGCGTTCAGCTGTCCATCTCCCAATTAGAAAGAGAAATAGAAAGAAGAAGTACCCCCCTACCCACCTGCGATCCCTGGCCCTGAATGCCAGGATTTCAAAATTCCTGGTCCTTTGAAATGCTGTCATTCTGTCTGGTAGAGATGGATGGAGACTTTTAAAAAACTTATGGCGGTGGCTGTCCCAAAGTATGTGGTTCCCAGCCGCCACTACTTTTCCAGGCGAGCCATCCCTTCCCTGCACAACCAAGTGGCGGACAAAATCAAGTGTGCACTGTGCAACGCCATCTGTGGCAAGGTCCTCATAACCACCAATACATGGACCAGTAAGCACGGGCAGGAAAGTTATATCTCCCTAACAGCACACTGGCTAAATTTTGTGGCGGCTGGGCCAGGGGCGGATAGCAGTTTGGCGCATGTCCTTCTGCCCCCGAGGATTGCAGGGCATTTCTCTTTGCCTCCTGTTGCCTCCTCCTCCTTTACCACCTCCTCATCTGCTCAGTGTAACACCTTCACCACCAACATCAGTACAGCCATGGGGAAACGACAGCAGGCTGTTCTGAAACTCATGTTTGGGGGACAAACCCCACACTGAGCAGGAGCTGTGGATGGGCATGGAACAACAGACTGATGAGTGGTTGGTGCCACTGAGCCTTAAGCCTGGCCTGGTGGTGTGCGATAATGGGTAAAATCCCGTAGCAGCTCTCAGCCTAGCCGATTTCACACACATCCCTTGCCTGGCGCATGTGCTGAATTTGGTGGTGCAGAAATTCCTGAACACCTAATCTTGAAAATCAATTCAGTTAATCCAGCTCTTAGATTCTGGTGGGATAAATTCACTTTTATTGGTGCTCAAGGACCCTGCGGCCTGAGCTGCAGATGTGAAAGGCAAATCATTTTATTAAATTTGGTTAGATTGTTGGGTAACATTTCCATGGTTATGAGGACTTTTTATTATAAATCGGAACAAAAACTATACAAGGAACATTTCAAACAGAGAAAATTAACTTGACGAGCCTTCTACCCTACACCCCCACCCTTCACTCAAACCACATATTAATGCCCATTCACAAACTATTTACAAATTTACTTATAGACATATTTAAATAACTATAAGTCAGATAAACTAAATAAACAAACAAAACTATATAAATGCCTTACCCTTAAATTATAAGGCCAGTCATACAATTATCCAGCCAGGGCACAGTTCTGGAGGATGAGGAGGGGAGGAGGAGAAGAAACCGTGTTCACAGCAGGGTGGCAACCAAAGCAGCTCATGGCCATCACTTGAGCGTGGCTGGGGGATACGGAGGACACAGATGATACACCTCACACAGAGGACAGCTTGTCATTGCCTCTGGGCAGCCTGGCAAACATGAGCGAATACATGCTGCAGTGCCTGCGCAACGACTGCCGACTTGGCTACATTCTAACTTGTGCTGATTACTGGGTGGCCACCCTGCTGGATCCCCGTTACAAGGACAATGTGCCTTCCTAATTCCGTCACTAAAGCGTGATCGGAAGAAGTCAACACTGGTAGACGCGCTGCTGATGGCATTCATACCTGACACCGGGGCTCAGTGGAAGCACAAGGCTAAAGCAGAGGAGGAGGAGGAAGAGGTTGCCAAAGCAGCCGGGTCACCGCCCGTACCTCAGAAGGCAGGATTAGCATTGCCGAAATGTGGAAAAGCTTTGTCACCACTCCACAACAACCAGCACCACCAGCAGATATGTCTTTGCAAGAGGCAGCATTTCAGCAAAATGGTGGAATAGTATCTGTGCACACGCCTACACGTACTGACTGATAGGTCTACCCAGGGTCGTAGCTACAGGGGAAGCAGGGAAAGCAGCTGCTTTGGACTGTCAGAAATGCAGCATAGCCCGTAAATTTACTATCTAGTAAAAGTGTGCTTTTTTAGCAGCAAGGTAACTGCAGTATTTAACGGTTTTATAGGACTGTCAGATATGCAGTGCCTGTTGCAGACAGATGAAAAATCGATTAAGGTCACAAAAATATGTGACAGACTGATGTAATTGAATAATTTTCACTGCCATGTATGCACTGCAGGCCACAGGGGTACTTGACCGGCCAAAAAGGGAATTTGTCCTCCACTGAGCTACCAGAACAGAATTAAAGTAATGTCCCTTGCACACATACAGTTCACATGCAGTTGTAAGTGCACTACACTTGCAAAAATGGCCGCCGACGCCTACCGAACTAGCGGATGGATCAAAAGTTATTTTTCACTGTGACTGGGCTCAGGGCTGGGTACAAAAATGTAGCATAGCACCCTCAATGATCGCTGTAGTTTAAAGATTTAACACCACCAAGTTCAACAGAATTCTTCCCTAATCTCTCCCTTACAGCAGCAGCAGCATCCTATCCCTACACTGAGAAGAGCAGAGTGACGTGCGGCACTTCATGACTCCAGCCTATATAGAGGCTGAGTCTCATGCTGCTCTTGGCCAATCACAGCCATGCCATTAGTAGGCATGGCTGTGATGGCTTCTAAAGGCAGACTAGTGAAACGCTTGTTGATTGGCTGCCCTGCAGCCTTTCAAAAAGCGCCAAGAAATCGTCAAACACTGAACCCGAACCCAAACTTTTACGGAAATGTCCTGGTACCAAAACCCTAAAGTTCGTTTAGAACCCGAACTTTGCAATTCATGTTTGCTCAACCCTACTGTATATGGTTTCTGAATATCTCTCTGGAGAATTGGATAGTGTTCCCAGGAGTAGGAGCTCAGTCATGTGCTTCCTCTCCCTTTGCCGTTTGGACTGGAACTCCCCTCCTGGCAGGAGCAGGAAGTAGGACCAGCCCACTCCTACCAAGAGGGGAGGAACAATGCAGTTAGCCCTATTCTTTCCAATCACTGCCAACTATTTCTCCTTTTGCTGGAATAAAGGCCTAAACACATGAAAATACATAACATTACGATTGCAGATACCACCAGGTCTGGTGTACTGCTCATGCATGCGCACTGCCGCTCCATTCACCTCTATGGGATTGCCAGCCATAGCTGAGCACTTGTACTATCTAACAGTCCCATAGAGCTGACTAGAGCACATGAGTGACCACCATTTCAATCAAAGGGAGAAACTCAGAGACCCCGTTATTGTAATTGGCAGGGTCTAGTGTTGAGCGACCATACTCGGCCAAACACCAGTTCGGATCGGCCGAACACCGCGTGTGCTCGAGCGCAATGCTCGAGTTAGTGTATTTAAGTCTAATTTAGCCTCTATTTCTATGCAGAAGATCGCTGTACAGTGAGGGAATCCCTCAGTGTGAGTCCGAGGCTTAGGAGTCCCTGCTCTGACTCCATATACAGCTATATCCATATATGGAGTCAGTGCTTGGGGACACCCAGTGTATTTAAATCTAATTTAACCTGTATTTCAGAAAAGTTTCTGCTGAGATTCAAACTCATGACCTTCTGCATTAGAGGCAAGGCACTTAACCACTCAGCTATAATATCTGCATAACAAGTTACCAGTTACCTTTTTTTTTTTTGTGATTGGCTATGCAGCTGTATAGTGTAGTGGTTAATGTTCTGGGCTGTGATACAGAAGCTGTAAGTTCAAATCCCAAAGTTTTTACCCATAATATATTTACACATATTATTATATATTTATAATATATAATATATTATAATATATGTAAATATATTATGGCTAAAAACATAAGTAGTAGTTTCCCACATATTATGAAGTATATATATATATATATATATATATATAATAATGAAATAAAAAGCAGAGTAGCACTCGAATGAGACTCATTGATTGGAGTGCTGCTCTGCTTTTTCTTTTTATAATCCGGGGACGCTTATCCCATTGATGCTAGCACCCATTTTTCTCCTCAGGTTTGTGCTGCCATTCATTACATTTTTATATACATATGTAGATATAATTTTTTAATATTTTATTTTTAGTAATTACACATTTATTTTATGCCATACAGCTGTGAGTTCAAATCCTGTCACAAACTTTTTCAGAAATAGAGGTTAAATTAGATTTATATATTTTATATATTTTTTAGCAATTGTAAAAAATGTATGGCACAAAATAAATGTGTAATTACTAAATAAATATATATATATATATATATATATATATAAATCATACTTCAGATATCTATGAATGCATAATATGTGGGAAACTACTACTGATGTTTTAGCCATAATATATTTACATATATTATAATATATTATATATTCTAAATATATAATAATAAGTATAAATATATTATGCCTAAAAACTTATGTGGGAATCACAGAAATAAACGTGGCCTAAATGGGTGGGACTGCTCCAAACCCCAAACACTGTGGCGTGTTTCTAACTGGGGGGGCAGTTCCTCCGCATGTGGTTTGCAGCGAACGGCTATCCCCTAAAAACTTATGTATATATATTTAAATTAAGTTTAGCCTCTATTTCTGAAAACGTTTGTGACAGGATTTGAACTCTCAGCCTCTGAATCACAGCCCAGAACTTTAACCGCTACACTATATAGTTGCTTAGCCAGGCACTAAGAAAAATAAATAAAATATGAGACTTCTACCGTAGAGTAATACTTACTAGTAGTAAGCATTGCTCTACAGTAGAAGTCTCGGTTGAGTTGAGCATCCGAGCATCGCAAAGTGTTCTACTCAAGCACACTTTGGTGCCCGATGAACAGTAGCAGGGTCCCCAGCAGTTGGACCCTTACTGATCAAGTAATAATTTCCTATCCTGTGGATATTAGATAAGCTGGTAAGTAAAAGTTTGGAGGTGGGCAATTTCCTATAAGGTAAAAGCAACATTTTCAGCTTTTCTTCTTAGAAAGTCACTTTAAAGGGGTTGTCCAGGCTACAGATATTAATGATGACATCTCCTTAAGATAGTACAGACAGATGACGGCAGCATCTCCAGTGACTTCTTTATTGGACAGACTTCACAGAAAGTATGCCATAAAAACAGACAGCGATGTTTTGGCTAATACATAGCCTTTGTCAAGTCTGGCTTGATCTATACCAGACAACAACGTTTCGGCTAATACATAGCCTTTGTCAAGCTAGGCTTGACAAAGGCTATGTATTAGCCAAAACGTTGCTGTCTGTCTTTATATGAAGTCCGTCCAATAAAGAAGTCACTGGAGATGCTGTCATCTGTCTGTTTGTACTATTTGGTGGGCTGCTGAGGATCTGCGGCAGTGATTTGGCTAATGCATTCTGGTGTGGTCGTTTGATGGTCTGTGGGTGCTGCTCTACATCTACTATTTCCACTATTATATCTTCAAGATAGGTCATCAATATCAGATCAGTGGAGGTCCAACTTCCAGCACTGCTGCTAATCAGCTGTTCGAAGCGGCCGCTGCTCTGTGTCCACTTCAGTGTTTACCTGCATGCCATCGCCTATGTAGCATCCATGCACTGTGATTACAGCTTCCTCTTCTATTCACTTAGACGGGACAAACAGCTGTAATCATACTGCACAGCTGTAGCCCCAACAACCGCTTTAAACCTATGTCAAATTTTTATATAACATTATTCCTTATTTATTGCTTTTCTTTTTCTAACGCCAAAGGAAAATCTCAATAAACTTCTATTTGTGTTTTTTTATTTCAGTAACACAATGTACTGAATTAGATCCAAAAAAAGGACCTAACAATTATTTGTTGTAAGCCAATGAACTCAAATGAGATTTCGGAGTTCGGGGCAAAACACTGTGAAAATGGAAGTTTACTGAAAATTATTCTTACAGCTCGGGAAGATGTAAGGTCTCCAGGGGCTGACAAGATGCTTGTTTTTACCTTAATGCTATCCTTACCACAATTACCTGCTCTGAAATATATTAGCCCTGACACACAATGCCTCTTGGGGCAAATAATATTACGTATCTACTGGAAAAGGAGTGTCAGCTCCAATGTACAAATATCCAGGTAAGCAGCAATTTACAAAGAAGAAACACAACAAGCTGGAGGAATTATTACAATGTCTTCTCTTGGCTGCTTCAGTTTGTCTTTGTTAACTTTGCTGAGAATACTGGTAATTCAACAGTAAGTGACACCACTCAACAACATGGAATATGACAGATTTTTAATGCTAGGCTATTAAAGTGTAATAAATAAATCATGAAATGTGTCAGCTGAATTGTCAGTTACAGCAGTTCTGAATATAACAGTTCTTAGAGAAAAGCTTCACAAATATAATAATTGTCTATGAAACAAATACAGCCAAATCACTGAATAAAGTGGCCTAAATGGGAGGAAATGCTCAGAACCCCAAATACTGTAGCGTATTTATAACCGGGGAGCAAAACCTCCACATGTGATCCCCAGCAAATAATGCATACAATGGAGGATGCCGGCAGCAGACCACATGTGCCACAAAAAAATTCCTACACAAGATAGAATAATGTGTGGATTAGACTATGAGAATAAATAAATCACTGCAAAGGCGCACTACAATATATGCAAATGAAAATACAAGTATTTGGGGTTCTGAGCACTTTCTCCCATTTAGGCCACTTTATTCAGTGATTTGTCTCTATATGTATGGAATGTGGCATTTTTTTTATCTTTGGTAATATTCTGGTGCACCTGATAGCCTGTGTCACACAAGCCTGTTATAGGTGGGGCTCAAAGCCTCCTCCCTCCTCCCATTGTATTTGTGATCTCACTTTGGAGGTTTGTGGAAGCTTGGCTGTGAGTCGGACCTTAGCACCTATCAGACAGTGTTCACACACTATAGGAAGTTTTAGCAGTATGTCCCATGCCAACTGAGATACCTTGACTGGGTGCGTGGGCTCAAATATGTTCTTAAACAGAATATATTGGCTAAAGTCTGATTTTAACACATAGCGTGAGGGTTTAGCCTTGTATTTTCATTTGCATATATTGTAGTGCACCTTTGCAGTGATTTATTAAACAAATAGAGTCACATCCGATGTGGGTGTGTAGTGTTTTTTTTTTTCTTTTCTTAAAATGTGGACATTTTATTCAAACAATGCTTAAAAAAGTGGTAAATTATATAACTGTACTTACAACCTGACTAGAGATGAGCGAACCATTTGAAATTCGGTTCGGTTCAGGTCTGTCAAACCTTTTAAAAAGTTCGGTTCAGACCTGAATTGATTTGGGCTGAACTGAAGTTGCTCCTATTGCAGCATACGGGTAGGTTACCCGACACTGCTATATTTTAATGTGTATCTCCCTTTAAGAAAGGTAGGCCTGTAGCAGGAAATTCATATTCCAGCCAGCAGAGGGAGCCCCCAGTTTAGTATAAATAGGCCAGGGCCTAGCCTAGGAAAGTCAGTTGGAAGTTCCAGTTCAGAGTCAGTTCTGAGAAGATTCAGGACTCAGTAACTGAGTGCAGAGATTGCACCACAAGTGTGGAGGATCATTCCCACCCAGTTTTCCAGGTCAAGTATACCTGAAGTACTCCAAGTAAGAGCCTGTCGCTAGCAAGTGGGACAGAGAGTGTAACCAGCAAGCCAGTTCGCATATCAAGTATAGAGCCTGTCACCAGGAGAGAAGGAAACCTCTACAAAACCTTTGCTCAAGGGTTATCACTGTTATTCGGGTGTCTGGACCTTGAGAGTATTGCCTACAGCCAGGAACTAAGGCAGGAGAGAAAGTAAGTGTACCCCTGCAGAGAGAATAGTTGCCTGAAGTGTAATGCTGCATTGAGAGTAAGAGGAAAGCCCTGATCCTAGGAGGCCTGTCTTGGAGATAGCTTTTGCGACTGTGATTAATAGCCTGAACCACTGCTGTGACTGTATTGTAACGTGTGGAATATTCTGGAACTGTACTTACTGACTGTTCATCTATCTTCAACTACGCTCAGTAAAGTTATCCTGTTATTCAAGTATATAAAGATTCCTCAATTATTCCACCTGTCATCACACGGTGTGCCACCGCTCAATTGGCACTGGCGTCACGACATTCATCACCTGCCTGTTCCAGTGCTGACCCGATTGAAGACGACAGTCAGTCCCAGGTTAGTGGGTTGCCCTGCACTACAAAGCCCAGCATACCTAAAGCTACACTACTGACCCCTGGGACACTGCATCGCTCTTTTTGGCGTCACGAACAGGATCGCATGCTTCTGGAGTGCAGAGGAGTGTGAACTGTGTGCTTTAACTATTCCACCACCGTATGGCAAGGACTGTACCCTTTATTTCCAAGCCTGTGGATTACAATTGTGCCTGGGAGGAATCGGAGGAGCTGTGCTGTGTTGCGCTACCCCCAGAGAGAAAATCGTGCTTGTGGATTACAATTTATTAACTTTTCAACGCCCCTGCTTGCTGTTAGGGAATGGCGACCAAGATGGCCGCCGGCCACATGGAGTAAAGTTTCCGCGCTGCTGAGGACCTTCGTGGGCGGATCCCTTCCAAAGACGCGGAAAATCCCGCCCCTCTTCGTCATCGCACGCACCACCGCGGCCCTGCTTCTTCTACGTCAGCAACGTCACCGCGTACAGAGGACGTCCGGAGTCTCGCAGGACTTGGCCTGCGCAACCCCTGCGATACCGGTAAGGACTTGTCACCGGAGGGGAGGGGATTGTACCGCCCCTTTAGTCGCCAGCGGCCACATCTTAATAAGCTAACATGTCAGAGCCGGGAGTTCCCGAGCAGCCGGCCCCCAGGGAACTTACGGCATCCAACCATCCTATAGCCCCCAGCATGATGCCCTTTACTATGCCGTACTATTTTGGGGCCCCATGGTTTCCCGCTATAAAGGGGAGGCCCATACCTTAAGAGACTTTAAAGAGAAGTTGCTGGCATTATTCAAACTGTACCCCATAAATGCCGAACAGCAGATGGAAATCCTGCTAGCACAACTGGAGGGAGCTGCCCGCAGAGAGGTATTATCCTGGCCTGCTGCTGAGCGGAGTACTCTAGAACAAATATTCACCCGCCTCAGGGCCACTTTTGAAACAAGGACTGCCTCAGAGATAAAGATGCACTTCTTTGGCAAAAACAGAAGTCCGGTGAGTCCCTCCGTGACTATGCCCTATCACTTCAGGAGGCTTTGGGGCTGTAATCCAGATAGATCCCAGGGAGGCTGATAATCAGGACCAGACCCTGAGGGAGCAATTTATCGCAGGGGTGTCTAGTGAGCAAATAAGGACTCAATTAAAAATGCTGTCAGCCCAGCACCCTAGCAGTACCTTTCTGGATTTTAAAGAGCTGGCTATAAGAATTCTGGGGTCAACAGTGTCTACGGAGTTGAGCACCCCACCTGAGTCAACAGCCTGCAGGCCAAAACCGCCTATCCCTGACCAGGCTGGGGCCGGCTAAGCTGTTCAAGCCTCAGCTACTGATACTATTGCCATGCTGACGGAACAGGTAAACCATCTCACTAAAAGTTTAGAGAGAGTGTGCAGAAAGATAGAGGAAAGGGAAAAACCCTAATGTCAGAGGAAGAGTTCCTGTCACCTCCTAAGCCATTCCCACCTCCACACCAAGAGACTCACCCCAGGGATCCTGGGAGGCGTAATAGAGATTGTTCCAAAGACCGCAAACGGCCCGTGTGTAAATACTGTAAAAGGTGGGACACACAGAATCCACGTGCTGGCAGTTAAGCGGGCTACCCTCGAGGCTGAGGACCGCCCCTCGGGAGGTAGAACAATAGGTCCAAATGATCCAAGTTGGATGCCCCGGTATGTAGGATCCCGTCCTAAAATCAATATAGAGATCAACGGGGTCCCCTTTGAAGCCCTACTAGATACTGGATCCCAGGTCACTACCATTCAGCTGTCCACATTTGAAAAATTCTGGGACACCAACCAGTTAACCCAGCCGCCTGAATCCTGGGTGGAGATTATCGCAAGCAATGGCAAACCAGTAAAGGTTCATGGGTACTGGGAACCCACTCTGCAGGTGGGAGAAGCAACCTTGCCTCAATAGGGGTGATAGTAGTACAAGCCGGCGACAGAGGGGGACATCCTGTCATTCTAGGCACCAATGTCTTCAAGAACTGTTATTCTGAAATACTTGACGCACTGCATCAGACTTTGCCCACTGCTTCCTCTGTATCCAAGAAAGTGATTCAAAAGACTATTACTGTGTTAAGTGCTCAGCAGAGGTTTGCTAATGAGAAAGGAGAAATTTGTACTGCCAGGATCCGTGATAATAAGCCTGTGACTTTGCACCTAATTCTCAAACTCTTTTATGGTGGCATGCTGTCCTGGGAGTCCAAGGCCAAGATTATCCAGCCCTTATGTTCGAGCTGCCAAGTGCCTGGTGAACGTCTCCCAAGGTAATGTACCTGTCCGTCTGATTAACCTGAGTGATCATCCTGTTACGCTTACTAAGCACTCCCCTGTTGCTCAGCTTTCCCAGGTGTCCTTCCAGGACATCATTCGTCTTCCAGTGACAGAAAAGCCACCAGCTGCAGTCAGTGGACATCTGCCGGTGAACCAGCCACAAGTGCCCTGGTGGGAAGAGCTCCATGTTGGGGACGAAGGTACCCCCAACATCAACGAGAAGGAATCCTACAGCTTGACAAAGAGCGACACCAGGCCTTCAGTAAGCATGCTACTGATTATGGAGAGGTCAGTGCCATACAACACACCATACCTACTGGCTCTCATCCTCCTATCAAGGAGAGATACAGACCCTTACCGTCGACTTCATATCAGACTGTAAAAGAAATGATCCAAGAGATGAAAGACTCTAATGTAATCCGGGACAGCCGTAGTCCGTGGGCTGCACCCCTGGTCCTTGTAAAGAAAAAGGATGGTGGTATCCGTTTCTGTTTGGATTATAGAAAAATGAACCAAATAACCCACAAAGATGCATACCCGCTGCCCCGCATTGAGGAGTCACTAACTGCTCTGGGCTCCTTCACTTATTTCTCCACATTGGACTTGACCAGTGGCTACTGGCAAGTACCCATGGCCCCGAGGATAGGGAAAAGACTGCTTTCACCACTCCCATGGGCCTATTTGAATTCAATTGTATGCCGTTCGGGCTATATAATGCCCCAGGGACTTTCCAGAGGCTAATGGAGCGGTGTTTGGGCCACAAAAACTTTGAAACAGTGCTGCTGTATCTAGATGATGTCATTGTGTACTCAAAAACATATGAGGACCATCTGAAACATTTAGCAGAAGTATTTGAAATCCTCGTCAAATATGGCTTGAAAGTAAAGCCATCCAAGTGTCACTTGCTCAAACCTGCAGTAAAATACCTGGGGCATGTGGTAAGCGCAGAGGGCGTGCAGCCTGACCCTGATAAGCTAGCGGCTGTCCGTAATTGGCCGGTCCCCACTACCGTCAAAGAGGTGAGGAGTTTCCTTAGCTTTGCAGGCTACTATAGACGTTTTATCCCCCATTTTGCTCAAATAGCTGATCCTATCCAGGAACTCCTAAGGGGGCAACCCAAGAAAAGTCCTAGAACTCCTGTGCCCATTGAGTGGAATGAGGAAAGAGAAATAGCTGCTCCAATTGTTAAAAAGAAACTGATCGAGCCTCCTGTGTTAGGTTACCCAGACTACAGCAAACCATTCCATCTTTATACCGATGCTAGCAAGCGAGGCCTGGGAGCCGTGTTGGCCCAGATTCAAGAGGAAAAAGAGAGGGTGATAGCTTATGCAAGCCGCTCCCTGAAAGGGGCTGAGAAAATGATCAGAATTATAGTTCCTTCAAACTAGAGTTCCTGGCATTGGTGTGGGCAGTGACGGAGAAATTCAAAGACTATCTAGCCGCCACCCTGTTCATTGCATTCACCGACAATAACCCTCTGGCGCATCTAAATACAGCTAAATTGGGGGCCTTGGAGCAGAGATGGGCCTCCCGCCTCGCCAACTATGATTTCTCTGTAAAATACCGTGCTGGGCGTACTCAATGACAATGCTGATGCTTTATCCAGACTTCCCACAGAGACAGCTCCTGATGATGGGCGGGATGCTTGGGAAGATGTAGAAATGCCGGCTTTCTATAACAAATTTGCTCAACAGGATCATGCTCGAGCTACCAATGACAGAGCCGCAGCCCCTTCACCCTCCAGTAAGCCTGAGCCCAAAGAGAAAAGGTGGGTGAAATTACAGTCTGAAAGTATAGTGCTGGGCAAGTTGTTGGATTTTATTACCAGTGGCAAAGCCCCGAGAGAATTAGACGTAAGATTGCAGATCCAGAGTTTACCAAACTGTGGAGACAGCGCCATCAGCTCTTCATACAAAAGGGCCTATTACTACGGAGAAGCCTAGACCCAGTATCCAATGAAAGAGTGCATCAGATTCTCATACCCGACGAGATGCAGGTATGGTGTTGGAGATGTACCACAATCAATCCGGTCATTTTGGGGTCCAAAAGACTGAGGCTAATATCCGCCGGCGGTTTTATTGGGTTGGCATGAGAGAGGACATTGAGAGATGGTGTCGGGAGTGTATAGCCTGTGCCTTAAAACGAAGTGAGCACCACGACCAGAGGGCACCACTGCGCCCCATTGTAAGTACCCGTCCTCTTGAACTTGTTGCCATTGATCATGTGAAGTTGGAGCCTAGTCGCTCAGGGTGTGCTTATGCCATGACTATTATCGATCACTTCACCAAGTTTGTCGTAGCAGTGCCTGTGAGAGACCAGACGGCCAAGACTACCGCCGAACTGTTCTGGAAACACTTCCTCCTGCCCTACGGATGTCCAGAAAAGATCCTCACCGACCAAGGGCCTGCTTTTGAGTCACATCTGTTCCATGAACTGTGCCGCTTACACAACTGCAAGAAAATCCGGACAACGGCCTACCATCCTCAAGGTAACGGACTGTGTGAAAAAATGAATCAGACCTTGATAGAGATGCTGAGGGCTGTGCCTCCTGAAACCAGAGGGGATTGGCCCAATCTGTTGCCACAGCTCATGTACACGTACAACAATACCATCCATTGTTCCACTGGGTATACACCTTTTATTTGATGTTTGGGCGCCAAGGGGCATTGCCTGCCGATCACTCCTTGGACATACACGTATCTGATTGCATCAACCCGTTACCTAACACTGACTGGGTAGCTGAGCACCAAAGGTGATTGAATACGGCCAAAGCCATTGTTCAGGAACGTATGGATTATGCTAGAGACCGACAGCAGAGAGACTATGATCAGGCAGCCCATGCAGAACCCTTGACAATAGGAGATGTGGTGTGGTTAAAAACAACCACCGTACAAGTAAACTGGACAGTAAATGGGAACAGATTCCCTATGTTGTCACTGCAATCCCAAATGCTGGGACCCACACTTATGAGATTACCCGAGAAGGCAGGGGATCCCAAATTGTTCACAGGAA
The DNA here is from genome assembly GCA_033119425.1 of Bufotes viridis. Taxonomy (NCBI): domain Eukaryota; kingdom Metazoa; phylum Chordata; class Amphibia; order Anura; family Bufonidae; genus Bufotes; species Bufotes viridis. The sequence goes on from CM065591.1 coordinate 443,337,629, forward strand.
CCGGTTAAAGCTCTGCCTGACGAAAGAACCCAGTGCTGAGAGTTCTAGATCTGAATCACCTGTGTCAGAGCCATCAATACAGCCCGAGGATCCTATGCAGGCTGTAAGTAATCTAATGTATGACACTGAACCTATGCATTGGCTCCTGACACCATGGTTGAATTTGGTGGTGCCTGCTCCGGCACCTACTGTGTCTTCACCTCCAGAAGAGCCGGTCCAAAATGTCCCGGATCCAGTCCCCTTATAGGGATCCTCCGGCTCCTGTTGTCCCTTTTTGTTCTGACCAGGGTCCCACTGGTGGAGATCCTCCTGCTGCTCCTCTCCCTTCTACCTCGATGCTAAGGGAGGAGGAAACTCCTGTGTTGAGAAGGTCCACCCAGATGAACAGGGGATGTCCGCCAGTCCGTTTAGGGGACTTTGATTATGCTGGTGGTGTCTCCTCGCTGGCAGTTACTAATGGAAATTGCTTGCTTGACGCTTGTGCGCAAGAATGGACTCCTCCACGTGAGCCCTTGCCTGTCATATACCCGCAGGAAACCCCTGTGTAGTTCCCTTATTATACTTCAGCCAAGAAAAATGGACTGATGTTGAACTTTTATACTTGAAAAAGTGATATATCTTTGCTTTCTCTAACATATTTTTGCACTTACAGAGACTTTGAAAGAAAAAAGCCTTATTCTTGACATGTATTACTATGGACTAACCTGGTTCACCTTAAGTCCGCTGTGCCAGGTCAGCGGCCGTGTCTAAGAAGCAAGAAGACGCCCTTTCCCTTGCGCCTGACTGACTGTCGTCTTCAATCGGGTCAGCACTGGAACAGGCAGGTGATGAATGTCGTGACGCCAGTGCCAATTGAACGGTGGCACACCGTGTGATGACAGGTGGAATAATTGAGGAATCTTTATATACTTGAATAACAGGATAACTTTACTGAACGTAGTTGAAAATAGATGAACAGTCAGTAAGCACAGTTCCAGGATATTCCACACGTTACAATACAGTCACAGCAGTGGTTCAGGCTATTAATCACAGTCGCAAAGCTATCTCCAAGACAGGCCTCCTAGGATCAGGGCTTTCCTCTTACTCTCAATGCAGCAATACACTTCAGGCAACTATTCTCTCTGCAGGGGTACACTTACTTTCTCTCCTGCCTTAGTTCCTGGCTGTAGGCAATACTCTCAAGGTCCAGACACCCGAATAACAGTGATAACCCTTGAGCAAAGGTTTTGTAGAGGTTTCCTCTCTCCTGGTGACAGGCTCTATACTTGATATGCGAACTGGCTTGCTGGTTACACTCTCTGTCCCACTTGTTAGCGACAGGCTCTTTCTTGGAGTACTACAGGTATACTTGACCTGGAAAACTGGGTAGGAATGATCCTCCACACTTGTGGTGCAATCACTGCACTCAGTTACTGAGTCCTGAATCTTCTCAGAACTGACTCTGAACTGGAACTTCCAACTGACTTTCCTAGGCTAGGACCTGGCCTATTTATACTAAACTGGGGCTCCTCTGCTGGCTGGAATATGAATTGCCTGCTACAGGCCTACCTTTCTTAAAGGGAGATACACATTAAAATATAGCAGTGTCGGGTAACCTACCCATATGCTGCACACCCCCAGGCTTTAACGTGAGTAAGGCCTCGTACTCACACACATGCCTTTCTGAACCGGCATAAAATGTTACATAAATTAAGCATTACAATTTACAGTTGTGTTCAAAATTATTCAACCCCCACTGAAATTGAGTGTTTTGGCCAGTTTAACATTGATTTTGATCATTTCAGTTATCTTGTTTACAATTAAATCAAAGAGGCACTTGTAAGTCAGACAAATATAACATAACATTTATAATGAAATAACCACAAATGTCTTTTCTGTGCTCACATCATTATCAGTTTTATTCAACTGACTTTCCTAGGCTAGGCCCTGGCCTATTTATACTAAACTGGGGGCTCCCTCTGCTGGCTGGAATATGAATTGCCTGCTACAGGCCTACCTTTCTTAAAGGGAGATACACATTAAAATATAGCAGTGTCGGGTAACCTACCCGTATGCTGCAATAGGAGCAACTTCAGTTCAGCCCAAATCAATTCAGGTCTGAACCGAACTTTTTAAAAGGTTTGACAGACCTTCCAGTTCAGAGTCAGTTCTGAGAAGATTCAGGACTCAGTAACTGAGTGCAGAGATTGCACCACAAGTGTGGAGGATCATTCCCACCCAGTTTTCCAGGTCAAGTATACCTGAAGTACTCCAAGTAAGAGCCTGTCACTAACAAGTGGGACAGAGAGTGTAACCAGCAAGCCAGTTCGCATATCAAGTATAGAGCCTGTCACCAGGAGAGAAGGAAACCTCTACAAAACCTTTGCTCAAGGGTTATCACTGTTATTCGGGTGTCTGGACCTTGAGAGTATTGCCTACAGCCAGGAACTAAGGCAGGAGAGAAAGTAAGTGTACCCCTGCAGAGAGAATAGTTGCCTGAAGTGTAATGCTGCATTGAGAGTAAGAGGAAAGCCCTGATCCTAGGAGGCCTGTCTTGGAAATAGCTTTTGCGACTGTGATTAATAGCCTGGACCACTGCTGTGACTGTATTGTAACGTGTGGAATATTCTGGAACTGTACTTACTGACTGTTCATCTATCTTCAACTACGTTCAGTAAAGTTATCCTGTTATTCAAGTATATAAAGATTCCTCAATTATTCCACCTGTCATCACACGGTGTGCCACCGTTCAATTGGCACTGGCGTCACGACATTCATCACCTGCCTGTTCCAGTGCTGACCCGATTGAAGACGACAGTCAGTCCCAGGTTAGTGGGTTGCCCTGCACTACAAAGCCCAGCATACCTAAAGCTACACTACTGACCCCTGGGACACTGCATCGCTCTTTTTGGCGTCACGAACAGGATCGCATGCTTCTGGAGTGCAGAGGAGTGTGGACTGTGTGCTTTAACTATTCCACCACCGTATGGCAAGGACTGTACCCTTTATTTCCAAGCCTGTGGATTACAATTGTGCCTGGGAGGAATCGGAGGAGCTGTGCTGTGTTGCGCTACCCCCAGAGAGAAAATCGTGCTTGTGGATTACAATTTATTAACTTTTCAACGCCCCTGCTTGCTGTTAGGGAATGGCGACCAAGATGGCCGCCGGCCACATGGAGTAAAGTTTCCGCGCTGCTGAGGACCTTCGTGGGCGGATCCCTTCCAAAGACGCGGAAAATCCCGCCCTCTTCGTCATCGTACGCACCACCGCGGCCCTGCTTCTTCTACGTCAGCAACGTCACCGCGTACAGAGGACGTCCGGAGTCTCGCAGGACTTGGCCTGCGCAACCCCTGCGATACCGGTAAGGACTTGTCACCGGAGGGGAGGGGATTGTACCGCCCCTTTAGTCGCCAGCGGCCACATCTTAATAAGCTAACATGTCAGAGCCGGGAGTTCCCGAGCAGCCGGCCCCCAGGGAACTTACGGCATCCAACCATCCTATAGCCCCCAGCATGATGCCCTTTACTATGCCGTACTATTTTGGGGCCCCATGGTTTCCCGCTATAAAGGGGAGGCCCATACCTTAAGAGACTTTAAAGAGAAGTTGCTGGCATTATTCAAACTGTACCCCATAAATGCCGAACAGCAGATGGAAATCCTGCTAGCACAACTGGAGGGAGCTGCCCGCAGAGAGGTATTATCCTGGCCTGCTGCTGAGCGGAGTACTCTAGAACAAATATTCACCCGCCTCAGGGCCACTTTTGAAACAAGGACTGCCTCAGAGATAAAGATGCACTTCTTTGGCAAAAACAGAAGTCCGGTGAGTCCCTCCGTGACTATGCCCTATCACTTCAGGAGGCTTTGGGGCTGTAATCCAGATAGATCCCAGGGAGGCTGATAATCAGGACCAGACCCTGAGGGAGCAATTTATCGCAGGGGTGTCTAGTGAGCAAATAAGGACTCAATTAAAAATGCTGTCAGCCCAGCACCCTAGCAGTACCTTTCTGGATTTTAAAGAGCTGGCTATAAGAATTCTGGGGTCAACAGTGTCTACGGAGTTGAGCACCCCACCTGAGTCAACAGCCTGCAGGCCAAAACCGCCTATCCCTGACCAGGCTGGGGCCGGCCAAGCTGTTCAAGCCTCAGCTACTGATACTATTGCCATGCTGACGGAACAGGTAAACCATCTCACTAAAAGTTTAGAGAGAGTGTGCAGAAAGATAGAGGAAAGGGAAAACCCCTAATGTCAGAGGAAGAGTTCCTGTCACCTCCTAAGCCATTCCCACCTCCACACCAAGAGACTCACCCCAGGGATCCTGGGAGGCGTAATAGAGATTGTTCCAAAGACCACAAACGGCCCGTGTGTAAATACTGTAAAAAGGTGGGACACACAGAATCCACGTGCTGGCAGTTAAACGGGCTACCTCGAGGCTGAGGACCGCCCTCGGGAGGTAGAACAATAGGTCCAAATGATCCAAGTTGGATGCCCCGGTATGTAGGATCCCGTCCTAAAATCAATATAGAGATCAACGGGGTCCCCTTTGAAGCCCTACTAGATACTGGATCCCAGGTCACTACCATTCAGCTGTCCACATTTGAAAAATTCTGGGACACCAACCAGTTAACCCAGCCGCCTGAATCCTGGGTGGAGATTATCGCAAGCAATGGCAAACCAGTAAAGGTTCATGGGTACTGGGAACCCACTCTGCAGGTGGGAGAAGCAACCTTGCCTCAATAGGGGGTGATAGTAGTACAAGCCGGCGACAGAGGGGGACATCCTGTCATTCTAGGCACCAATGTCTTCAAGAACTGTTATTCTGAAATACTTGACGCACTGCATCAGACTTTGCCCACTGCTTCCTCTGTATCCAAGAAAGTGATTCAAAAGACTATTACTGTGTTAAGTGCTCAGCAGAGGTTTGCTAATGAGAAAGGAGAAATTTGTACTGCCAGGATCCGTGATAATAAGCCTGTGACTTTGCACCTAATTCTCAAACTCTTTTATGGTGGCATGCTGTCCTGGGAGTCCAAGGCCAAGATTATCCAGCCCTTATGTTCGAGCTGCCAAGTGCCTGGTGAACGTCTCCCAAGGTAATGTACCTGTCCGTCTGATTAACCTGAGTGATCATCCTGTTGCGCTTACTAAGCACTCCCCTGTTGCTCAGCTTTCCCAGGTGTCCTTCCAGGACATCATTCGTCTTCCAGTGACAGAAAAGCCACCAGCTGCAGTCAGTGGACATCTGCCGGTGAACCAGCCACAAGTGCCCTGGTGGGAAGAGCTCCATGTTGGGGACGAAGCTACCCCCAACATCAACGAGAAGGAATCCTACAGCTTGACAAAGAGCGACACCAGGCCTTCAGTAAGCATGCTACTGATTATGGAGAGGTCAGTGCCATACAACACACCATACCTACTGGCTCTCATCCTCCTATCAAGGAGAGATACAGACCCTTACCGTCGACTTCATATCAGACTGTAAAAGAAATGATCCAAGAGATGAAAGACTCTAATGTAATCCGGGACAGCCGTAGTCCGTGGGCTGCACCCCTGGTCCTTGTAAAGAAAAAGGATGGTGGTATCCGTTTCTGTTTGGATTATAGAAAAATGAACCAAATAACCCACAAAGATGCATACCCGCTGCCCCGCATTGAGGAGTCACTAACTGCTCTGGGCTCCTTCACTTATTTCTCCACATTGGACTTGACCAGTGGCTACTGGCAAGTACCCATGGCCCCCGAGGATAGGGAAAAGACTGCTTTCACCACTCCCATGGGCCTATTTGAATTCAATTGTATGCCGTTCGGGCTATATAATGCCCCAGGGACTTTCCAGAGGCTAATGGAGCGGTGTTTGGGCCACAAAAACTTTGAAACAGTGCTGCTGTATCTAGATGATGTCATTGTGTACTCAAAAACATATGAGGACCATCTGAAACATTTAGCAGAAGTATTTGAAATCCTCGTCAAATATGGCTTGAAAGTAAAGCCATCCAAGTGTCACTTGCTCAAACCTGCAGTAAAATACCTGGGGCATGTGGTAAGCGCAGAGGGCGTGCAGCCTGACCCTGATAAGCTAGCGGCTGTCCGTAATTGGCCGGTCCCCACTACCGTCAAAGAGGTGAGGAGTTTCCTTAGCTTTGCAGGCTACTATAGATGTTTTATCCCCCATTTTGCTCAAATAGCTGATCCTATCCAGGAACTCCTAAGGGGGCAACCCAAGAAAAGTCCTAGAACTCCTGTGCCCATTGAGTGGAATGAGGAAAGAGAAATAGCGTTCCAATTGTTAAAAAAGAAACTGATCGAGCCTCCTGTGTTAGGTTACCCAGACTACAGCAAACCATTCCATCTTTATACCGATGCTAGCAAGCGAGGCCTGGGAGCCGTGTTGGCCCAGATTCAAGAGGAAAAAGAGAGGGTGATAGCTTATGCAAGCCGCTCCCTGAAAGGGGCTGAGAAAAATGATCAGAATTATAGTTCCTTCAAACTAGAGTTCCTGGCATTGGTGTGGGCAGTGACGGAGAAATTCAAAGACTATCTAGCCGCCACCCTGTTCATTGCATTCACCGACAATAACCCTCTGGCGCATCTAAATACAGCTAAATTGGGGGCCTTGGAGCAGAGATGGGCCTCCCGCCTCGCCAACTATGATTTCTCTGTAAAATACCGTGCTGGGCGTACTAATGACAATGCTGATGCTTTATCCAGACTTCCCACAGAGACAGCTCCTGATGATGGGCGGGATGCTTGGGAAGATGTAGAAATGCCGGCTTTCTATAACAAATTTGCTCAACAGGATCATGCTCGAGCTACCAATGACAGAGCCGCAGCCCCTTCACCCTCCAGTAAGCCTGAGCCCAAAGAGAAAAGGTGGGTGAAATTACAGTCTGAAAGTATAGTGCTGGGCAAGTTGTTGGATTTTATTACCAGTGGCAAAGCCCCGAGAGAATTAGACGTAAGATTGCAGATCCAGAGTTTACCAAACTGTGGAGACAGCGCCATCAGCTCTTCATACAAAAGGGCCTATTACTACGGAGAAGCCTAGACCCAGTATCCAATGAAAGAGTGCATCAGATTCTCATACCCGACGAGATGCAGGTATGGTGTTGGAGATGTACCACAATCAATCCGGTCATTTTGGGGTCCAAAAGACTGAGGCTAATATCCGCCGGCGGTTTTATTGGGTTGGCATGAGAGAGGACATTGAGAGATGGTGTCGGGAGTGTATAGCCTGTGCCTTAAAACGAAGTGAGCACCACGACCAGAGGGCACCACTGCGCCCCATTGTAAGTACCCGTCCTCTTGAACTTGTTGCCATTGATCATGTGAAGTTGGAGCCTAGTCGCTCAGGGTGTGCTTATGCCATGACTATTATCGATCACTTCACCAAGTTTGTCGTAGCAGTGCCTGTGAGAGACCAGACGGCCAAGACTACCGCCGAACTGTTCTGGAAACACTTCCTCCTGCCCTACGGATGTCCAGAAAAGATCCTCACCGACCAAGGGCCTGCTTTTGAGTCACATCTGTTCCATGAACTGTGCCGCTTACACAACTGCAAGAAAATCCGGACAACGGCCTACCATCCTCAAGGTAACGGACTGTGTGAAAAATGAATCAGACCTTGATAGAGATGCTGAGGGCTGTGCCTCCTGAAACCAGAGGGATTGGCCCAATCTGTTGCCACAGCTCATGTACACGTACAACAATACCATCCATTGTTCCACTGGGTATACACCTTTTTATTTGATGTTTGGGCGCCAAGGGGCATTGCCTGCCGATCACTCCTTGGACATACACGTATCTGATTGCATCAACCCGTTACCTAACACTGACTGGGTAGCTGAGCACCAAAGGTGATTGAATACGGCCAAAGCCATTGTTCAGGAACGTATGGATTATGCTAGAGACCGACAGCAGAGAGACTATGATCAGGCAGCCCATGCAGAACCCTTGACAATAGGAGATGTGGTGTGGTTAAAAACAACCACCGTACAAGTAAATTGGACAGTAAATGGGAACAGATTCCCTATGTTGTCACTGCAATCCCAAATGCTGGGACCCACACTTATGAGATTACCCGAGAAGGCAGGGGATCCCAAATTGTTCACAGGAACCGGTTAAAGCTCTGCCTGACGAAAGAACCCAGTGCTGAGAGTTCTAGATCTGAATCACCTGTGTCAGAGCCATCAATACAGCCCGAGGATCCTATGCAGGCTGTAAGTAATCTAATGTATGACACTGAACCTATGCATTGGCTCCTGACACCATGGTTGAATTTGGTGGTGCCTGCTCCGGCACCTACTGTGTCTTCACCTCCAGAAGAGCCGGTCCAAAATGTCCCGGATCCAGTCCCCTTATAGGGGATCCTCCGGCTCCTGTTGTCCCTTTTGTTCTGACCAGGGTCCCACTGGTGGAGATCCTCCTGCAGCTCCTCTCCCTTCTACCTCAATGCTAAGGGAGGAGGAAACTCCTGTGTTGAGAAGGTCCACCCAGATGAACAGGGGATGTCCGCCAGTCCGTTTAGGGGACTTTGATTATGCTGGTGGTGTCTCCTCGCTGGCAGTTACTAATGGAAATTGCTTGCTTGACGTTTGTGCGCAAGAATGGACTCCTCCACGTGAGCCCTTGCCTGTCATACACCCGCAGGAAACCCCTGTGTAGTTCCCTTATTATACTTCAGCCAAGAAAAATGGACTGATGTTGAACTTTTATACTTGAAAAAGTGATATATCTTTGCTTTCTCTAACATATTTTTTGCACTTACAGAGACTTTGAAAGAAAAAAAACCTTATTCTTGACATGTATTACTATGGACTAACCTGGTTCACCTTAAGTCCGCTGTGCCAGGTCAGCGGCCGTGTCTAAGAAGCAAGAAGACGCCCCTTTCCCTTGCGTCGCCTGTTTATTAAGTTACAAATGTTATATCTTCTGTGTGAAATAATTATTTACCATATTTACAGTTGTATTCAAAATTATTCAACCCCCAATGCTGTAAAGGGTTTTAGGAATTTAGTGTACATTTGTAATTGTGTTCAGAATAAAATCTTACAAGGACTTTTTAAAGAACCAAATGCAACTAAAATGACATCAATTGTTTTTGTAATACAGTATTAAATGTTTTTTTGTGATTTCTTCATTGACACAATTATTCAACCCTTAAAGACTACCACTCTTAATAGCAGAGGTTCATTCAAGTGTTTTCGATCAGGTATTGAAAACACCTATTGGATGTCAAGGAGCAGCAATCAAGCATAATAAGCACCAATTAGGCAGATTTAAAATGACTGTGATACTCAGCTCCTTCTAGACATTTACTGGTGTGTTTACAAACATGGTGAAGTCAAGAGAATGGTCCAGGAAGACAAGAGAAGAGGTGATTTCTCTTCACAGGAAGAGCAATGGCTGTAAGAAGATTGCAAAGATGTTAAACATACCAAGAGACACCATAGGAAGCATCATTCGCAAATTCAAGGCAAAGGGCACTGTTGAAACGCTACCTGGTCGTGGCAGAAAGAAGATGCTGACTTCGACTGCTGTGCGCTACCTGAAGCGCAAAGTGGAGAAAAGTCCCCGTGTGACTGCTGAGGAACTGAAAAAGATTTGTCAGATGCGGGTACTGAAGTTTCAGCTCAGACAATAAGGCGCACACTGCGTAATGAAGGCCTCCATGCCAGAACTCCCAGGCGCACTCCCTTGCTGTCTCCAAAGAATAAGAAGAGTCGACTGCAGTATGCCAAAAGTCATGTGGACAAACCACAAAAGTGTTCTGTGGACTGGATGAAACAAAATTAGAACTGTTTGGGCCCATGGATCAACGCTATGTTTGGAGGAGGAAGAACAAGGCCTATGAAGAAAAGAACACCTTGCCTACAGTGAAGCATGGCGGGGGTCAATCATGCTTTGGGGATGTTTTGCTTCTACAGGTACAGGGAAGCTTCAGCGTGTGCAAGGTACCATGAATTCTCTTCAGTACCAGGAGATATTAGATGAAAATGTGATGCAGTCCGTCACAAACCTGAGGCTTGGTAGACGTTGGACCTTTCAACAGGACAATGATCCCAAGCATACCTCCAAGTCCACTAGAGCATGGTTGCAGATTAAAGGCTGGAACATTTTGAAGTGGCCATCTGGTGGGACTTAAAGAAAGCAGTTGCAGCGCGCAAGCCTAAGAATGTGACTGAACTGGAGGCTTTTGCCCATGAACAATGGGCTGAAGATACCCGTAGATCGCTGCAAGACACTTGTGCCAAGCTATGCTTCACGTTTAAAAGCTGTTATAACTGGAAAAGGATGTTGTACTAAGTACTAAGATTGAATGTCACTTGGGGGTTGAATAAAACTGATAATGATGTGAGCACAGAAAAAGACATTTGTGGTTATTTCATTATAAATGTTATGTTATATTTGTCTGACTTACAAGTGCCTCTTTGATTTAATTGTAAACAAGATAACTGAAATGATCAAAATCAATGTTAAACTGGCCAAAACACTCAATTTCAGTGGGGGTTGAATAATTTTGAACACAACTGTAAATTGTAATGCTTAATTTATGTAACATTTTATGCCGGTTCAGAAAGGCATGTGTGTGATTAAGGCCTTGCTCGCGTTAAAGTGTGTGCAGCATACGGGTAGGTTACCCGACACTGCTATATTTTAATGTGTATCTCCCTTTAAGAAAGGTAGGCCTGTAGCAGGCAATTCATATTCCAGCCAGCAGAGGGACCCCCAGTTTAGTATAAATAGGCCAGGTCCTAGCCTAGGAAAGTCAGTTGGAAGTTCCAGTTCAGAGTCAGTTCTGAGAAGATTCAGGACTCAGTAACTGAGTGCAGAGATTGCACCACAAGTGTGGAGGATCATTCCTACCCAGTTTTCCAGGTCAAGTATACCTGTAGTACTCCAAGAAAGAGCCTGTCGCTAACAAGTGGGACAGAGAGTGTAACCAGCAAGCCAGTTCGCATATCAAGTATAGAGCCTGTCACCAGGAGAGAAGGAAACCTCTACAAAACCTTTGCTCAAGGGTTATCACTGTTATTCGGGTGTCTGGACCTTGAGAGTATTGCCTACAGCCAGGAACTAAGGCAGGAGAGAAAGTAAGTGTACCCCTGCAGAGAGAATAGTTGCCTGAAGTGTATTGCTGCATTGAGAGTAAGAGGAAAGCCCTGATCCTAGGAGGCCTGTCTTGGAGATAGCTTTGCGACTGTGATTAATAGCCTGAACCACTGCTGTGACTGTATTGTAACGTGTGGAATATTCTGGAACTGTGCTTACTGACTGTTCATCTATCTTCAACTACGTTCAGTAAAGTTATCCTGTTATTCAAGTATATAAAGATTCCTCAATTATTCCACCTGTCATCACACGGTGTGCCACCGTTCAATTGGCACTGGCGTCACGACATTCATCACCTGCCTGTTCCAGTGCTGACCCGATTGAAGACGACAGTCAGTCCCAGGTTAGTGGGTTGCCCTGCACTACAAAGCCCAGCATACCTAAAGCTACACTACTGACCCCTGGGACACTGCACTATTGCCCTGAAAATTGGTATATAACCCCCTCTTGCCTCCTTGGACTCTGAATCTTTAAGAAAACTTGTTATCTCTCTTCATTTATTTGTAGTTATTTTTTCTCCCCCTTCACCAAGCTCTCAAATGCAATGACGGCAATAGGAAATGATCTTTAAATGACACTGACATACATAGCAAGGCTTAAATACACATTTGGCGGTGTTAACATACAGTGTATTTAATATCACACTGTGCAGGCACGTCTCATGCTTTTTATAATCCAAAGCTTCCCAAAAAATTTCTTATTACGGGCAGATTAGGTTTAAACACACCCAGTTTTATGGGTTGGAAAAATAAATAAATAAAAAAGTAAATTGGGGACGAAGCATCTCAAAATTATGCCTTCACAGGGGCACATCGCCTGCCCGTACGACACGCACAAGTTTTGATTTTTAGTAGAAATAGTTACTTGCTAGAAGCCAGCATAAAAATAATTCTCGCTTTTAATTGGGAGCAGCAGCAGTGCAGTGTGGATGTGGAAAAGGTATGGTACGGATATAGTGGCATATGGTGGCAATAGTAGCAGCCGCAGAAGCAGCATAGCATGGAACACACAAGGCAGTAGAACGGCTGTCTATGGGTAGTAGTAGTAATAATAGTAGTAGTGGTAGCAGTGGCAGATGCTTTGCGTTAATAGTGGTGGCAGTAGGGGATCAGCAGCAATGAGCAGCAGCAGCTGAGGCAGCAGTGGCTGGCTGGCAGGCAGCAGCATGATGGAGGCAGTAGCAGCCTTACGAAAGGTGATATCAGGCCACAGCATTGGCAATATAGTGGTGGTTACATAATGGAAGCAGCAGCAACCCTACAGAACCTGATGGTTGGCAGGTCACAGCAGTGGCATGATGGTGGTGGTGGGATGATGGAGCCGGCAGCAACAGCCATACAGAACATGATGATTGCAAGGTCTTAGCAGTGACAAGATTGTTTCGGTGGCATGATGGAGGCAGGCAGGCAGCAACAGTGGCAAGATAGGGCACAGCCGACACGGCCGCAGAGAGTGTGAAAATCCTCCCCAATCCAGGCTTTGCTTACACTGACAAAAGTGATGTTTTGGACACTGGCAGAGGACAATTTGGTCAGTTTGGTCGTCAACACACCACCTGCGGCCTGAAAACCCTCTCCGAGATGAGTCTGGAGGCTGGGCAAGATAGAAGAAATAGAGTGTGCTGTTCTAGTTCAGGCCAATGTTCCAGTCTGCCTGCCCAGAAATCTATGGGGTTAGGGAACAGGGTATGTGCCAGAGACTGGCCAGAGTGTAGATAGGCCTGAACCTGGTCATAGAGGCAGGAGCTATCAGCTTGTTGACTGGCCTCAGCCTGGCACGTGGAATAACTACTTCATTATCTTGAGGAGACTGGCCAGCGTGCCTGAGAAGCCAGTGCTTTCCACCTTCTCCCCCACTGTGATGACTGGGTGTTGTAGCCAATGTAACTATCATCATCACCAACATGCTCTTGGTCCTCCAACTCCAACTCCTCTTCTTCCTCCCCAAGTGGCATAACCTCTTCCTCCTCCCCCATGGGAGTTTCTCATTGTGGGTCCCCAACAGATACAGGGTGGACAGCAAGATGGTTCGCTGTTTTTATCTCTTCCTCTGTTGCCACCTATTACATGAGCATCAGCGTCTCTTCAAAAATATATATGAGGGGATGAGGGACAACTGCCGTATGAACGGCATGAGCTGCCACTGCCTGACATGGAAACAACACATCCTCCTTGCTGAGGTGTTTTGGTGCATGACCAAATCGTTCACGACTTTCCGCTGCTCTTACAGACACTTCGAGCGTGTGCAACGTTGAATTCTAGTGAGTTGGAATGTCGCGGATTAGGAGGTGTAGCTGCAGACCATTCTGATGATGCAAGTCCGGAGAGCATTCCTCACCATGGGAGGATGGCTAAAAAGAGGGAAAGTCTCCTGGATACTGCCAGCACCTTGCTCAAGCCAGTGCATTTTTTTTTAAAGTTCGGGTTATTTCCTCTAGGTTCAGGATTGTGCCCATTACCACTGACCACCTTGTCCACGCTGTCTATCTTGACAGCCAGCGGGATGTTTATTGCTTGATATACTTTAGCAACTGCTCGCCAGTGTGGTCAATCAGCATTAACACGGCATGGCAACGCTTGAGTTTACACATATGACAGGGAGGAGTAGTGTGAGCAACACTTTGCCCTGCTGCTGCTGGAGAAACGGACATGTCCCTGGATTAGGAGGTGGAGGAGGCGGATAAGTGCTTGCTTTGGGAGCCAGGCTGATACAATCTTGGGGGAGGGGGTCAAAGGAACCTGGCCATGTTGCTGGGGTGCTGCCTCTCCATAGAGAGTATAAAAATACTGTGAAAGACCTGTACTGTCCCTGCCCATAACAACTACCACCATGTGAGAATCACAAGAAGTGGCCCGCTTTCTATGCCACGTAAGAGTACACGGCAATTTTACAATATGCAAGTGGAGAAAAGTTTTTCATGGCCAAAGATTGCGTTATAGATGTCTGACGATGAAGTCAAGGAGAAGGAGGAGTCTTGGCAGGAGAAGAAGAAGGTGATGATAATGATGATAATGATGACAAAGATTGCGTATTACTTGGGGATGGGGGCTGGCTGCCACAAAGAGAACCAGGAGAAAAAGGACAGACTTGTTCTGATTGGTAATGCTGGCTACTTGTACGTGCATTTTCCCAAAGGATCCAGTGATGCAGTTATACATCTAGTAGCTATGAGTGTGTTTGAATGGCCACGGCTTAATCCTGCAGACCATGCACACCGATGTGGTTTTGTGTGCCCGTCTTGTGGAGAAAAATGCCATATAGGAGTTGCTCGCACAAAGCTACAGGCAGCCAAGCTGAGCTTAGCTCTGAGATATTTTGAGCCTAACCCAGCCACAGCATCAGTGGCATCAGCAGATCCTGAAGCAGACATGGCCCTAGCTGTTCTTTAGGAGGTAGGCCATCTGTGCTCTTTATTTCTGCCGCTACCTCCACCAATTTTCTCCACTGATGCTGCCTTCTTCTCAGCACCCTGATACGGCTCCCAGGTCCTGTCCTGTACACCATCATCATCGGCGATCTCACCCGGCTGCTTTTATCAGACTGTGAGATATCATGGTGGGCTCCTGGACACCCCTCCCCTGATTTGCGTTTTCCCCAACTGGCACTGTTGCTGCCCCCACTACCAATGCCATGGCCACCGGTGCCACTATTACTACCACAATCAACGCAACTATGCATAGGGTCCCTAGCCTCCTCCTCAGGGCAGCCTAAATGCTCTCACACAAGTCGTTAACAGGAAGACTCTCTTGACTATCTGCCGTAGGGAGTGGTGGGGTTATTGTGCCACTTCTTAGGAAAAAGGTAGGCTTCCCACTAGGAAGGGGCAGTGAGGACTGAGAGGGCACCACTGAAAGCCTTCTCTGTGGCTGCAAGGAGACAAATCATTGTGACCCCTGGCTCCCTGGAATGATGTCGGACTCCAAAGTCACCTCCACATCATCATGCTGGGACTGGAGGAGGACTGAGAAATCCAATGCACAATTTAATGTTCGTTCTCCTCAATGATAATGGTTATGTTGGACCTTTCTGCCAAAGCCAGCAGGGACAACTGCGGCCTACTACTACTAATACTTGTGGCCAGATAGCTGGTGCTTGATTACTGACTGTCCCTGACTCCCTAAGATCGTTATCTTGTCAGCATATATACACTCAACCACCCTCATTCACAGCCCAGCACAGAATTATGTTCTGCTAGTGCACCTCCCTGCCTGCTACTGCACTGATTGGCTCATACAGGCTGTCTGTTGGCCTGGAAGCCAATCAGGGCAAGCCCTTCCCCTACTTCCTCCTTTTTTTCTGCCAACATGTGCACTAAATTGACACTACGTGCCGTTTTAGTGAATTAATCTGCAACAAACCTGAAAAGATTCAGGTTCATCTACAGTCTGAAAAATAGCAAAGTTCGGAACAAATCTGGTTCGGTACAAACAGGTTCACTCATCCTTAATTCTGACCTTTATCACTATTTTAAAGACATACAAGTATAATGGGGTGACCAGATTTGGTGAAAATGCTTATAACATCATGAGAGAGGAGCTTGTCTTTTTTACACCTCAGATATTTCGGGGCAATTTAAGACTATCAGTTGATATGTCTGTCTTCATAAGAAGTCCACTAGAGTAAGGTCCACAAATCTATGCCAGCTATCATCATCTATCATTATAAAGAACATAAACAAATTAGATACACAGAAGTCATGTTTGCCGAAAGCCAAAGACTACATTTCACCCAACTGGTCACCACCCATCTGTACCCTTACTGCAGACTGCTAGCAATTCATTCATAACTCCTAGTAGAAATAATAAAGAAATGGTACAACATAGAGCCACCAGAATAGATGTTCCAAAATTGTTATTACATGGGGAATGCAAGTAACTATAAAAACAGGCATGTCAGGAGCGGTGACAGGTCCTCTCTTTTCTTAATGCTAGGAGAATCTGCTCCTTATACACCTAGCTGGCAGAAGAAAGTGCCCTCCTGCATTTAACTGTATCGCTGTCCAGGACAGTGATACAGCTAAATGCTGCGTCGGGATGGCAGTATTTTGTGCTGCACTGTGTATTTGGTTCTGCTGGGGTGGTATTTTGTGCTGCACTACAGTATTGTTACCCAGCCTTCTGTCAATTTGGACCCGCTACTTTTTTTTTTTTTCAGGGCCTCTTTAAGTTCCCAGTCTGCCCCTGGTCGGCAGGTCCTCTTTAAAAATGCAGTGGTAAAAGTAATACAGAACAGGAATATGTTGTTCCATTTCCCACAGTAGAAACCTAGAGCTTAATACAAATATAAAATATGTATTCCGGGAGCCGCTGCTCTAACAGCACATTGCTATCTCAATCATTCTGCAAAAAATCATCATGGCTCTCAGCTGGCATGTCATACTGTAAGCGCTGTTCTAATTTCTGCACAATGGAGGCCAGTCAAGTGAAATGTATTGCAAGGAAGATTAAAAAGAAGCTTCCAATAATCCCATTCTAGAAAATGTGACATTAGGTGATCACCTTATCTCTTCCTGTCAACTACCAGTAATCACAAATGGACACTCCGTTTTATAATTCCGAATAGCGACAATGACAGTGAGGCCGTGCCGGTTATTGATGAAAGATCCTCATAGTCAAAACTGTGACAATCAGCAATTCACAGCCGAATAACGTTCATAAGAGATATTTTCATTGATCTGAAAAGTTTCCAGATTAGGCTGGGTTTACATTTTGCAGATGTGTTACACTAAAAAAACTGATTCAAAAAACGCATTGTAAAAACTGTGTGTGTCTTTACAATGATTGTATGGTTTTGTAATTGTTATGCAGAAAGCTTAAGCCTACCATTGTGTAGCGTCCCTCTTGTTTTAACAACAGTCAGTAAATGTCTAGAAAATTAGGAGACCAAGTTCTGGAGTTTTGGGAGAAGAATGTTGTCCCATTCTTGTGTGATGTAGGATTCTAGCTGCTCAACAGTCCTGGGTCTTCTTTGCCAGATTTCTAATTTCATGGTGTACCAAATGTTTTCTGTTTGTGGAAGGTCCAGCCTGCAGGCAAGCAAGGACTTTTCTTCTGAGAAGCCATACTATTGTGATGGATGCAGTATGTGATTTAGCATTGTCTTGCTGAAATATGCAAGGCCTTCCCTGAAACAGGTATTGTCTGGATGGGAGCATAAAAACCCTATATACTGTTCAGCATTGATAGTGCCATTCCAGATATTTAAGCTGCCCATGCTATAGGCAATAATGCAACCCGATACCATCAGAGATACATGCTGTTGAACAGTGCCCTGACAATAAGCTTGATGGCCCTTCTCCTTTTGAGTCTGCAGAACACGGTGTGTGTCTGACTCCCGCCACGCTTTCCGATCAGCTGTTTGAAGGAAACACAGCTCTCCTGTGAGTGTTGCATTCTCTTCACTGTGTACCGGTTTGCCATTGATATTGCAGCAGTGAGCTGGTGTAATTACAGCTACTTCGTCCCATTAACTTGAATGAGACAGAGCGTAACTACAACTGCTATGTACCATTCAGGGAATGGAACGGAGGAACTGTAATGACATCTGCTTGCCACTGCAATGTTGATGGACAGTAGGTAAACAGTGAAGAGAACGCTGTTCATATAATTGATTGGCAGGAGCGCCAGGAGCTGGACCCCTGCCAATTTGATATTGATGACCTATCCTGGGGATCTGCAACTACTTTAAGAAAGCAGAAGTTTAAATTGGCAGATTAAAATATCATATTCTCACTAATCATGATGAGTATGTTTCAACTGCTCTCCTCCCTACCTAGAGCTGTCAGCGGTTCAGCATGTTCAAAATGGCTGAAGAATGCCCTCCAAGGATCACTAATGGTAACCAAAAGAAAATGTAAAATCAAGAATTCCTTCATGTTCTAAAACAAAAGTGTGTTTGAGATGTTCTACCATTGTATAACATTCCTGCCGCTTCACAAAACCATGTGCAACATGTGGAGCATTTCTTTTTATTAAACTACTGTAACTCTTCTCTTATTTTCATCAGCCTGGTGTTAGTTTTTACGAGCTCTTATATTGTGTTGTCACAAAAATAGATTGTAACTGAAATGTTGTTAACATAAAAGAACCAGTGGCTTAAAGGATGTAAATTAGATTTTTGTTCATTTAAGCTTTGATTGATTCTACCCAAAATAATATTGATATTGGCACAGGTCTTGTAGCTAAAAGCACTAACCGAAGAGCAGTTGATATAATGAAGCCTAAGGATATTCTATAAAGTAATGTAATAAATTATATTAAAGTAAAAAGAAATGCTACCAATACTGACCATTATATCCTTCTTTTAAATCACCTTGATCTTGTAATATTCCATACCACAATCTATACGCTTTAGCTAATTTAAACATGGAGCCTCTCGGGAACTGTGCAGACTTCATAGCTGCCTGATGACTGCTGTGTTATATAGCAGGGACCTGCTGGCAGTGTCCGTGCTCAGAGATAATTTCAATCATCGTGTCACGGATGGGGAGAGAGTGCACAGCCCTGAACTCTACCCACACCTCTGTCCCTGCCTATTTGCACAGTCGGTCCTAGGCGACGAGTACAACTGGACGACGTTCCATAAACTGAGTATGTGCTGGGCCCTAAAGGGAACAATAAAATAGGAGAAAATAATAAACAAAGTGACAGGAAGGCACGGATGGGTAAATACACCAACAATGCAAATATAAGCAGCGGTCAAAAGACAGGACGACAGATACATACAAAAAAGTAAGCAAGGTCAAAACAAGCCGAGGTCAGTACCAGGATGTCACGTCAGTACAAAGGAATAACCAAATCACAATAAACACAAGCCAAGGTCCGAATGCAAGAAGGTAACGTCAATACAGAGGAAACAGCAGAAGTGAGGTCAAGGAGACAGAGCCAATGTCACGGTACCATGCAATCCAATACAGAGAACTTGATGAATGAAAAACCTTAATCACAGGCAACCTGTGGCCAGCAGGCTGCCTGTTTAAATAGACAACCAAAAATATAGCCGCTGTGGGGCCACAGGTCCATGCCCACACCAGCATCTACCACATAATAAACTATGCCTCTGATACAATCAAAATAACATTACCTACAAAGAGTAATACCAGAGCACATAGGTATAAAATCTAATTTATTGATGTATATAAAGTATAAAAACATACAAACAATACATATGTGCATATAAGACATAAAGGAGGGGTGCAATAAAGGCGGAATCCAGAAGGAGGGACACAGGGCAAAGGAGTAATTCACAGTACAGACCATATGTCAAAGTGCAAGTGCATAATCAAAATTATAACTAGTAAAGCATACCCATTAGTGTCTCTCCTCTGGAATGGCGCCAGCCCGACAGCGTTTCAGCGCAATCCTTCGTCAGGGGTGCCTGTTTAAATAGGCCTGGCTGGTGAGTCACATGACGTGGCAAGCGTCACGTGACTTACAGCAGCCCAACTCAGCCGATCATCATTATTGGCGCTCGGCTCCCCTGCTGCTCGCCTGCTGCCATGGAGACGAGGACGCAGGCTACGTCCCTGCCCCTCTCCTTGCGCAGAGTGCCGCTGGTGCTACGAAGGAAGCACGCATCGCTGCCCCCTCGTCACAGTACCCCCTTCCCCCTTCTATGAGGGACAACCGGACCCAAAGTCTTAGGGTTAGGTTTCTCCGGATGAGCCAGATGAAACCTTTTCACCAGTCTGGCAGGATGTAACTTACTAATCGGCACCCAAGACTTCTCTTCTGGCCCGAAACCCTTCCAATGCACCAGATACTGGAAGGAATTCTGGACCTTTCTAACATCAATAATTCTTAAGACCTCAAATTCAATTTGGAGGCGGGGGTTCCTGTGAAGGAACGACAGGTGCCACATACTTCTTTAGTAAATACTTGTGAGTAGTGTTGAGCAAACCCGAACTGTAAAGGGAGAGATTAGGAAATAATCTGATATCAAAGCTTGGTGTTAAGTCTGTGATCTACAGCGATTTTTTTGTGTGTGCAATGCAACATTTTTGTACTCTGACCTGAGCCCAGTGACACAGAAAAATAAGTTTAAATCCATCTGTTAGTTAGGTGGGCGTTTGCGGCCATTTTGTGCCAAGGACAATAATTTAATCCTGTTCTTGTAGTTCAGTGGGCGACATATACCCATTTTTAAGTGCACCTGCATTGCATATGTGCCAGGGAAGGGAAAATAATATATGTAATCCGTCAGTAAGTTCAGGGACCCAGGGGGTGACATATTCACATTTTTTTCTGTAAAGTACCCTGTGCTGCATATGTGACAGTGTAATCAATTCAGTAAATACATGTGTTAGATTCTGGGGGACAAATAATATTTTTTTGTAATAAAGTACATTTGCGGCCTGCACTGCATTTCTGAGAGTGAAATATAACCAGTAAATACAACTTGGACATTGTGGGTGAAAAAATCATTTTTTTCTGCCATGAAGTACATTTGCGGCCTGCACTGCATTTCTGAGAGTGAAATTTAATCAGTAAATCCAGCTCTTAGATTGTGGGTGGACATTTCCACGGTTATCAGACCAGTCAATCACAAGTGGCTTGGAGGTGTGTTCCTGCTGCACTGCATACCTGACTGGGAAATATATTCTGCAAATTCGACTGCGTTTAGATTGTTGGGTGATCTGTACCCCTTTTTTCTTTAACACTACCCCTGCACTGCTTACCTGAGTGGGAAATGTATTCTGTAAATTCGGCAGCGTTTACATTGTTGGGTGCTGTTGTTATATGCTGTAAAATCTCAATGATGTCTCCTTGATAAATCTGCAGCGTGGGGGCCTCGTGTGGCTTCTACATGAACCCTTTTTCTTTCAAACTACCCCTGCACTGCATACCTGACTGGGAAATACATTCTGTAAATTCGGCAGCGTTTAGATTGTTGGGTGATCTGTACCCCTTTTTCTTTTACACTACGCCTACACTGCATACTTGACTGGGAAATATATTATGCACGCTGGTAGACGCGCTGCTGATGGCATTCCCACCTGACACCGCGGCCTTAGTGGAAGCACAAGGCGAAGGCAGAAGAGGTGGAAGAAGTCGCCAATGCAGCTGGGGCACCGTCAGCACCTCAGAAGGCAGGGTTAGTATGGCCGAAATGTGAAAAAGCTTTGTAAGTATGCCACAAGAACCAGCACCACCAGCTGATATGGAACGTCTTAGCAGGAGGCAGCATTTCAGCAACATGGTGGAACAGTATGTGTGCACACGCCTACATGTACTGACTGATGGCTTTTGCTCTGCTTCTGGGTCTCCAAATTGGGCACATGGCCTGAGCTTGCCCTTTACGCCTTGGAGGTGCTGGCCTGCTCTCCTGCCAGTGTATTGTCTGGACCTGTGTTTAGCATGGCAGGGGCGTTATCACAGACAAGCACAGCCGTCTGTCCACAGCCAATGTGGACAAGCTCACGTTCATTAAAATGAGCCAGGCATGGATCCCACAGGACTTATCTGTACTATGTGCAGAATAGACATGTATACCGGCCTCACCCAGCCTTTGTTATACTCCAGCGCACTTTCTCTTTGTTTTGTTTTCTTTTCTATATTTCCCAATGTTTTGGGGTCTACCCAAATAAAAAATGTGTAGCCCTCTAGCCCTTTCCATTACTTTTTCAGAGCCATTTTAGTGCCCCAAAGTTTAGGTCCCCATTGACTTCAATGGGGTTCAGGAGTCAAGTTCAGGTCAAGTTCAGGTCCCGAACTCGAACTTTGCGCCGAAGTTTGGCGAACCCGAACTTACTGGTGTTCACTCAACTCTACTTGTGAAACACATTGTGGATGTGAAAGGAGTCAGGTAGTTTTAGTTTAAATGCTACAGGGTTAATAACTAGGATTTAGCGAACCCGAACTGTAAATTTTTCCGTAAAAGTTCGCGTTTGAGTTCGGTGTTTGGCGATTTAATGGCGTTTGTTGAAAGGCTGCACGGCAGCCAATCAACAAGCGTTTAACTAGTGTGCCCTTAGAAGCCATCACAGCTATGCCTACTAATGGCATGGCTGTTATTAGCCAAGTGCAGCATGTGACCCAGCCTCTATATAGGCCGGAGTCACGTGGCGCCGCACGTCACTCTGCTCTTACTAGTGTAGGGATAGGATGCTGCTGCTGTGAGGGAGAGAATAGGAAACAATTCTGGTCTGGTGTACTTGGTGTTAAATCTGCAAACTACAGCGATTATTTTTGTGGGTGCTCTGCTACATTTTTTTACCCATGAGCCCAGTGACACAGAAAAAAAGTTTTATCCATCTGTTAGTTAGATGGGTGTCGGCGGCCATTTTGTGCAAGTGTAGTGCACTTGCACCTGCATATGTGCCAGGGACAGTAATTTAATCCTGTTCTTTTAGTTCAGTGGGCAACATATACCCATTTTTAAGTGCACCTACACTGCATATGTGCCAGGGAGGGGAAAATAATATAGGTAATCCGTCTGTGACTTTAGTACATTTGTGGCCTGCACTGCATTTCTGAGGGTGAAATTTAATCAGTAAATCCAGCTCTTAGATTGTGGGTGGACATTTCTATGGTTATCAGGCCAGTCATTCACAAGTGGCTTTAAGGGTGTGTTCCTGCTGCACTGCATACCTGACTGGGAAATATATTCTGTAAATTCGGCGGCGTTTGGGTTGTTGGGTGAGCTAGACCCCTTTTTTCTTTCACACTACCCCTGCACTGCATACCCAACTGGGAAATATATTCTATAAATTCGGCGGCGTTTACATTGTTGGGTACAGTAGTTATATGCTGTAAAATCTCCATGATGTCTCCATGATAAATCTGCAGCATGAGGGCCCGTGTGGCTTCTACACACTTAATCCTTCAGCGGGGCGAATAGATGCTGGAGGAACGGGACGCTCCATGATGACCCCTTTTTCTTTCAAACTACCCCTGCACTGCATACCTGACTGGGAAATATATTCAGTAAATTCGGCAGCGTTTGGATTGTTGGGTGATCTGTACCCTTTTTTCTTTCACACTACCCTGCACTGGTGGCACTCCGATCCCGCAGCTGAAACCTCTTTAGGAGACGATCCTGGCGCTTCCTGGACTTTCTTGGACACCCTGAAGCCTTCTTAACAAGAATTGAACCTCTTTTCTTGAAGTTCTTGATGATCCTATAAATTGTTGATTGAGGTGCAATCTTAGTAGCCACAATATCCTTGCCTGTGAAGCCATTTTTATGCAACGCAATGATGGCTGCACGCGTTTCTTTGCAAGTCACCATGGTTAACAATGGAAGAACAATGATTTCAAGCATCACCCTCCTTTTAACATGTCAAGTCTGCCATTTTAACCCAATCAGCCTGACATAATAATCTCCAGCCTTGTGCTCGCCAACATTCTCACCTGAGTTAACAAGACGATTACTGAAATGATCTCAGCAGGTCCTTTAATGACAGCAATGAAATGCAGTGGAAAGGTTTTTTTGGGATTAAGTTCATTTTCATGGCAAAGAAGGACTATGCAATTCATCTGATCACTCTTCATAACATTCTGGAGTATATGCAATTTGCTATTATAAAAACTTAAGCAGCAACTTTTCCAAATTCCAATATTTATGTAATTTTTAAAACTTTTGGCCACGACTGTATACCCGCCAGAACAGATAAAAATGTGACAGCAGATGAAGGTCTAATGTGACCGAAACGTCCGGTCTATGATTACTGTTCATACTCACTAATACAAATATTGGGCTAATGGATAAAACTACTGCATGGATTGAATGAATAAATCATTTTTGAATTGCAACACTCAAATCTGTGTGCCTCAATTTTACTACATGTATACTGGCTGCTTGCAGCACTTTATTGGTACCAGAACCCATTAACTAGAGTGCCGTCCTCCACTTTCTTAAAAATTACATAAATTATAATGGCCTGTTCCATTGCAGGTTGACCTGAGGCCTGTGTTTCAGTTACGGGACCGCTCTCCTCTTGCAGGTGCCATGGTCCTGAATTAGTGAATGAGGCCTGTGGCACTACTGGGTGAAATCAATACTGATTTGGCATGATTGTAACTCTCCTCTTTGTGGGTCCCGTGGGCCTGAATGTTTGAATGAGGCCTTTGGCCCTGCAGGCAGACATGATTCCTTCTTGGCTGTGATGACAACTTCAACTCCCATGTATGGTTGCCATTGGCCTGAGTCTGCGAGTAAGGCCTGTGACACTGCTGGCAGACATGAATCCTTTTTGGCTGTGATGAGAACTTCAACTCCCATAGCATTCGCACCTGACGCCACCCCAACCTCCTATTCCACCTCCTCCTCCAAGTTGCCAATTGATTAATTTTTATTTATTTTATTTTATTTTAAGTCATTTCCCTATCCACATTTGTTTGCAGGGGATTTATCTACATTTTGATGCCTTTTGCAGCCCCCTAGCCCTTTCCAGGGCTATTTTACATCCTTTTTAGTGCCCAAAAGTTTGGCTCCCAATTGACTTCAATGGGGTTTGGGGCCAAGTTCGGGTTGAGTTCGGATCCTGAACCCGAACATTTTTGTGAAGTTCGGCCGAACTTCTTGAACCCAAACATCCAGGTGTCCGCTCAACTCTACTTTTAACCCTTGTACAGGGATCAAGACTTTCCTGCACCAGGCCACCAGAGCCACCAGGCCACTACTTCCTGGAGTAGTCAAGTGACTGCTGACCACAGGGGTCAAGGAACACCAATGTAGAACACTCATGGATGAGGAAAAACAGTAGTAAAGGAGAGGCTGAGGTCAGAGCAGGTAAAGTTTGTGTGATCTGATAAACAATCTAAGGTCAGGAAAGGTAGCAGAGGGTCAAACAAGCAGTAGTCAGTACATGTACAGACAAACATAGAAACAGCATACCCTTGCAAGACACTAGCAAATTAAAACCTATTGCACAGACAATTTACCATTGAAAAAGGTGCCTTAAGTACCCCAGGGTAGTCAAATACTGGTTGGGGAAGATTAGTATGCACACGCATTGGCCCTTAAGAGCCGAAGGGACCGCATGCCCTAGGGGCAGAGATAGGAGGTGCCAGCAATAAGCAAACCACAACCTGCAGGGACAACAGAACTACCCGATGACCAAGTAAGCCAGGTAGCAGGAGAGGTGCCAGCAGGTCTGAGCTTCCAGAGCCCATGGGGTAGCGGCCATGCCCACTAGAGAGAGCAGAGCAGCAGTGGCATGAGCCACCACCATGGCAGACAGACTGCAAGGTTATAATTTGATCAGTGGTTTATTCAGATTGAGGCAGCGATCATTAGTTTGGAAGTTCTCACAAAGGCACAAACTTGTTGGCTAACCACAGTATTGTGACACACAACTTGGTGGTTACACACATATGAATGTGAAGCAGAGGGCTGGGCAGTTATCAATAGAGAAGTCTCTGTGTGAAGTTTGCAAAGCATATTGACAGGCAGCTTCCAAAATTAACAGAGCCCTCAATACTCCACAGGGAGTTGGCAATAGCAACAAAAATCTTTTTTTCAGGGGTTGTCACTGGTGGCTGGGCAGTCTGTACACTCCACACAAGGGGTATTTATACCAGGCAGTTGTCCCTGGCAATAGGTCAGACTCTTATCACACGCACAGTGTATTCTCAGCAGGCTTAATGGGTGGTTGTCATTAACCAGCGGCGTAGCTACAATTGAATGGGCCCCACAGCAAATTTTTGTGCAGCCTCCCCCCCTCCACGAAAATCCTGGCAACGCATGTGTGGATATGTAAGGTGGGTTTACATCACTTTTTGCCATTCGTTTGAAATGTACATTTGGGAAAAGAAGGATACAAAAGCGTAGCACACCACAATTTTGTATCCTGCAGAGTCTGGTAAAAAACGTATATGTTTTTTTTTTTTTTTACAATGGAACTCTATGGTGAGCGGATGCAACAATATGACATCTGTCTGAGGCATCTGTTAACGTACATTTTTAATATACATTAAACAGGTGGAAAAAACAGGATTTGAACCCAGCCTTAGCGCCAAAATAAGCAATAGTACACAGCGGGCAGAGATGGAGGCTGCCATGTACTGTATGCTATAGTACTGAAGGCTGACACAGAGCACAGCCTGGTTCTGGTGGTCAGTGGTGTGGACTGTGTTCCCCAAGGCTCATTTACTCTATTGGGAAACACAGGGCACACTACAGTATAATTGTGATCTGATTGGTTATCAGAAGCGGTACCTAACCTATCTAGCCCTATCTACAGTTGCGTTCAAAATTATTCAACCCCAATGCTGTAAAGGGTTTTAGGAATTTAGTGTACATTTGTAATTGTGTTCAGAATGAAATCTTACAAGGACTTTTTAAAGAACCAAATGCAAATAAAATGACATCAATTGTTTTTTAATAAAAGTATTAAATGTTTTTTTGTGATTTCTTCATTGACACAATTATTCAACCCCTTAAAGACGACCCCTCTTAAGAACAGAGGTTCATTCAAGTGTTTTCGATCAGGTATTGAAAACACCTGTGGATGTCAAGGAGCAGCAATCAAGCATCATAAGCACCAATTAGGCAGATGTAAAATGACTGTGATACTTTGCTCCTTCTAGACATTTACTGGTGTGTTTACAAACATGGTGAAGTCAAGAGAATGGTCCAGGAAAACAAGAGAAGAGGTGATTTCTCTTCACAGGAAGGGCAATGGCTATAAGAAGATTGCAAAGATGTTAAACATACCAAGAGACACCATAGGAAGCATAATTCGCAAATTCAAGGCAAAGGGCACTGTTGAAACGCTACCTGGTCCTGGCAGAAAGAAGATTTGTTAATTTCTAACGATAATTTGTTTTCCCTTAGTCCTAACAGCAGCACAGATGGGGTTAACCACCCCCGTGGACTGGCAGGACCGGCGGAATGTTTAATGAGCCCAAGACTAATAACTCAATTTAACAATTAAGTGTCTCCTTAAAAGGAGGAAGTCAACCCCAGCCCACTGTGTTTATAGTAAGAAGAAAACTAGACTTACTAGGGTGGGAAATTTGTGTGCTGCTGTTAGGACTAAGGGAAAACAAATTATCGTTAGAAATTAACGATTCCCTTACGTCCTACCAGCAGCACAGATGGGGAGATAGCAAGAAGAAACCCCTAGGGAGGGCCTTCCTGCCTGGCAGAACTAAGAAAAGTCTGCCCAAAGGCCGAAAACTCAGCTAGACTGGCATCTAGTCTATAATGGGAGATGAATGTCGATTCAGAGCTCCAGGAGGCAGCTTTGCAAATCATGTTGAGAGGCAGAAGACTCCTCTCGGCAAAAGAAATAGCCACAACTCTAGTAGAGTGGGCCTTCACGAATCCCGGAGGGTCCAGAGATTGTGGAAACAAGGGATTCCTTAATAGCCTCCTCAATCCACCGACTGATGGAAGGTTTGGATGCCTTACAGCCTTTAAACTTACCGGCAACAGGATTAGCAGATTCTCATCTTTCCTGAACTCCTTGATCTATCCACATAGATCTGGAGACATCTCAAGACGTCCAGAGGATGTCTAGCAGGTTCCTAGGAGGAGGTGGTAGATGTCGACAGAACCGGGAGGAATATCACCTGGTTGATGTTCTGGAAGGAAGGAACTTTAGGCCTACAATACGGGAGGAATCTAAGAAAGTCCCGGTCATGTAAGAAAATGGTATAGGGCTCATGCTGAGAGAGCTTGAAGCTCAGAGACCCTCTTGGCCAAAGTCACTGTAAGGAGAAACACAAACTTCCAAGTGACGAACTTGATGTCCACCTCCTCACACGGTTCAAAGGGGGAGATGCTAACCCCTGAGAACTACTGAAAACCCATTGAAAAAAGGGGTCTCAGTACTGTAGGCTTTAATCTTTCAGCTCCTCTAAGGAACCGTTTGATCAGCGGGTCCTGAGAAAAAAGCCTGTTAAGGCAAGCTGAAATGGCTGAAACTTGAACCTTCAGAGTAGAAGGGAAAGGCCTCTATCAAGGTCGTCTTGCAGGAACTGAAGGATAGCGGAGAGGGGCGGATCTGCAGACGCCACCTCAGTTGAGGTACAACAGGATGAGAATATCCTCATAATACAAGAGTAGGCTCTCTTGGTAGAGTCCGCTTAAGAATGAGACAGCGTTCTCAGGACCGACTCTGAAAGCCCTTCTATTCTGGGAAGGGACTGATCAACCTCCAGGCTGTCAGGTTGAATCTGTGCAGATCTGAGCAGAGGTGAGTGTCCCACGACACCAGGGTCTGCTGTGGGGAGCCTCCAATATTGTCCTCGACTCAACTGGGTGAGCTAGGTAAACCAGGATCTCTTCGGCCAAAACAGTATGATGGCTATCACCGAGGCCTGATCCTGACGGATTTTCATCAATACCCTCGGTATCATGGAAAAGGGAGGGAAGATGTAAGCCAGCCTGAACCTCCAGGATATTGACAGAGCGTCTAACGCCAGGGGTTGTCCTCCCTGTAAAGGGAGCAGAACCTCTCCACCTTGGCATTGAACCTTGTTGCCAAGAGATCCACCTCTGGCATACCCACTTGAGGACTATCTGCTTGATTCTCCGGATGTAAGGACCACTTCACCGACGGAAGACCGCGGCTCAGCCGCTATCATCTTGAGGGAGCCTTGGATGTGGATAGCAGATAAGTGGGAAGGTACAACTCTGCCTAATCCAGAATCACCCCGATCTCTGACAGGAGGGAAGTGATCTCGTGCCTCCCTGCTGGTTGCTGTAAAGTACCGCAGTCACATTGTCTGACTGGACTTTCACTGTTTTGCCCCGGATCTGAGGGGCTAAGTGAAGGAGGGCTAGCCGGATAGCTTGAATCTCGCAGAGATTGGATGAAAGAAGCCACTCCAGAGAAAACCAGGTCCCGTGAACTGGAGAGTTGTCTAGGTGAGCGTCCCAGCCTACTTAGGACGCATCCGTAGTCAATATGACCCAGATTGGCTGGGTCATAGACTTCCGTCTAAAAGATGGCACCACCATCTGAGGGAATACCGAGTTTGCCAAGTCAGGGAGCACAGGGAGTTTAGCCCAGCAGGGCTGCCATTCCATTAGGAGAGGACCTCCGACTGTAGAGGGCGGAGGTGCCATAGAGCTCAAGGGACTGCTTCCGCAGACGCTGACATGAGCCCCAACATCTTCATGAGAGTCCGGATTGGAACTCGCCAGGGAACGGAAAGGAACTTGCCGTGTTCTGAACCCGGAATCTTCTTTCTGGAATCAACTGGAGCGACATCCCAGTGGAGTCGATTATGAAGCCTAGATATCTTACTGAAGTCGACGGGCTCACGTTCGACTTCTACCAGCTGATCCAACCTAGGTGGAACAGAAAGGAGATTGTTACCTGAAGAAGTTGGGTTAGGACCGCTAGAGCAGAGGCTTTCAAAGCCAGTCGTCCAGATAAGGAATGATGGTCAGTCCTTGAAGCCTCAAAGCCGCCACCACAGAACCACCTTGGTAAAAGTGTGAGGGGCAGAAGAAATGCCAAAGGGAAGGGCAACAAACAGAAGATGCCTGACGACACCGGACACCTGGACCGTGATCCTGATATACTTCCTGGAACCAGGATGGATCGGGATGTGCAGATATGCATTCTTGAGGTCCAGGGTTGCCATCACGTCTCCAGGATTGACGGCGTGAACTACTGACCTGATGGTTTCTACACGAAACTTCACCTTCCTTATAAATCGATTGAAATATCTCAGATCGATAATCATCCGGAGATCTCCTGAAGCTTTGGGAACCAGAAAAACTGGTGAATAGATCCCTAGGCCCCGTTCTCCTGCCGGAACCTCCTCCATAGCCCCTTTGCAAATGTAGTCCTGAATGTAGGCCTCTAGGATCGCCTCCTTGGCAGCTTGTAGAAGGTTGATCTTGACAAACCTGTCCAGAGGAAAAGAGGTGTTGTTGACTAAATAACCGTTGGAAATGATATTCAGGACCCAGGGATCCGAGATCTCTTGGATCCATTCTTCTCAGAAGTGGGAGAGACGACTCCCGACGGGTACATGAAGCTTAGGAATGGGGAAGCTTATTGGCAGGACGGCAGGAGTAACGGGAATTAACCAAGAGCCTCGAAGAGGCCCGTAGTCAGGAGGTGGATTTTCCATCTTTGGCTCCTCCACGAGAGCACCTCAGCCTTTCGCTGTGCTCTCCAGTCACTACAAGAGCTTGTTTGCTGGCCAGACCTGCCATCGCGGTCTTGTCTGCCCTGCCCTCGAAATGACTGCTGGGGAAGGCTCTTCACCTTCTAGTCTGAAAGGCCCTCCATGATCTTATCTAGCTCCGAACCGAACAAACGGTTGGGCTCGAATGGAAGGCCATATAAGCTGTATTTTGAGGAATTGTCAGCGACCCAAGGCTCAAGCCAAAATGGAATATGGGCCGCCGAACCCCGGGCCATGCTATATATAGGCCCCTGACATTATTTGATAGTATTGTTACAGGGTGCCAAAGACGCACTTGGTCTCCCATGAGCCACAGACCTGCTGCTTAGCTTCAAGAGCAAGGATCTGTCTTTGGCCTCGCTCCCTGGACTGGCTTCATAACAACTTGAATTTGATCCAGGCAAGATCAGAGGAACGTAGAGACTTCAAAAGCCGCTATGGCTGTGGAAGCGGAAGCTGCAGCTGCCGTAACACCCCGTCTTAGTTTGCACTCTGCAAGGGGTCCTGCAGCTAGACCCATCGTCTGCAGGAACCAGAGTGCGCTTGGACAACTTGGCAATAGCCATGTCCACCTTGGGAATGGATCCCCACGAATCCACCAAGGGTTAAGCCATCGGGAACATGGAATTAACTTCTTTGTTAAAACCGGAGCTTTTCCAGGTTTTTTCCACTCTATATCATGACAGAGAGGAGGGTCTCATCCGCTTTGAGGACACGATGTGCCCGAGTAGCGGGAACGGGAGGCTCCCCACAGTCAACATCATGGTCCCCGACCTGATGGACTTGAACAACTTCTGTGTCTTTCCAGGGAGAAAACACAACGTCAGCTCCTCCTCATCCGAGGAGGAAGAAACTAAGGAGACCAAAAAGGTCTCCTTACCGGGACAGAGGTCTCCATAGGGGCCTGGGCACGAATAGGAAGCCTTTCCATCCAGCAGGCCTATGACTCCTTTAACAGAGCCATTGATACACATCCTGCAAAGCAGGTTCACCAGAGGTCCGAACCTCTAACAGCAGCTGTAACACCTGGTGTAGGTTAGGTCAACAGACCAAGGGATTCCCAACCGGTCTCCCAAACTGGTCTCAGCCCAGCCTCAAGCTGTCTAGCCTCTGCGATCTCACGAGTGAAGGTATGATCAGCTTACAATAACCGTTGACTGCTGCAATGGTAGCAGGATAGATGCTTCCTCTTGAAATCCACTTTCCTGCCTTCCGAATCCCGCGGAGAAGACATCACTGCGGGGAAAAAAGAGACAAATAAAACATTTGTAAACCACCTATCTGCGCAGGAAAGGTAGAAAAACAGACCGGAGGCAGCTGAGGAAAAAAACACCACAAGTGGAACAACACCAATTTTAGGACTCTGGGAGCTGGCTGAAAAAGCATATGCAGCCAGAGACTGAACTGGAGCACACAGCCTCCAAAAATAGGGGAAGGGGAGGGATAGCCAATCCACCCTTCCCCCAGTAAATCCTCCACACTGGAAGACGCATAAAAAATCGTGCCCGTGAAAAATCACGGCCGGATTACCCGGAGGTGATGCAAAAGGAGAGTCCCCGTGTTACCTCCGGAAGATGGCGGCGCACAGGGACCGGGATCCCGGACCAAGGACGCCGCCAAAATACCCCAGCCAGGCGCACTGCGCGGGGCCGGCAGCAAACAAGCTGCCGGCCAAACTGACAAGGTACCTAGGAAAAAAGGGCAACGCCGTTACCCAAACGAAAAGAAGGCTCCCGCACTTTCCATAAGAAAGGGGGAACAAACCGCCTAGTCCACCTGTCCAGGAGGACAGAAAAAACACAGTGGGCTGGGGGTTGACTTCCTCCTTTTAAGGAGACACTTAATTGTTAAATTGAGTTATTAGTCTTGGGCTCATTAAACATTCCGCCGGTCCTGCCAGTCCACGGGGGGTGGTTAACCCCATCTGTGCTGCTGGTAGGACGTAAGGGAAGCTGACTTTGACTGCTGTGCGCTACCTGAAGCGCAAAGTGTTGAAAAGTCCCCGTGTGACTGCTGAGGAACTGAAAAAGATTTGTCAGATGCGGGTACTGAAGTTTCAGCTCAGACAATAAGGTGCACACTAATGAAGGCCTCCTTGGTAAACATACCAAGAGACACCATAGGAAGCATCATTCGCAAATTCAAGGCAAAGGGCACTGTTGAAACGCTACCTGGTCGTGGCAGAAACAAGATGCTGACTTAGACTGCTGTGTGCTACCTGAAGCGCAAAGTGGAGAAAAGTCCCCGTGTGACTGCTGAGGAACTGAAAAAGATTTGTCCTATGCGGGTACTGAAGTTTCAGCTCAGACAATAAGGCGCACACTGCGTAATGAAGGCCTCCATGCCAGAACTCCCAGGCGCACCCCTTGCTGTCTCCAAAGAATAAGAAGAGTCGACTGCAGTATGCCAAAAGTCATGTGGACAAACCACAAAAGTTTTGGGATAGTGTTCTGTGGACTGATAAAACAAAATTAGAACTGTTTGGGCCCATGGATCAACGCTATGTTTGGAGGAGGAAGAACAAGGCCTATGAAGAAAAGAACACCTTGCCTACTGTGAAGCATGGCGGGGGTCAATCATGCTTTGGGGCTGTTTTGCATCTACAGGTACAGGGAAGCTTCAGCGTGTGCAAGGTACCATGAATTCTCTTCAGTACCAGGAGATATTGGATGAAAATGTGATGCAGTACGTCACAAACCTGAGGCTTGGGAGACGTTGGACCTTTCAACAGGACAATGATCCCAAGCATACCTCCAAGTCCACTAGAGCATGGTTGCAGATTAAAGGCTGGAACATTTTGAAGTGGCCATCACAGTCACCAGACTTAAATCCGATTGAGAACCTCTGGTGGGACTTAAAGAAAGCAGTTGCAGCGCGCAAACCTAAGAATGTGACTGAACTGGAGTCTTTTGCCCATGAAGAATGTGCGAAGATACCCGTAGATCGCTGCAAGACACTTGTGTCAAGCTATGCTTCACGTTTAAAAGCTGTTATAACTGGAAAAGGATGTTGTACTAAGTACTAAGATTGAATGTCACTTGGGGTTGAATAAAACTGATAATGATGTGAGCACAGAAAAGACATTTGTGGTTATTTCATTATAAATGTTATGTTATATTTGTCTGACTTACAAGTGCCTCTTTGATTTAATTGTAAACAAGATGACTGAAATGATCAAAATCAATGTCAAACTGGCCAAAACACTCAATTTCAGTGGGGGTTGAATAATTTTGAACACAACTGTACAACAAGCAGTAGAATTATGCCAACAAAAATAGCTGTTTTGGCACCGTTTTTATTTTTGCTATTTACAGTGTTCATTTGACAGGTTAGATCATGTAGTATTTTTATAGAGCAGGTTGTTATAGACGTGACAATACCAAATATGACTACTTTTGGGGTTGTTTGTTTCAGTTTTACATAATGAAGCATTTTTTAAAAAATGATTTTTTGTTTCTCCTTATTCTGAAAGCCATCTTTTTTTATTTTTTGGCGACTGTCTTATGCAGGGGCTCATTTTTTTCGGTATGAGAGGACGGTTTGATTGGTACTATTTTAGGGTGCATATGACTTTTTGATCGTTTGATATTACACTTTTTGTGATGTAAGGTGACAAAAAATTTTTTTGGCACAGTTTTGATTTTTATGATGTTCACCTGAGGGGTTAGGTCACATTATATTTTTATAGAGCCAATTCTTACGGACGTGGCGATACCTAATATGTGTACTTTTTAATTTATTTTACTTTAACACAATAAAAGTATTTTGGGGGAAAAAAATTAAATTTTGTGTCTGAGAGACATATTTTTTTTTTTTTTGGGCGATTGTCTCATGTAGGGGCTCGTTTTTGCGGGTGTCCCTTCTACCCCATTCATATGCTTGATTATTTTTATAGTCAAACAGATCTCTCTGGAACTTTTTGTGTTTAAAGTCCAGAATTTCTTCCTCCATTAATTGCAGAGACGTATTAATTTTGCTCTGGAGGGTGCAAAAAGTATCCAGAGTTTTTTATATTGTTTTAAATCCTCTTAGGTTGACATAATAGCCTCGTGTATGGCTGCAAGTTTGTATTATTAAGGACATCAATTTAATTGAACAGTCTGATAGTATGTTGTTCCAACTTTACACAAACTGGTCAGAGAATACTGTGGTCGCGATTTTCTTGAGTCTCAAGCCACGCAGTATCATTTGTTTCTCCAAATAATTTGTCAACGTTGTATGATCCTACCACAAGCGTATTTCCTGGCTCAATAATTTTTCCAAATCCTGCATTTTGGTGTCCAGGTTAAAGGTGTTTTGCAACAATGGATCATTTTCAGAAAACACGTTTTGCACCTTGATCTTACTATCCAAGTTGGATGCAAAAGCCATGTGTGCTAAGACCGTGTGTACAACCGCTGAAATGGTCCTATTGGACCCAATGCTGTGTTCCCACCGTGTGAAGCGGCCAGGAGGTAAATTGTTGCAGGGAGACTCGGACTTGACTTTAACAGTAAAAGAAACAGAGTAGATCCAGCTCACCTGCCTTCCAAATAGCCAGCCGTCGGGCTCCTCCTGTGCTCGGATTTTAAGGTAAGACCTTGTATATAGCAGAAACAGAAGAGAAGAATCCAGCACTTCCAATATTCGTTTGGAGACAAATATTACAGTTATTTACATCTCAAGTGGTAAAAACATGCGGTCTTTGTGTCAGTCAACGCATTTCAAACTTTACAGTTCTTATTCATGACTCCATGAGGGTCTACTCAGCAATGATATAGTACACTACTATATAGTGTACTTTAGTGCATTGTGACTTCACACACAGGCTGATCAGGCTGCAGCTGCCTTTAGCAGAAGCCTGATCCTAGCCTTACCATGGCAAGCCGGAAGCCTGTGAAGGCATCCAGTTGCCATGGTAACCATCAGCCGCTGCCACAACAGAGCAGCTGCTAATGGGGAAGGAGGGAGGGGCCCCCTCCCTCTGGGTTAAGTATCGGGTGGCTGCAATGGCACAGCAGCCCCTGATGGGAGAGGAGCTCCCTCCTGTTAACCCCTTCCGTATAGCAGCATGGAAGGGTTAAACGGCTGACATCTGTGCCAGCACAGATGTCCGCCGTTCAAGCAGAGTGTCAGCAATGTGCTGACACTCTGCTAAACCATTGGCCATCCTGAAAATGAGAGGGGGAGCGGGGATCGCGCACACGATATTGCGGACGGGGATTGCGCGCCCACTCACTCGCCTGACAGGATCTACGGAGGGTGATTGGTGGTGTATATTACACCACCGATCACACTCTATCTCGAGTCATCGGGTCACCAGAGACCCGAATGACCCGGAAACGCAGCCAACCGCAGGTCTGAATTGACCTGCGATTTGCTGCGATCGCCCGATATGGGGGTCACAGGACCCCCTCTCGGCATTGTCACAGAGTGGTGGTGATCGGAAATACACAGGGCATACATGTACTTCAATTTGCTACAAACTTTTTGAGACAATAATACCCCTTTAAAGTACCCCATTAGAAACTATAACCGTGTATACAAAACATTTCTTACATAATACAGGTAACTGGTAGAAAGTGAAGCACTCCCCAGATTTTGCAAAACCTAAATCACCTGTTACTTAAAATACTCATCTTCAGCGCTTCCTTTGACTTGCAGCCAATATGGTTTTCTAACATGTAGCAAACAATAGTTAATTCCTGCAGCTAATTACTAAGACTCAGTACTGTGATAGGTGGATGGCATCATCAAATTATATTTCTAGGCAGCACATTAGCATTGCTGCTAGAGCGTGTCATGCCTAGTAAATTTTCCATTTTCTCTGACTGGCAGCTGCACCGCACCTCTGGTTGGGACAACCTGGCAGGATTCCTGTTTTCCAAGGCGATATATAACATCATCCCAAACATGTGCTATCATCATCCTGTAAACAGTAGCACAAGGAAGAACACCAGCGGGGATTTCTTTTTAGTCTCCTTGGCTTTTATAGACTGTCATCATGCTTAAGGAGCTATATGCGGGATTTAATTTTAAGGCCTTTTAGCTGAGCTGGTAGCAACCTTCATATTTGTTCTTGTTGGCCTGGGTTCAACGCTATCATGGTCGGGAGCTATGCCAACTGTCTTACAAATAGCCTTCACTTTTGGCTTGGGAATAGGTACAATGGTACAAACTATGGGCCACATCAGCGGGGCCCACATTAACCCTGCTGTAACTGTAGCACTTCTCGTTGGGGCCCGAATATCTCTGGTCCAGACCTTTTACTATGTGATCGCTCAGTTACTGGGAGCTGTGATAGGAGCTGCTTTACTATATGAGTTTGCACCACCTGAAGTCATTGGAGGATTTGGACTGAATCAGGTAAGTGCATTCATTGTAAGACAAAATACTCCTGAATTGTTGTTTTTAGTTGACTTATGACTGTACATTTTGAAAAAAACATAGATTTTTGACAACATATAGCTATAATGCAGATATATTATATGACTATTTTGACAAAATATAAATATAATGCACATACTGTATATTATATGATTATACCAATCAACAAACATCAATTGATAGGAATAGTTTTAGAGACTAAAAAAGCTATATGTATCCTAGTCGTGGAGCTGAGGTTGTCACGTGTATTTGGCACAGCACAAGATAGTAAAATGTGTTTTACATAGGACTGCAGGTGTACTTAGTGATCATGATGAATAAGCTGTGAGATGTTTCAACCATATGTCGCTCTGCTACATCTGAATGTCCCTGAGTAATGCTCCAAACTTCCTAGTACATAACATTAAAGATGCTAAATTGTTAATTAAATGCAAATAGGCTCAGTCTTATTGTCTGCTATTACATATACTGTAAATGCATGTGCACTTATTAAATGATAATTGTGTCTTCCATGTAATTATAACCAATGCATTCTTTTATCTACAATGAAATAGCCAAGTAACAACACATCACCCGGACAAGCACTGGGTGTAGAAATCATTCTTACAATGCAGCTGGTCCTCTGCATCTTTGCTACAACGGACAGTCGCAGGACGGACAATATTGGTTCTCCAGCCATTTCCATATGGACTTTCAGTTGTACTGGGACACTTACTTGGGGTATGTACTCTATTATGTGTACATCCAAATCATGCACTTTTACAAAACTAACATATGATGTACAATTCCAACTGATTTGATTAACTACCCATGATCTACCAGTCCATAATGGTGCATTCACACGACCGTAAGTGTTTTGCGGACCACACATGTTCAGCGCTATATAGAAAATGTCTATTCTCGTCCACGACGGCGGACAAGAATAGGACATGCTCTATATTTTTGCGGGGCTGCGGAACAGAAATACAGATGCAGACAGCAAACGTTGTGCTGTCCACATCTTTGCAGCCCCGTTGAAATGAACAGGTCTTCACCCATTACGCAAAATTGCGGAACGGATGCCGACCTATTCATATGGTCGTGTGAATGGACCCTAATTCACATTGATTATGTGTGGGGTGATTCCTAGAGCTATTTAAAAATTTTCTGAGATCCCCTACAGAGGAGATGACTGCTCCATGTAAATGCACCTCTCACCTCTGCTCACTAGCAGATAATTAGTGGTAATGTTCAGTCTGTTCACTATAATTGCTCATGCATTGACCCATGTGAAAGGGTCTTAAAGGGGTCTTCCGAGATTTTGAACTGATCAGTGGGGGTCCGACAACAGGGAACCCTGCCTGCCAGCTCCACGGCCTTATCCCTGCTCACCAAGCGCAGTGCCATCCATACATTGTATAGTGCCTGTGCTTAGTATCGCAGCTAAGCCCCATTCACTTCAATAGGACTGAGCTGTGCCTTGGCCATGTGACCGATGAACGTGATGTCAGATGGACTAGGAAAGGTGTGAGAAGGCTGCGGCACTACTGCCAGCATCGCTGCCTTCTCAAACAGTTAACAGTCAGGGATTCCGGCTGTCGAGTGCCTGAAGCATCGGTGAGAGGTGCATTTACATGCAGCAAACATCTCCTCTGTATGTGGATGAGTGCTCATTACTGCTATCATTTATCCTCATACCGATTCATAATCTGCTACCCTGAAATGATGATTTTGTTGACTGCATAAACAATGCTTCCACCCAATGAAGAGAGTTTGCTAGTTCATCTGGTGATTGATGGGGCCATTGCACTGGGAAATTATCTGGAATGAGTGTCCGAATGCTCATTCACGATAATTAATCAGATAATCTGTCTCTGTAAAGGAGCCTTTAGTTGACTCTCCTAATGAAGATAATTCCAGTTAGTTAACACCTTCTCATTACAGAGGTGACACTAGCGTTTTTACTTTGCTTAGTAATGACACTGACATGTGCTGCAAGTATTCTGCTTATAAAAATGAACCTGTAATGAAGCTGGGATATCAGTCTGTAAATTGGGTTGCAGATTTTTGAGAGAATTTTAATTGTTGTGACACCCAAACAACCGGGTGAGATTAACCCTAGGTACACACCTAAGCGTTTTACAGCGCGTTCAAGCGCGCTGTAAAACGCACAACATGTGAAAGCCATGCTTCCCTATGGGCATGGTTCACATTTGGGCGTTGTACAGCGCGTTTGAACGGCTGTAAAACGCCCTACGGTCAAACAAGTACATGAGCTTCTTTGGGGCGTTTTAACGCGCCTATGGACAATGATGCCATAGGGGAGAATCACGGAATCGCGCGTATGACGCGTTTCTTAGTTACAAAAGCGCGCATCCAAAAGCGCGCATCCAAAAGCGCGCGTAAACGCGCGTCATCGCGCGATTCAGAAACGCCTAGGTGTGTTCCCAGCCTAAGGGTACATTCACACGGCCGGATACTGGCCGTGTGCGTACTGCATTTTGCAGAAAGCACACGACCAGCCCTATGATAGAAATTCCTATTCTTGTCTGTAATGGCAGACAAGAATAGGACATGCTCTATCTTTTTTGAGGGGCCGCGGAATAGAAGCATGGAATGGGTCCGCATCTGATCCATAAAATTGCAGAATGGATGCGGAACCATTAATACAGTAATGTGAATGTATCCTTATCATGAGAAATCCTAACATCAGTTTTCTGCAGGATTCTGCATTGGCATAATTTACACCAAATTTATTACACTTTGCTTGATGTTTAATAAATTTGGTGAATCTTTAAGGTACTTTCACACTAGCGTTATTCTTTTCCGGCATAGAGTTCCGTCGTCAGGGCTCTATGCTGGGGAAAAAATGCTTGTCACATCCCCATGCATCCCCATGCATTCTGAATGGAGAGAAATCCATTCAGGATCCATCAGGATGTCATCAGTTCATTCTTTTTGACATTTCAGGACTGAGACAATACTGCAGCATGCTGCGGTATTTTCTCCGTCCAAAATTCTGGAACACATGCCGGAATGCCGGATCTGGCATTTTTCCCAATGGAATGTATTAGTGCTGGATCCGGCATTCAAAATACCACAATGCCGGATGCAGGCCAGCAAAAATGTAAAAAAATATATAACGGATCCGTCGCATGACAAGCGGAGAGACGGATCAGTTCTTGCAATGCATTTGTAAGGCGACGGAACTGCTTGCCGGATCACTCTTCCGCAAGTGTGAAAGTACCCTAAT
Organism: Bufotes viridis; assembly: GCA_033119425.1. Taxonomy (NCBI): domain Eukaryota; kingdom Metazoa; phylum Chordata; class Amphibia; order Anura; family Bufonidae; genus Bufotes; species Bufotes viridis. The sequence continues at coordinate 443,377,406 of CM065591.1, forward strand.
TCTACTTTTCTGTCTTGAGAGGTTACCCCACTTTTTACCAACCCTTTACTGTAGTAAGATAATGACCATTTTTGAGACTTTCTAAAAAGTCGCAAAGCTCTATCTTATGACTTTTTGAAGCTAGAAATCTAGACTATGGGCGTGATAACCTCCCTCTTCTGACTTCTCTGATCAATGACACTTTCTTCCTTTTCTAGATTTACTACACTGGATGTTCCATGAATCCAGCACGGTCCTTTGGTCCAGCTTTGATTACAGGAAACTTCAATTACCACTGGGTGAGATTTTTGTAAATAATTTTTACCCCTACATTTAACTGATTATGAACCAATTCTCAAAAGATATTAACATGAAGAATAAGAAGGTTAGGCTACTTTTACATCTTCAGTGATAATAAAATGGGATCCGACAGTGATCTAGCCACTTTATGGAATAAATTCCAGCTTCGGTTGGGGAAAAACTGCACGCAGCGGTTTCGTCTGGCCAACATCTAACAGTTATGCCGGAGCGGCACACGAAGATGTGAAAGTAGCCTTAGTTTGCCATACAGTTCAATGTTTTACATAAGCTCTTTGTTAAAAAAAGGGGCCATAGCAAAGCAGTTGTTACATAACTATGGTAGTTTTTTTAGTTTTTTTAAACAAAGTAAATGGGTTGGTTACCTGATGAAAATATTTTCTAAAAAGCCCTAAACTGTTAATATGAGGAACATAAATCTGTAAGGGTGCAGCCTGATGGCATAGCTGGCCGCATGTAGCCAAGTCATGCCCACCCACAGCACCCAATGGCCCCACAATTTTACTATAGAATCGTGTGGCCATTGGCTGCTTCAGGTGGGCATGGATTGGCTGCATGTGGCCAGCTGCACCACCGACTGTATCCTAAAACTCCTGATACTTTAGGCCAGCTTTTCAGAAGTTGCCCAACTGCTCATGTATGGGCTATGTAAACATTGCAGAGGTGCTGACTCTGGATCCTGAGGATGCAAGATCACCATGGTCGAATACTTAACCCACATGACTGCTTTCTCAGACATTCCTTGCTGCATGCTCTTCTGCTCAGGTGCTAAAAGAAACTGAATGCATTCAGTTCATGTACAGATACAGGGAGTCTGTATCTACACATGCGCTAGATAACTTCCACCACATCCCAACAGAGACCTTACCCTAAATCCCTGTGTTATTTAAAGTCTAGTGCTTCCCTAGGTGGTAATCTTACTCTTTCCTCAACCTCCCAACAGATTTTCTGGGTGGGACCGATAACAGGAGCAATCTTCGGATGCTTGATTTATGACTATGTCTTCGTCCCTCACTCAATAAGCCCCAGTGAGAGACTGGAAATCCTACGTGGCAACATTATGCAGGAAAATGAAAAAGAAGAGAGACGGAAACAATCTGTAGGCCTCAATTCTCTTTACAGCCAATCAAATAACAGGGAAAAATGTGAAATCCTATTCTGTATTTCTTTTTTGTCATTTTTGCAGTTAATATATTGTGTTGTACAGAATATTTTGAGATATTGACAATGGTTATATAGTTTGGTTACAGATCATATGGCTACACTGCTAGATGTCAGACCATGCCAGGTGGCCTGTAGGGAAAAAGGCTATCCCTAGCTACAAAATGTTATACTTTATGAGATAAAAAATCAACACATTTACACATATTTGTGTTAGAGCATGTCCGATGTACTAACCATACATCTTTATAAACCTTGAATATAAGATATTGCAGTGATGAACATGCTTCCGGTCATTTATAGTTTATTGTTCAGTTTATGAAAGGGTTGCATGAAATTAGAGAAATGTGTCACCTTCATAGCTGAAACAGCACCACACCTGCCCACTGGCTGTGTGTGGTATTGCAGCTCAGCATCAGTCACTTAAACGAGGCTGCAATAGCCCATGCACAAAAGTGGATCTGTTTGTGGTAGAAAGCAGACATATTTTTCTAATATTGAAGATTTTCAAACAAAGACCTTTGGCATTAAAACATTAACATATTAGGGATATTAAATTACTATCCCAGTGTATCGCACGTTAATTTTTCTTGAGTTTATGGAAAAGTAAATAAAAGCTAAAATATTCTTATAATTTACAGTAGGGGTAAAATGTGTTTTCCTTACTTTTCCTCTTGGCTTCAAACATTACAAGATGAGCAGGGCAGGATGATCAGATGACCAACATTGGTCATATCTCACACCACCTTAGGGTATCTCAAGGTATGAGGAAGGTAGGGAAGGATACAGTATATCTGCACTTTATATAACATGCAATCATATATAATGTATATTCAATCCGACATTAAAGGCTATGTACACCTTTGGAGGCAATTTTTTTATAATTGCATCTTACTCATTTTTGGCTAAAAATCATATTTTCATTTCGCCTTTATTTAAAATATTGAGCCATTCTGTCACAAAGGGTCAACTGTTTTTCTGGTACTTTCACTTTCACCTTGTGCCGGTCATCTAATTACCCTTATCTCTAAACTAGTGAGAGGTCATAACGCTTTTTTAAGCCACATTCTAATCAGTAAGATAAGAACTGAGCTATAGTGAGTTTTTATGAGGTCAGAGAGCAGAGGTAAGGAGCCTGTCAGCTCCCCAACTGACAGAGCATCTTAGCTATGTACAAAAAAGGGCTCCATATTTTTAATACACGCCAATTGAAAAAAATATTTTTAGCTCAAAATGACCACAATGCAATAATTTAAAAAAATTTCCCCAAAGGTGTACATAGCCTTTAAGTCGTCAAAAGGTCTTATACCTATAAAGCCATGAGGAATTCACCAGAGGAATGCTCAAGTGATAACACTAGATCTCATAACTTGCAACAGCATAGCCGGGTGTATCATTCATTTTGTATATACCTATTACCGTACTATTGATAGCATAGCCATATGGTAACTTTCAGAACAGGAGTTATGAAGGTCACTCCCAGTTAATGTGAAAGTAGCCTTTAGTGCACATATTTGTGATGTACAAACATTATAATGGACAGTTCTTGTGTATAAAAATGTATATATTAGGAATAGGATGATAAGAATACCCAATGCCAGAATTTCACAGCTTGAGCTGTTATTGCCATTAAATGGTAGGATCATTTTAGAACATCATTTTACAGTTTTCATATAGTATATTGGTAACTTTGCTGTTTTTCTTTTATAACTTCATTACTACTAAACTCACATTCCCTGTTTTGCATTTTCGGAGATAAAACATGTGCACTAAGCACTGTACAAACCCAACTCTCCTCTAATGCGGAGCACTGAATGATAAGATCTCATCTAAATAGTAAGAGGTTTGTCTGTCGACAGATCGTTGACTGATTCCAGGAGCAATCAATGGAAATCTGAACACAGCTCCTGGCTATAGTGCTGCCTATATCTTATGATCAGTACTCAATAAATATAGCAATGTATTAAAAAAATTACTCAAATGCATGATATTAATATGTAAATTGTAAAACGTTATTCAAAGGTGAATTTACACGTTAAATGATGGTGGATCTGGAGGGACGGCCAGGGTATACTATTTGTAGTTTACATTCATTTTCTGTAATCCTGCTGACAAATACAAGATGTACTGTAAGGCCCCTTTCACATATGCGTTTTTGCTTTCCGTCCTAGAGTTCCGTCCTCGGGGCTCTAGGACGGAAAGATACTGATCAGGATTATCAGTATCATTATCAGAGAAATCCATTCAGGATGCATCAGGATGTCTTCCGTTCAGTACGTGAACGTTTTTGGACATGCTGTGGATTTGTCTCCGTCCAAAAACCTGGAAGACATGCCGTAACGCCGGATCGGAATTATGCTAAGCGTCGTTTCCGCGCATCGCCGGATCCGACGTTTAGCTCTGCGCATGCGCAGCAGCAGTTCCGATCGGGGCCCCAGTGTAAGCTGGGGCTCCGATCGGTTACCATGGCAGCCAGGACGCTACTGAAGTCCTGGCTGCCATGGTAAGTACTCCGCAGCAGTGTACTTACCTGCGCTGCGGCCTCCGGGTGCTCCTTCATGACCTCACAGGTCCGGGTGGCGCATTGATCTATGCACCGTAGGGACCTGTGACGTCATGAAGGAGCGCCAGCGGCAGCAGTGCAGGTAAGTACACTGCTGTGAGTACCATGGCAGCCAGAACTTTAGAAGCATCCTGGCTGCCATGGTAACCTGAAAGCATTTTGAAGACTGATCAGGATCCTGATCAGTCTTCTAATGCTTTCAGGCGACTTACGTTCTGACGCAAGTGTGAAAGAGATCTAAGAACGCAAGTGTGAAAGAGATCTAAGTGTTTTGTAAAATAGGAAGAGTTGAACTACTCTACATGGTCAACAGTTTGTCGAAACTTGTTCTAAGTAAAGGTTTCAGCCTCACAAAGTAGACAACCACGTGAAGTCTATAATAACATTAGAATGGGTCATATTGAACTTAGTTTGTAAAATGTCTGCCCTTCTAAACGTGACATAGCTAACTGTGTTATGATTGTGATGGGGAACCATCTTATCTTGAAAGTAATGTTCAGGTGTCCAGGTATAGTTACCACTGATCCCATTGAATGGTATTCACACATGTAAAGATGATACTGTCTATGTAAATAAAGACTTTTATTTAATTGTTCTCATCTGTCCTCAGTTGTAGCTCTGAATTGAAGAACTGCATACACTCTCATAAATTCAACAAAAGTGCAAATCCAGCACACCAATTTGTTACTGCAGCCAAATGGCCAGAGAACCAGGTGAAAAAGGGAATAGGGTGATAAATCTACCTTAGTGTTCTCCTGGAAGAACACAAAATACAAAATTTAGACAAATATTAAATGTTTCAACTGGCACAGTATCAATGTTACCTAGCATTTAATTTCTTATATGTAGCACATCATTACAGGGTAATAAACAGGGAACTGGATCAGGGGATTCATACGATCAACATAGGTTCAGGTCTCAGAGTTTGACCCTGAATATTGTTGACTCTATAACTAGGCAGTGAGTGTGAAGGCTCAGAGACAATATGACTATGGTTTTCCGTACTGACCAATTTCACCTAATTTCTATCAGGCAGCTTCTGCTCCACTGAAAAACATGTATTAAGAATCCGAATAAGATTTATTTTCAGGCTGAATCCTTGTAGTTATGCAAAAACGGTAGGTAAAAAGATGATTTTGTACCAAACAGGAGATTTTGACTGTTTCCTTAGGGACGCAGATACAGTTGAGTATGATGCTTAACCATTCCTCTGCTGTTCATAGTTCAGGGCAAGCAGGCACGATGTAGTGGCATCATCACGCCTGCTGCACTGAGCCATGGGCAGCACAGCTCACAGTGGAGTAGCCATGCTCCATTCCATTTCCATTCGTCAGGGCAATTCGGGTTAGGTGAGCACTTACTCAATCTGTGACCTCAGCCCTATTGCAGTTGTTTTCTGCAGTTGTCAATGACTATTACAGCTGATCCTACCCATCGATCATGAGTGGGGCCTCACTGTGTGGGGAGCCATCTAAGGGTGAATAACTCTGTCAGGATACCCACTAACGGAGGTATAACTATGAAGTGGCATCACTGTGTCAGAGGCCATCAGAGGGGCATAATTCTATGGGCGGGGCATCACTGTTTGTGGGGGCCACTTAAGAGGGCATTGCTCTGTTTCGGTGCACTTACGGTGGCACAATTGTGTGGTGGTCACTTAATGGGGCATCATAATCTGTAGGGCCACTTAGGGGTATCATACTGTGTGGGATCGGATCACTGTCTGTGTATGGGGACACTTAAAGGAACATAATACTGTGTGTGGGGGTACCTAAGGGGACATTATACTGTGTGGGGAGCCATTCAAGGGGATATCATACTTTGTGGAAGCCATTTACTGTAAGGGGCATAACTGTGAGGGTGGTGAGTGCTTAGACGGCATCACTTTGTGTTGGGAGCACTTTAGGGGATTATATTCTGTGTGTGGGGTCACTTGTGGGATAATTCTACAGTGAGTGGGCACTTAGGGACATCATACTGTGTGGGGAGGCACTAAGGAGGCATCACACTGCGTCAAGGGATACGCATCATACTGTCCGTGGGTACTAAGCAGCATTATTATTGTTGGGTGGCACTAAGAGGACATTTTTACTGTGTTGGAAGGCACTAAGAGGGCACTATTATTGTGTGTTTGGCAGAAATAGGATTAGGCAGCATTAGAGGTGTGAATTTATAAAAAAAAATGCTGTAGCACTACACATCACTGGTGTTGTCCCTCCTTACTTTTTTTTTTTTGCGGCTCAGACCTTTACCCGATGGCAAACCCAGGTATGTGGACCATTACAAAAGTCTTGAGTACCCCTGCCCTATCGCATTAACGTTAATGATCCGAACCTTGGATTTGTACTACTTCTCCCTAATTAATCTGGTGCCATATTTATTTTTCTTTGTTTTTCCTTTGCTCAGTTTACATGTTATTCTGGCTTTGACAATATATGTCTTTTCAATTGAAAGTGCTGTTGAATGTTCTGTTTGAATGCCTCAAAAATTAAATAAAGATTATACAAAAAAACTATTGTAAGTGTTAAGGGAAATATTAATTATTAATATTTTGGATAATACTAATAACTAATATTCATAAATAGGTGTGAGTCGTCTACGGATGACTCCGCCTACTTATATCTTAAATAGAAATGCTACCTGATTGCACTTACACTACACTGAACCATAAGCAGCTTACTGCTACAATAAAAAACTATACACTGTATGTTATGAATAAAGAAATATTTATGACACAATACAAATACAGTCTATTACGCTATATCTATATATATATCTATATATCAATGGTTATAGATATATATACATAAAGACATACGCAGCACAGCATAGTAGAAACACTAGAACACAGCCATAAACACAATATAATAATACGCCTAAACTACGCTAACATAATCCCAAGTCCTCCCCAACAAATACAGTTACACACACACATAAATAGCAGCCCACCCCAACCTGGCTATTCTCTTTCCCTACAGGGCATAAAGAGTTACAAAAAGGTACAGGGATCAGCGGGACTGCTATTGTGATTCAGCAATGAAGGGGTTAAATGCTGATGGGTACAGCAGTGGATCTCAAGGAAAATACAGCTGTGGATCATTGTGGGAGAGGGTAATAAGGGGTTAATTGCTGGGGAAATAAGGGGTTAATTGCAGGTCTGGGGTACAGGGACTCTACAGATCAGCCCAGCCAGGGGTTAAATTACAGGGCACAAGGGGTAGCAGCAGTGCAGGGACTGCAGCAGCAGGGAAAGGATTCAGGGTAGAATGGGGGTATATAAGGGTATGTGGCACTGCAATGCAGGAGGGAAAGGGTTACTAAGCCATCTCCAGGGGCATGTGGGGCTGCTCTGTCTCTATTCATTGCCTCTCTTCCTTTATGGAGCTGTTCAGTCCATGTGTGTCTCTGTTTGTGGTCAGGTCCCAAGAGAGAGACCGTTGTCCTTGCTTGTGCTAATATAAGTCCAAAGCAGCCCACCTCCCCCTCCTTAACCTAAGGCGCAGGGATATGACATCACTCCACTGAAGTCCACTCTACCTTGTGTGCCTCTCTTTGTGAGCCCTCCCCCATAGTAAGTAGGAGGGAAGGAGTTTGGCCATGGGGAGAAACAGGTTTAGCATGTAAGCCATCTGTAATCTCCTGTCCTGAGGTGACCAGACATCCTCGTTAGCATCTCTATGCTATCTACCACCCAGGGACAGTTTGGTTACTTCCCAGGAACTAGGCAGACAGCGCGACTTGAATCAATTAACAATGCAAGCCATGGCCTACAGGCTACACATGGGCCTGTATCAAGTTGATAAGAGTTAATAGGGCAACAATGGGGTACATATGTATATATATATATATATATATATATATATATATACGCCTACCTGGCACTTCCCTCTACAGAAAGACACTATTGTGATGTATGTTTGGTGCATGGATACCTATGGTTATGTCTGGATACTTGTTGGCTACCCAAGGTATCCTTTTGACCTCGCCACTGACAATTTCAGATCTTTGGATTTACTGAAGCTATTGGACTGATTTCTTAATATGCTCATGGAAGCATCTTTGGGAGCATCACTTATGATGTAGTCTTCTGCCCTCACATTTACAAAGATACACATCCACTTGTTGGCATCTCTGTAGACTTTTTGCTTTTGAGTCCTTTTTTGTGCAGTCACGTAAAACCTACCGTATTTTTCGCCCTATAAGGCCTTACCGGCCTATAAGACGCACCTGGGTTTTGAGGAGAAAAATAAGAAAAAAATATTTTTAACCAAAGGTGTGCTTTTGAAGTAATGGTGGTCTGTGCATGACAGTATTATGGGGGATCTGTGGATGGCACTGTTATGTGGGGAGATGTGGATGGCACTGTTATGGGGGATCTGTGGATGACACTGTGATGGGGGATCTGTGGATGACACTGTGATGGGGGATCTGTGGATAGCACTGTGATGGGGGGATCTGTGGATGGCACTGTTATGTGGGGGAGATGTGGATGGCACTGTTATGGGGGATCTGTGGATGACACTGTGATGGGGGGATCTGTGGATGGCACTGTGATGGGGGATCTGTGGATAGCACTGTGATGGGGGATCTGTGGATAGCACTGTGATGGGGGATCTGTGGATAGCACTGTGATGGGGGCATTTATGAATGACACTGTAATGGATTGGATCTGTGGATGACACATATATAGCATCTTATGCTATATGTGTCATCCACAGATCACCCAATTACAGTGTCATTTATAAATGCCCCCATCAAAGTGCTATCCACAGATCTGGCCCATAGTGACTGCTTAGGGGCGGAGCCTGGCAGCACATGGCGGGCGGCCCGCCGCTAACAGCTTGACTGCTTTGATAACATTTATAATCTTTAATCATGTCCCCTTATTCCCTATAATGCCAGTACAGTAGCGCTCTGCTAACCTGCTATACAGATCCTCTAGCAGGCAGAGCGGTGCGGCGGCAGGCTGCTGTGTAATGTCCTCACTGGCGTCATCTGCCTGCTCCTCCTGCTTCATTCATAAAGTGAAAGGAGCAGGCAGATGGCGTCAGTGAGGGCGTTACACACCAGCCTGCCGCCGCACCGCTCTGCCTGCTAGAGGATCTGTATAGCAGGTTAGCAGAGCGCTACTGTACTGGCATTATAGGGAATAAGGGGACATGACTAAAGATTAAAAATGTTATGAAACCATTCACGCTGTTAGCGGCGGGCCGCCCGCCGCGTGTTGCCAGGCTCCGCCCCTCCTCCTTCCATGCTGATACATCGCATGCTGTGCGATGTATCAGCTTTAACTATAGGAAAATGGTAGCATTCGCCATATAAGACGCACTGCCATTTTCCCCCACTTTGGGGGAAAAAAGTGCGTCTTATATGGCGAAAAATACGGTATTTGGATTTTATGTTTTGAGTAATGCACATTGCAGGAAATTTCTTTGCCATTTTTTCAATGGTGGAAATGCCACCGATAAAACTCCTTCTGTCTTCATTGTCTTTAAACGCACTAATGAAAACCGCTGCCACAGAAGTCTGTGCTTTTAATTATTTGCTTAATGGAACAGTTTCGCAGAAGAGCTTAGAAAATGTATTTTATGTAGAAGTGGTGAATGGCTGATGTGATTGCATTATAAATTGTGTTTGAGGTCATTGCATATTTATTTCCTGGGTTTTTAATCAATTTTCTGTTTTTAGGAGCAGCTTAAATATTTCGTCTTTGTTGAAATAGCAATAAATTTTAAACTACATATCGTACTTACCCAAACATTAGATGAGAACGAATGGAAATATATGAATACATTTACTAAAAGACGTGTGCTTATATTTATTAGGGGGAGGAAAGTTCGCCACAACAAAAGATTTGTCAGCTAGTAAAAAGATTTGCAGATACTATCAAAACTATAAACAAAACCGTCTAGAATCTGACTTCTGTTTGTGACATATTTATTAAAGTGCTTTTACTGAAATTTCCAATTATAAAACAGGCGTATGCCATACACCAGCTCTGAGATGTTATATTTTTCTCCATTATGTGTGGAATTCTGCTTTCAGACACTGGCAAATATGTTGTGCAGGTGATAAGCCACACATCCTTGAAAAAGCCCTACTAAGCCCCTTTTGAAACACAAGAGAAAACTATGTCCTATTTAATAAATGTGGAGTAAAGCCTCACACACACACCAAGGCATTACAGATCTGTACAACCACCCAGTTGTTTCAAAAGGGGCTTAGTAGGGGTTTTTCAAGGATGTGTGGCTTATCACCTGCACCACATTTTGCCAGTGTCTGTGGAAACTTACTGTACCTATACCTCTGATTATATACACTTAATCATATTCCATCAGATGCAATATTACATTGCTATTTTCTACTAGCAGATTGGCGTATGGATTTGTGAGAAATGATTAAGGAAAACTAGTAATTTATTCTTTTAAACCTCTGCTCATGCTATGCTGAAGAGCCCAGTGACTGACAGCTAACTCTGAATGACTAAGAGAGATGGTTGTCGATCAGTAAGTAAGGCCATTCACATTTTTCCCAGGTTGCCCATGACTAAAAATGCTCAGACCTGAATGTGCAACTGCCATGAAGAAATTGCCTTACAGGGGTTGTCCCATTACAAGCATTTATCCCTAATAAATTTGGATCGGGAAATTACTTAAAATAACATAAAATACATACAATTAAATTTAAAATAAACGTTCTAAACCTGAACACAAGTGAGTGACAGTGGCACCTGCCACCCGCAAACAGAGGATGTGGCAGCAATGCCACCACATCTTTCACCATCACCAAGCATCTCCACACTATCCCGTGGAAGCGTTCAGCTGTCCATCTCCCAATTAGAAAGAGAAATAGAAAGAGGAAGTACCCCCTACCCACCTGCGATCCCTGGCCCTGAATGCCAGGATTTCAAAATTCCTGGTCCTTTGAAATGCTGTCATTCTGTCTGGTAGAGATGGATGGAGACTTTTAAAAAACTTATGGCGGTGGCTGTCCCAAAGTATGTGGTTCCCAGCCGCCACTACTTTTCCAGGCGAGCCATCCCTTCCCTGCACAACCAAGTGGCGGACAAAATCAGGTGTGCACTGTGCAACGCCATCTGTGGCAAGGTCCTCATAACCACCAATACATGGACCAGTAAGCACGGGCAGGAAAGTTATATCTCCCTAACAGCACACTGGCTAAATTTTGTGGCGGCTGGGCCAGGGGCGGATAGCAGTTTGGCGCATGTCCTTCTGCCCCGAGGATTGCAGGGCATTTCTCTTTGCCTCCTGTTGCCTCCTCCTCCTTTACCACTCCTCATCTGCTCAGTGTAACACCTTCACCACCAACATCAGTACAGCCATGGGAAACGACAGCAGGCTGTTCTGAAACTCATGTTTGGGGGACAAACCCCACACTGAGCAGGAGCTGTGGATGGGCATGGAACAACAGACTGATGAGTGGTTGGTGCCACTGAGCCTTAAGCCTGGCCTGGTGGTGTGCGATAATGGGTAAAATCCCGTAGCAGCTCTCAGCCTAGCCGATTTCACACACATCCCTTGCCTGGCGCATGTGCTGAATTTGGTGGTGCAGAAATTCCTGAACACCTAATCTTGAAAATCAATTCAGTTAATCCAGCTCTTAGATTCTGGTGGGATAAATTCACTTTTATTGGTGCTCAAGGACCCCTGCGGCCTGAGCTGCAGATGTGAAAGGCAAATCATTTTATTAAATTTGGTTAGATTGTTGGGTAACATTTCCATGGTTATGAGGACTTTTTATTATAAATCGGAACAAAAACTATACAAGGAACATTTCAAACAGAGAAAATTAACTTGACGAGCCTTCTACCCTACACCCCCCCACCCTTCACTCAAACCACATATTAATGCCCATTCACAAACTATTTACAAATTTACTTATAGACATATTTAAATAACTATAAGTCAGATAAACTAAATAAACAAACAAAACTATATAAATGCCTTACCCTTAAATTATAAGGCCAGTCATACAATTATCCAGCCAGGGCACAGTTCTGGAGGATGAGGAGGGGGAGGAGGAGAAGAAACCGTGTTCACAGCAGGGTGGCAACCAAAGCAGCTCATGGCCATCACTTGAGCGTGGCTGGGGGGATACGGAGGACACAGATGATACACCTCACACAGAGGACAGCTTGTCATTGCCTCTGGGCAGCCTGGCAAACATGAGCGAATACATGCTGCAGTGCCTGCGCAACGACTGCCGACTTGGCTACATTCTAACTTGTGCTGATTACTGGGTGGCCACCCTGCTGGATCCCCGTTACAAGGACAATGTGCCTTCCTAATTCCGTCACTAAAGCGTGATCGGAAGAAGTCAACACTGGTAGACGCGCTGCTGATGGCATTCATACCTGACACCGGGGGCTCAGTGGAAGCACAAGGCTAAAGCAGAGGAGGAGGAGGAAGAGGTTGCCAAAGCAGCCGGGTCACCGCCCGTACCTCAGAAGGCAGGATTAGCATTGCCGAAATGTGGAAAAGCTTTGTCACCACTCCACAACAACCAGCACCACCAGCAGATATGTCTTTGCAAGAGGCAGCATTTCAGCAAAATGGTGGAATAGTATCTGTGCACACGCCTACACGTACTGACTGATAGGTCTACCCAGGGTCGTAGCTACAGGGGAAGCAGGGAAAGCAGCTGCTTTGGACTGTCAGAAATGCAGCATAGCCCGTAAATTTACTATCTAGTAAAAGTGTGCTTTTTTAGCAGCAAGGTAACTGCAGTATTTAACGGTTTTATAGGACTGTCAGATATGCAGTGCCTGTTGCAGACAGATGAAAAATCGATTAAGGTCACAAAAATATGTGACAGACTGATGTAATTGAATAATTTTCACTGCCATGTATGCACTGCAGGCCACAGGGGTACTTGACCGGCCAAAAGGGAATTTGTCCTCCACTGAGCTACCAGAACAGAATTAAAGTAATGTCCCTTGCACACATACAGTTCACATGCAGTTGTAAGTGCACTACACTTGCAAAAATGGCCGCCGACGCCTACCGAACTAGCGGATGGATCAAAAGTTATTTTTCACTGTGACTGGGCTCAGGGCTGGGTACAAAAATGTAGCATAGCACCCTCAATGATCGCTGTAGTTTAAAGATTTAACACCACCAAGTTCAACAGAATTCTTCCCTAATCTCTCCCTTACAGCAGCAGCAGCATCCTATCCCTACACTGAGAAGAGCAGAGTGACGTGCGGCACTTCATGACTCCAGCCTATATAGAGGCTGAGTCTCATGCTGCTCTTGGCCAATCACAGCCATGCCATTAGTAGGCATGGCTGTGATGGCTTCTAAAGGCAGACTAGTGAAACGCTTGTTGATTGGCTGCCCTGCAGCCTTTCAAAAAGCGCCAAGAAATCGACAAACACTGAACCCGAACCCAAACTTTTACGGAAATGTCCTGGTACCAAAAACCCTAAAGTTCGTTTAGAACCCGAACTTTGCAATTCATGTTTGCTCAACCCTACTGTATATGGTTTCTGAATATCTCTCTGGAGAATTGGATAGTGTTCCCAGGAGTAGGAGCTCAGTCATGTGCTTCCTCTCCCTTTGCCGTTTGGACTGGAACTCCCCCTCCTGGCAGGAGCAGGAAGTAGGACCAGCCCACTCCTACCAAGAGGGGAGGAACAATGCAGTTAGCCCTATTCTTTCCAATCACTGCCAACTATTTCTCCTTTTGCTGGAATAAAGGCCTAAACACATGAAAATACATAACATTACGATTGCAGATACCACCAGGTCTGGTGTACTGCTCATGCATGCGCACTGCCGCTCCATTCACCTCTATGGGATTGCCAGCCATAGCTGAGCACTTGTACTATCTAACAGTCCCATAGAGCTGACTAGAGCACATGAGTGACCACCATTTCAATCAAAGGGAGAAACTCAGAGACCCCGTTATTGTAGTTGGCAGGGTCTAGTGTTGAGCGACCATACTCGGCCAAACACCAGTTCGGATCGGCCGAACACCACGTGTGCTTCGAGCGCAATGCTCGAGTTAGTGTATTTAAGTCTAATTTAGCCTCTATTTCTATGCAGAAGATCGCTGTACAGTGAGGGAATCCCTCAGTGTGAGTCCGAGGCTTAGGAGTCCCTGCTCTGACTCCATATACAGCTATATCCATATATGGAGTCAGTGCTTGGGGACACCCAGTGTATTTAAATCTAATTTAGCCTGTATTTCAGAAAAGTTTCTGCTGAGATTCAAACTCATGACCTTCTGCATTAGAGGCAAGGCACTTAACCACTCAGCTATAATATCTGCATAACCAGCTACCAGTTACCTTTTTTTTTTTGTGATTGGCTATGCAGCTGTATAGTGTAGTGGTTAATGTTCTGAGCTGTGATACAGAAGCTGTAAGTTCAAATCCCAAAGTTTTTACCCATAATATATTTACACATATTATTATATATTTATAATATATAATATATTATAATATATGTAAATATATTATGGCTAAAAACATTAGTAATAGTTTCCACATATTATGAAGTATATATATATATATATATATATATATATATGAATATAAAATAGCAGAGTAGCACTCGAATGAGACTCATTGATTGGAGTGCTGCTCTGCTTTTTCTTTTATAATCCGGGGCGCTTATCCCATTGGATGCTAGCACCCATTTTTCTCCTCAGGTTTGTGCTGCCATTCATTACATTTTTATATACATATGTAGATATAATTTTTTTAATATTTTATTTTTTAGTAATTACACATTTATTTTATGCCATACAGCTGTGAGTTCAAATCCTGTCACAAACTTTTTCAGAAATAGAGGTTAAATTAGATTTATATATTTTATATATTTTTTAGTAATTGTAAAAAATGTATGGCACAAAATAAATGTGTAATTACTAAATAAATATATATACATATATATATATATATATATATATATATATATAAAAAATCATACTTCAGATATCTATGAATGCATAATATGTGGGAAACTACTACTGATGTTTTAGCCATAATATATTTACATATATTATAATATATTATATATTCTAAATATATAATAATAAGTATAAATATATTATGCCTAAAAACTTATGTGGGAATCACAGAAATAAACGTGGCCTAAATGGGTGAGACTGCTCCAAACCCCAAACACCGTGGCGTGTTTCTAACTGGGGGCAGTTCCTCCGCATGTGGTTCGCAGCGAACGGCTATCCCTAAAAACTTATGTATATATATTAAATTAAGTTTAGCCTCTAATTCTGAAAACGTTTGTGACAGGATTTGAACTCTCAGCCTCTGCATCACAGCCCAGAACTTTAACCGCTACACTATATAGTTGCTTAGCCAGTCTCTAAGAAAAATAAATAAAATATGAGACTTCTACCGTAGAGTAATACTTACTAGTAGTAAGCATTGCTCTACAGTAGAAGTCTCAGTTGAGATTGAGCATCCGAGCATCGCAAAGTGTTCTACTCGAGCACACTTTGGTGCCCGATGAACAGTAGCAGGGTCCCCAGCAGTTGGACCCCTACTGATCAAGTAATTATTTCCTATCCTGTGGATGATTAGATAAGCTGGTAAAGTAAAAGTTTGGAGGTGGGCAATTTCCTATAAGGTAAAAGCAACATTTTCAGCTTTTCTTCTTAGAAAGTCACTTTAAAGGGGTTGTCCAGGCTACAGATATTAATGATGACAGACAGATGACGGCAGCATCTCCAGTGACTTCTTTATTGGACAGACTTCACAGAAAGTATGCCATAAAAACAGACAGCGGTGTTTTGGCTAATACATAGTCTTTGTCAAGTCTGGCTTGATCTATAACAGACATCAACGTTTCGGCTAATACATAGCCTTTGTCAAGCTAGGCTTGACAAAGGCTATGTATTAACCGAAACGCTGCTGTCTGATCTTTATATGAAGTCCGTCCAATAAAGAAGTCACTGGAGATGCTGTCATCTGTCTGTTTGTACTATTTGGTGGGCTGCTGTGAGGATCTGCGGCAGTGATTTGGCTAATGCATTCTGGTGTGGTCGTTTGATGGTCTGTGGGTGAAGAGCCGGTCCAAATGTCCCGGATCCAGTCCCCTTATAGGGATCCTCCGGCCCTGTTGTCCCTTTTGTTCTGACCAGGGTCCCACTGGTGGAGATCCTCCTGCTGCTCCTCTCCCTTCTACCTCGATGCTAAGGGAGGAGGAAACTCCTGTGTTGAGAAGGTCCACCCAGATGAACAGGGATGTCCGCCAGTCCGTTTAGGGGACTTTGATTATGCTGGTGGTGTCTCCTCGCTGGCGGTTACTAATGGAAATTGCTTGCTTGACGCTTGTGCGCAAGAATGGACTCCTCCACGTGAGCCCTTGCCTGTCATATACCCGCAGGAAACCCTGTGTAGTTCCCTTATTATACTTCAGCCAAGAAAAATGGACTGATGTTGAACTTTTATACTTGAAAAAGTGATATATCTTTGCTTTCTCTAACATATTTTTTGCACTTACAGAGACTTTGAAAGAAAAAACCTTATTCTTGACATGTATTACTATGGACCAACCTGGTTCACCTTAAGTCCGCTGTGCCAGGTCAGCGGCCGTGTCTAAGAAGCAAGAAGACGCCCTTTCCTTACGCCTGACTGACTGTCGTCTTCAATCGGGTCAGCACTGGAACAGGCAGGTGATGAATGTCGTGACGCCAGTGCCAATTGAACGGTGGCACACCGTGTGATGACAGGTGGAATAATTGAGGAATCTTTATATACTTGAATAACAGGATAACTTTACTGAACGTAGTTGAAAATAGATGAACAGTCAGTAAGCACAGTTCCAGGATATTCCACACGTTACAATACAGTCACAGCAGTGGTTCAGGCTATTAATCACAGTCGCAAAGCTATCTCCAAGACAGGCCTCCTAGGATCAGGGCTTTCCTCTTACTCTCAATGCAGCAATACACTCCCAGGCAACTATTCTCTCTGCAGGGGTACACTTACTTTCTCTCCTGCCTTAGTTCCTGGCTGTAGGCAATACTCTCAAGGTCCAGACACCGAATAACAGTGATAACCCTTGAGCAAAGGTTTTGTAGAGGTTTCTCTCTCCTGGTGACAGGCTCTATACTTGATATGCGAACTGGCTTGCTGGTTACACTCTCTGTCCCACTTGTTAGCGACAGGCTCTTTCTTGGAGTACTACAGGTATACTTGACCTGGAAAACTGGGTAGGAATGATCCTCCACACTTGTGGTGCAATCACTGCACTCAGTTACTGAGTCCTGAATCTTCTCAGAACTGACTCTGAACTGGAACTTCCAACTGACTTTCCTAGGCTAGGACCTGGCCTATTTATACTAAACTGGGGGCTCCCTCTGCTGGCTGGAATATGAATTGCCTGCTACAGGCCTACCTTTCTTAAAGGGAGATACACATTAAAATATAGCAGTGTCGGGTAACCTACCCATATGCTGCACACCCCCAGGCTTTAACGTGAGTAAGGCCTCGTACTCACACACATGCCTTTCTGAACCGGCATAAAATGTTACATAAATTAAGCATTACAATTTACAGTTGTGTTCAAAATTATTCAACCCCACTGAAATTGAGTGTTTTGGCCAGTTTAACATTGATTTTGATCATTTCAGTTATCTTGTTTACAATTAAATCAAAGAGGCACTTGTAAGTCAGACAAATATAACATAACATTTATAATGAAATAACCACAAATGTCTTTTCTGTGCTCACATCATTATCAGTTTTATTCAACTGACTTTCCTAGGCTAGGCCCTGGCCTATTTATACTAAACTGGGGGCTCCCTCTGCTGGCTGGAATATGAATTGCCTGCTACAGGCCTACCTTTCTTAAAGGGAGATACACATTAAAATATAGCAGTGTCGGGTAACCTACCCGTATGCTGCAATAGGAGCAACTTCAGTTCAGCCCAAATCAATTCAGGTCTGAACCGAACTTTTAAAAGGTTTGACAGACCTTCCAGTTCAGAGTCAGTTCTGAGAAGATTCAGGACTCAGTAACTGAGTGCAGAGATTGCACCACAAGTGTGGAGGATCATTCCCACCCAGTTTTCCAGGTCAAGTATACCTGAAGTACTCCAAGTAAGAGCCTGTCACTAACAAGTGGGACAGAGAGTGTAACCAGCAAGCCAGTTCGCATATCAAGTATAGAGCCTGTCACCAGGAGAGAAGGAAACCTCTACAAAACCTTTGCTCAAGGGTTATCACTGCTATTCGGGTGTCTGGACCTTGAGAGTATTGCCTACAGCCAGGAACTAAGGCAGGAGAGAAAGTAAGTGTACCCCTGCAGAGAGAATAGTTGCCTGAAGTGTAATGCTGCATTGAGAGTAAGAGGAAAGCCCTGATCCTAGGAGGCCTGTCTTGGAAATAGCTTTTGCGACTGTGATTAATAGCCTGGACCACTGCTGTGACTGTATTGTAACGTGTGGAATATTCTGGAACTGTACTTACTGACTGTTCATCTATCTTCAACTACGTTCAGTAAAGTTATCCTGTTATTCAAGTATATAAAGATTCCTCAATTATTCCACCTGTCATCACACGGTGTGCCACCGCTCAATTGGCACTGGCGTCACGACATTCATCACCTGCCTGTTCCAGTGCTGACCCGATTGAAGACGCACAGTCAGTCCCAGGTTAGTGGGTTGCCCTGCACTACAAAGCCCAGCATACCTAAAGCTACACTACTGACCCCTGGGACACTGCATCGCTCTTTTTGGCGTCACGAACAGGATCGCATGCTTCTGGAGTGCAGAGGAGTGTGGACTGTGTGCTTTAACTATTCCACCACCGTATGGCAAGGACTGTACCCTTTATTTCCAAGCCTGTGGATTACAATTGTGCCTGGGAGGAATCGGAGGAGCTGTGCTGTGTTGCGCTACCCCCAGAGAGAAAATCGTGCTTGTGGATTACAATTTATTAACTTTTCAACGCCCCTGCTTGCTGTTAGGGAATGGCGACCAAGATGGCCGCCGGCCACATGGAGTAAAGTTTCCGCGCTGCTGAGGACCTTCGTGGGCGGATCCCTTCCAAAGACGCGGAAAATCCCGCCCTCTTCGTCATCGTACGCACCACCGCGGCCCTGCTTCTTCTACGTCAGCAACGTCACCGCGTACAGAGGACGTCCGGAGTCTCGCAGGACTTGGCCTGCGCAACCCCTGCGATACCGGTAAGGACTTGTCACCGGAGGGGAGGGGATTGTACCGCCCCTTTAGTCGCCAGCGGCCACATCTTAATAAGCTAACATGTCAGAGCCGGGAGTTCCCGAGCAGCCGGCCCCAGGGAACTTACGGCATCCAACCATCCTATAGCCCCCAGCATGATGCCCTTTACTATGCCGTACTATTTTGGGGCCCCATGGTTTCCCGCTATAAAGGGGAGGCCCATACCTTAAGAGACTTTAAAGAGAAGTTGCTGGCATTATTCAAACTGTACCCCATAAATGCCGAACAGCAGATGGAAATCCTGCTAGCACAACTGGAGGGAGCTGCCCGCAGAGAGGTATTATCCTGGCCTGCTGCTGAGCGGAGTACTCTAGAACAAATATTCACCCGCCTCAGGGCCACTTTTGAAACAAGGACTGCCTCAGAGATAAAGATGCACTTCTTTGGCAAAAACAGAAGTCCGGTGAGTCCCTCCGTGACTATGCCCTATCACTTCAGGAGGCTTTGGGGCTGTAATCCAGATAGATCCCAGGGAGGCTGATAATCAGGACCAGACCCTGAGGGAGCAATTTATCGCAGGGGTGTCTAGTGAGCAAATAAGGACTCAATTAAAAATGCTGTCAGCCCAGCACCCTAGCAGTACCTTTCTGGATTTTAAAGAGCTGGCTATAAGAATTCTGGGGTCAACAGTGTCTACGGAGTTGAGCA
Source organism: Bufotes viridis (assembly GCA_033119425.1). Classification (NCBI taxonomy): domain Eukaryota; kingdom Metazoa; phylum Chordata; class Amphibia; order Anura; family Bufonidae; genus Bufotes; species Bufotes viridis. The sequence continues at coordinate 443,397,309 of CM065591.1, forward strand.
CCCCACCTGAGTCAACAGCCTGCAGGCCAAAACCGCCTATCCCTGACCAGGCTGGGGCCGGCCAAGCTGTTCAAGCCTCAGCTACTGATACTATTGCCATGCTGACGGAACAGGTAAACCATCTCACTAAAAGTTTAGAGAGTGTGCAGAAAGATAGAGGAAAGGGAAAAACCCTAATGTCAGAGGAAGAGTTCCTGTCACCTCCTAAGCCATTCCCACCTCCACACCAAGAGACTCACCCCAGGGATCCTGGGAGGCGTAATAGAGATTGTTCCAAAGACCACAAACGGCCCGTGTGTAAATACTGTAAAAAGGTGGGACACACAGAATCCACGTGCTGGCAGTTAAGCGGGCTACCCTCGAGGCTGAGGACCGCCCTCGGGAGGTAGAACAATAGGTCCAAATGATCCAAGTTGGATGCCCGGTATGTAGGATCCCGTCCTAAAATCAATATAGAGATCAACGGGGTCCCCTTTGAAGCCCTACTAGATACTGGATCCCAGGTCACTACCATTCAGCTGTCCACATTTGAAAAATTCTGGGACACCAACCAGTTAACCCAGCCGCCTGAATCCTGGGTGGAGATTATCGCAAGCAATGGCAAACCAGTAAAGGTTCATGGGTACTGGGAACCCACTCTGCAGGTGGGAGAAGCAACCTTGCCTCAATAGGGGGTGATAGTAGTACAAGCCGGCGACAGAGGGGGACATCCTGTCATTCTAGGCACCAATGTCTTCAAGAACTGTTATTCTGAAATACTTGACGCACTGCATCAGACTTTGCCCACTGCTTCCTCTGTATCCAAGAAAGTGATTCAAAAGACTATTACTGTGTTAAGTGCTCAGCAGAGGTTTGCTAATGAGAAAGGAGAAATTTGTACTGCCAGGATCCGTGATAATAAGCCTGTGACTTTGCACCTAATTCTCAAACTCTTTTATGGTGGCATGCTGTCCTGGGAGTCCAAGGCCAAGATTATCCAGCCCTTATGTTCGAGCTGCCAAGTGCCTGGTGAACGTCTCCCAAGGTAATGTACCTGTCCGTCTGATTAACCTGAGTGATCATCCTGTTGCGCTTACTAAGCACTCCCCTGTTGCTCAGCTTTCCCAGGTGTCCTTCCAGGACATCATTCGTCTTCCAGTGACAGAAAAGCCACCAGCTGCAGTCAGTGGACATCTGCCGGTGAACCAGCCACAAGTGCCCTGGTGGGAAGAGCTCCATGTTGGGGACGAAGCTACCCCCAACATCAACGAGAAGGAATCCTACAGCTTGACAAAGAGCGACACCAGGCCTTCAGTAAGCATGCTACTGATTATGGAGAGGTCAGTGCCATACAACACACCATACCTACTGGCTCTCATCCTCCTATCAAGGAGAGATACAGACCCTTACCGTCGACTTCATATCAGACTGTAAAAGAAATGATCCAAGAGATGAAAGACTCTAATGTAATCCGGGACAGCCGTAGTCCGTGGGCTGCACCCCTGGTCCTTGTAAAGAAAAAGGATGGTGGTATCCGTTTCTGTTTGGATTATAGAAAATGAACCAAATAACCCACAAAGATGCATACCCGCTGCCCCGCATTGAGGAGTCACTAACTGCTCTGGGCTCCTTCACTTATTTCTCCACATTGGACTTGACCAGTGGCTACTGGCAAGTACCCATGGCCCCGAGGATAGGGAAAAGACTGCTTTCACCACTCCCATGGGCCTATTTGAATTCAATTGTATGCCGTTCGGGCTATGTAATGCCCCAGGGACTTTCCAGAGGCTAATGGAGCGGTGTTTGGGCCACAAAAACTTTGAAACAGTGCTGCTGTATCTAGATGATGTCATTGTGTACTCAAAAACATATGAGGACCATCTGAAACATTTAGCAGAAGTATTTGAAATCCTCGTCAAATATGGCTTGAAAGTAAAGCCATCCAAGTGTCACTTGCTCAAACCTGCAGTAAAATACCTGGGGCATGTGGTAAGCGCAGAGGGCGTGCAGCCTGACCCTGATAAGCTAGCGGCTGTCCGTAATTGGCCGGTCCCCACTACCGTCAAAGAGGTGAGGAGTTTCCTTAGCTTTGCAGGCTACTATAGACGTTTTATCCCCCATTTTGCTCAAATAGCTGATCCTATCCAGGAACTCCTAAGGGGGCAACCCAAGAAAAGTCCTAGAACTCCTGTGCCCATTGAGTGGAATGAGGAAAGAGAAATAGCGCTCCAATTGTTAAAAAGAAACTGATCGAGCCTCCTGTGTTAGGTTACCCAGACTACAGCAAACCATTCCATCTTTATACCGATGCTAGCAAGCGAGGCCTGGGAGCCGTGTTGGCCCAGATTCAAGAGGAAAAAGAGAGGGTGATAGCTTATGCAAGCCGCTCCCTGAAAGGGGCTGAGAAAAATGATCAGAATTATAGTTCCTTCAAACTAGAGTTCCTGGCATTGGTGTGGGCAGTGACGGAGAAATTCAAAGACTATCTAGCCGCCACCCTGTTCATTGCATTCACCGACAATAACCCTCTGGCGCATCTAAATACAGCTAAATTGGGGGCCTTGGAGCAGAGATGGGCCTCCCGCCTCGCCAACTATGATTTCTCTGTAAAATACCGTGCTGGGCGTACTAATGACAATGCTGATGCTTTATCCAGACTTCCCACAGAGACAGCTCCTGATGATGGGCGGGATGCTTGGGAAGATGTAGAAATGCCGGCTTTCTATAACAAATTTGCTCAACAGGATCATGCTCGAGCTACCAATGACAGAGCCGCAGCCCCTTCACCCTCCAGTAAGCCTGAGCCCAAAGAGAAAAGGTGGGTGAAATTACAGTCTGAAAGTATAGTGCTGGGCAAGTTGTTGGATTTTATTACCAGTGGCAAAGCCCCCGAGAGAATTAGACGTAAGATTGCAGATCCAGAGTTTACCAAACTGTGGAGACAGCGCCATCAGCTCTTCATACAAAAGGGCCTATTACTACGGAGAAGCCTAGACCCAGTATCCAATGAAAGAGTGCATCAGATTCTCATACCCCGACGAGATGCAGGTATGGTGTTGGAGATGTACCACAATCAATCCGGTCATTTTGGGGTCCAAAAGACTGAGGCTAATATCCGCCGGCGGTTTTATTGGGTTGGCATGAGAGAGGACATTGAGAGATGGTGTCGGGAGTGTATAGCCTGTGCCTTAAAACGAAGTGAGCACCACGACCAGAGGGCACCACTGCGCCCCATTGTAAGTACCCGTCCTCTTGAACTTGTTGCCATTGATCATGTGAAGTTGGAGCCTAGTCGCTCAGGGTGTGCTTATGCCATGACTATTATCGATCACTTCACCAAGTTTGTCGTAGCAGTGCCTGTGAGAGACCAGACGGCCAAGACTACCGCCGAACTGTTCTGGAAACACTTCCTCCTGCCCTACGGATGTCCAGAAAAGATCCTCACCGACCAAGGGCCTGCTTTTGAGTCACATCTGTTCCATGAACTGTGCCGCTTACACAACTGCAAGAAAATCCGGACAACGGCCTACCATCCTCAAGGTAACGGACTGTGTGAAAAAATGAATCAGACCTTGATAGAGATGCTGAGGGCTGTGCCTCCTGAAACCAGAGGGGATTGGCCCAATCTGTTGCCACAGCTCATGTACACGTACAACAATACCATCCATTGTTCCACTGGGTATACACCTTTTTATTTGATGTTTGGGCGCCAAGGGGCATTGCCTGCCGATCACTCCTTGGACATACACGTATCTGATTGCATCAACCCGTTACCTAACACTGACTGGGTAGCTGAGCACCAAAGGTGATTGAATACGGCCAAAGCCATTGTTCAGGAACGTATGGATTATGCTAGAGACCGACAGCAGAGAGACTATGATCAGGCAGCCCATGCAGAACCCTTGACAATAGGAGATGTGGTGTGGTTAAAAACAACCACCGTACAAGTAAATTGGACAGTAAATGGGAACAGATTCCCTATGTTGTCACTGCAATCCCAAATGCTGGGACCCACACTTATGAGATTACCCGAGAAGGCAGGGGATCCCAAATTGTTCACAGGAACCGGTTAAAGCTCTGCCTGACGAAAGAACCCAGTGCTGAGAGTTCTAGATCTGAATCACCTGTGTCAGAGCCATCAATACAGCCCGAGGATCCTATGCAGGCTGTAAGTAATCTAATGTATGACACTGAACCTATGCATTGGCTCCTGACACCATGGTTGAATTTGGTGGTGCCTGCTCCGGCACCTACTGTGTCTTCACCTCCAGAAGAGCCGGTCCAAAATGTCCCGGATCCAGTCCCCTTATAGGGGATCCTCCGGCTCCTGTTGTCCCTTTTGTTCTGACCAGGGTCCCACTGGTGGAGATCCTCCTGCAGCTCCTCTCCCTTCTACCTCAATGCTAAGGGAGGAGGAAACTCCTGTGTTGAGAAGGTCCACCCAGATGAACAGGGGATGTCCGCCAGTCCGTTTAGGGGACTTTGATTATGCTGGTGGTGTCTCCTCGCTGGCAGTTACTAATGGAAATTGCTTGCTTGACGTTTGTGCGCAAGAATGGACTCCTCCACGTGAGCCCTTGCCTGTCATACACCCGCAGGAAACCCCTGTGTAGTTCCCTTATTATACTTCAGCCAAGAAAAATGGACTGATGTTGAACTTTTATACTTGAAAAAGTGATATATCTTTGCTTTCTCTAACATATTTTTGCACTTACAGAGACTTTGAAAGAAAAAAACCTTATTCTTGACATGTATTACTATGGACTAACCTGGTTCACCTTAAGTCCGCTGTGCCAGGTCAGCGGCCGTGTCTAAGAAGCAAGAAGACGCCCCTTTCTCTTGCGTCGCCTGTTTATTAAGTTACAAATGTTATATCTTCTGTGTGAAATAATTATTTACCATATTTACAGTTGTATTCAAAATTATTCAACCCCAATGCTGTAAAGGGTTTTAGGAATTTAGTGTACATTTGTAATTGTGTTCAGAATAAAATCTTACAAGGACTTTTTAAAGAACCAAATGCAACTAAAATGACATCAATTGTTTTTGTAATACAGTATTAAATGTTTTTTGTGATTTCTTCATTGACACAATTATTCAACCCTTAAAGACTACCACTCTTAATAGCAGAGGTTCATTCAAGTGTTTTCGATCAGGTATTGAAAACACCTATTGGATGTCAAGGAGCAGCAATCAAGCATAATAAGCACCAATTAGGCAGATTTAAAATGACTGTGATACTCAGCTCCTTCTAGACATTTACTGGTGTGTTTACAAACATGGTGAAGTCAAGAGAATGGTCCAGGAAGACAAGAGAAGAGGTGATTTCTCTTCACAGGAAGAGCAATGGCTGTAAGAAGATTGCAAAGATGTTAAACATACCAAGAGACACCATAGGAAGCATCATTCGCAAATTCAAGGCAAAGGGCACTGTTGAAACGCTACCTGGTCGTGGCAGAAAGAAGATGCTGACTTCGACTGCTGTGCGCTACCTGAAGCGCAAAGTGGAGAAAAGTCCCCGTGTGACTGCTGAGGAACTGAAAAAGATTTGTCAGATGCGGGTACTGAAGTTTCAGCTCAGACAATAAGGCGCACACTGCGTAATGAAGGCCTCCATGCCAGAACTCCCAGGCGCACTCCCTTGCTGTCTCCAAAGAATAAGAAGAGTCGACTGCAGTATGCCAAAAGTCATGTGGACAAACCACAAAAGTGTTCTGTGGACTGGATGAAACAAAATTAGAACTGTTTGGGCCCATGGATCAACGCTATGTTTGGAGGAGGAAGAACAAGGCCTATGAAGAAAAGAACACCTTGCCTACAGTGAAGCATGGCGGGGGTCAATCATGCTTTGGGGATGTTTTGCTTCTACAGGTACAGGGAAGCTTCAGCGTGTGCAAGGTACCATGAATTCTCTTCAGTACCAGGAGATATTAGATGAAAATGTGATGCAGTCCGTCACAAACCTGAGGCTTGGTAGACGTTGGACCTTTCAACAGGACAATGATCCCAAGCATACCTCCAAGTCCACTAGAGCATGGTTGCAGATTAAAGGCTGGAACATTTTGAAGTGGCCATCTGGTGGGACTTAAAGAAAGCAGTTGCAGCGCGCAAGCCTAAGAATGTGACTGAACTGGAGGCTTTTGCCCATGAACAATGGGCGAAGATACCCGTAGATCGCTGCAAGACACTTGTGCCAAGCTATGCTTCACGTTTAAAAGCTGTTATAACTGGAAAAGGATGTTGTACTAAGTACTAAGATTGAATGTCACTTGGGGGTTGAATAAAACTGATAATGATGTGAGCACAGAAAAGACATTTGTGGTTATTTCATTATAAATGTTATGTTATATTTGTCTGACTTACAAGTGCCTCTTTGATTTAATTGTAAACAAGATAACTGAAATGATCAAAATCAATGTTAAACTGGCCAAAACACTCAATTTCAGTGGGGGTTGAATAATTTTGAACACAACTGTAAATTGTAATGCTTAATTTATGTAACATTTTATGCCGGTTCAGAAAGGCATGTGTGTGTTAAAGCCTGGGGGTGTGCAGCATACGGGTAGGTTACCCGACACTGCTATATTTTAATGTGTATCTCCCTTTAAGAAAGGTAGGCCTGTAGCAGGCAATTCATATTCCAGCCAGCAGAGGGACCCCCCAGTTTAGTATAAATAGGCCAGGTCCTAGCCTAGGAAAGTCAGTTGGAAGTTCCAGTTCAGAGTCAGTTCTGAGAAGATTCAGGACTCAGTAACTGAGTGCAGAGATTGCACCACAAGTGTGGAGGATCATTCCTACCCAGTTTTCCAGGTCAAGTATACCTGTAGTACTCCAAGAAAGAGCCTGTCGCTAACAAGTGGGACAGAGAGTGTAACCAGCAAGCCAGTTCGCATATCAAGTATAGAGCCTGTCACCAGGAGAGAAGGTAACCTCTACAAAACCTTTGCTCAAGGGTTATCACTGTTATTCGGGTGTCTGGACCTTGAGAGTATTGCCTACAGCCAGGAACTAAGGCAGGAGAGAAAGTAAGTGTACCCCTGCAGAGAGAATAGTTGCCTGAAGTGTATTGCTGCATTGAGAGTAAGAGGAAAGCCCTGATCCTAGGAGGCCTGTCTTGGAGATAGCTTTTGCGACTGTGATTAATAGCCTGAACCACTGCTGTGACTGTATTGTAACGTGTGGAATATCCTGGAACTGTGCTTACTGACTGTTCATCTATCTTCAACTACGTTCAGTAAAGTTATCCTGTTATTCAAGTATATAAAGATTCCTCAATTATTCCACCTGTCATCACACGGTGTGCCACCGTTCAATTGGCACTGGCGTCACGACATTCATCACCTGCCTGTTCCAGTGCTGACCCGATTGAAGACGACAGTCAGTCCCAGGTTAGTGGGTTGCCCTGCACTACAAAGCCCAGCATACCTAAAGCTACACTACTGACCCCCTGGGACACTGCACTATTGCCCTGAAAATTGGTATATAACCCCCCTCTTGCCTCCTTGGACTCTGAATCTTTAAGAAAACTTGTTATCTCTCTTCATTTATTTGTAGTTATTTTTTTTCCTCCCCCTTCACCAAGCTCTCAAATGCAATGACGGCAATAGGAAATGATGTTTAAATGACACTGACATACATAGCAAGGCTTAAATACACATTTGGCAGTGTTAACATACAGTGTATTTAATATCACACTGTGCAGGCACGTCTCATGCTTTTTATAATCCAAAGCTTCCCAAAAAAATTTCTTATTAGGGGCAGATTAGGTTTAAACACACCCAGTTTTATGGGTTGGAAAAATAAATAAATAAAAAAGTAAATTGGGGGACGAAGCATCCCAAAATTATGCCTTCACAGGGGCACATCGCCTGCCCGTACAACACGCACAAGTTTTGATTTTTAGTAGAAATAGTTACTTGCTAGAAGCCAGCATAAAAATAATTCTCGCTTTTAATTGGGAGCAGCAGCAGTGCAGTGTGGATGTGGAAAAGGTATGGTACGGATATAGTGGCATATGGTGGCAATAGTAGCAGCCGCAGAAGCAGCATAGCATGGAACACACAAGGCAGTAGAACGGCTGTCTATGGGTAGTAGTAGTAATAATAGTAGTAGTGGTAGCAGTGGCAGATGCTTTGCGTTAATAGTGGTGGCAGTAGGGGATCAGCAGCAATGAGCAGCAGCAGCTGAGGCAGCAGTGGCTGGCTGGCAGGCAGCAGCATGATGGAGGCAGTAGCAGCCTTACGAAAGGTGATATCAGGCCACAGCATTGGCAATATAGTGGTGGTTACATAATGGAAGCAGCAGCAACCCTACAGAACCTGATGGTTGGCAGGTCACAGCAGTGGCATGATGGTGGTGGTGGGATGATGGAGCCGGCAGCAACAGCCATACAGAACATGATGATTGCAAGGTCTTAGCAGTGACAAGATTGTTTCGGTGGCATGATGGAGGCAGGCAGGCAGCAACAGTGGCAAGATAGGGCACAGCCGACACGGCCGCAGAGAGTGTGAAAATCCTCCCCAATCCAGGCTTTGCTTACACTGACAAAAGTGATGTTTTGGACACTGGCAGAGGACAATTTGGTCAGTTTGGTCGTCAACACACCACCTGCGGCCTGAAAACCCTCTCCGAGATGAGTCTGGAGGCTGGGCAAGATAGAAGAAATAGAGTGTGCTGTTCTAGTTCAGGCCAATGTTCCAGTCTGCCTGCCCAGAAATCTATGGGGTTAGGGAACAGGGTATGTGCCAGAGACTGGCCAGAGTGTAGATAGGCCTGAACCTGGTCATAGAGGCAGGAGCTATCAGCTTGTTGACTGGCCTCAGCCTGGCACGTGGAATAACTACTTCATTATCTTGAGGAGACTGGCCAGCGTGCCTGAGAAGCCAGTGCTTTCCACCTTCTCCCCCACTGTGATGACTGGGTGTTGTAGCCAATGTAACTATCATCATCACCAACATGCTCTTGGTCCTCCAACTCCAACTCCTCTTCTTCCTCCCCAAGTGGCATAACCTCTTCCTCCTCCCCCATGGGAGTTTCTCATTGTGGGTCCCCAACAGATACAGGGTGGACAGCAAGATGGTTCGCTGTTTTTTTATCTCTTCCTCTGTTGCCACCTATTACATGAGCATCAGCGTCTCTTCAAAAATATATATGAGGGGGATGAGGGACAACTGCCGTATGAACGGCATGAGCTGCCACTGCCTGACATGGAAACAACACATCCTCCTTGCTGAGGTGTTTTGGTGCATGACCAAATCGTTCACGACTTTCCGCTGCTCTTACAGACACTCGAGCGTGTGCAACGTTGAATTCTAGTGAGTTGGAATGTCGCGGATTAGGAGGTGTAGCTGCAGACCATTCTGATGATGCAAGTCCGGAGAGCATTCCTCACCATGGGAGGATGGCTAAAAAGAGGGAAAGTCTCCTGGATACTGCCAGCACCTTGCTCAAGCCAGTGCATTTTTTTTTTTAAAGTTCGGGTTATTTCCTCTAGGTTCAGGATTGTGCCCATTACCACTGACCACCTTGTCCACGCTGTCTATCTTGACAGCCAGCGGGATGTTTATTGCTTGATATACTTTAGCAACTGCTCGCCAGTGTGGTCAATCAGCATTAACACGGCATGGCAACGCTTGAGTTTACACATATGACAGGGAGGAGTAGTGTGAGCAACACTTTGCCCTGCTGCTGCTGGAGAAACGGACATGTCCCTGGATTAGGAGGTGGAGGAGGCGGATAAGTGCTTGCTTTGGGAGCCAGGCTGATACAATCTTGGGGGAGGGGGTCAAAGGAACCTGGCCATGTTGCTGGGGTGCTGCCTCTCCATAGAGAGTATAAAAATACTGTGAAAGACCTGTACTGTCCCTGCCCATAACAACTACCACCATGTGAGAATCACAAGAAGTGGCCCGCTTTCTATGCCACGTAAGAGTACACGGCAATTTTACAATATGCAAGTGGAGAAAAGTTTTTCATGGCCAAAGATTGCGTTATAGATGTCTGACGATGAAGTCAAGGAGAAGGAGGAGTCTTGGCAGGAGAAGAAGAAGGTGATGATAATGATGATAATGATGACAAAGATTGCGTATTACTTGGGGATGGGGGCTGGCTGCCACAAAGAGAACCAGGAGAAAAAGGACAGACTTGTTCTGATTGGTAATGCTGGCTACTTGTACGTGCATTTTCCCAAAGGATCCAGTGATGCAGTTATACATCTAGTAGCTATGAGTGTGTTTGAATGGCCACGGCTTAATCCTGCAGACCATGCACACCGATGTGGTTTTGTGTGCCCGTCTTGTGGAGAAAAATGCCATATAGGAGTTGCTCGCACAAAGCTACAGGCAGCCAAGCTGAGCTTAGCTCTGAGATATTTTGAGCCTAACCCAGCCACAGCATCAGTGGCATCAGCAGATCCTGAAGCAGACATGGCCCTAGCTGTTCTTTAGGAGGTAGGCCATCTGTGCTCTTTATTTCTGCCGCTACCTCCACCAATTTTCTCCACTGATGCTGCCTTCTTCTCAGCACCCTGATACGGCTCCCAGGTCCTGTCCTGTACACCATCATCATCGGCGATCTCACCCGGCTGCTTTTATCAGACTGTGAGATATCATGGTGGGCTCCTGGACACCCCTCCCTGATTTGCGTTTTCCCCAACTGGCACTGTTGCTGCCCCCACTACTAATGCCATGGCCACCGGTGCCCTATTACTACCAAAATCAACGCAACTATGCATAGGGTCCCTAGCCTCCTCCTCAGGGCAGCCTAAATGGTGACAGCTCTCACACAAGTCGTTAACAGGAAGACTCTCTTGACTATCTGCCGTAGGGAGTGGTGGGGTTATTGTGCCACTTCTTAGAAAAAGGTAGGCTTCCCACTAGGAAGGGGCAGTGAGGACTGAGAGGGCACCACTGAAAGCCTTCTCTGTGGCTGCAAGGAGACAAATCATTGTGACCCCTGGCTCCCTGGAATGATGTCGGACTCCAAAGTCACCTCCACATCATCATGCTGGGACTGGAGGAGGACTGAGAAATCCAATTCACAATTTAATGTTCGTTCTCCTCAATGATAATGGTTATGTTGGACCTTTCTGCCAAAGCCAGCAGGGACAACTGCGGCCTACTACTACTAATACTTGTGGCCAGATAGCTGGTGCTTGATTACTGACTGTCCCTGACTCCCTAAGATCGTTATCTTGTCAGCATATATACACTCAACCACCCTCATTCACAGCCCAGCACAGAATTATGTTCTGCTAGTGCACCTCCCTGCCTGCTACTGCACTGATTGGCTCATACAGGCTGTCTGTTGGCCTGGAAGCCAATCAGGGCAAGCCCTTCCCCTACTTCCTCCTTTTTTTCTGCCAACATGTGCACTAAATTGACACTACGTGCCGTTTTAGTGAATTAATCTGCAACAAACCTGAAAAGATTCAGGTTCATCTACAGTCTGAAAAATAGCAAAGTTCGGAACAAATCTGGTTCGGTACAAACAGGTTCACTCATCCTTAATTCTGACCTTTATCACTATTTTAAAGACATACAAGTATAATGGGGTGACCAGATTTGGTGAAAATGCTTATAACATCATGAGAGAGGAGCTTGTCTTTTTTACACCTCAGATATTTCGGGGCAATTTAAGACTATCAGTTGATATGTCTGTCTTCATAAGAAGTCCACTAGAGTAAGGTCCACAAATCTATGCCAGCTATCATCATCTATCATTATAAAGAACATAAACAAATTAGATACACAGAAGTCATGTTTGCCGAAAGCCAAAGACTACATTTCACCCAACTGGTCACCACCCATCTGTACCCTTACTGCAGACTGCTAGCAATTCATTCATAACTCCTAGTAGAAATAATAAAGAAATGGTACAACATAGAGCCACCAGAATAGATGTTCCAAAATTGTTATTACATGGGGAATGCAAGTAACTATAAAAACAGGCATGTCAGGAGCGGTGACAGGTCCTCTCTTTTCTTAATGCTAGGAGAATCTGCTCCTTATACACCTAGCTGGCAGAAGAAAGTGCCCTCCTGCATTTAACTGTATCGCTGTCCAGGACAGTGATACAGCTAAATGCTGCGTCGGGATGGCAGTATTTTGTGCTGCACTGTGTATTTGGTTCTGCTGGGGTGGTATTTTGTGCTGCACTACAGTATTGTTACCCAGCCTTCTGTCAATTTGGACCCGCTACTTTTTTTTTTTTCAGGGCCTCTTTAAGTTCCCAGTCTGCCCCTGGTCGGCAGGTCCTCTTTAAAAATGCAGTGGTAAAAGTAATACAGAACAGGAATATGTTGTTCCATTTCCCACAGTAGAAACCTAGAGCTTAATACAAATATAAAATATGTATTCCGGGAGCCGCTGCTCTAACAGCACATTGCTATCTCAATCATTCTGCAAAAATCATCATGGCTCTCAGCTGGCATGTCATACTGTAAGCGCTGTTCTAATTTCTGCACAATGGAGGCCAGTCAAGTGAAATGTATTGCAAGGAAGATTAAAAAGAAGCTTCCAATAATCCCATTCTAGAAAATGTGACATTAGGTGATCACCTTATCTCTTCCTGTCAACTACCAGTAATCACAAATGGACACTCCGCTTTATAATTCCGAATAGCGACAATGACAGTGAGGCCGTGCCGGTTATTGATGAAAGATCCTCATAGTCAAAACTGTGACAATCAGCAATTCACAGCCGAATAACGTTCATAAGAGATATTTTCATTGATCTGAAAAGTTTCCAGATTAGGCTGGGTTTACATTTTGCAGATGTGTTACACTAAAAAAACTGATTCAAAAACGCATTGTAAAAACTGTGTGTGTCTTTACAATGATTGTATGGTTTTGTAATTGTTATGCAGAAAGCTTAAGCCTACCATTGTGTAGCGTCCCTCTTGTTTTAACAACAGTCAGTAAATGTCTAGAAAATTAGGAGACCAAGTTCTGGAGTTTTGGGAGAAGAATGTTGTCCCATTCTTGTGTGATGTAGGATTCTAGCTGCTCAACAGTCCTGGGTCTTCTTTGCCAGATTTCTAATTTCATGGTGTACCAAATGTTTTCTGTTTGTGGAAGGTCCAGCCTGCAGGCAAGCAAGGACTTTTCTTCTGAGAAGCCATACTATTGTGATGGATGCAGTATGTGATTTAGCATTGTCTTGCTGAAATATGCAAGGCCTTCCCTGAAACAGGTATTGTCTGGATGGGAGCATAAAAACCCTATATACTGTTCAGCATTGATAGTGCCATTCCAGATATTTAAGCTGCCCATGCTATAGGCAATAATGCAACCCGATACCATCAGAGATACATGCTGTTGAACAGTGCCCTGACAATAAGCTTGATGGCCCTTCTCCTTTTGAGTCTGCAGAACACGGTGTGTGTCTGACTCCCGCCACGCTTTCCGATCAGCTGTTTGAAGGAAACACAGCTCTCCTGTGAGTGTTGCATTCTCTTCACTGTGTACCGGTTTGCCATTGATATTGCAGCAGTGAGCTGGTGTAATTACAGCTACTTCGTCCCATTAACTTGAATGAGACAGAGCGTAACTACAACTGCTATGTACCATTCAGGGAATGGAACGGAGGAACTGTAATGACATCTGCTTGCCACTGCAATGTTGATGGACAGTAGGTAAACAGTGAAGAGAACGCTGTTCATATAATTGATTGGCAGGAGCGCCAGGAGCTGGACCCCTGCCAATTTGATATTGATGACCTATCCTGGGGATCTGCAACTACTTTAAGAAAGCAGAAGTTTAAATTGGCAGATTAAAATATCATATTCTCACTAATCATGATGAGTATGTTTCAACTGCTCTCCTCCCTACCTAGAGCTGTCAGCGGTTCAGCATGTTCAAAATGGCTGAAGAATGCCCTCCAAGGATCACTAATGGTAACCAAAAGAAAATGTAAAATCAAGAATTCCTTCATGTTCTAAAACAAAAGTGTGTTTGAGATGTTCTACCATTGTATAACATTCCTGCCGCTTCACAAAACCATGTGCAACATGTGGAGCATTTCTTTTTATTAAACTACTGTAACTCTTCTCTTATTTTCATCAGCCTGGTGTTAGTTTTTACGAGCTCTTATATTGTGTTGTCACAAAAATAGATTGTAACTGAAATGTTGTTAACATAAAAGAACCAGTGGCTTAAAGGATGTAAATTAGATTTTTGTTCATTTAAGCTTTGATTGATTCTACCCAAAATAATATTGATATTGGCACAGGTCTTGTAGCTAAAAGCACTAACCGAAGAGCAGTTGATATAATGAAGCCTAAGGATATTCTATAAAGTAATGTAATAAATTATATTAAAGTAAAAAGAAATGCTACCAATACTGACCATTATATCCTTCTTTTAAATCACCTTGATCTTGTAATATTCCATACCACAATCTATACGCTTTAGCTAATTTAAACATGGAGCCTCTCGGGAACTGTGCAGACTTCATAGCTGCCTGATGACTGCTGTGTTATATAGCAGGGACCTGCTGGCAGTGTCCGTGCTCAGAGATAATTTCAATCATCGTGTCACGGATGGGGAGAGAGTGCACAGCCCTGAACTCTACCCACACCTCTGTCCCTGCCTATTTGCACAGTCGGTCCTAGGCGACGGAGTACAACTGGACGACGTTCCATAAACTGAGTATGTGCTGGGCCCTAAAGGGAACAATAAAATAGGAGAAAATAATAAACAAAGTGACAGGAAGGCACGGATGGGTAAATACACCAACAATGCAAATATAAGCAGCGGTCAAAAGACAGGACGACAGATACATACAAAAAAGTAAGCAAGGTCAAAACAAGCCGAGGTCAGTACCAGGATGTCACGTCAGTACAAAGGAATAACCAAATCACAATAAACACAAGCCAAGGTCCGAATGCAAGAAGGTAACGTCAATACAGAGGAAACAGCAGAAGTGAGGTCAAGGAGACAGAGCCAATGTCACGGTACCATGCAATCCAATACAGAGAACTTGATGAATGAAAAACCTTAATCACAGGCAACCTGTGGCCAGCAGGCTGCCTGTTTAAATAGACAACCAAAAATATAGCCGCTGTGGGGCCACAGGTCCATGCCCACACCAGCATCTACCACATAATAAACTATGCCTCTGATACAATCAAAATAACATTACCTACAAAGAGTAATACCAGAGCACATAGGTATAAAATCTAATTTATTGATGTATATAAAGTATAAAAACATACAAACAATACATATGTGCATATAAGACATAAAGGAGGGGTGCAATAAAGGCGGAATCCAGAAGGAGGGACACAGGGCAAAGGAGTAATTCACAGTACAGACCATATGTCAAAGTGCAAGTGCATAATCAAAATTATAACTAGTAAAGCATACCCATTAGTGTCTCTCCTCTGGAATGGCGCCAGCCCGACGCGTTTCAGCGCAATCCTTCGTCAGGGGTGCCTGTTTAAATAGGCCTGGCTGGTGAGTCACATGACGTGGCAAGCGTCACGTGACTTACAGCAGCCCAACTCAGCCGATCATCATTATTGGCGCTCGGCTCCCCTGCTGCTCGCCTGCTGCCATGGAGACGAGGACGCAGGCTACGTCCTTGCCCCTCTCCTTGCGCAGAGTGCCGCTGGTGCTACGAAGGAAGCACGCATCGCTGCCCCCTCGTCACAGTACCCCCTTCCCCCTTCTATGAGGGACAACCGGACCCAAAGTCTTAGGGTTGGGTTTCTCCGGATGAGCCAGATGAAACCTTTTCACCAGTCTGGCAGGATGTAACTTACTAATCGGCACCCAAGACTTCTCTTCTGGCCCGAAACCCTTCCAATGCACCAGATACTGGAAGGAATTCTGGACCTTTCTAACATCAATAATTCTTAAGACCTCAAATTCAATTTGGAGGCGGGGGTTCCTGTGAAGGAACGACAGGTGCCACATACTTCTTTAGTAAATACTTGTGAGTAGTGTTGAGCAAACCCGAACTGTAAAGGGAGAGATTAGGAAATAATCTGATATCAAAGCTTGGTGTTAAGTCTGTGATCTACAGCGATTTTTTTGTGTGTGCAATGCAACATTTTTGTACTCTGACCTGAGCCCAGTGACACAGAAAAATAAGTTTAAATCCATCTGTTAGTTAGGTGGGCGTTTGCGGCCATTTTGTGCCAAGGACAATAATTTAATCCTGTTCTTGTAGTTCAGTGGGCGACATATACCCATTTTTTAAGTGCACCTGCATTGCATATGTGCCAGGGGAAGGGAAAATAATATATGTAATCCGTCAGTAAGTTCAGGGACCCAGGGGGTGACATATTCACATTTTTTTTCTGTAAAGTACCCCTGTGCTGCATATGTGACAGTGTAATCAATTCAGTAAATACATGTGTTAGATTCTGGGGGGACAAATAATATTTTTTTTGTAATAAAGTACATTTGCGGCCTGCACTGCATTTCTGAGAGTGAAATATAACCAGTAAATACAACTTGGACATTGTGGGTGAAAAAAATCATTTTTTTTCTGCCATGAAGTACATTTGCGGCCTGCACTGCATTTCTGAGAGTGAAATTTAATCAGTAAATCCAGCTCTTAGATTGTGGGTGGACATTTCCACGGTTATCAGACCAGTCAATCACAAGTGGCTTGGAGGGTGTGTTCCTGCTGCACTGCATACCTGACTGGGAAATATATTCTGCAAATTCGACTGCGTTTAGATTGTTGGGTGATCTGTACCCCTTTTTTCTTTAACACTACCCCTGCACTGCTTACCTGAGTGGGAAATGTATTCTGTAAATTCGGCAGCGTTTACATTGTTGGGTGCTGTTGTTATATGCTGTAAAATCTCAATGATGTCTCCTTGATAAATCTGCAGCGTGGGGGCCTCGTGTGGCTTCTACATGAACCCTTTTTTCTTTCAAACTACCCCTGCACTGCATACCTGACTGGGAAATACATTCTGTAAATTCGGCAGCGTTTAGATTGTTGGGTGATCTGTACCCCTTTTTTCTTTTACACTACGCCTACACTGCATACTTGACTGGGAAATATATTATGCACGCTGGTAGACGCGCTGCTGATGGCATTCCCACCTGACACCGCGGCCTTAGTGGAAGCACAAGGCGAAGGCAGAAGAGGTGGAAGAAGTCGCCAATGCAGCTGGGGCACCGTCAGCACCTCAGAAGGCAGGGTTAGTATGGCCGAAATGTGAAAAAGCTTTGTAAGTATGCCACAAGAACCAGCACCACCAGCTGATATGGAACGTCTTAGCAGGAGGCAGCATTTCAGCAACATGGTGGAACAGTATGTGTGCACACGCCTACATGTACTGACTGATGGCTTTTGCTCTGCTTCTGGGTCTCCAAATTGGGCACATGGCCTGAGCTTGCCCTTTACGCCTTGGAGGTGCTGGCCTGCTCTCCTGCCAGTGTATTGTCTGGACCTGTGTTTAGCATGGCAGGGGGCGTTATCACAGACAAGCACAGCCGTCTGTCCACAGCCAATGTGGACAAGCTCACGTTCATTAAAATAAGCCAGGCATGGATCCCACAGGACTTATCTGTACTATGTGCAGAATAGACATGTATACCGGCCTCACCCAGCCTTTGTTATACTCCAGCGCACTTTCTCTTTGTTTTGTTTTCTTTTCTATATTTCCCAATGTTTTGGGGTCTACCCAAATAAAAAATGTGTAGCCCTCTAGCCCTTTCCATTACTTTTTCAGAGCCATTTTAGTGCCCCAAAGTTTAGGTCCCCATTGACTTCAATGGGGTTCAGGGTCAAGTTCAGGTCAAGTTCAGGTCCCGAACTCGAACTTTGCGCCGAAGTTTGGCCGAACCCGAACTTACTGGTGTTCACTCAACTCTACTTGTGAAACACATTGTGGATGTGAAAGGAGTCAGGTAGTTTTAGTTTAAATGCTACAGGGTTAATAACTAGGATTTAGCGAACCCGAACTGTAAATTTTTCCGTAAAAGTTCGCGTTTGAGTTCGGTGTTTGGCGATTTAATGGCGTTTGTTGAAAGGCTGCACGGCAGCCAATCAACAAGCGTTTAACTAGTGTGCCCTTAGAAGCCATCACAGCTATGCCTACTAATGGCATGGCTGTTATTAGCCAAGTGCAGCATGTGACCCAGCCTCTATATAGGCCGGAGTCACGTGGCGCCGCACGTCACTCTGCTCTTACTAGTGTAGGGATAGGATGCTGCTGCTGTGAGGGAGAGAATAGGAAACAATTCTGGTCTGGTGTACTTGGTGTTAAATCTGCAAACTACAGCGATTATTTTTGTGGGTGCTCTGCTACATTTTTTTACCCATGAGCCCAGTGACACAGAAAAAAAGTTTTATCCATCTGTTAGTTAGATGGGTGTCGGCGGCCATTTTGTGCAAGTGTAGTGCACTTGCACCTGCATATGTGCCAGGGACAGTAATTTAATCCTGTTCTTTTAGTTCAGTGGGCAACATATACCCATTTTTAAGTGCACCTACACTGCATATGTGCCAGGGAGGGGAAAATAATATAGGTAATCCGTCTGTGACTTTAGTACATTTGTGGCCTGCACTGCATTTCTGAGGGTGAAATTTAATCAGTAAATCCAGCTCTTAGATTGTGGGTGGACATTTCTATGGTTATCAGGCCAGTCATTCACAAGTGGCTTTAAGGGTGTGTTCCTGCTGCACTGCATACCTGACTGGGAAATATATTCTGTAAATTCGGCGGCGTTTGGGTTGTTGGGTGAGCTAGACCCCTTTTTCTTTCACACTACCCCTGCACTGCATACCCAACTGGGAAATATATTCTATAAATTGGCGGCGTTTACATTGTTGGGTACAGTAGTTATATGCTGTAAAATCTCCATGATGTCTCCATGATAAATCTGCAGCATGAGGGCCCGTGTGGCTTCTACACACTTAATCCTTCAGCGGGGCGAATAGATGCTGGAGGAACGGGACGCTCCATGATGACCCCTTTTTTCTTTCAAACTACCCCTGCACTGCATACCTGACTGGGAAATATATTCAGTAAATTCGGCAGCGTTTGGATTGTTGGGTGATCTGTACCCCTTTTTTCTTTCACACTACCCCTGCACTACATACCTGACTGGAAAATATATTATGCACGCTGGTAGACGCACTGCTAATGGCATTCCCACCTGACACCGGGGCCTCAGTGAAAGCACAAGGCGAAGGCAGAGTTGGGCCCCTTTCACGCGCGGGTGCAATGCGTGAGGAGGACGCATTGCACCCGCACTGAATCCGGACCCATTCATTTCTATGGGGCTGTGCACTTGAGCGGTGATTTTCACGCATCACTTCTGCGTTGCGTGAAAATCGCAGCATGCTCTATATTGTGCGTTTTTCACGCAACACAGACCCTATAGAAGTGAATGGGGCTGCGGGAAAATCGCAAGGATCCGCAAGCAAGTGCGGATGCAGTGCGATTTTCCCGCATGGTTGCTTAGCAACGGGACCAGATCTTTATTATTTTCCCTTATAACATGGTTATAAGGGAAAATAATAGCATTCTTAATAAATAATGCTTAGTAAAATGAAGATGAAGGGGTTAAAAATAATAAAACTTAACTTACCTTACGTAGTTGCGATCTGTCCTCTCTTTTCCAGCATCAGCTAACAACTAAAGGACCTGTGATGATGTCACATCACATGGTCCAATCACATGGTCCATCACCATGGTAAGATGGACCATGTGATTGGACCATGTGATGTGACGTCATCAGGTCCTAGTGTTAGCTGATGCTGAAAAGAGAGGACAGATCACAACTACGCGATCAAGTGGCTAAGGTAAGTTAACTTTTATTATTTTTAACCCCTTCATTTTCATTTTACTAAGCAGTCTTTATTAAGAATGCTATTATTTTCCCTTATAACCATGTTATAAGGGAAAATAATAAATTCTCCAGAATACTCTACTCAAAACCGGACTTCAGTGATGAAGTCCGGCTTCGGGTCTGGGTACCAAACATGGCTATTTTTCACACGCGCGTGCAAAGCGCATTACAAACGTTTGCACCCGCGCGGAAAAATCGCGCATAATTCCGCAACGCACCCGCCTCTTATCCGGGCGTCAAACTTGGAGAAAGAAGTTGCCAACGCACCTGGGGCACAACCAGCACCTTAGAAGGCAGGGTTAGCATGGCCAAAATGTGGAAAAGCTTTGTCGGCATGCCACAAGAACCAGCACCACCAGCTGATATGGAACGTCTTAGCAGGAGGCATGGATCCCACAGGACTTGACCGTACCTTGTGCAGAATAGACATGTATACCGGCCTCACCCAGCCTTTGTTATACTCCAGCGTACTTTCTCTTTGTTTTCTTTTCTATATTTCCCAATGTTTTGGGGTCTACCCAAATAAAAGAAATTAAAAAAGTGTTGATAGCGACTACCTCCTCCACCACCGCTTCCACCTACACCGCCATGTCCACCGCCTCCTCAAACTCCTCCTCCATATGGACCTCCTCCTCCTATTTCAAGATTATAATTTTTTATTTTTATGTATTTTATGTCATTTTAAGTCATTTCCCTATCCACATTTGTTTGCATGGCAATTGTCCAGCTCTTACCCCCATTTTGCTTCCTTTTACAGCCCTCTAGCCCTTTCCATGACTCTTTTAGAGCCATTTTAGTGCCCCAAAATTAGAGTCTCCATTGACTATGATGGGGTTCGGGTTCGGGGTCAAGTTTGGGTCAAGTTGGGTCCCGAACTCGAACTTTGTGAGGGAGTTCGGCCGAACCCGGCGAACCCGAACTTCCATGTGTTCTCTCAACTCTATTAATAACCTTAATAATTTCGTAAGGACCAATGAATTGTGGAGCAAACTTATTAGATGGTACTTTAAAGGGTTTCTGTCACTTGAAATGTGCCTCCTAAGCTGTCTGACATAAGCTATGGGCTAATGTCAGACTAACCTAATAATGTAAATCTAATGCCTCTCTGACCTGTAATAACTCTAAAAAACGATTTTATATCATATGCAAATTAGCCACTAGGAGCAGGGAGGGCGTTGCCCCTCTTCTTCTGATTGACAGTGCCGGGCAGCGCAGCTCTCCTGCCTCCAGCCCTGTCTTCATGCCGAAATCCCGCACCTGCGCCACCCGCTTGTGTATTCGCAGGCACAGTGAGGAGGACAGCAAGCACCAGCGTCCTCAGCTCACTGCGCCTGCACCGAATACACAAGCGGACGACGCAGGCGCAGGATTTCGGCATGAAGACAGGGCCGGAGGCAGGAGATCTGCGGTGCCCAGCACTGTCAATCAGAAGAAGAGGGGCGTGGCCGCAGGTGGGAACACGGAGCCTCTAGGAGCAGGGGCAACGCAGTCCCTGTTCCTAGAGGCTAATTTGCATATGATAAAAAAATCTTTTTTAGAGTTATTACAGGTCAGAGAGGCATTAGATTTACATTATTAGGTTAGCCTGACATTAGCCCAAAGTTTATGTCAGACCCTTTAAGAGACAGATTTTTGGTAGATAGCAATACCTTCTCACCCACCACAAAATCCATCCCATGAGAGCGTCTTTTATCAGCTGAACCTGGACCCAGACTGTGCCCAGTTCTCTAACCAATTTATCTGCTTCCGGAACTTGTGAAGAGAATGGCGACAATGAATTAAATCATGGATGGAAGCCAAGATTACAGAAAAAGGGCGACACTCCAGTGGATGAGTTCACCCGGTTATTAATAGCAAACTCAGCCAAGGGTAGATGCCGCACCCACAACAGTTGGTTGTCAGCAATATAACACCTTAAAAACTGTTCCAATGACTGTTTCAACCGTTCAGTTTGACCATAATTTCAGGGTGAAAAGCAGAAGAAAAAGACAAAGCAATATCACATCTCTGACAAAAGGCTCTACAAAACCTAGAAACAAACTGAACGCCTCTATTGGAGACAACATTTTCTGGAATCCCGTGCAGATGTAACACATGATCCACAAACAGGGAAGCCACAGTCTTAGCATTCGGGAGCTTAGCCAGTGGAACTAAATGCACCATCTTACTAAATCTATCGACCACTGCCCATACCACTGACTTACCCTGAGAGGGAAGCAAATCAGTAATAAAATCTATGTAAATATGCGACCACGGTCTACTAGGAATGGGTAATGGTCGTAACTCACAAGCCGGGCGAGTTCTGTGAGTTTTGGCTCCAGCACACACCTCACATGAAGACACATATGAGTTGACATCCCTCGATAACGTAGGCCACCAGTAGGACCTGGAAATGAGTTCCTTGGTGGCATTAACACCGGGATGTCCACACAATACTGAATAATAGCACTTACCCAAAAGCCGGAGGCGTAAGTGACCTGGAACAAACAACTTATCATTGGAGGACTGTACAGGAGCTAGATGTTGTGCCGCCTCAATTTCAGTGGTAAGATTGGAGGATATTAAGGCCACAATGAACCCAGCTGGCAAAATCGGTTCTGGAGGAGTGTCTGGAGGTTGAAAGGCATGAAAACTTTGGGACAAGGTGTCAGCTTTACATTTTTAATTCCTGGCCTGAAAGTAATAGAAAAATTAAAACGCATAAAGAACAGCGCCCATCTTGCTTGTCTAGGATTCAACGTTTAGCGGATTCCAAAAACAATAGATTTTTATGATCCGTAAGAACAATGATGCAATGCAGAGCCCCTCCAAAAATTGCGGCATTCCTCAAAAGCCCATTTAATAGCGAGCAGCTCTCGGTTTCCAATGTCATAATTTCTCTTGGTGGGGGGCGAAATTCCGAGCGAAAAATGCACATGGCGTTAGGTTCGTAAGTTTAGATGGCCACTGAGGAAGAACTGCCCCTACTCTGTCCTCGACAATAAAAGGTTTTTCTTTATCCAGCTGAATCAGGACAGGGCCATCCCTGAAACACCTCTTGAGGGTTTCAAAGGCTTCTATAGCCTCAGATGGCCAATTAACAAGATCTGCCCCCTTCCTGGTTAGGTTGGTAAGAGGTTTAGCGATTAATGAGAATTTTTTTTAAACATTTTTGGTAATAATTAGCAAACCCCAGGAAACGTTGCAACACTTTAAGGGAAGAAGGTCTTGTACTTTCCCCGGATCCATCTTAAAAAACTGAGGGGTACGTATATAATTAAAAAACAAGATTTCCTGTACCCCAAAAATAAATTTTTCTTTCTTAGCAAATAATTGATTCTCCCTAAGGACTTCCAGCACTTGTCCTATATGGATGACATGGGATTCCCAACTAGGTGAGAAAATCAGGATATCAATTGGGTACACAATCATAAATTTGCCAATAAACTGCGTGAAAAGGTCATTAACGAAATTTTGAAATACCACTGGCGCATTACAGAAACCAAATGGCATAACTAAATATTCAAAGTGACCCTCAGGAGTGTTAAAGGCTGTCTTCCACTCATCTCCCTCCCTTATACGAATCAAGTTCCTCTTAGATCAAGTTTAGAAAACCAACAAGCCCCACGCACCTGATTGAACAAATCTGGAATCAACGGTAAGGAATATTGATTATTAAAAGTGATTTTGTTTAATTCCTATAATCTAAACAGGGTCTCAAACCTCCATTTTTTTCTCCACAAAAGAACACTGCCCCCATGGGTGACACTGAGGGTCTGATATGTCCTTTGATTAAACTTTCCTTGATATACTCCTTCATAGAAATCCGCTCAGCACCGGATAAATTATAAATACAGCCTTTAGGAAATTTAGACCCTGCAACGAGATCAATAGCACAATCATAAGATCTGTGGGAGGCAGATTTTCATTATCAGATGTGGAAAAACATCAAGGAAATCATTAATGCACAGAGGTAGAGTTTTGGACTCAATCGTGATTCCAGCTTGAACAATCGGTAGACAATCAGAAAAACATTTAGGACCCCATTTCTCAATTTCGCCAGTAGCCCAATTAATAACAGGGTTATCAAGTTGGAGCCATGGCATGCCCAAAACCATCTCCACCGGTAAAATGAGAAAAGAACAAATCTCAGCATGACAAGCCCCCACAGTCAAGGTAATCTCAGGAGAACAAAACTTAACCGTTCCACCCACTAAAGGAGTAGAGTCAATGGTAATAATGTGGATAGGACTAGGGAGAGCCAACATAGGTATCGCCATAGAGAAAATAAACTTAGAATCAACAAAATTAGAGGCGGAACCCGAATCAATAAAGGCTTCTCCAGAACCCTTACTTGTGCCCAAAGAGATAGTTACTGGTACCAATATTTTTTTCTTTACCACCTCTGGAAGTACCGTATCCTTCAAGACATCCGGTTTAGGTGACCTTCCGGAAGGAGAAACCTTGGGGCATTGTCGTACCCAATGGTCGGAGTCGCCATAGTAGAAGCAGGTATCACGCGGGTGACGTTGGTCTCTCCTAGTCATTCTGAGTTGCATGGGCTCCTCCAGAGGGATTTCCACCTTGACTCCCATAGGAAAGGAGTTTGGTTTGGTCATTGCCTGTGGAAGGAACAGATGGTCCCGCTGATGTTCCCTAATGCGTCTGTCCAGTCTCACCGTTAGAGTCATAGTTTGTTCTAAAGTGTCAGGACAGGGGTAGCTAACTAACATGTCCTTAAGATTTTAGGAAAGTCCTGAACTGAACTGACATTTCAGAGCAGGCTCATTCCAGCCTGAGGGAATGCATCACTTCCGAAACTGAGTACAATACTCCTCTACTGGTCGGTTCCCCTAAATGAGAGATTTTAACTGGGATTCAGCCACGGTGGACCTATTCGGTTCATCATAAAGAACCCGTAAGGCCTGAAAAATGCTTTGACAGACATAAGACACGGGGAGTCAGTAGGCAGGGAAAATGCCCATTCCTGTGGGTCACCTTGTAATAGGGACAGAACCAGAAGAATAGGGGCGTAAGCGGAAATACAGATTACAGCTCTCCTTAAATGCAGAGAAGCATTTGTGGTCACCAGAAAACCGATCCGGCAACTTAACATGGGGTTCAACGTGCTGTGCAGATATAGTAGGTGCAGGTAGGGTCTGAACTGATTCGTGTTGTTGTAATCTTTCCCCCAATTCCTGTATCATTTGTGCAAAGTTATGGACCTGATGAGTGAGGACTCGTATCGTATCCATAATGGAGTAGGGCCTGTGATTCTGTCACAGATGGGGAGTGAGTGCACAGCCCTGAGCTCTACCCACACCTTTGTCTCTGCCTACTTGCACGGTCCCCTTTAGGCGGTGATGTACAACTGTACGATGTTCCCTAACTGAGTATGTGCTGGGCCTTAAAGGGAAAAATAAAACAGGAGAAAATAATAAACAAAGTTACAGGCAGACACGGAGGGGTAAATACACCAACAATGCAAATATAAGCAGCGGTCAAAAGACAGGACGACAGATACATACATAAGAGTAAGCAAGGTCAAAACAAGCAGAGATAAGTACCAGGAGATCACGTCAGTACAAATGAATAACCAAATCGCAACAAACACAAGCCGAGGTCCGAATGCCAGGAGGTCACATCAATACAGAGGAAACAGCAGAAGTGAAGGTCAAGGAGACAGAGCCAAGGTCAAGGTACAATGCAATCCAATAAAGAGAATTTGGTAAAAGAAAAGACCTTAATCACAGGCAACCTGTGGCCAGCAGGCTGCCTGTTTAAATAGGCCTGGCTGGTGAGTCACATGACGTGGCCAGCATTACAGCAGCCTAACTCAGCTGAGCAGCGATCATCATTATCAGCGCTTGGCTCCCCTGCTGCTCGTCTGCTGCCACGGAGACGAGGACACAGGCTACGTCCTTGCCCCTCTCCTTGCGCAGGGAGCCGGCGGTGCTGCATAAGAAGCACTCGTCACCGGCCCTCGTTACACATGGACAATTTACAAAAACTTACAACACAAGTACATACACGCACTATGTTTATTCAACACAACACAAAAACTCAAAATAATTAATTTTTTTTTTTTTTTTTTTTTTTTTTCTCTCCCTGTCTTTATTTATTATTATGATTCCATAATTAGTGAGTCAACATGATCGACATTTAATACATATTAGTTACTATTTGATCTTGATGGGGTTATAGGTTTTTAATTTATAGATTATGGTAGTCTAAATTTGCAAATGATGTATGTATATTAATATATTTTTTAAAATTGTTTGATTATTTTTGTACACTTGCACATGTCACTTTGCACTTGTCACTTTGCACTTTGCACTTTGCACGTTTGCTCTTGCACTTTAAGTAGGTTTAGACCGCAGCGGGCCCGCTATATTTATAGTATTTCGCTTTCCTTATGTAATATATCTCGCGCCATTTCTTTTTGGCTTTTTTCATCCCTCATGTAATATATTCCATGTCATTTTTTATGTCACGTCTTGGATTTTATTTACTTTTTATGTACGTCCTTCTAGACTGGCTTCCGATAATTGGAACGCATTTTGCGCTCCAACGGAGGTCAGATGACTAATAGTTGTTACGTATAGCAATTGTTATCCCGGATATTCTCCATGTGGGTTAATTTGGATGGTTCTCTGACATTATGAACGCATCCTGCGGCGTAACGGAAGTCAGGTGACTGAGGCTTCCGGCACATGACACGCAGATGCGTTCCACGTAGTGTTACTGGCCTATTTCCGGTCACCTCACTTCCGATACACGCGACTACATGCGCCCTGGTACGCAACATGCCGCCGCCTAAGTTTGAATAATCAGAATAATATGGACAGGTGAGAATTGTTTGGTCATTCATTCTACATATAAAAGGATTGATGCACATTGAGCAAATTACCCCTGACGAAGCCGGACGTTGCCGGCGATACGCGTGGGGCTCTTTCTGTCGGCGGTTGTCCACATGGGGGTACCTGGCACAGACTCTTGATTGATCGCTCTCATTTATATTCATGTGGTTAGGTATGGTTCCCTGTACCATGTTGTTATTTGTACTTGGTTTGTAAATGTGTCTGTACTGCCAGTATATTGCACTTTGACATTCCTTTTACTATATTGTGCCCCGGTCTCCGCCGTTGTGCAGGGTTATCTCACCCGCACTGGTCCAACATTGTATACAATTTTTAATGTTTTTTGTGTGTCTTCCTTTGTGTTTCAATTAATAAATTAATATTTTATAGTCATATGACTGGATGTGCATTTAAGTGATAGTCCTCTTGGACTCTCTTGTGGTCCCTTTTTACTTGATATAGTTGTTTTGGACTATTGATTGCACTCCTTTTTTTGATATGTTAGTGTGTGCCCCTGAACATTGTGTGTAGTTACATGGACAATTTACAAACGCAATTGACCACAGCATTTTAGGTGACTGCCCCTCACACGCAACAAGACCTTTCCCAACCTTTCTTTGATATGTTGTTCTGTTATTTTTAAATGCCCATTCATTCCCTCATGTCTCTGTTTTTATTGTATATATATTTCTGTTTCTTCATGTATTCTTGTAGTATGCCTGATGAAGGGACTGGTGATGTTTTGAAAGCTCGCTATGTAACATCATTACTTGTATTTTTGTTAGCCATTAAAAGGTAACAAACCTACAATACTCTTATTTTGTTTCTCTTAATCAGAGCACTAAACTAAAAACCTCTACCAATTGTACATATAAAAACAAACAAAATATGTCTGATCTATCAAAATATAAAAGTATTTATGCAGAATGCAGAAACAGAAAAAGAATCAAAACGGCTGAATCACTATTTTTGTTGCTAAAAAAAACTGGCTGACCTGTTACATGTGCACTTGGCAGCTGAAGACATCTATGTTGGTCCAATGTTCATCTGTGCCCGCATTGCTGAGAAAAATGATGTTTTAATATATGCAAATGAGCCTCTAGGAGCAATGGGGGAGTTGTCATTACACCTAGAGGCTCTATTCTGTACAACTGCCACGCCCTCTGCACTTTGATTGACAGGACCAGGTGTTATGATGCTTTGACTGCTTGGCCCCACCAA
Source organism: Bufotes viridis (assembly GCA_033119425.1). Taxonomy (NCBI): domain Eukaryota; kingdom Metazoa; phylum Chordata; class Amphibia; order Anura; family Bufonidae; genus Bufotes; species Bufotes viridis. The sequence continues at coordinate 443,425,167 of CM065591.1, forward strand.
CTAAAGTAGCATGGGGGCGTGGCAATTGCAGAGAGAGTAGAGACTCTAGGTGTAATGGCAGCACCCCCATTGCTCCTAGAGGCTCATTTGCGTATATTAAAACATCATTTTTCACAGATGCCTTCAGCTGCCAAGTGTACATGCAACAGGTCAGCCAGTACAAATCTGCTGACATATGCCTTTTAATTGTATATGAAGGTTACACAATTCAATATGTTATCCCTTCCTGGTGGTTTAAACCTTACGTACAGATGGACATAATATACCCAATAGGTTTGAAATTAACACCCTGTGTGGCAAATATATAATAGGTCACCCACTCATACCTGATTGTCAACCCATTGATTGAGAACACCTAACTCTAATTTCACGCTTAAATTATCTGCTAATCCTAAGGGTTCACATACTTTTGCCACTTACAGACGTGATATTGGAAAAAAAAATTATAAGTAAATGACCATTGAATATTTTCAACTCATTTGTTTGATTTGGCTATCCTTATCTACTTTTAGGACTTGTACGTAAATTTGATGTAGTTTTTAGTCATATTTCTGCAAAAACATAAAAAATTCTTAAAGAGTTTACAAACTTTACAAACTTTCAAGCACCACTGTAAAGAAATAACTTGGACAACCCCTTTAAGGAGCTCATACAAAAGGCATGTTCACATGGAACAAACCTAGACCACAAATAGCACTGACACTGATTTCATATACACCTACATAAATAACTTAAGGTTACATTCATACGTCTGTGTGACGTCTGTGTCCATTTTGCAAACCACAAACCCTGGATCCTCAAAACATGGACCCATTGAATTCAGTGGGTCCGTGATCCACAAGATGCAGCAAAAGATAGGACACGTCCTATAGTAGGACAACTGCAAGCTTAACTGCTGGGATGCAAACAGGACTCTCCTCCATTTTATACTGAAAAGGGATGCTCATGTTTACTTTCACTTGCTACTTTCCACTAAACTCACAGCTTTAGACTTTTAATTGGTCAAACAGAGGTTGAACCGACTATAATTGACATGATTGCACTGAGCACAGCGACTACCATGGTCCTAGTCTAGGAGTTAGGGTTATGTACTGATTCTATTCTAATCTTTTAGAAGACTTGAACCTAAATGACCTTTTTCCTACAACAAACACTGAACATTCAGTAAAAAAAAATGCATTGTACGTAAAAAAAAAAGTAATTTTCCTCTTTGGACCCCATAAATTACAAGAACAATGTGAAAGCCAACAGGGTGCAATAACTCCCATTGATTCATATTTTTCTATTTAAATAAAATCAAAGCAATAAAGCATTCCACTACTGTATAATATAGAATCAAACTCCTCAGATCTAGGCTTATTGCTGTATCCAGATATTTTTACAGCAACCTCAGTAGAAAGTGACATAAACCACTGATATGAAACTGAAATAATCAAGTTGTAAAGAAAAGCCATTATTAAATCAATCTGACATCTAAATAGCCAGAAAGATTTCCTGGTAAATTGTTGATGGTTTATACACAAAGACATTTATATATCAGCCACAATCGTTGTCGATGCACATGTAACATGAATGGGACGCAGAGATAGAAGAGACCAATATGGGGTAAAAGATTTTCTCACTAACGGCATTTAAGGCGTTTCCAAAGGATTTGCCATAAATGTCTAATAGGTTGTGAGCCCACCTCTGAGATATCACCTTTCCGAGGAATTGGGGTCCATGACCAGGCTTGGCATGTGCTGTATCTACTATTTATGGACATGGAGCCATGGAAATGTATGGCTACTTCACCCTCCAATCCCTGTCGGGATGTAGCAGCCACCTCATTCTCAAAAAACGGGTCCCTCTGTATATGGAGGTCCCAGAGATGGCCCCCTCACGTATTAGAAATGTATGACATATCCTGTGGATACTCTATAAATGACTCTGCCACAGTGGCGTACTGCCCATATAGGCAGACCACGCCACTGCTATGGGGCCCGCCGCACAGGGGGCCCGGAGCGCAGGGGAAGCCCCGCCCCCTCTGCCTGGCCCCGCCCCCTCTCCATCTACTGTTCGAGCAGTCAGCCAGCAGTGAGTGCCTATAAATAGTTAAGTTCTTCTACTCGCAGCCCTCCCTCCGCCCCGCTCCTCCTTGTTTGCTCTCACTGACCTTATTGATCAAAGCAAAAGAGGCAGCTGCTGATTGGCCAGTGTGTATTAGTCTGTGTGTCACATGCTGCATCCGGCCCCAGGAATCCTTCATGGACGGCAGAGTGGCAGTGCAGACCTGTAATCCAGCCCAGCAGCCAGACAGTGAGCACAGTGAGTGGGATCTGCCTGCAAGTCAAGAGGACTCATAGAGGACAGTGTGCTTTCCTCTTACTTTGTCCTCTATGAGCCCCCAAAATGCCCAGGGGGGTGAGCACACTGTCCTCTATTAGCCCCCGAGTCCTCTATGAACCCCTCCAAGTTCTAACCCCTAATGTCCCCTGAAATGCCCAGGGAAGGGGGAGTAGGAGGAAAGCACACTGTCTTCTATGATACTCCCCCATCCTTGAGTCCCCCTCCCCCACAAACCCGTAATGCCCTCAAAATACACATGGGAGGAGTAGGAGGAAAGCTACCAGTTCTCTATGAGCTTCCCCACCTTGAATCCCCCAACCCGTAATATGCCCCCAAAATGCCCAAGGGGCGGGGGTTGGAGTAGGAGGAAAGCAACCTGTCCTTTATGAGCCTTCCCCCTGAGTCCTCTATGAGTCCTCCAAGTGCCCACCAAAATGCCCAGAGGGGAAGAGAAGGAGGCAAGCACACTGTCCTGAACATTTTGAGGGGCATTATGGGTTGAGGGGGCTCATAGAGGACAGTGTGGTTTCCTCCTCCTCCTAGGATAACCCCGTTAACTCCTTGCGCTGATGCTGAGGGTGTACATAGCCACTCAGCATCAACAGCAAGGAGTTAAAGGGTTTTGGGCAGTGGCGTACAGTTGTACTGCAACTATTCGGGGTAAGAGAAGTGATGACAAAATGGCTCTAGTAGCAAAGGGGTTAGGATATGGAGGATGGCCTCCGTCCGGCTTTAGCACAGAGGACACAGGCAGGAGGAGCAATGTGTATGCGTGCTCCTGCCGGGCGCTCGTCCAGCTGTGCTCGCATACATATTGTGCCCTGTGTCCACTGTCCTGTGCCCACTCTGCTAAAGCCTGACATAGCCCATAACAGACAGGCAGTAGCGGTGATGTGATCATATTTATTGTGTATGGGTGTGTGTGTCTCTCCCTGTGTATCACCATCACCATGCCCACATGTTCCTATGTCTTTACGCAGCTGTATCAGGACATTCTGTGCGGGGAAGAAGAAGATGGAAGAGGAGGCAGCGCCGCCAGCATGGAGTCCGTTGGAGAGACACAGGGAGGCACACTAAGAATGTAGGTAACACTACCATATGATCTACACTAGTGTCATCTGTGGTTTTAAATAGGACTGCAGGTAACACTACCACGTGATCTACACTAGTGTTATCTGTGGTTTTACATAGGACTGCAGGTAATACTACCACGTGATCTGTACTAGTGTTATCTGTGGTTTTACATAGGACTGCAGGTAACACTACCACGTGATCTGTACTAGTGTTATCTGTGGTTTTACATTGGACTGAAAACTCGAAACTAACCCATGCCCTTTATTCTCTGGGTCAGTACGAATAGGTTTGAACGTATGTATACATTTTTTTGTGTGGCAAATGGGGGTGTGTTGGGGCGGAGCCAGGTCAGGTGGGATGGGCCAGGTGTGGGTAGTGGGCGGAGTTAGGGGCCCAATTCAAATTCTTGCTATGGGGCCCAGTGATTTCTATGTACGCCCCTGCTCTGCCATATACATTATATCATACTTGTCAACTTTCTTGTTGATGGGTTTGGGAGACCAGAGTGTGCAGATGTGTAATGCTTTGCTAGATTTTTGGGGTTAGCCAGGCCATTTTTCCACAAGCTACACCTCTTTATTTCAATACACCCCACGTTACTCTATATTCAACTCCAGGAGGTTTGCCAACTCTTCTTTGTTCCTGGGAAGCCTTCCCTTTTTTTCTGGGGGCCTCCTAGACATCCTAGTAGAGTTGGCAAATATATATTAGATAAAAACTGGTTTGCACAAGTTTGCTATGGCACCTCATAGACCACCCCTCCATCATACTGATATCCAGCCTCCAGAACATAGCCCATGGCCAGGTCACAAGAATACTGAGAATGCAGAAAGCTGGCGTTCATCCAGTTTTTCTTGGATATGTGGCTAACAAGTGGGAACTGACCCAGTGTTCTACTATCTACTGATGCTTTCTTCAATACTGGCGCAGATGCTGAGTGCTTTGTATGTTTACATATGTGGCCGGCACAGTGTATGGGGCGATCCCAGGAAGGCATTCCTTAGAGGAGTGCTCTCTGGGTGTTGAACTTTGTAGAAGGGGACTTTCTGCCATCTCACACACTGTGTATGAGTGCACTATCTGACGGTCACTGATTACAGGTATATGATCTGGCAGTGGATAGGCACTCTCTAGGTGGGGCACTATATATTGGGGCTTTCTCTAGAAGACAAACATTATGGGGCAGTCTGTGGTTGGGGCACTGTTTATCGGTGAACTCTTTGGGAGATGTATGACAGATTTCTGCCCTACAAAGTTGCACATTCTTTGAAAAAGGCAATTTGTGCAAAAATGTGCAACTTTCTGTACTTCTGCTGTTGCCACTTTTTTAAAAGGTGGCCAGAACTTTCCAAAAGGGTGTGGGCACCACGGTCCAACACACTTACAATATTTAACATCAGAACACTGGTGAGAATTCTAAGTGAACTCTACACTAGCTTATAGCTGGCGCACATTTCAGCTTGTGGCTCATGGATGTCACAAATTCATTAAGACCTCTTACATTTTCTTTATCTTACTCCAGCATACCTTTTACTAAAACTGGTATATGGAATACCAGTCTTTAGTAAATGTGCCCCATTGAGTATAGGGGTACTCTGGCTTACATGTGGTATTCAGCACCCTGTTAATTGGGGGTCTCTGGCACTGTTAATTTGGCCCTGTTCCTATAGATGCACATAGGAACATTTGGTTTGTGTAAAACAAAATGTTGGCACCTATGTTTTATTACCTGACATCAGTTCCTGATCATAGACAGGTAAGGCTAATTTTACAAGGATCTGCTGACCAACTGCTATGCAGGAGCGGATTGGCAATAGACTTTACAGGGAGATTATCCTGGTGGGCCGATGCCCAGGGGGCCACCTACGGAGTCCTTTCTGCCGCTGGTTGGATACATAATGGGCTCTCAGCAGTAATTTACTCTGTGAGAATCAGGTACCCATGTAACCGACCAGCAACCACACATGCTCTCCTGAATTCAACTGTTGTGGCCCACACCTCACCTCCTAAGCCCCCTGCTCTATATCTTAGTCAGGAAGAACTGGAGGAGGACAGAACATGGCAGCTATTGATGGCCACCACAGAGGGAAAGCTTTTGGGGCAATATATTGTGCTGCACTTTGGTATATTGTATGGTTCTGCTGGGACAATATTTTGTGCTATGGTAGGGCTGACCCGCGCCCACTTGTGTTGCCCTGCCTTCTGTCAATTTGGACCCATTTATAGCTATTTTTCCAAGGCCACTTTAAGTTCCCAGTCCAATCATGCAATCTCCATTTTACATTACTTTGGTCCAGTGGAAACTAATGGCCTCAATGGTTGAAGGCAGAAATAGAAGAAATACCCAGGGGCATACAGAATCTAAGTCATAAGATAACATCAACCATTTAACAGGTATAGTTATTTTTTAATGGTTGTTTATAGTGTGCATTGAAAACTACTATAGACGGAAGGGTGCAAACTTTACAACCTGGCATGTTAATGTTTATTCTATGAGGCACCCAGCAGGAGGCTACAATGAAATTAATGGATATGTTTATAAATTACTTAATTTATTTTTTAGCACATTCTGGTTTATGGCTATTAAGCAATGACCTAAGAGTGAAATACACTGGTTGCCACTGAGATTCCTCTTGAAAGACATGGGAAGTGATTTTGTCAGAAGCGTAATGTAACTTTATGGGTACTTTTCTATGAAAGTGGTATTCCCATCTGGGACATTGATGGCATATCGCTAGGGTGAGCCATCAATGTTAGATAGGTGTGGTCCCGACCTCTGGGACCTGCTCCTATCTCCAGAGTGTGGTCCCCGAAGCAAAGGAGAGCAGCTACGTATTAACCCTCCATTAACTGTTATAGGAGTTCTCAAAGTAGCTGATCACTGGCTCTGATATTTCAAGCAGTTTCATAGTGTTGTGAGGGGTGGGAATTTGGGGGCCGGGGTCTTGCTCTCCATTCACTGCTATTGGGCTTCTTAAAACAGCCAAGTTGACTACCGATATGCCATCAAGTTACCAGATGGAATACCCCTTTTAATTATTAGCTGAAAACACAACACAGTTTTCGGTCACTCACGCTACATGTGATCACGGACCATTTACGGTCCTTCCCCACACTGGGCAGCTGTATGTGAGATAGTGAGCCCTATATTATCACTACTCTCTCACACAGTGCCATTTAGCAATTTTAATGCGGATAGCCCTTACTATATCCCCTTGAAATTCTAATAAAAATTTATTATTTTTCACCTACAGCGCTATCTGCTTTTAGTTAACCCCAATTATAGGTTTAGCGCAAACTAGTTATTCAATTAGAGTCAATTCCTTAAAAACACAATAATAACATAATGTAACTTCTTATTGAAATCAGTTATACAACACTGTGAAAAACATGTGACAAAAATAAAATTGTAACAAAAATACATTACATTGTTACAAGTTTTCTCGTAATATGTGGAAAAAGCATTAGGCTTTCATAAGATATTACTGCTGCAGCTCTCTTCCTATCACAGTTCAGGGGTGTGTCCTTGCTAATTCACTGTGGATAGGAACGCTATGATGATTAAGTAAAACGAATACTTTATTAAGTATGCAAAAATACAAAAAAGTGCAAGTAAAAGTAACCTACCAAATATATAAAATTCCGAGTGACCAAATACTATTCACAAACCCTAAGACAGACCGGGTATTGCGTGGAAAACAACGGTCTGCGGTACCGCCCAGGTGTGGATGCAGTCACTAGGAAATCCACTTAAGGTGCAGTACACAGGTTGCAGCAACACGCCAAAAAGGCTGTAGTGATCTGTCCACAACCAAGTATGCGCACCGTAGCACGGACAAGGTGCTCAGCTCAGTCACCCAGTGTAGATGGCCCTGGACTAAGTTAATCAGACTAATCCATTGATAAACATCTACTCACTAGGGTAGGCTGAATGTAATAGCACACCTGTTCATGTGTATGAAACAGATGCCAAATTGCCAGCCCTGTGAGCACGAATCAAGGGACACTAAATAACTGGGTGTGAGCAAAATGCTTGAGTGCACCAGTTCACAAACTACAGGGGGCTGAATAAACTCCAACCACTTCTGTAGTGTGAACGCAAGTCAAGCATAGTTCAGTTATATAGGTTTGCCCCCACTGCTAGCTCGACATGTTTCGCCATATTTTGGCTCGTCAGGAGCATCAAACGTGGGTAAAAAAGGACAAGCAAACAGGCTGCTAGCCTCCATGACAGAGGCTGCAACTATCAGCACTGAATGGCCTATACGCGGCCACAAGGACACGCGCTATATAAGGAGGAGACTCCTCCCATGCTCTGGATCAAGCCCCTGGGGTGGCCAATGAAAGTACAGGAGGCTCGGCGACGCAGAAGCAAACTCGCCGCCCAAATTACCCGCCCCCTCTTTGAGGCGATCACAGACGAATGTCAAAACATTCGCATATTAATGTTAATAAAGCAGCACGGCATTACAGGGAAGGTGTGTCCTTGCTGCTGGTGACTGGTGGTATTTGGAAAAGAATAAATAGCAGGTAGCACTACAAAAACACATTTTATTAAATAACTCTGTGGCTATACTCACTTTCTAATTACATGCATTAACATAAGTATTCAGATCCAGGTGCTGGTTTGAAAAAGATATAATTTTTTAGTGGACAATCTCTTTAAGGAGTCAAGGAAAATTTTAGGCGTCTACATTTTTGGGCATACAAATGGCAGTAAAGAATGTATGCCGGGCAATTGGCTACAATACTTTAAATTGTTCTTTGTGACTCTTTTGGACAAGGCCAGGGGGAGGAACACTTCAGGTAGATTAACCATTGGATGAGGGAGGTGTAAGGAGAAAGAATGAAATGTAACAAGAACACTATAGCACTTTGGGGATGGGGAATACCATCACAAGCCGCTTGTAAGATGATCGAGAGCACTCAGACATGTCCTGTCTCTCATCTGTTAATCAATTTTAATGGTGGTCTGTGATTTCAGACATGTTAGACCAATATCTAAACAAATACATTTCTGAAGAACTCTAGTTATGCTTCTGCAGTGTTATGACAGTTGTTGTGGGCCCACTGTACCAACCAACTGGTGTGACTGTGCGCTAAAGGTATAATCCTGGCAGTCCCCGGGAATTCACAATTTAACCCCTGTACAGGGATCTGGATGTTGCTGCTGGCCGTTTCCTCCTGAGATGGGCCTGCTGTGGTTGGCGGCTGACCCATGGGGTCAGAGACACTGTTCTGCATCATCGAGGAGTCAGGCAATAAGCATAGTCTGAATATGGGCCAAGGTCAGGGCAGGCGCGCACAAGCGTAACCAGAAGACAGATCCGAGGTTGGGGCATGTGGCTAAGGAGCAATACGAGGAACAGGCAAAAGGTCAGGGCAGGTGGGGTGGAGTCAGAGTTAGTAGTCAGGCAGTATATACCACCTTCTCTGGTAAACGAGACACTAGAAAACCTAAAGCTTACACAATCTCCCACTCGGTAAAGTGCCTTAAATACCCTGGGAAGACATTTGGATGCGTGCTGGCCGGTAAAGTAGCCGAGAGCGAGTCAGAGTGCGCCCTATAGTACAAGTCAGGAGGCCTAACAGAAACACGAAGGTTGCAGTTTGCAGAGACAAACGAGGACACTGGAGTCCTGGAACGCCACAAGCAAGAGAACAGGATAGTAGTAGACAACGGCGGGAACAAAGTGAGTAAAAGGACATCCGTGCCCACAGGGAAGAGTGGAACAGTGGCGGGCACAGACCGCCAGAGTAATATGCAGTCTCTTTAGATGTCTTGGATAAGTAAAGTCATTCACTATATGTAATTGCACCAGCATCTTATGATTTTTAGCATGACAATATTTGAAATGTTGTAAAATCTAACTTATTTTCACCCTATAAGACGCACTTTCCCCAACGTGGGGAAATATATCACTGCATCTTATGGGATGAATACTAATGAGCGCTTCCATAACTGGAGGACCAGGAAGCAGTGAAGCCTCTGTACTCACCTCTTCCTGGTCCTCTGCTGTCGACTGTGCTGTGGCTGCGCACAGTGTGAGGGCACTCTGATCTGAGGTCTTTCTTATTAACATTGGGGGTCTGATTAGTGGTCTGACCTGATATCTAATGGAAAATATTTTTTTATTATTGTTCTCCAATAAAACCTAGGTGCGCTCTTATGGGGCGTAAAGATACAGTATTTCAAGCAGTCTCCCTCAGGAATAGGAGATCTGATCCCCCTGTTCTGGAGATTAGTAGGGATTTCATCCCGTCAGGATTTGGGAGGTACTATCTCTCCTTGGGGAGAGAGTGCCTTAATTAGCGTGAGGAGATTTATAGGCCATACATGCTCCACTGGAATTCTGTGAAGAAAGGGATGCAAATGAGCTCTTAACAAGCTCTGTCTCTGATGCCACCAGATGTAAGGCAGCTATTCTATAAGTTAATGTTTGACCCTTTAAATGGGGCTTAAGACATGACTCAGATATTAAATAAGCCAGCACCTCATCTGCAAACAGCTGTTTCGGGGTGATAGGATTTCATAAGTCAGACATGCTAAGTGGAATAGACTACCTCCGAACATGGTCACAGCAGAAACAGTGGACAGTTTTAAAAAGGGTTTAAATGAATTCTTAAAAGTAAATGACATGAATGTTTATAAAAATGTATAGAAATATGAGTCTCACTTCCTTCTGGGATTCATGTCCCCACCTATCCCTTGGTAGAACTTGATGGACCTATGTCTTTTTTCAACCGTATTAACTATGTAACTATGTAACCTACCAGAGGAAGGGCTTTCTGTACTTTCTTCAGTGCTTTTGCTCGGCATTTTGGTTATGATGTTGGCTTCAGAATTGAACTTGCCCCACATCCTCAATATCTATTCTTCAGTGAGAAAGTACCAAAGGGCACAACCTGTGACATCTGGCACAGCCTTTTCCTCCTTGAAAAGGTTTCTGGTAAAGACAAGAGGATCGGTATATCGCAGGAGACCACACTGAAGAATCAGTAGGTCCACTCATGGGTGGCTGAAAGAATTACTCTTATATAAGTCAAAAAAGATAGAAGAGTCTGTTTTTATATAATATACTTCTACCATGAGTGTTAAACCCAACCAATAAATTAAAGTCCTCGTAATATTTATTAGATGTCTTGTATGTATTCATTAGTTGATGAGCCTTTTGTGAACTAGGTCTAACATGTCAAGGAACACACCCAGAGTCCTCAGACGCCATTCCCAGTACCGACCATAAATCTATACCTCCCAGTAATAGCACATATAATACGTTAATGGGAAGCCCTGCTTTCTATATTTACGGACGGAATGGAAAGACACAATTTGTTCTCTGCTTGGGCTGGTCATAATTACATAGAAGAAGACAATAATTAACAAAATGCTTTGTTTTAGTCAGTTGTAATTAACTTGCTATTATAATGTTAGGGTATCGTTCAGCTATTAATGTCACAAGGGCTGTAATTGTTGCAATTGAATTACTATTAAAATCATGTTATTTCTATATTAAAAGCATATGTAGCCTGTACTTTATGTGTCTCCAACAATGGCTGGATACTCCCCATTATTTGCCAATCTGATAATTATCTTATTTAACACATTATAACCTATAGCATACATGCTGTAGCTTGGCTTTTGCATCTGCAAATGCTAAAGCAAGTATGTATCAATGAACACAAACATACCCTAAACCTCAGAAATAGCACAAAAATAAAAGCCATTTGAAACCCATGGAAAAAAATATAAATGACACTGCAAAAGTTAAATAAAAACGCATTTCACTCAGTATTAAAGCTATATCTGGTAGGTTTACATGAATGTATTTCACTGAAAGAAAGAAACGTATTCTAAAACGTAACTTTTAATAATATACTATTAAAACATAGGCATAAAAATGATGCGAGAGGGAAACACCACTGAGAACATCTTTTTGTTGTGGTTACTCAGCCAGATCCCTTGATACATGAAGCCTCTGGGACCCAGGTTTCTCCCACATCTTTATCCTCTAGTTCAGGCAAACTCAAACTGCGGCTCTCCAGCTGTTGCAAAACTATAACTCCCAGCATGCCCGAACAGCTCACAGGTATCAGCCTACAGCAGGGCATTGTGGGAGTTGTAGTTTTACAACAGCTGGAGGGCCGCAGTTTGAGGATGCCTGCTCTAGTCATATGAAAACATTCATGGGGGAATCCATATTATAGCAGTCTCTTTAAGGTCTTTAACTTCACTACTGAAGTTTTAGAAGGTAATGCAATCTATAAACCATGTGATGATGTTTAAAGGATTTGTCCAGCTTTATGCTTGTTTTTAACTAGCTTTAGGACAGGCCTGGCCAACCTGCGGCTCTCCAGCTGTTGAAAAACTACATCTCCCAGCATACCCAGTCTGCCTACAGCTATCAGCCTACAGCAGGGCATGGTGGGAGTTGTAGTTTTACAACAGCTGGAGAGCCGCAGGTTATCCAGCCCTGCTCTAGGAGCATGCTGTGCCTAAATGAAAAACCATACTCCCCTGCTCACCTGATGGATCCACTCGGCAATCTTCCAGTCCCTGCATTGTTTACTTCTGGACAGGATATAGAAGGGGTTATGTGCACTGCTGCAACCAATGACTGGCCTCAGCAGTGAAGTGTCCCCAAGCTTTCCATCCAGAGGTTTATAGGCGGGGATTAGAAAATTACTGAATGGACTCAGGAAGCCAGATCAAAGCAGCGGGGAGTAGGTGAGTGTGATTTTTTTTATTAGGTACAACACAATGGTGGGGCTAGTTAAAATCCAACATAAGGCTAGACAACACCTTTAAAGTGGCTCTGTCAGGTCTCCTATGGTACCCTAACTAGGGTAGCGTATAATAGAGTGCATCATGCACAGGAATATATAGCATTCTATGACTGAACTCAGCATTTTCAGTATTTTCAAGTCAAAAGCTAATTAAAAGGTTTTCCACCACCAAAAAATGTTGGCAATAGGCTTAGAATGGCTTAAATAACCTTAAAAACCTCACCAATTCCCCGCGGCTGCCCCTGTCCCTGCTGCTCTGTACTTCCTGCTCCCATCTCAGCACACAGGAAATGCTAATCACTGTCTGAGAGGAGGTCACCTCTGCTGCGGGTGACTGGCTGAGAGGGTATTTCCAGGCATTTCCTTTGCATTAAGACTGGAGCAGGAAATAGAGAGGAGCGGGGACCTGGGAAGCATCAGAACAGCAGTGATGAGTGATCAGCGATGTATGAGTATTTGTTTTTAGGTCTCTCTGAGTCCACTGTTACAAATTTTTTTCACACTGAAAAACCTATTTAACTGCTGCCAGGACTCAAGGAAAAAGCTTGTCTAGGCTACTACATCACCTTCACAGAGTGGCTGACAGCTTTCCCTGAATGAGCTTTTACACGAGGAAAGCTATCAATGTGGTTGAAGGTGCAAGACTTACAGGTTTTTATAATTAGTTATGTTTATTGCTCTGTTTTAGGTTTGCATCCACCAAAACCAGTCTAAGGTGGTCAGTGGTATAGTATATGTAGCATCTGGTTCATGCTGACTGGTATAGTTGGTTTCCAGAATTGACTTCAATCAGTATTGGTCAGTGGTGCATTCTACATGCAATAGTTGGTATAGTCTCAGTGGTCAGTGATATATTTTATGTCCATCCCCACAGGTCCAGAAGTAGAATGAGTTCATTAGGAAGTAGAAATAGTGGCAAACACAATTGAATATTCCAGGTGCACCAATGTTAAGTGCCTGTACACATTTAGCCAAACCTGCTGATTTGAGCACTACAGGCTTTTTGGAGGACAGCTTTTGACTTTTCTGTATGGATTTCAAGTAAGAAAATATAAGTGGAAACATTTTGCAGTCCTGTGTATCTCTGAACCTTATAGTTACAACAGTGTGGAGGATGCCTCGAAGCTTGGGACTTTGTGATATACAGTTGTGTTCAAAATTATTCAACCCCACTGAAATTGAGTGTTTTGGCCAGTTTGACATTGATTTTGATCATTTCAGTCATCTTGTTTACAATTAAATCAAAGAGGCACTTGTAAGTCAGACAAATATAACATAACATTTATAATGAAATAACCACAAATGTCTTTTCTGTGCTCACATCATTATCAGTTTTATTCAACCCCCAAGTGACATTCAATCTTAGTACTTAGTACAACATCCTTTTCCAGTTATAACAGCTTTTAAACGTGAAGCATAGCTTGATACAAGTGTCTGGCAGCGATCTACGGGTATCTTCGCCCATTCTTCATGGGCAAAAGCCTCCAGTTCCGTCACATTCTTAGGCTTGCGCGCTGCAACTGCTTTCTTTAAGTCCCACCAGAGGTTCTCAATCGGATTTAAGTCTGGTGACTGCAAGGCCACTTCAAAATGTTCCAGCCGTTAATCTGCAACCATGCTCTAGTGGACTTGGAGGTATGCTTGGGATCATTGTCCTGTTGAAAGGTCCAACGTCTCCCAAGCCTCAGGTTTGTGACGGGCTGCATCACATTTTCATCCATATCTCCTGGTACTGAAGAGAATTCATGGTACCTTGCACACACTGAAGCTTCCCTGTACCTCTAGAAGCAAAACAGCCCCAAAGCATGGTTGACCCCCGCCATGCTTTCACAGTAGGCAAAGTGATCTTTTCTTCATAGGCCTTGTTCTTCCTCCTCCAAACATAGCGTTGATCCATGGGCCCAAACAGTTCTGATTTTGTTTCATCAGTCCACAGAACACTATCCCAAAACTTTTGTGGTTTGTCCACATGACTTTTGGCATACTGCAGTCGACTCTTCTTATTCTTTGGAGACAGCAAGGGGTGCGCTTGAGTTCTGGCATGGAGGCCTTCATTACGCAGTGTGCGCCTTATTGTCTGAGCTGAGACTTCAGTACCCGCATCTGACAAATCTTTTTCAGTTCCTCAGCAGTCACACGGGACTTTTCTCCACTTTGCGCACAGCAGTCGAAGTCAGCATCTTCTTTCTGCCACGACCAGGTAGCGTTTCAACAGTGCCCTTTGCCTTGAATTTGCAAATGATGCTTCCTATGGTGTCTCTTGGTATGTTTAACATCTTTGCAATCTTCTTATAGCCATTGCCCTTCCTGTGAAGAGAAATCACCTCTTCTCTTGTCTTCCTGGACCATTCTCTTGACTTCACCATGTCTGTAAACACACCAGTAAATGTCTAGAAGGAGCTGAGTATCACAGTCATTTTACATCTGCCTAATTGGTGCTTATTATGCTTGATTGCTGCTCCTTGACATCCACAGGTGTTTTCAATACCTGATCGAAAACACTTGAATGAACCTCTGTTCTTAAGAGTGGTAGTCTTTAAGGGGTTGAATAATTGTGTCAATGAATAAATCACAAAAAAACATTTAATACTGTATTACAAAACCAATTGATGTCATTTTAGTTGCATTTGGTTCTTTAAAAGTCCTTGTAATATTTCATTCTGAACACAATTACAAATGTACACTAAATTCTCTAAAACCCTTTACAGCATTGGGGTTGAATAATTTTGAACACAACTGTATATGGCAAGGTACACGATAACTTGATTTTTGGATGGCCCATCTGGCTGACTATTTATTGTGTATGGGGGTCACCAGGCTCTCCTCTTGGAGTAGATGTTGGGAAAAAGAAGGATTTCAACAAGTCCCATTCATTGTTTTCATGGGCAATAAGCCACCACCAGAGCAGTTGCCATATTTCAGGTGAAGTAAGCATAAATGATGAACCATTATGAAAAATGTATGGGAAGCTTCAGACGTCTTAGCACCCTAACTAGGATACCTCGTTCCATTTCATGAAAATGTATCTGGTGATCAGTCTAGGACATCTAGATATAAGCAATGGCTTCAGTGGAGTCCTACTATCAGTATGATTGATAACCTAGCAATATATGCTGGTAATCCTAGATGAGTGCATCTGTCTACAAATGTCATGCCCAATATCATGGGTCAACAGGAGGACAACTAGAGCTTTTTTTTTTTTTTAATGCATTTTGAGTGTGATGGTAAACATTTCATCAAGACTGCTCATCCTATCTGCATGCTTGCATCTTGTAATTACTCTTCACTGGCTTTCCTGAAGCCTTAGACGAGATAATAAGTATTCATTAAACTGTGTTCCAAACCATCAGCTTTGGTGCTTGAGATTTCAACTAACTTGTCAAGTGACTTTAAAGCTTCCAAGCTTTACATCTGTAGTAAAATTTTATTTTATTCCATATTTTCGATTTAATTCGGCCAGATCTTGACTATTGCTGAGCTAAGCTGTCCACTTTCTGCATTTCCATGATTTACAACATACAAGTGGACAAATACCAGAGATAAAAGCCTAGGCTGATGTGACAAGAAAATGTAAAATGTCACATATCACAAGGTGTAAATCGGTTTTCTGGGAAACATTTTTAAATGGGTGACAATTGACAAGGGTTAAAAAGAAGTGTCTGTATAGGAACCTGCATAGTAATTGACTTGCTGTAAAATATATTAATGCATGTGGAGCAAGTTACTTTAGGTTCTTGGGTGGATTATGACAAAGGACAATTTGCCGGAGACCTGAGTGTACACCCAGGCTGCAGGAGCCAACTGCCAGAGAAATAACCCCCAATAACACCTATTGGTTAACTTACTGAAATTTTGGAGTACACAACGTTGTATTTAAAGTCATGTATTTTCCTGCTAAGACATATCCGTTTTCTGACAAGCCACACTCTCTTCGGGGCAAAGAAAGTGTCTAAGATGCTTGATAAATGTGGTGGATGGTATGTGCGCTAGAATTCTGGCTCAGTTTGATTAGTAAATCATCCCCATGGCTTATACCACCGCTACCCAACCTGGTGCACATGGGGCCACAACTGTCGGAGCACGATCAACTCACCACCAATAGGGCAGACTCCACTGTCAAGTACCCAGCACCTGAAAAGTCCTAAAACACATCTTTCTTAGCACATATTCTAATGTCACAGCTACTACATTCTTTAGCGTAGATATTTATGCTCCTTAAAGTTTTTTGGGGATTGTAATATTAGGCCATCAATCCTTAGGCCATCAATATCTGATTCGCGGGGCTTCTGGGCAGGAAGTCCCACCAGAACTAAACATCTTCATCCGCTGTATAGAGGGCGGAGATAGTAAACGCAGAACTGCTGCCGCCCACCACACAACACATGGATCTGTGCGGCTACTTCCTGCGCAAGAGCTACTGCAGAGCAGCTGATTGTGCAGGGTGTTAGACTCTCGACAATCAGATATTGATGGCCTAGCCTAAGTACAGGTGATCAATGTTATAATCCCTAAAAACTTTAAAGGGGTTATCCGACAATTATCAATGACATTACTCTATTATATCTCACAAAATATAATTAGAATATTTTTTAACATACATACTCTTGTGTCCAGATAGTCCAGTCACCTACCTGTTATGATGAATAAAAAAAAAAGAATTTTCAAATCAAGTTTAGTTGCCAGATATTGCTAGAAAATATAAAGCTTCACACTGAGATATTTGAGACCGTAAAGTGCAGTAACGTTCTTAATCTGGAAACTGTGTATTTGACAGCTATACACATACATTGAGGCTGACAGCACATAAGGGATGCTCGGCCACTTTCACATGGCTCTTCCTGTCATCTTGCCAGAATTAATTCATATCACTTTCTACATTTCTTTGCTGCAGCCCTCAATGACCTGTGCTGGCTGTCGTGATTATAGGGGCTGATAGCTGGAGATTACAGCTCTGACACATGGTATAATGCACATAATCTATCTGACCTATACAGAAAGTATCAGCGGTGATGCTAATTGAAAACAAAGACGAAGGAACGGGTGGAATGAGTCAATGTACTACGAGCAGAGCGGCCACCAGTGGAGAAAACTCAAGTCGCAAGCACTTTTGGTTGACAGACCCACCAGGAGTACGCTGTTATTAAGTATGAGGACATTGTTACAGAAGAAAGGTGTAGGCTCAGAGAAGGCATTATTAGTGTCGCAATTGCTAAGAGCAAAGATTTCCAGTGCTGTGACTAAGATGCCATTACCGCGGTCTTCAAAAAATCTAAGGATCTGAAAGCTAAGGTTAGTAGCAATTAAAGCTGGAAGAGGTTGGTATATACTGCAGAGGAATGCCAGAATTTATGTGGCAGAAGTTGTGATTAGAATTCATCAAACCATTACAGCCATGCCTTCTGTAAAATTATCGGCCTTCCTACAATTTCTAGAAATTGACTTATTATAGAACTGCTTCTAAAAGGATTTATTCGAGTAGTCCACTTGTGAGTTGATTAACATATGACTCATTTTATTCTAAAGTGGCGTTAGCCAGATGGGAAAATCATTCATGGAGTACATATGTGATATTCCATTAAAGGGGTTTCCCAGTAGTTTAATATTGATAGTCTATCCTCAGGATGGGTCATCAATATCCGATCAATGAGTGTCTGAAACACAGTCCCCGTGTTGATCAGCCGCTTGATCACCGGAGCACTGAGGCCTCCTCACAACACCCTACATTGTATAGCGACTGTGCTTGGAATTGAAGCTCAGGCCCATTCAGTTGAATTGGAGTAGTGTTGCGCGCGAATATTCAAATTGCGAATTTTAATTGCGAATAACGCCACTTCGAGGATTCACGAATATCTAGAATATAGTGCCATATATTCGTATTCGCGAATAGTGTTGATCACCAATATTCTAATTGCGAATTTATCACGAATATGGGCACTTAGCAACATCCCTAGCAACCAATAGGAAAGTTGCCTACCCCTTAGTGTTGATATCGTGAATATATTACATTGCCTATTTTCGCAATCAAGTAAATAATGACTGAAGATCAAGAATTCTCGAATTTGCAAATTTATGGCATATATTCGGCCAAAATTTCGCAAATTCGAATATTACCTATGCCGCCCATCACTAAATTGGAGTGAGCTACAAATAGGCTACGTGACCAGTAGGTGACATCACTGGCCTACGAAGAGACTGCAGTGCTCACTGAAGCGCCACAGCCACTGCAAACAGCTGATCAGTGGGAGTGCCGAGAGTCGGCAGTTAATGAATCCTGGAAAACCCTTTTAATCCAGTTTGAATAGAACTTGGTAGATTATCAGATAGTCATAGAAAAATATAGAAAAATTATATGCTAGGCATTATGTAGCACCTGTGCATGTACTTACTACTTTATACTACGCGATAAACAGTATAATGTGCATTGCTCCTGTCGTCTGCTGCGGGTTTGGGATTCCAACATACCTAATCCCTTTCCCTGGTCCCTGGTCCCTTTCTCATTAGCCCAGTGATCGCTAATGTTTATAAGATATCTTACAAAAATCATAAATTTCATCTTTGATGGTAATATCACCTGTGCAATACTAAGGAAATCCAGAATATATGAGCATGTTGGGGATACTTGAGGATTGGAGTGGAGAGACTGAGACACGACATAAGCGGAACTGTCTGACGTGTTGTATGTCATCAATTCTCTGCATGGCTATTTTAAAGCTTTTAAAAAATAAAAAAAGAGAAAAAAGCATGGATACCTTCTCAGCACAATTAATTTAGTTTCTCAGTGTATATAATAGTATACCAAGCCCTAAGCTAAATATTATACAAGAGGCATTAGTATACATTTTAATCAAAATGCATAGGCCCACTCACCACACCAAGGTTGCCACTATGAGTATGTACCTACTCTAAATTGGTGCAGCACCACATTGCGACCACCGCCACCGCATCACCACACCGGAAGGCGGCGCAGTGCAGCAGTCCAACAGTACCCCTGCTGTCAGACTAAGCTACCTTGGTACTAGGCAGTATCAAAGCACCAACAGCAAAGACAACAGTCTGTATAGCAAAGACAACAGATGCTGACAGCTCAGCCAGTCCTGGACCAGCTACCACCTAAGACAGGACAAGAACAACTACAAAAAGCAAGCCAGATGAAAGGAGAGGTGTAGAGGAATTCCAGTAGAGATAACTTGTCTGAAAAGGACTTATTGGCTCTATGAAGGCTTGAACAGTAAAATATAATTTTAAACTGTGTAAAGTAATTAACATGGAAGAGGACAATATATGGTTGCAGATGGATCCGGATACATTGGAGGCTTGGGCAGAGAAGTGGCAGATTAGGTTTAACACTGACAAATATAAGGTTATGCACATGGGAAGGAATAATGCAAGTCACCAGTACATGCTAAATGGTAAAACACTGGGTAACACTGACATGGAAAAGGACCTAGGAATTTTGATGAACCGCAAACTAAGCTGTAGAAACCAGCGTCAGGCAGCTGCTACAAAGGCTGATAAGATGATGGGTTGCATCAAAAGGGCATAGATGTCCGTGATGAGAACATAGTCCTGCCACTTTACAAATCACTAGTCAGACCACACATGGTGTACTGTGTACAATTCTGGGCTCATGTGAACAAGGAAGACATAGCATAGCTGGCGAGGGTTCAGAGGAGGGCATCTAAAGTAATAATTGGAATTGGTGGACTACAGTACCCTGAAAGGTTATCAAAATTAGGGTTATTCACTTTAGAAAAAAGACGACTGAGGGGAGATCTAATAACTATGTATAAATATATCAGGGGTCAGTACAGAGATATCTCCCATCATCTATTTATCCCCAGGACTGTGACTGTGACTATGACGAGGGGACATCCTCTGCGTCCGGAGGAAAGAAGGTTTGTACACAGACAAAGAAGAGGATTCTATACGGTAAGAGCAGTGAGACTATGGAACTCTCTGCCTGAGGAGGTGGTGATGGTGAGTTCACTAAAAGAGTTCAAGAGGGGTCTGGATATATTTTTGGAGTGTAATAATATTACAGGCTATAGCTACTAGAAATGGGTCATTGATCCAGGGAGTTATTCCAATTGCCTAATTGGAGTCGGGAAGAAACTTTTTCGCCTAAAGTGAAGAAAATTGGCTTCTACCTAACATTTTATTTTTTTTGCCTTCTTCTGAATCAACTTGCAGGATAACAGGCTGAACTGGATGGACAGATGTATTTTTTCAGCCTTATACACTATGTTACTATGTTACTATGGCATATATGTCCAGAAGTTAGTCTCTGGTGCCTGGATCTGCATTTAAGCAGATTAATTAACTGCATGAGAATCTCCACATCCCAAGGTGGATTTTTGGTTGTGCACACAAAAGGTGCAGAAGAGTTTGCCTGCTGTTGAGGGGATTGCCCTCTGATTACATTATACTGGCTGAAATATACACCCCACGTCTGAATGTTTAAAGAGTCACTGTACTTTCACACAATTGAAATTAATTTAATAGAGAATGATGTAACTAGCAATTTTTTAAATTACTTTATTTAAAAAATATGCCTGATGTCCCTGTATCCACCTGAAAAAAAGCTGTAAAGTCATTACCACTAGGGGTCTCACAGTCCACTGCCTGTTGTCAGGCAAGATCCGTTCCTTGTAAGAGAGACACAGAAGACAACTCTTCACAGGATATGGGGGCGTGTCAGAGCTAGCTAAGATACTGAGCCTGTGTGAGAGAGGGATCATGCGGTCTGGAAATAGGAAGCACACGGCATTATCATGATTGGTAATGCTGTGTGCCTCTTCCTGACCTTTCTGTAACGGAATGATACCGACATAAAGCTGTCAGTATGATTCTGTTACAGAGAGGTCACACAGTGCACACAGCATTATCAATCATGATAAGTTCAGAATGCACAATTCCTCTCTCACATGGAACATGATTCCCACAAGGGACTCGCTCATGTGAAAGAACCATATGGGAAGATGCTGTGGGATTATTATTATTTTTTGTGCAAGGTCTTTGCTTAATGTACCTATCAGGAGCTTTCTGTTTGAAGTTTTGATTATGCAGAAAAAAGGAGGGGGCTCAAGAGTTGTTCTCACATTGTTTTTAAATGGATTCATTGATATACCTGCACTGAAAGTGATTCTGTCACCCGGATCAATCCTATTAAACCAGGCACGCTGCCTGGTAGGGCTCATTATGCTGACTAAAACAATAGCTTTCTTTTGTCGGTATGCTGAACATCTGCAGAGAAATCTGCATTTTATTTCTACGCAAATGAGAAGTTCGAGCACCAGGAGGCGGGGCTGAATCCTTGGTGCACTGCTTTTTAACACCCTCTGTGCTACGCATACTCCCCTCTCCCCTTGATTGACAGGGCTAGACAAGCTGAAGGCAGAGCTGTGTCCTAGCATCTACATATCATATACTCTATGTACAGTACTATAATATGTATGCAGGGGCGTAACTACTCATAGCGGCAGACCATGTTCAACCTGTGGCCCTCCAGCTGTTGTAAAACTACAACTCCCACAAAGCCCTGCTGTAGGCTGATAGCTGTAGGCTGTTCGGGCATGCTGGGAGTTGTAGTTTTGCAACAGCTGAAGGGCGCAGGTTGAGCATGCCTGCTCCAAAAGAACAACTTTTAACAAATAAGGCAGTGGAAAAATGCACTAGTCCAACAGTCATTGAAAAGGGTTTAGGCGGAAAAACTTCGGTCCTGTGTTGGGGGCCTGGTTTGATCCCTGCTATGGGGCCCTTACTTCTCTATGTACGCCACTGTATGTATGGTTTAGTAGGGTTGATCCCGGTAACAGAGCCACTTTAAAGATATCCCCGTTGTAAAGAAAGAAATCCCTTTTCCAGTCATATGGTGGTCCACAACGAAACTTCTTTATATTCTTGCAATTGAGTTCATCATTAGAGTTGGGCGAACCCAAACTGTAAAAGTTCGGGTTCAAGTTCGGCGGCGTTTAGATTGTTGGGTGATCTATACCCCTTTTTCTTTCAAACTACCCGTGCACTGCATACCTGACTGGGAAATATATTCTGTAAATTCAGCGGTGTTTAGATTGTTGGATGACCTATACCCTTTTTCTTTGAAAGTACCCTGCACTGCATACCTGACAGAAAAATATATTCTGTAAATTTGGTGGCGTTTAGATTGTTGTGTGATCTATATCGCTACAAGCGCACGCTGGTAGAGCGCGCTGCTGATGGCATTCCCACCTGACACCGGGGCCTCAGTGGAAGCACAGGGCGAAGGCAGAGGAGGAGAAAGAAGTCGCCAATGCAGCTGGGGCACCGCCAGCACCTCAGAAGTAAGGGTTAGCATGGCCGAAATGTGGAAAAGCTTTGTCAGCACCCCACAAGAACCAGCAACACCAGCTGATATGGAATGTCTTAGCAGGAGGCAGCATTTCAGCAACATGGTGGTGCAGTATGTGTGCACACACCTACACGTACTGACTGATGGGTCTGCCCCATTCAACTTCTGGGTCTCCAAATTGGGCACATGCCCTTTACACCTTGGAGGTGCTGGCCTGCCCTGCAGCCAGTGTATTGTTTGAACGTGTGTTTAGCACGGCAGGGGCGTTATCACAGACAAGCGAAGCTCACGTTCATTAAAATGACCCAGGCATGGATCCCACAGGACTTGTCCGTACCTTGTGCAGAATAGACATGTATACCGGCCTCACCCAGCCTTTGTTATACTCCAGCGCACTTTCTCTTTGTTTTCTTTTCTATATTTCCCAATGTTTTGGGGTCTACCCAAATTTTTTTGTTTTAAAGAGAAAGTTAAAAACAAAAAGTGTTGTTGGCGACTACCTCCTCCACCACCACTTCCACCTACACCGCCACATCCACCGCCTCCTCAACCTCCTACTCCATATGGACCTCCTCCTCCTAGTTCAAGATTATTATTTTTAATTTTTATTTTATTTATTTTATTTTAAGTCATTTCCCTATCAACATTTGTTTAGGGGGCACTTGTCATGCTCTTACCCACATTTTGCTGCCTTTTGCAGCCCTCTAGCCCTTTCCCGACTCTTTTAGAGCCATTTTAGTGCCCCAAAGTTCGGGTCCCCATTGACTTCAGTTGGGTTCGGGGTCAAGTTCAGGTCCCGAACCCGGACTTTGCGAGGAAGTTCGGCCGAACTCGGGAACCTGAACTTCCAGGTGTCCGCTCAACTCTATTCATTATCATGATTATTATTATTATTATTATTATTAATACATTTTTCCTTATATATTGTAGCTACCAAGACCTAAAAAGCAAGCCAGCAACACATTGCCCATTAACGAAATCCAGAATTTTCCGTGATGGTAGCCACATAGTTATAGGCGTATACCTATTATCAGTCTAAATCTAAAAGTCTAGATAAATGGAATGTACTGTGAAAATCTAAAAACAGGTGTCTTTAAATGACTGAGGATATATCGCCGTGTTCTACACATGCAAAGGCAAAAATAACAGTTTAAAACAAAGAAGCATTTCTTGACTCTGCGAGGCGAGAATGTACAGATTATGTACAGCCTACACAGAATTAGTCTTTAACAGGATGACTAATGACTCACCTTTTCAATTACTTATACTACTCTGTTCTGCATTTTCTCTGTACTTTAAATCAATCTATGTACTAAAAACTCTGATTTAAAGTGAACCTGTCACCATGAAATGTGTTGTAATCTGCATGTTACAGAGTAGGAAAAGATTCAGTAAAACTTGTGTTTTATAGATTTATATCTCTGCTATTTCTGAACCCAATTGTACACAGGGAGGTGTTATCAGTGACTGATAGCACTCTCTGTGTAAGTGTGTATACATAGCTGTCAGCCACTGATAGTTGTGTAGGGTGCAGCTCTGTAACATCTTGCCTCCAGATGGCACTACATTTTCATGGTGAAAGGATATCTTTAAAAGGGTTTTCCAACATTTTAATACTGATGACCTATGGGTGGGAGTCTGACACCCGGGACCCCGCTGATCAGCTGTTTGAGAAGGCACCGGTGCTCCTGTGAGCAACGCAGCCTTCTTCGTGCTTACCAATCAAAGCGCCGTAAATTGTATGTGGCTGTGCTTGTTATCTCGCTCAGTCCCATTCACTTCTATGGGACTAAGCTGTGCCGAGGCCACGTGACCAATAAATGTGTCGTCACTAGCCTAGGAAGAGTTGAGAGAAGACGCCTCAAACAGCTGATCGGCAGGGGTCCTTGGTGTCAGACCCCACCAATCAGATACTGATGAGCTATCCTCAAGAAAACCCTTTGAAGAGCCCAGTGCCCACAATTATAAATAGTGTACAATAATTAGGAATCATATAGGCACCTCAAGAATTAAATGAGCGACCATTTAATTGTGCAGGTGTCTATATAATTTGGAGGAGAAGAAGGATCTTCATCCTTGAGAAAGAAAAACATGACCATTTTCCGAAATGCGTTGTAATAAGTTTGATGTTTTGCAGATTCTACAGTTTAAGTGACGTCACTGTGTGCTCTGGGGCACGCTTCAATCATTATTCAAAATTGCAACTGACATTACTAGGGCTAAAAACTTTTGCCTATACAACTTGCCGCATACATAAGACTTCTTCCTCTCCAGTGGCACTAATCCTGGTAGGTGCCTGAATGTCTTGTTTATGTGGAAAATATCCTGTGTGTATTTTGATGAACTGTACATATACCGGTGGTTACTAACACACAGTAGTATAGGGAGCAGCGGTCTTGCATGCTAATTGGATTCTGGACATTGATAGTTAGTGCAGTCACTATACACAGGGGTGAGATTCAAATGTTTACAATAGGTTATCTACTCAACGGCGGACACGTGGCGTCATGTCAGATATTTAAATATACATACACCATATATCTGCAACACACATAAATACACTGTATACATGGTACACATATATAAATACACTATATATACACTACACACACATACCACCCAACAAAGGAGCTAAACTATCAGCGGTGTACAAAGCTATAGAAGTGAACATCTCCAACTGCCCTGCCAGAGCACCGGATTGGGACTCAGCCGGTAACACAATTCTCCGATCCAATTGTAATTTTAACAACCAGATCTGGAGAACTGGAGGGAACCGGCTGAATCCCATGTCTGACTATACACACTTTGTCTTTGGCATTTTGTTATTGAGCCATGGATAGAGATGAGCGAAAACCTGGATGTTCGGGTTCGAGAGGTTCAGCCGAACTTCCGGAAAATGTCCGGGTTCGTGATCCGAACTCAACCCGAACTTCATCCCGAACCCGAACCCCATAGAAGTCAATGGGGACCCAAACTTTTGGGCACTAAAAAGGCTGTAAAAGACACCCAGAGGGATAATATACCGCAATAAACGCATTGCGATTACAACTTTGAGCTAACGATCACCATGGGAACGCCTCCTCCAGTAGAATGTACTGTCGGATCTGAGAATTAAGTTGAAATCGCAATGCGATTCTTATATATTTGCTTAATCGCATTGCGATTTCAACTTAGCATTGCTAAATAATTCCATCCATATCGTTAACTTACTGAGTCAGTAAGTTAACGAATATGGATGGAATTATTTAGCAATGCTAAGTTGAAACGGCAATGCGATTAAGCAGATATATAATAATCGCATTGCGATTTCAACTTAATTCTCACATCCGACAGTACATTCTACTGGAGGAGGTGTTCCCATGGTGATCGGTAGCTCAAAGTTGTAATCGCAATGCGATTAGCTAAATACATAAGAATCGCATTGCGATTCCAACTTTTAGTACTCAACTTTTAAAATCGTACACCACTTTAAGTTCCAAAGTTGCAATCGCGTTTGAATAGAACTTAAAGCTGTCTCTTAGTCAGTTTTAGTATTGGTGTGCTGTAATAGAAGTTACATTCGTGCAGCGAATATAACTTAGAGCAATACAGTCAACTTTACACTGTTAGTTTTATTATCGCGATAATACAACTATTCAAGAATCGTGTACGTGCGTCTGTACGTGTGTGCGTTACCTCGGACACTATTCTATTTTGCCAGCCACAGCTGAAACCACTGATTTATGGTATTGCTATTTTGGCAATTGAATTTAACCCCAAAAATAATCTATCCTTTGCCAGACAGCAGACAGTATTATACTTGTCTAACCAAAGCTGGAACACCAGATTTAGGGGATTGGTATTTGGGCAATTGTATTTAACCCCTTAATAAAATATAGAAATTTCTTTCCTGAGTTTCTAGGGGTGACAATTAGCACAGCCAAGCCCCTGATGTAGGATATAGCAAAAAAAAAACTAGTATTGATGGACTTGGTGGCAGCTTCTTCTGGCGCACCACAAGTCACAAAATGGCCGCCGATCAACCCAGAAAATAAGTGACAGAAAACGCTCTGTGCAGCCTAAAAACCAGCGAGCAAGTAACTAGCAGAAGTTCAATGATTCTCAGCTGTAAATTGATCCGTTCATTAGGTGCTGTTGCTGACTTTAACCTGCCTAATCTCGCCCTGACAGAAGCTGCGTCCTCTCCCTACACTAATCAGAGCAGTGTGACGTGCGGCGCTACGTGACTCCAGCTTAAATAGAGGCTGGGTCACATGCTGCACTTGGCCAATCACAGCCATGCCATTAGTAGGCATGGCTGTGATGGACTCTTAGAGCAAGAAGTAAAACGCTAGCTGATTGGCTGCTGTGCAGCCCTTCAGAAAGCGGGAAGTAATCGACGAACACCGAACCCGAACCCGAACTTTTTGAAAATGAACTATTCTCGAACTGTTACGCTCAACACTAGCCATGGATGGTACTGGCTCGTGTTCTTTTGTGATAGCACCAGGGATTTTATTACAGATTTCACTTTGGGCTACACCTCCTCCGAGATTTCGCACCAGACCTTTAAGCAAGATGGTGGCGGCCGGCCCGTTGCAAGCAAAGGATCAGGTAAGCATTATTTTTTCTTTTTATTTTTACGCTTATTAATATCTGATTCCGCGAATATTTATCAATGATATTGCACCTACTACTTACTACTTACAAAGAAAAGTGCTTTGTGAAGATTCGAATCTAATTTTTAAATACTTCGCTCAACACTAGCATTAACCATTAGTAGATAATCATTTTTCTCAACATTTTCATTTTGTATTTGAAAGTTATTCCCATCACATAAAGTGATGCACTGATTCTTAATCAGTGAGGTTCCCTGCAGTTGAGCACCGGCTGATCTCAAAGTGATGGCATATTCCAGAAATATTTAATTATTTTGTGTGATGGGACTAACCCTTTAGCTACTTTGTGTTATTGTAAAGTTCTGCAGAACATGTGACTTTTATATAAATAAAGGTTATCATTATAATTATTATTTTTATTTTGGTTTTCACATTTTCTCTCTATTGATGTCCAGATTGAATAACATGGCCTGAAGGCATTAAATGTTCTGAGACTTTCTGTAAAACTGTAGATAGAATAATTGCTATGCTTTGCTAAACACAAAAATATAGTGGAACATTTTTCATCTCAATAAAATAGTTATTTAGTATTTTTAAATATGACATACTTATGCACCAAATCATTTCCACAAGTGTCTACTTCTCATAGGATGAGTGAGAAATAACCAATAGACCCCTAATGATATGTCCTGTATGTAGATGAGTACATGTTTTGTAAAGATGGAGAGTGGGCGTCCAGAACCCAAATCCAGTACTGTCTACAGATTCATCATTCCCCCACAAAGCCAGCACCCCAAATGTCCAAAGAGCTGCCCATTTTGACTGGCACTGAGAAAAGTTGAGAATATATGATAGTGGGGGACCTTTAAAGGGACACTTCCGTCTAATTTTTATTGCATATTAACTACTTATATTTGAATATTCTATGTAGTTTGTTTGTTTTTCCATTATAAACGAGTGGTTTTCTGGATATAATTTCTTGAATTTACTCCATGTATCCAACTTACTTCCTGTCCTGGCTTCTTAACTTCCTCTTGTTCCCGTTTAGACTTAAGCAAGTGCCTGCAGCCTGTGTACTGAAAATAAAGATTTATCCTAACCTGCTCGACACCGCTCCGATCCTCCATACCGCCTCCACATCTTCTGGTCCCTGCACTGTTTACATCTGCTGGTGCATGGGCAATTGGACATGGTCACTGACTGGCTTCAGTAGTGACATGCTGCTTAGTATGTGACCGCTGAAGCCAGCATTCCTGTGCTTTGTGCCCATAGTGCTCACTGTCCAATCAGATCAATCACATGTTTTTCTATGTTACATTATGTCTAGACCTGTAGCCGGAGGATAAAAGCCATAGTTGATTTACTTTGAAGAGGCAGTGTGTACAGCAGACACAGAAGTCGGCAGGACATGGACTTTGTTACATACACGTTCCATTATTAATGTATGCATCAATCCCAGCATGCATTGTTGCTCTGCTCTTCTCAAAAGGCTCATGTAAATGAATGGAGCATGCTGTAGTTTCACAACAGCTGGAGTGCCGGAGGTTAGCCACCACTGGATGATCTCTATCAATCAAAGACCCTCCCTCCACTTCCTGAACCCTATTTAGTCTCTGCAGCTTAAGACAACCAGCAGTGGACAATAACTTAGCATACAGGGCGACCCCTAGTGGCCAGGAATTTATGGTGTTTTTAAAAGGTTGGACAGAATTTTTGTGAAATAAAATTTCAGAAATGTCTCAAATAGAACTTCACACATTATACTAAAAAATGGAATGCTCTTCTGTGGGCATCTTCATCTAAGCCGATCAAGAGAACAACAGAGCTGTCATACCGTTGTCCGAATTCTACACCTGTTATCATAATGCTGATCACTTTGCACGTAACATCCTCCCCTCACAGCAGCAGTAAACTGATAATAGATTACCATTCTGTATATGAGCTTTAGGCTGGGGCTATAGAACCATCTTGGTTGCAACACTCTCCGCACAATCAAAGATTGCTGTGTAGCATTGCATCCAACTGAACTGAATGGGATTGAAGCGTGACTGGAATCACAAACAGTCCAGTAGTGTTGGAAAGAAAATAGCCAAAAATTATTTCCAAATAATTGTTTTTCTACGAATATTACATTTGAAAATTTGTTAAATACACCTTTCTGATGGAAGTGTTCTTTTAAGCTTAAATAAGTCCTCCTTTATAAAATCTTTTTGGTAAGGATTTTTTTAGTTATTTTTGCTTTTTAAACACAGCATCATTACATAGGCTTCTTTTCATTTTTACAAACTTTTATGGTGCCTTTTTTTTTTAATTCATTGCATTTGCAACATACATTTTTCATAGTTTTCAGGTTATGTTTTGAAACAAAAATCACGTGGCATAAAAATCCACCAAAATGGCAAAAAAGCCAGTGTTTGAAGTGCATTTTACAGTACTACAAAATTGCAGCTAACATCTGGCTGTAGCTTTTTGGGCAAAAAAAAGAACCACAAAAAAACTAAAGAAAAATGCAACAAAAAATGTGGTGTTTTAAAAAAATGCTATGTGCAAAGTTACCCTTACTTTTCATTGTGAAGAAAGAGTAGAAAGAAAGCCTAGGAGTACAGACTAGAAAAATAGATTAGATAGATGCTGGTGGCAGAACCGTCAATATTGCTTTGGAGTCAGTTACTATTCCACGTAGATACATTTAGGCGTGTAAAACCCGCTAGCGGCTCCGTCTTGCATTCAATCTGCGCTATGTAATTTCATGCAGCTGAGCCGGCTGCTCAGTAGCTCAGGGAAAACTGTTTCTCATCTAATGAATATGGGTCTCGGTGAAAGAACAATTGTAGCTTTTTTATGACATTGTTTTCTGATATTCAAGTGAGCATAGATTGTTACTTGTCTGCTTTTATAGAAATCAATAGTTTTGTACCATCTGCAATAACCGATAATGTACTGGCATGTATGAGGAATCATTCACTCAAAATCCACATCACAGCACCATTGTACTTCGCCTGATTGCTAAATGATAGCTTACATAGAGATTATGTTCGAAAAGACACGACTGCTTCCTTCAATCTATAACAATAGATGTAAAAACATAGCCTGCTAAAGTTCCAGCACTCATTATCAGTGACTTTGTAAGAAAAAAAGTTATAAAAAGTGTTATCAGGTATATTTTAATTTCTTTTTATTTTGCACAGAAAACTAAAAGCGTGATTTTACTCATTAACATAAATATTAGACAGTTTGGATGCTCATGTAAAAGTGAGGGAATTAATAAAAGTAATATATAAGATCCGTGTGCAGCAGCTAGGTTGCCTGTTGACAGTTTCCATATGGTAAAATGAATGTTTTCTACACTGTATAAAGTAAAAAAATGTTAAAGAGGACCTTTTACTAAGATTTAGGTAGTGAAACTCTTACACTGCCTTCTGGGTCAGCCCACTGACGTCCAGGCAACATTTATTTTTCAAAATATCCCCCAGTTCGTGCACTCCGGCCGGTTAGTTTTCACATGCGGGATTTCTTATACTAGGCGGGGACTTGTCTTTTGCCTGGGAGTGGTTTTCCTCTCCCGGCTGCGAGCCAGCGCTATGATTGGCTGCGCTCGCAGCCAGGAGAGGAAAACCACTCCCAGGCAAAGACAAGTCCCCGTCTAGTACAAGAAATCCGCATGTGAACTAACCGGGTGAGGCAACGGAGATATTTCAACAAAAATATGTTGCCTGGACGTCAGCGGGCCACCCAGAAAGATAGTGTAAGTATTTTACTACCTAAACCTTACTAAAAAGTTAATCATATCCTTTGCATTGTATTTTCTGAATGTGTAGCCAATATTAATCATAGGGTAGTGATATAGATAGATGATAGGCAGACAGGTGGATAGATAGGCAGACAGATGGATAGATAGGCAGACAGATGGATAAATATACGGACAGATGGATAGATAGGCACACAAATAGGTAGGCTGGTAGGTTCATAGAGATAGATATATAGATAGATGTAGATACATAGATAGATAGATAGATAGGCAATTGTACCTGTTTTTCAGTTCAGCATCCTGGCAGGATGTTTACATACCTCACTCCTGATTTCTTCCCACTAACCAGAGGTCCTGACTACTGCAGAGGGAACAGTGTAGAAGGTGAAGCAAGCAACCCGAAACATTAGAGGACAAATTCATGCTAGGCTTGGTTACAAAACCTAGCACAAACCTGATGAAAACAGGAAGTTCTGTATGTAAACATCTTGCCAGGATGCAAAGATGCTGAGAACAGGGAAGGTAAGGTTCTGACATGAAAAACTGGTATATAGGGAAAAATATGCA
This sequence comes from Bufotes viridis, assembly GCA_033119425.1. Lineage (NCBI taxonomy): Eukaryota > Metazoa > Chordata > Amphibia > Anura > Bufonidae > Bufotes > Bufotes viridis. The sequence goes on from CM065591.1 coordinate 443,456,590, forward strand.
GTGTTTGGGGCACTCTGGGCAGACAACAATCACTATGAGACTGGAGAACTCCTTTAATTTGTATAGCCCTGAGGAAAGAAGGAAAAGGGGCAACATCATCAAAACCTTTACATACGTTAAAAGATTAACCACTTTAAGATCAAGCCAGTTTTTGCCTTCCTGACCAATCCTATTTTTGTAAATCTGACTTAAATCACTTTATGTGGTAATAACATCTGCATGCTTTTACTTATTTCTTTTTCAACCATATTAACTATGTAACATTCTGAGAGTGGTTTCTTGTGACACATTGTACTTCATATTAGTGGTAAATTTAAGTCAAATATGTTTTACCTTTATTTATATTTAAAAAAATCCAGCATTTACAGGAGATTTGCAAAAATTTCCAATTTTCTAAATTAGAATTTCTCTGCTTTTAAGATAGACAGTGATACCTCATAAAACAGTTATTAATTAACATTCCCTTAATGTCTACCTGCCATTATTTTGTAAATCTTATTTTATTTAAAAAGAAAATTTCAAAAAAAGGCATTTCTAAGGACCAATTTAGTTGTGAAGTCACTTTGAGGGGGCTTACATAATAGAAATCACCCATAAATGACCCCATTTACAAAACTCGTGCGCTCCGGTCCCGGTTAGTTTTCACATGCGGGGATTTCTTGTACTAGGCGGGGACTTGTCTTTTGCCTGGGGAGTGGTTTTCCTCTCCCTGGCTGCGAGCTGAGCGCTATGATTGGCTGCGCTCGCAGCCAGGGAGAAAACCACTCCCCAGGCAAAAGACAAGTCCCCGCCTAGTACAAGAAATCCCTGCATGTGAAAACTAACCGGCCGAGTGCACTAACGAGGGATATTTTCAACAAAAAAATGTTGCCTGGACATCAGCGGGCCACCCAGGAAGGTAGTGTAAGTATTTCACTACCTAAACCTTACTAAAAAGTTAATCATATCCTTTGCATTGTATTTTCTGAATGTGTAGCCAATATTAATCATATGGTAGTGATATAGATAGATGATAGGCAGACAGATGGATAGATAGGCACACAAATAGGTAGACTGGTAGGATAGATAGATTAGATAGATAGATAGATGTAGATAGATAGATAGATAGATAGATAGGCAATTGTACCTGTTTTTCAGTTCAGCATCCTGGCAGGATGTTTACATACCTCACTCCCTGATTTCTTCCCACTAACCAGGGGTCCTGACTACTGCCAGAGGGAACAGTGTAGAAGGTGAAGCAAGCAACCAGAAACATGAGAGGACAAATTCATGCTAGGCTTGGTTACAAAACCTAGCACAAACCTGATAAAAACAGGAAGTTCTGTATGTAAACATCTTGCCAGGATGCAAAGATGCTGAGAACAGGGAAGGCAAGGTTCTGACATGAAAAACTGGTATATAGGGAAAAATATGCAGTGTTTGGGGCAGACAACAATCACTATGAGACTGGAGAACTCCTTTAATTTGTATAGCCCTGAGGAAAGAAGGAAAAGGGGCAACATCATCAAAAGCTTTACATACGGTAAAAGATTAACCACTTTAAGATCAAGCCAGTTTTTGCCTTCCTGACCAATCCTATTTTTGTAAATCTGACATAAATCACTTTATGTGGTAATAACGTCTGCATGCTTTTACTTATGTCTTTTTCAACCATATTAACTATGTAACATTCTGAGAATGGTTTCTCATGACACATTGTACTTCATATTAGTGGTAAATTTAAGTCAAATATGTTTTACCTTTATTTATATTAAAAAAATCCAGCATTTACAGGAGATTTGCAAAATTTCCAATTTTCTAAATTAGAATTTCTCTGCTTTTAAGATAGACAGTGATACCTCATAAAACAGTTATTAATTAACATTCCCTTAATGTCTACCTGCCATTATTTTGTAAATCTTATTTTATTTAAAAGAAAATTTCAAAAAGGCATTTCTAAGGACCAATTTAGTTGTGAAGTCACTTTGAGGGGGCTTACATAATAGAAATCACCCATAAATGACCCCATTTACAAAACTCGTGCGCTCTGGTCCAGTTAGTTTCACATGCGGGATTTCTTGTACTAGGCGGGGACTTGTCTTTGCCTGGGAGTGGTTTTCCTCTCCCTGGCTGCGAGCTGAGCGCTATGATTGGCTGCGCTCGCAGCCAGGAGAGGAAAACCACTCCCCAGGCAAAGACAAGTCCCCGCCTAGTACAAGAAATCCCTGCATGTGAAAACTAACCGGGACCGAGTGCACTGAACGGAGGATATTTTCAACAAAAAAATGTTGCCTGGACATCAGCGGGGCCACCCAGGAAGGTAGTGTAAGTATTTCACTACCTAAACCTTACTAAAAAGTTAATCATATCCTTTGCATTGTATTTTCTGAATGTGTAGCCAATATTAATCATATGGTAGTGATATAGATAGATGATAGGCAGACAGATGGATAGATAGGCACACAAATAGGTAGACTGGTAGGATAGATAGATTAGATAGATAGATAGATAGATAGATAGATAGATAGATAGATAGGCAATTGTACCTGTTTTTCAGTTCAGCATCCTGGCAGGATGTTTACATACCTCACTCCCTGATTTCTTCCCACTAACCAGGGGTCCTGACTACTGCCAAGGGAACAGTGTAGAAGGTGAAGCAAGCAACCAGAAACATGAGAGGACAAATTCATGCTAGGCTTGGTTACAAAACCTAGCACAAACCTGATAAAAACAGGAAGTTCTGTATGTAAACATCTTGCCAGGATGCAAAGATGCTGGGAACAGGGAAGGCAAGGTTCTGACATGAAAAACTGGTATATAGGGAAAATATGCAGTGTTTGGGGCAGACAACAATCACTATGAGACTGGAGAACTCCTTTAATTTGTATAGCCCTGAGGAAAGAAGGAAAAGGGGCAACATCATCAAAAGCTTTACATACGGTAAAGATTAACCACTTTAAGATCAAGCCAGTTTTGCCTTCCTGACCGATCCTATTTTTGTAAATCTGACATAAATCACTTTATGTGGTAATAACGTCTGCATGCTTTTACTTATGTCTTTTTCAACCTTAATAACTATGTATCATTCTGAGAATGTTTTCTCATGACACATTGTACTTCATATTAGTGGTAAATTTAAGTCAAATATGTTTTACCTTTATTTATATAAAAAAATCCAGCATTTACAGGAGATTTGCAAAATTGCCTTCTTAAAGGCCGAGATTGGAACAGTTCCTGCGCACGTGAAGGTATTGGCCCTTCGGTTTTCCCTCTTTAATGGATGGGGGTGACAGCTATCCTAATGCAGGAGACTATTTGTGTCCGTTTCCTTACGAAACAAGTTGGTACTGATATTACCATCCGGACTGTAAATGCATTATGTGCCTGAAGCCGGATCCCTGTTCCTGTAGGAAGTGACCCACAGCATGACATGTTGGTGAGCTATAGAGCTATACAGGGCCTCAACTTCGAGGCTTACCAACATTGCACCCGCATCCACCTGTAGACCATCCAACTTTTTGAGGATGTCCATAGAGTCGCGGATGTATGATGGCAATTCCGAGACGAAGGGCCTTAGAATAAAATCCACATACACACTAGGTGGATGTGTGAAACAACCTGTGCCTGACACAATGGGCCGACCCTTTAGTGGGTCTAGGCCCTTGTGCACCTTGGGCAAGCTATAGAAGCAAGCCTGTTGTGGAAAGCGTGGGTGCATAAAGTTGAACTCATCTAATTGATTAAACGCTTTCAAGGCCTTCCCGCAGGATGTCTCTGTAACTTGGCACAAGGATTAGAGGATTAGACTGGAGAATCCTATATAAATCTCGATCATCTAATATCCTGTTACACATATCCAGGTATTGGTCACCATCCATAACCACAATATTGCCGCCCTTATTGGACAGTTTAAAGACTATGGAGGTGTCCTGTTCAAGCGACAGGAGAGCTTCCATTTCATCCAACTGCAGATTATACAGATTAACTCCTCGTCCCTTCCAGGGTCGATAACTGGTCTGTGACCACAGTTAGGAATGTCCAAACACTAATCTGATCTTAACCTCATCGAGGTAGTACCCAAAAACTTTAAATATGTAACACTGAGGTACACCAATCTCTTATACAAAATATCAATCTTTATTAAATATCATTAAAATACACATTACATACCATAAAAGAGGAGAAACAAGAAAACATGCGCCAAACAACTTGCCACGCCACGGATACGCGGCTATTAGTGGGTCCTAAACCAGCGGTTCACCGGAATGAACCCTAGACAGAACAGACCTTAAACGTTCAAATAATGACTACCCCATCAGAGTGTGGAACATTACTCAAATCCCAATCTGTCTAATGGTGGAGTGCTCATTCCCTCCCGGTGCAAATACACTAGCAACTCGTGCCTTACCTCGGCCACATACACCCCGTCATGCAAGTAGGCGCACCCCTCGACGCGCGTTTCGCGTACAGCTTCTTCAAGAGGAGAGGTCTAATGGACGTAGTAGGCTACTTTTATGTCGTCACCTGGCCTATGGGGGAACGTTCCCTAATCACATGGCTCTAGGACGTCATAATGGCGCATCGCTCCTTTATAATCGCTGCGGACACATCTTCCGCCAGGCCCCACCTTGGCCTCAGTGAGGGCAGCTCGGACTATTTCCGTGGACTGACGTCACTCGAGGCTTTAGTGTTATCAGGGTCCAGCGCAAGCGCCGCCTCAATAGTCAGTCTGCGATGCGCTCCCGCTCCCAGGTAAAATGCCATGTTAGAGGAACAATCAATACTACATGACAATTACTATACTCATGAACAAAATCTAAAACGACAGACAGGCGTCCACTAAAGTTCCACGGAGAGTCAAATGAAGATGTATTATTCTATAGTTTTAACGTAGGAACGGGCTGTCTCACTCACAATAAATGGGTAATCATACCTTAATTCCACAATTATTACTCTAAACCCAATCAAAAATATATATTTACATATATTGTGTGATAGGTGAAAAATATATATTAAGGTAATGGGCCTAACAAAATGAACCCTGTATTTAACATATTTACTGTGACCCCTAAACTACACAAATAGACATGTAAACCTAAAGTGCTAGTGCAATAAATTCATCATTAATATTCTATTCCATCCATCTTTAATCAATACATGAAGTTTTCCTTAAATAATTAATATACGTGTATTAAATTACAAATCACCACAACAATCCCCCGTAAAAATATACCTAGTTAGGGCCCACTAAGGGCTAAAAGTGCCAAAAATTAAAGTGCATAGTGCTTGATAAGAATTAGTAGTAATCCCTTTCTATACCCAAATGAATGAATCACACAAGTCCGTACATCAACCTCCCCTACATACATGGTGAATTCGCATTAATCAGCCTGACAAAGACCGATCTATGCAGCGAAGTCCATCCTCCTCAGATGTATCTCGCTTTGTTGTTCATTCTGCTTGTTCCTTTTTCACCAGCTAACGAAATCCACCATCACCGTCCATCCTTCATCCCTATCCAGAGGCCGTCCCCATCCACCAGAAAACGACATCCACAAATAGCCGTCCATAATCAGATCGGTAAGTACTCTGTAATTATTAAAAATACAGTTAAAATCTATCAACACCAAAATTTTATATTAAAATACTTATCCCCCACTCTACAAAAATGCTGCAAACCCCAGTGACTCATTTAATCCCTGTGGTGTCAAGGTCCCTAATCTAAAAATCCAGCGACTTTCTTTTTGGGCCAGGAGTTTTCCCACATTTCCACCTCGTATGCCCGGATGGATGATTTCAATACCTTTAAATTTTAGAAGATCGCCGTTGCTCTGATGGAACATCTTAAAATGACGTGGGATCGTTTTGAGTTTGGTGATGTCCTTCTCATCTTTCCCTTTCTCGATGTCTCTAATATGTTCCCTTACCCTCCTTCTTAATTCCCGTGTTGTCAGGCCTATGTAGATCTTTTTGCAGGGGCATTCAGCATGATAAACCACTCCTCTAGAAGAACAAGAGATATATTCTCTGATCGAGTAGTTCCTATCATTATTCATCCCTTTAAACTCTTTGGCACTGACCATGTTTTTACAAGCTACACACGATCTACACGGGTACGAGCCTTTCAGTCCTTCCTTTTTATTCACTCCTTTAGGCACATAGTGACTATGCATCAGCATATCCTTCAGATTTGTAGCTCTTTTGGCTGTTAATAAAGGTCTGTCGGTTATGCATTCCTTCAATATTTTATCCGTTTCTAAAACATGCCAATATTTTTGTAACGTATTTCTGATTTGTCCCCATTGTTTGTTATAGTTGGTTATGAACCTTGTTTCACAATCCCGTGATGCCTTGGGTGCCTCATTTGGACATAATAACTGCTCTCTCGTTTTTTGTCGAGCTCGCATCTTCCATTTTTTAAAACTTCTATTACTGTAGCCTCTTGCTTTGAACCTCTCTGCCAACGTTACCTCTTGTTGATGATGGTCCACTGCATTCGAACAAATTCTCTTGATCCTCAAGAATTGTCCAACTGGAATCCCTTCAATTGTGGCTTTGGGGTGAGCCGACTGAGCATACAAGAGGGAGTTAACCGCTGTAGATTTTCTAAATACATCAGTCTCTACTTTTCCATCCTCTCCAACTTTGATCACCAAATCCAGGAAATTTATTTCACGGCCTCCCTGAAAAGTCAAAGTAATGTTCTGATCATTACAATTCATAGAATCCATAAATGCCTTTAACTCTTCATGGGTGCCCTCCCAGACAAATAGAATATCGTCGATAAAGCGCATCCAATTATGCACTTTATCGATACCTGGCAAAGGGTTACTAACAAAGATCTCCCTCTCCCAGGCCCCTAAGAATAGATTAGCATAGGACGGGGCACATGTGGCCCCCATCGCCACACCTTGTGTTTGGAGATAATACCTGTCTAGGAAGACAAAGAAGTTATGGCTCAAGGCGAAACGTAACAATTCCAAAATCAGCTCATTTAGCTGTGGACTTAAGTTGTTGCTCCTCAAAATTCTGCAACCGCCTTCAGCCCATCCTCATGCCTGATGTTGGAGTATAGGGCTTCCACATCTGCTGTCACCAAAATCATATTTTCCTCCAACTGCAGGTTCGTCAATCTGTTAAGGGCTGCCGTTGTATCCTGTATGAAGGATGGTAGTGTATTGACCAAAGGTTTCAGATGGAAATCTATATATCGACACACCTTTTCACATAATCCCCATTACCTGCAACAATCGGCCTCCCAGGCGGGTCTTTAGCATTCTTGTGGACCTTAGGGATAATATAGAAAGTGGGAATCTTGGGGTATTGCTCAAATAGTGCTAGCTTGATTTTCCCCGGTATAACATTTTTCTCCACTGCATCATCCAAGATTTTCTCCAGTTTACCCTGAAATATCGAAGAGGGGTTAGAATCCAAACACCGATAACAGTTCTTGTCCTTAGGAGTTTAAATGCCTGTTTCTCATACATGTTTTGTGGCCACACCACTACATTTCCTCCTTTATCGGCTTGTTTTATAACAACACCCTTCAGTTCCTGGAGAGCTCTGCAATGCCTCCCATTGTTCCTTATTCAGATTACCCCCTCAGTTATTCTGCCATACTAAGGTACTTAACTCTTCACTTACCAACTTCACAAAGATGTCAATGGCTGGACAAAGTTGCAGTGGGGAAAGGTGGTAGATTTTTTCTTTAACTCTACTGGTAATAAATCCAATTTTTTCGGCTCTTCTTCCTCATTCAGTAGATCCTCCAATATTTTTAACGCTTGCAATTCCTCCTCACTCGAAATCCAATCTGGTCCCCATTTTTCTTATTTCCATGCAGCCGTTTTAAAAGCAATTTTCGGGCAAACAAATGTAAATCTTTAATTACTGTAAATAAATCAAAATTACTGGAGGGTGAAAATGTTAATCCCTTACTCAACACCTCTACCTGCACATCTGTTAGCTTTATCTCTGAGAGGTTAATTACCTGAAGGGTGTCCTCCTTCCCCTTCTTACTTCTGTTATCATTTTTATCGTCATATTTTCTTTTGCCACCTTGTTCTCTTCCCAACCAATTTTTTGTCCCTTAGTATTCCTAGGGGTTGCTTCTTGTCCCCCATTAAGGCTGGTTGCCGATGCTTCTGATCTTATAGAGGAAAATGAGGAGGTCCTGGATCTCATCGACTCCCCTCTTTCTTTCTCTGCCATTTGTAAACTCTGTTACTATTGTAATCATTTACATCTCGTTGAAATTTAGTAGCTTTAAGGTCAGTGATCTCCTTTTCCCATATTTGGAAAACCCTATTCATATCTTCCTCCCAGGATTTTTTACTGTTTGTATCCAGATTCTCTTCTAATTGTTGTTGTATCTCCATTATCTCTTTTTCAATGGATATCAATTTCCTCTTATTTGCCTCCATGATTGTTTCCATAAAATCCATGGAGCACTTATGCGATATGGACTCCCATTTGCTACTCAGCTCCTCATCTTCCAATCCGAAACTCGGAAATTTCTGTATCCTCAATCCTCTCGGGATAATATTTTTATCTTTATAATTACCTAAGGCCGCCTTGTTCCACCATATTTTTACCTTTTATGACACAGGGTTTTATATTTCTGTAAGAGTTCTTTTTCTGTAGAGTGGTCCCATTAAAAACCTCATTTGTTTCCCCTCTAAAGATGTCGTTGGCTTTCGTTTGCCAACCAGCTTCTCTAGCCCCAAAATTCATCATATGGATCATATAAATCTGTGAACAAAGCACAGTACAAATTAACAACCAAACACTAATCTGATCTTAACCTCATCGAGGTAGTACCCAAAAACTTTAAATATGTAACACTGAGGTACACCAATCTCTTATACAAAATATCAATCTTTATTAAATATCATTAAAATACACATTACATACCATAAAAGAGGAGAAACAAGAAAAACATGCGCCAAACAACTTGCCACGCCACGGATACGCGGCTATTAGTGGGTCCTAAACCAGCGGTTCACCGGAATGAACCCTAGACAGAACAGACCTTAAACGTTCAAATAATGACTACCCCATCAGAGTGTGGAACATTACTCAAATCCCAATCTGTCTAATGGTGGAGTGCTCATTCCCTCCCGGTGCAAATACACTAGCAACTCGTGCCTTACCTCGGCCACATACACCCCGTCATGCAAGTAGGCGCACCCTCGACGCGCGTTTCGCGTACAGCTTCTTCAAGAGGAGAGGTCTAATGGACGTGGTAGGCTACTTTTATGTCGTCACCTGGCCTATGGGGGAACGTTCCCTAATCACATGGCTCTAGGACGTCATAATGGCGCATCGCTCCTTTATAATCGCTGCGGACACATCTTCCGCCAGGCCCCACCTTGGCCTCAGTGAGGGCAGCTCGGACTATTTCCGTGGGCTGACGTCACTCGAGGCTTTAGTGTTATCAGGGTCCAGCGCAAGCGCCGCCTCAATAGTCAGTCTGCGATGCGCTCCCGCTCCCAGGTAAAATGCCATGTTAGAGGAACAATCAATACTACATGACAATTACTATACTCATGAACAAAATCTAAAAACGACAGACAGGCGTCCACTAAAGTTCCACGGAGAGTCAAATGAAGATGTATTATTCTATAGTTTTAACATAGGAACGGGCTGGTTTAGGACCCACTAATAGCCGCGTATCCGTGGCGTGGCAAGTTGTTTGGCGCATGTTTTCTTGTTTCTCCTCTTTTATGGTATGTAATGTGTATTTTAATGATATTTAATAAAGATTGATATTTTGTATAAGAGATTGGTGTACCTCAGTGTTACATATTTACAGTTAGGAATGTATCCAACGGCGAGTTGTCATTTAACAGCGGATTGCGACTGGATTTGGGTCGCAAGTCAGTAAATGGACCTTCCCCTACTGGTCTCTACTACTTTCTTCCAGTAGGTCAAATAGAATGTCCACATCTGGCAAATCTCCCACATCAATGCCTGTTTCCATGCACCTTCGTTTATCATGGTTAGCAAAGAACTTCCTCCATTTCAACTTTAAAATAGGTTTAAATCCTTAATCCATTCGAATAAGTTGAAGGAATGGGATGGTACAAACGATAGGCCTTTAGATAGAATGCACATTTCCGTAGTACTGAGCACTGGGATAGGTTGACAATCTGGAGGTCATCAGAATCCGTGTGGGGAACTCATTGGTCTGTGCGCTCTCTTAGCATATATGCTGAAAGAGGCGGGCCCTTGCCTAAAATTATTGTTATGAAGACCGCCTCTCTGACTACTCCCTTAACCCTTTTAGTCCTGCCCCTATAGTTACCCCTTTTCGTATGTTCCTGGGAAATGGGTACAGTGCTAGTTATGGGGTTAGTTTCTGTTTCGCCTTCGGACGAAGGATCGGTTGACTCACAGTTTCTTAAAAACTGCAACCAGTGACGTGGCTTAAATCTGAGGCAAGGGCTACTTTCCATTGTGCGAATTGCATTGCCTGCGGAGTAATTAGAACAGGTAATTATTTCTCCAGTATGGTAACCAGTTTCCCATATACCATTAGAGCATTTATTAATTGCCGGACAGTGGGAGTCATCTACTTGGCAACATGTCACTGTGGCATACAATATGTGGGCAAAACCAAGCGGGATTTCCGTCTCAGTATAGGCGAACACTTGAACGACATCCGAACAAATCTGGCACTCCTATAGCTAGACATGTGGAGTTGAAACATCCGGGGAACGCAAGCCTATGATGTTCCAGAGTATCGAATCCATCAGTATGTCCCCGCGAGGCAGTGACATCCACAGCAAATTATTGCAAAAGGAAGCGCAGTGGACATTTAGGCTTCAGACGCTTTGCCCAAAGGGATTGAATGAATATATATTGTTCACATTGTTCTTGTAATCTTCCCATATATTTCTAGCTTAGGTAAACCCCTTTGCCAACTTAATTACCACATGATCTAGGCATATTGTGGAGATCTTTGTATGAGTGGCATCTGGGTGCCGATTAATGTGGACAATAATCTGTTTATCCACATAGCCCTAGTGATTTCAGTGACGAGGTTTCGGGAGTGGAGTGGCACCTTCTGGATGTCCTCTCCGCCTTCCTCCTTCCAATTGGATACTGGCCAGATCAGCCCTACCTTGTGTAGGCGTTCTTTTAAGTCATCTGTGCAGAGCTAGGGAACAGGCAGGGGGATCGTGCTGTGGACGGGCATAGGTAGAGCCGTTAGCAGCAACTATCTTATAAGTGAGAGGGATATCGTTCCTGTCTTACAGTGTAGCATTAGTCAGTTCCAGCAAACAATTGCTGACCCTAGCCTATCCTCACACAGCTGTAGCTTTTAGGAATTAGGGGAACCACTCGCTAACTGACCACTATTGGGATCGAGGGAGTTAGGCTACATGCACACGACCGTTGTTTGTTTCTACGTCCGTTCCGTTTTTTTTACGGATAGGATGCTTCCCCATTCATTTCAATGGGTCCATCAAAACATGCGGATGGTCAACCGTTTTTGTTCCGCATCCGTGATCCGTGTTTTCATTCCGTCAAAAAAATAGTGCATGTCCTATTTTTTTCACGTTTATGGACAAGGATAGGCATTTTTACAGGGGATCTGCCATAAAAATCGGATCCGTCAAAAAAGCGGTCCGTCATCCGTTTTTTTGACGGACGCAAAATTTGCAGGAGGAGCGGACGCGGAGGCAGGCAACGGTCGTGTGCATGTAGCCTTAGACTGAGCTATATTTGGCAAGGTGGGCTCCACGTGCGATTGACCCGCATGGTGGACTAGTGGGGCTATTTTTAGTTCCCCATACCTCCTGTACCTCCTCCCTCTTATGTGTGTGCGCAGTCTTTACGCCTACTTCCCGGTTGAGTGATGTAGTTGATATCGGTGGTGGTAGCTCTCCTGCCATTTACATCGGTACATTTTATTTTGTGTTTTGTTCCTACCTAGTTTTAATTATATTTCAATAACGAATTATACATCAGCACTAAGCAATATTAACATCAAGTAAGAAGCGGTTACCACTTGCTAAATAAATGACCATAATATAGAAAGGGGAAAGGGATGTGGTATAGGAAAGTCTGAGGGGTAGAGGGGAGGGCATTGTAGATAAATATGAGAACTCAGTCGGCCGTTCCTTGCAATAGTAAATAGAGGCGAAAGGTACTCCTAGCGTCGTCTAAAGGGACTAATCTGTAAAACCTCTGAATTTTTTCCACGGTCCCCAGATAGCAGAAAACTGTTGGGGCGTTCAGTGCGTCCCAATGTGCTATTTGCTCCAATCGGTATATTAGGTCACATTTTTTAAACCAGTGTTGTAAAGGCGGAGGATCTGGTTTCCTACAATATACAGCAATAAGCAGACAGGCAGATGCCATAAGAATCTTATACAAGGACTGCACCCCCTAGATTGTGGACCTCCAAGGTCTCCAGTTAACCCGAAAAGACACACTTTTGGCGACACCGAATATTTATCCCGCAAACCTGTGTGAGTGTTTTACAAATCTCTTGCCAGTAACTTTGGATCTTGTTGCATGACCACCAGATATGACTTTGTGTCCCTATAGCTCACTCGCATCTCCAGCAAACGGGAATAACTCCCGAAAACATATTATGTAAACATTGTGGGGTATAGTACCATTGTGTGAGGACTTTATAGCTATTTTCTTGTAATTTTATGCACCTAGAGACTTTCACCGGAGCAATTAATACCTTAGGCAACTCCTTATCATTGAATTGTATTCCTAGCTCGTCCTCGCATTTAGTAATAAATTTTCATCTATCAATACTAGTAAAGGAGAGAAGCATGGAATATAAATGTGAAATCTTCTTCTTGGGTTCTAACCTTTGCAAAGCCATTTTCTCAAATGTTGTGTGGTCTGTGTGTCCTACCGAAAGCCTATTCAATTTTTTTAGGATGTGAAAACAATGTGTTATCTGAAAAATAGTACAATGAGCCATGGCAGGGTGTGCTTCGAGTTCTAATAATGATGGCATATCCGCCTCTGGGCATAAGGACAGAACTGGCGTAGTATTCTTTTGAGCCGTCTCCTTTAGAGTGTTCCAGAAACACAAGCTAGACTGACACAGAATATCCCTCACTTGCATGAGTGATACATAATTAGGCATTCGTTTGTTAACATATCTGATGTACACCAGTGGGTTATTGTATACTTAGTGATTGAGCTATGTGTTACTAGCATTTTGTTCACTCTGGCTAAATCCAGGACGAGTAAAGACCTCAGAGGGAGATTTGACATTGCCTCCTCTACCATTGTGTCGAATTATTATTTTGTTTTAAGCGTCGCCCCACACTAGCAGTAAATTTCTTTTGATGGTGGAATGCTCAAGTACCTATCGATATAGCCATGAATCATTTACAAAACTACCCTCAGATTATTCAAAACAGATTTTACAAAGTTTGTTAACTCTCTCTGTGTTCTACAGCAATTACAGAAAGATAGAAGTGAAATTAAAAGAAAAATCATTTTTGCAGATTTTCTATTTTAATCCATGTTTTCTGTAAAACAGCAAGGGTTAAAAGCCAAACAAACCTCAATATTTATTACAGAAACACCCTATACATGGTCATAAACTGCTGTATAGGCACACTGCAGGGCTCAGAAGGAAAAGAGCGCCATATGGTTTTTGCTGAAAAGGTTTTTGAGCACCATGTCACATTTTTGACCATGAGGTACCCAAACAGTGGAAAATGACCTCATTTTGGAAACTACACCTCGAAGAATTTTTCAAGGGCTGTAGTAAGCACTTTGACCCAACTGGCTTTTTATAGAATTTAGACACAATTGACTGCGAAAATGAAAACAATTTATTTACAATAAAATGTCACTTTAGGGCCAAATTTTTCATTTTCACACACAATTTGTTACACATTTTTCCTGAATATAGCAACACTCCATATGTGGTTATAAACTGTATGGGCACGCAGCAGCCCTCAGAAGGGAAGGAGTCCCCAAAGAAGTGACAGCATTTTGTAAACTACACTCCGCATGGAACTTTTCAAGGGGTGTGTGAAGCACTTAGAACCCATAGGCATTTCATAGCATTTAGCAACATTTGTCATTGAATTTAATAATAACTTGGCTGTGAAAATTATCATATTTTTCTTACAATAAAACAACATTTTAGCCCTAAATGAAAAATCACCCCACAATTTATTACACATTTTTGCCTAAATACAGCAACACCCCATCTGTGGTCGTAAGCTGCCGTATGGGTACACAGCAGGGTTCAGAAGTGAAGGAGCACCATTTGGCTTTTGGAGGGCAAGTTTAGATATAATATACACATACATATATGTGTGTGTATATATATATATATATATATATATATACACACACACAACTAGCTGCGATTTCTTTCTTTTTTTAACACACAAAAATAAACCTTGCAATGAAAGCTGAGCAAAGATATGATCAGAAATGGACTGTACTGATCAGCACTTAGGAGTTGCAGGACACATGCAAGCAAATGTTGCGTGCGTGCAAAAATCTGATCTAACGCTACCTAAAATTTACTGATGTATATGAGGACTCATGCACACGAACGAAAGGGCTTCCTGCTCGTATTGACGGACTGCAAATGGCAGGTCTGCAATGTACAGGCACTGGCCGTGTGCACTCCGTGCTAAGGATGCAGACCCAATGACTGGAATGGTTACGCGAAGATTTGGCAAAACATAGGACATGTGATGTCCAATTTTTTTCAGATCGGAGGCACAGATCGGAAGCCCAAGGAAACACTATAAAGCGCTTTGATGGGCTTTGGGTCAATTCCTCCGCACCGCAAAAGACATGTCCTAACTTTTGCCCATGTATTGTGGAATGCTATTTTGCCGGTCTGCAGCATGGGCACAGAGCCCTTGCGTTCATGGGCATGAGCCCTAAGAGAGAAAAAGAAAAATCTAGCAGTAACTGCAATTTCGTTTTTACACAAAAAAACCTGCATGGAAAACTGAGCACAGATGCAATCAGTAAAATGGAGCTCTCAGTAGTCACAGGACGCATGCAAGTAGATGCCTTAGGCCTTGTTCACATTTGCTAACGGTAAATGAAGTTTTGGAAGGTTATTTTTTAGAGGAGCAGCAGACATTGACAGTCTGATCAATTTGGATGTGTCCACAATAACCCTAAGTTCCCACAAATGGAGTGCCATTGGGGCCATCAGTTCTTTTTCTGACGACCACCACAACAGGCACGGCGCAGAGATATTACAACACTGACTATTTAAAGTGAATGGGACACATTTTATAGAGTTGAAATGTGGTGATCATTTAAAAGAAAAAAGCCAAATTAGCCATTCCACTATACCTACTATTATAGCTTCTCCGTTTTCGGTATCAAGGGCAGTCCAAGCTTTCAAAGCCCTACTGATTAGACAAGCCTTATGAAGATGCTATCAATGTAAAACCTATTTAAAGGAGTTATCCCATGATTAATGTTAACAATGAAATTCAGACATCATATAGTACATGACAAACTCTTTCTAGCAAAGCCAGAACCAGCCCTGTACCGCACATGAATCCAAAGATCTCCCTATTCATTGCTTTAATTTCTCTGCTAGATTTATTCCAGGATGGCAGTTCAGGCAGGGCTCGAGTCCAGGGGGAACGGGTGGGAACGGGTGGGAACGGGTGGGAACGGCGTTCCTGCACTTTTTTTTACAGCAGGAACGCCGTTCCCTTTCAGGGCAAAATGACCAGGAAGCGGTGAAGATATTGTACTAACCGCTTCCTGGTTCTCGGCTGTCGGCTGTCAGGGCTGCGCACAGGCGTGAGGCGCTTTGTGACCTCACGCTGTGCGCAGCCTTCACAGCACAGCCGAGAACCAGGAAGAGAGGATCGGCGGCGTCCAGGAGCAGGAGAGGTTAAGTGTTTTTTATGTTTTATATTTTATGGCTGGTGAGAGGCACTGACTGGGGGCTAATGGAGGGGCACTGGGCGCTGTTGAGAGGCACAGGGGGCTGATGGAGGGGTACTGGTGGCTGATGGAGGGGTACAGGGGGCTGATGGAGGGTCACTGGGGGCTGATGGAGGGGTCACTGGGGGCTGATGGAGGGGTCACTGGGGGCTGATGGAGGGGTCACTGGTGGCTGATGGAGGGGTACTGGTGGCTGATGGAGGGGTCACTGGGGGCTGATGGAGGGGTCACTGGGGGCTGATGGAGGGGTCACTGGGGGCTGATGGAGAGGCACTGGGGGATGATGGAGAGGCACTGGGGATCTGAGGTCTGATTGGGGGTCATTCATATTGGGGTCTGAGCTGAGGTGTGATCTGAGGTCTTATTGGGGTCTTATTAACATTGGGCATCTTATTGGGGCTGTTAGCTGAGGTCTGATAAACATTGGGGGTCTGATTGGTGGTCTGACCTGAGGTGTAATAAAAAATATTTTTTTCTTATTGTCCCCCTCTAAAACCTAGGGGCATCTTATAGGGCAAAAAATATGGTGCTTGCTCCTCCTCCTGACCTCCCCTGCCCTTTGCGTGCGCCGCACGCTGTGACGTTACGCGGAGGCACTTGGGTGAGTTCCCACACTTTTTTTCCCAGGACTTGACCCCTGAGTTCAGGGGTATGTCTTTTCTCAGGAGGCGTGTTCTTTCTCAAGGGGTCAGGGGGTCTCAGGGAGTCCTTTCAACTGCAACTCTTTCCCTGTAACTGTCACAGCTTCTAACACCATATTTGGGTGGTGGCAGTTGAAGGATGGAACTTAGCATGTGTGACCACCTCAGCGATGTTACTGAGGTGGACATAGAAATAAGAAAAAGAAAAGCAGGTGCTGCTATACAAAAACATACTATTGAATATTTCTGTGGCCATGCTTGTTTGAAAAATGTCCAATATTCTTTCCAGGACAAACCTTTCAGATTTATGTCTGTGAAAGGTCATGAGCACAATGGTGTGGCGAGGGTGGGCCTATGTTTTTTTGGGAAAAAAAGGGGAAGTGACATAAATAAGACTTTCTGCAGTGTCTCAAAGCTGTTACATTGTTACATTCAGGAGGAAGGTGCTTACTGTGCCTAGATGGTGGAGGCCCTTGGGCATTTGCCCACTGAATAATCTGACCCTGATAAAATATTATTACATAGTTGAATTGATCATGAAAGAGCAACTTGGACCGCGTGCTTGGTTTACATTCACATTGTAGGAGCTCACATTTTTCATTACAACATTGTCTATATATCCTGTTAAATTGTAATGCGTCTGCTGTGAGCTCAGGAGGCATCAGTAAAGAACAGCTCTGGATAGAGATCAGTAGTGTTGGGCTCAAATATTCTAGATTTTTTTCCCTCTGAACCCATGATACCTCCCTGCTTCTTGCTTGTGGGCCAATGAGAAGGCTGCAATGACTTTGTCTGAGCTTAGCAACATCCCTAGCAACCAATAGGACAGTTGTCTACCCCTTACTATATAAGAACTTCCCCAGCGGCCAATTTCTGCAGTTTTTACAGTTCTCAGAGAGACAGCAGTGTCATTGCTGTGCTCTGTGCTTTCCTGTGTCACATTACATTAGATAGTTAGTTAGCTTATATACAATACAGATAGTTAGTGGGAGATAGTCAGTGTAGGTTATATCCTGATATAGTGTAGCTATGCAGGGTGTTAGGTAGTGTGATAGGTTCTGCTTACCATACATACATGCTACAGACATAATGCTGTGACAACAATACTTAGTGCACCAATCAGTAATATGTAGTCAGACCTGCTAAAATGTGAAGTTGCACGTATTGCGCAAAAAATTTTGCATCATTAATTGCCGATTTGCGCAATTGCGAATATATTGGAGCACTGTGCATATAAAGCTATTGTAATGTTCTGCCGTGCCAACCATTTTCTCCAGTCTCAGGACACTTCTATCAGCTTGAAAAATGTAGCAATAGTGATCCACACCCGTATTGTGCACGCATTACGGGAATATTACATTGCCGATTTTCGCAATCAAGAAAATAATTGCAAATTCGCGAATTTATGGCGAATATTCGCCCAAATATTCACGTAATATCGCAAATTCGAATATTGCCCCTGCCGCTTATCACTAGAGATCAGTGTTTCATCACAGAGGTAAACATTTTATGTGTCTGCGAAGTTGCACATGAGATTAAACAACGAATTAAAAAACTTTCTTCAATCTTGACAGAAATATTCCATCAACATGTAATTATCATAATAACCCTAAGAGACAATCATTCCTGGGCATCAATCAGCCATAAAGCTGCCTCAGTAATTACTGAAACACAAACTGGTAAGAGCAAATAAGGATTATTACAGTTTCTTGGGAAATTGTATTACCTTACTCCAGTTAGTATGACAGCTCTAAAATGACACGAGTATATAATGAAGAACACCCTCACTCACAAGACTGCTGACGTTAAGGCATTCCTCTACTGTACTTTCAAAAACACTTGATGTGTCAGCCACATATCACAGGTAGTGTTGAGCGAATCGAAGTCAAACAAATTGACTTCGATCCGAATCTCAGGAAAAATGTAATTTACTACCAAGCAGAATTGCTCGCGTTTCGTGGTAATGAATTTATTTTTCCTGAAATGGCGGTAAAAAAAAACATACCTCATCCATTTGCTTGTGGAGAGACCGTTGCTGCCATCTTGATTGAAGAACTCGTGCGAAAT
Organism: Bufotes viridis; assembly: GCA_033119425.1. Taxonomy (NCBI): domain Eukaryota; kingdom Metazoa; phylum Chordata; class Amphibia; order Anura; family Bufonidae; genus Bufotes; species Bufotes viridis. The sequence goes on from CM065591.1 coordinate 443,475,207, forward strand.
CTCAAGATTTTACGTAATTTCTTCAATCAAGATGGCCACGACAGCCTCTCCGTGAGCAAATGGATAAGGTAAGTATGTTTTTTTTTTTACCCTGATTAATCCCTAAAAGGCCTCAATTAATGTCAGATGCCACGATCAGCAATGAACGCGGCATCTGAGGGGTTCAATGCTGGGGGGCGGCACGATCGCCGTTCCCCGTCATTGCACCTACTACAGACAATGGAATTCAATTTGTGACTTAGTAATTTATAACAAATCACATTTCTTTGGGAAAATCAACAAAGCAGCCGAATGGTTGATAACTTCGCTCATCTCTAATCACAGCTTATGGACAGAGATGATCTGAGCGCAGAGACCCCGACTGATCGCTAGAATGAGGAGAAAGAAGTGCTCACACAGAACATTGTCTCTCCTTGCTGCTAAAGACGGTCCCAATAAAAAGTCTATGAGCCCATCTAGAATCCATCTCCTGCAACAAAGAGAGAGCGTACTAGGTGAGCACTTCTATCTACTTGTCGGCAGACTTCTCAGCACCCCCACTGATAAAACCTTTATTATGTTGTTATACCAAGCATTTTTTTCTAAATACAGGAAAATTAGTTCATTTAAAGGAGTTCTACGCTATTTTCTGAAGTGACATATATTCTAATTACATTGGTGGAAGGCTGGGAGCAGAGCTTTTCTAAAAACAGCATTTGGGACAGAGTTGGGTCATGTCAGTTTCTAGTTGGTAGTTCTGGAACTACTATTGATTGGAATGGAGGGTTACATAAAGAGAAACCTAGGCAGAGACTACTTTGAAAAGACTACCTCTTTATCTAGACCAGAATTCAGTTCCATCATATACTGTGCATATCAACCATCTTCAATGAGAGGGTCACTTTGATAGACCACTTTTATTGTCAATTTGGTGGTCTACTCAAAAAGGTTTCACTGTACCATGTATCCATTTCATAAATGCAACCAATTGGTTTTCATGTTCAGTGGTTACAGAAGCTAACAAGTTAGCTGAAAGGGTTAGGGCTCTTTTAGTATGTGACAGATTGGTGGATACCTATGTGTCCTAGAACCTAACACTGGAGAGGTTTTATTATAGATTCACACAGTAACGTTTAATGTACTGACTTATATTAAGTGGTTTTGTGGGACTAAAGATCAATAGTGCATTTCTAGGATGTGCCATCAATGTAGTGCAAGCAGTTTAGATCCCCACCAGTCATTAAGATACATCAATAACCACAGCCTGTGGATAAGGATAAGAGTGTGTGCCCCCTTTACTCCCAGAAATCCTACATTTCCAAAACACAAATGTTTAGTCCCACAAACAACAGATGTTATCCAACAGAAGTACATAGTAAGCAGAAGTGGAATGGCTATAGACTCCACAAAAAGGTTTGCTGATGCCCAGAAGGTTGCCCGAGCCCTCCCCATGGCCACCAGTCCATTCCATTACTCCTAAAAAGAAATGCACCCATTTGGATCCTGTAAAAAATGTCTACCTTATCTGATACAACCTGGTGCTCTTAGGAGTATAGCAGAGATAGCAGTTGCACCTCAGACATTGTCACTCTGCGGCATGACACACCAGTATTACAAATGGCACATAGTAGATGTTGCCTTGGGGCCAAAGAACTTCAGGTTATGTCTGTGCACCCCACAGAAATGCAAAGGATCTGTCAAAAGACCCCCTTGTTTACAATTTTAAACACAAAGATACAAAAACAGGAAAAACACATCTTGCATAAATCCAGCCATGACTCCCGAAACCTTAGTTAGTTAGTTCAGGATGGGTGAGATGGGCTGGGTGTTGTTTCGGAGACAAAGAGCACTGCCCAGAGTGACTATTAGGTTCGCTAAAACACCCAGTTTGAATATAGGTTGCAAAATCAATTATCTGACAAAATACTGTACAAAAAGTAATGTCGAGGAAACTTATTATTAAGTTCCTATCCTATAATAAGCAGTTATGCAACAAGTCCTCTTCCAGTCATTTTATCCAGTAATCAAACAAGGAAATTTTCTTGGCGAAACCTAATTATTTCAAGAGCTCCATTCATCCCCTCCACCACCACTCTCTCAATAAGCGTCAGCCATGCATTAATTGAAACCAATATTTATCATTGTCTAAACCAGGGGTGCACAACCTGCGACCCGTGGGCCGCATGCGGCCCCCAGAGCCAAGGTTTGCACCCCTGTCCTGCTGGATGGTCCAGCAAGGTGGAGAGCCAGAAGTCATCCCTCTGCCGAATGGTGACAATTCGGCTGTCACTACGCAAGCAAGTGAGCATGCATCGGGCCATTTGTGCAAGTGACTCAGAGGGACTCCCTGCCTCCATCTCCACTGCATACTGCCACGGTGTGTCTGGGTCCTCTGCCTCCTCTTCCTCATTGCCCTGTAGCTCCTCTGTCTGCTCCTGCTCCTTCTCTCCTGTCACCTGTGTAGAAAAAAACACCCATTTCGCTACACATTGCTTGAGCTCCAATGTCCTCCTCCTCCTCCAGTTCAGCCCCCACGATTCGATTTCTTGATGAAGGCCACGGAGCTGTTTCTTCCCTGTGTGACGCCGTTCACCCAGGCAAACGAGGTGTAGAACAGCGTGACACCACCATGCCCTGCACATGTGGTATGCTGTGAGAAGCACTGTAGATTGTACCTGCAGTGGAGGCTGAGGACACGTGGAGGATGAGGAGGTAGAGGCAGAGTCACCTGGCCTAGTTACTGGTGTGGCTGGGCAGGAACCACATTTACCCAGTCGGCCGTAAAGGACATGTAATGTCCTTGACTATAGTTACAGCTACCAACCAATTTTCCCAAAAAAGGCTGTATCACAAACAAATTTCACCACTGAATGGCTAATCAATGTAATTCGGTTCATACAGAAGAAAGTCAACAATCACCCATCAAATTTCCCGTATTCTTTTTCCTATTAATATACCCCAAAAAAAATAATATAACAATCACAATTCACCACAGAACGACTAATAGGACGTACGTATCTTTCCTATTAATACACCCTGTAAATGGCTGTAGTACATCAGAAATTCACCACTCAATGGCAAATATATATTTTTTTTTGCCACTAATACATGCCAAAAAGGGCTTTAGAACATATAATTGCACCGCAGAATGGCAAATATATTTTACTTTTGCCACTAATACATGCCACAAAAGGCTGTATAACATATAACTGCACCGCTGAACGGCAAATATATTTTACTTTTGCCACTAATACACGCCACAAAAGGCTTTAGAACATATAACTGCACTGCTGAACAGCAAATATATTTTACTTTTGCCACTATTACATGACAAAAAGGGCTTTATAACATATAACTACACCACACAAGGGCAAATAAGACATAGAAATATTTCCTTGTAATAAAACCCTGTTAATGGCTGTATCAAACAGCACTTGCACCCTTATAACAAGAATGGTTTGCTTGAATTACAGAGCTGTATAATGGCAATTCGGGTCCCAGTCAGTGCAGCAAGGTGTAATCAGATTGTTCCTATTACCCAGGCTGTAACCTCCCCTACTGAACTCTGTTCAACATAAATGTTGTGGAATGATTCCTCCCTATCCTTTCCCTACACCTTGAATACTCTTTCCCTGCACTTGTAAATAATTTTTTTTACCACAATGAAGTTTTTTCTAACCCTGTCCATAGCACCCTGCTGATGTCTCTCTCTGCACTAACTACACTGGTAAATGGCAGAATCCAAGATGGCTGAAGCTATTTATAGGGATGTGATATCACAGGGCTGGCTGCTGATTGGCTGCATGCATGGCATTATGGGTGATCCCGCCATTCCAAGAGTTCATTGCTCCATGTCCTCACACATGCAGCAGCCATTTTAGGAAAAAATGTGATTCGTTACCAGTGCGAGGAAATTCAGATTCGGTGTGAATTGAATTTTTCCTGAAACAGCTTCGATACGCTCATCTCTACTAATAACCGAATGGGTAGCTTAACCCCTACCCATTAGCCACAGTATTGACTGTGTCATGAAGGGGTTTTCCAGGAGTAGAGTATTAATGACCTATCCTCAGGCTAAGTCATCAAACTCTGATTGGGGAACACCCCGCCGATCAGTGTTTTTGCGGCCCCTTCCTAGGCCAATGATGTCACGTTTATCGGTCACAAGGCAAAGTGAATGAGCCTAGGCTGCAAAGCCAATCACAACTGCTATACAATGTACAATGCGCTGTGCTTGGTAAGATGTGAGGACCCTTTCACTTGGCCATGTGACCAATGAAGCTCACTCAGAGCTCACTGGAGAACCACAGCCTCTTCAAGCAGCTGATCAGTGATGTCGGGAGTTGGATTCCCACCAATCTGATATTGATGACCTATCCTGAGTATAGGTTATCAATATTCTAGTCTCGGAAAACCCTGTTAATCCTTTAGATGTCACCACGCTTGACTATGTTCATCAGTGCCATGGACTCTGGAGGATAGCAGATGCTCGACCACAGTTCTATTCAAACTCCTCCTACCTGAGATGTTGCAGCTGGAAAGGAAATCAAGATCTCCTGGTTATTGGTGGTGTCTTTGTGGCTGGACCTCCACCAATCTAGTAGTATTGCTTATCCACTGGATAGGCGAACGTTGCTGCAGACTGGAATGCTTCTGAAACACTATACCTGATTAATAGTCTGTGATTTTTGCTAAATTAAGCCAAACAAGGAAACAAAAAGACGAGGCTGGCAAGTCTTGACATGAAGTCTTAGCATCATCCTGCAGCAAAAACAAAGCTGATTGTAAGGGGTTCTGAGCTTGTTGTCTGTGGACTTGCCACAATCCAGTGGAATGTTGTCAACATTGAAGCTGAGGCTGTCAACATTAGTTTCTAAGCTGAATGGACAAAGGGCTTATAACTCATTGCTTGAGTGATGGGTTTCATGTACCCCAAACAGTGAAAACTTCAGAAGGTTCACAAGCTTTAAGAGTAAATCACATTTGCTTATCAATTAATCTCAATATTACAGTCATGGCCAAAAGTTTTGAGAATGACACAAATATTAGTTTTCACAAAGTCTGCTACTAAACTGCTTTTAGATCTTTGTTTCAGTTGTTTCTGTGACGTAGTCAAATATAATTACACGCACTACGTTTCAAAGGCTTTTATCGACAATTACATGACATTTATGCAAAGAGTCAGTATTTGCAGTGTTGGCCCTTCTTTTCAGGACCTCTGCAATTCGACTGGGCATGCTCTCAATCAACTTCTGGGCCAGTTCCTGACTGATAGCAACCAATTCTTTCATAATCACTTCTTGGAGTTTGTTAGAATTAGTGGGTTTTTATTTGTCCACCCACCTATTGAGGATTGACCACAAGTTCTCAATGGGATTAAGATCTGGGGAGTTTCCAAGCCATGGACGCAAAATGTCAACGTTTTGGTCCCCGAGCCACTTAGTTATCACTTTTGCCTTATGGCACGGTGCTCCATCGTGCTGGAAAATGCATTGTTCTCCTCCAAACTGTTGTTGGATTGTTGGAAGAAGTTGCTGTTGGAGGGTGTTTTGGTACCATTCTTTATTTCATGGTTGTGTTTTTGGGCAAAATTGTGAGTGAGCCCACTCCCTTGGATGAGAAGCAACCCCACACATGAATGGTCTCAGGATGCTTTACTGTTGGCATGACACAGGACTGATGGTAGCGCTCACCTTTTCTTCTCCGGACAAGCCTTTTTCCAGATGCCCCAAACAATCGCAAAGAGGCTTCATCGGAGTATATGACTTTGCCCCAGTCCTCAGCAGTCCATTCACCATACTTTCTGCAGAAGATCAATCTGTCCCTGATGGGTTTTTTTGGAGAGAAGTGGCTTCTTTGCTAACCTTTTTGACACCAGGCCATCTTCCAAAAGTCTTCGCCTCACTGTGCGTGCAGATGCGCTCACACCTGCCTGCTGCCATTCCTAAGCAAGCTCTGCACTGGTGGCACTCCGATCCCGCAGCTGAATCCTCTTTAGGAGACGATCCTGGAGCTTGCTGGACTTTCTTGGACACCGTGAAGCCTTCTTAACAAGAATTGAACCTCTTTCCTTGAAGTTCTTGATGATCCTATAAATTGTTGATTGAGCTGCAATCTTAGTAGCCACAATATCCTTGCCTGTGAAGCCATTTTTATGCAATGCAATGATGGCTGCACGCGTTTCTTTGCAGGTCACCATGGTTAACAATGGAAGAACAATGATTTCAAGCATCACCCTCCTTTTAACATGTCAAGTCTGCCATTTTAACCCAATCAGCCTGACATAATGATCTCCAGCCTTGAGCTCGTCAACATTCTCACCTGAGTTAACAAGACGATTACTGAAATGATCTCAGCAGGTCCTTTTATGACAGCAATGAAATGCAGTGGAAAGGTTTTTATGGGGTTAAGTTAATTTTCATGGCAAAGAAGGAATATGCAATTCATCTGATCACTCTTCATAACATTCTGGAGTATATGCAAATTGCTACTATAAAAACTTAAGCAGCAACTTTTCCAATTTCCAATATTTATGTAATTCTCAAAACTTTTGGCCACGACTGTAGTGTAACAAGTATATGCATAGTCAGTGTCCAGGAATCCCCTTAAAGTAGTGTTTCTCAACTCTAGTACTCAGGGCCCATCTGCCGGTCAAGGTTTCAGGATATCTGTAGTATTGGGCAGGTGATATAATTAGTGTCAATGCATCAGGACTTACCCTTACCACAGGTATTCATTCTGTAGGATATTCTTAAATCATGACCAGCAGATGAACCCTAAGGTCTGGAATTGAGGAAAATTGCCATAGAGCACAAGTCTGGAGTCACACATAGCTTTTATGGCAACTTTTGATGCAGTTTTGAGCCAAAGCCAGTTGTGGATCCAGCAAAATGGAGAAGAGTAAGTCGTTCCTTTATATTTCCCATTCATTTCTAATCCACTGCTGGCTTTCGCTCAAAACTGCACCAAAAACTGTGGCTTTATTAAAAAAAAGCTATGTGTGAAACAAGTATAAACCATATAGTACAGGAAAATGACAGCCAAATAGGCATAGAAGAAATCCAAATACACTGTAGCTTTATTCCTCTAACATCAAAGGTCCAACTTTGTGATGTTTTGACCCTCTCAAGCATGCCTGCAAGGGTCAGAACATCACAATCTCAAACCTTTCATGCTGAAGGAATAAAGCTTTTGGGATTTTTTTTTTCTACTGCTTTGGATGCCATCATCTTCTTGTTTATGTGATCCAGACATGGAGATTCTAATTTACATACAAAAAACAATTGTAAGGATACTTTCTTATAGTACATATGGAAATAATTGGAGCAAGCACATCTTTAGAAATGTTCCTTGGTATACAAAGACTAACACCTGTTTGCCCTCCAAAAATTGGCCAGAATTTTGCATAATCACTGAACTGGCAGCTCCTCTCCAGGATTAGTCTAGATGTATTATACAATGCATTTTGGCTTGTACCACAATGGAAAAGAATCATCCAGGTTCACATCATTTATTTTAAATTACATTAAATGTGTAAAACATCCCAAATTACCAAATAAAGCCTTTCCTGAACTCATGACTTCATGTAATTAACATACAATATAAAATAAGGCAATAATGAGGCAAATTCTAAATTAGTTTGAGGTTTCTTTTGGTGAGGGAAGGTCTAGTACTGATTCCTATTCTTGCAATGATGCTACATAGTCGCTACTTGCAGCCACCACTGGGGGAGCTCCTGCGTACACAGTACAGTCATCCCTCTAGATACAATGGCCTCAGAAAACAATGTTTTCAACATACAATGGTCTTTTCTGGGCCATCGTATGTTGAATCTCGACTCAAAATACAATGTCTCAGAGTCCCATCCAACCAATCAACATAAGCCACTTCATTGGTAAAACCCCTTTATTGGTTGTCTAGTATACGTTATTACATGTTCTGTGCTGCCCCCTGTCTGTGCTGGGATGAGCTGCTCCTTCCCACACCAGGTGAGTTGTAGCTTCATTTTATTTTTCTGGTACATGTATGTACTTATAGAAGACCGTGAAGAATCTTCTGTCCTCATCAGAGAAGGTGATTTACAGGTCCCAGCATTTATTCCTACTGTTATATGAAAGGATTTGTTTTATTTGTCTTGGTTGTCTTAAAACTTCACTTTTTCTTATTCTGGGATGACATTTCTGGGCTTTTGAACCAATTACTAATTTTCCATAGAGTTATGGGCTCAAGTTACAATGGTTTCAATATATGGTTTCAGAAGTCAGAACCAATTACCACTGTGTACAACTATTCAGTTAAATATTAAATCCACGTGCTGATAGCTCCCCCTACTGGTGGATTGCAAATTATAGATTGGCATCAGACAGATGACGATGTTAATTTTAAGAACTTTTTGAAATTGTGTGAAAATACATTAACCGCCTTAAAGATCCATTTCCAAACCAGTTTTTTTTTTTACGTCAGGCTTTAAATTGGACAGGAAAGAAACTTGTGAGCATAGAACATACCCTATAATTGGTATTACTATAGTACTAGGTGGATTATGGTTGGCATCCCACAGACCAACACCCAATCTCTCACAGTCCACATGGATATGCAATATGTTCTTTATTTCCCTGGAGGGGTAGTAGCCATTGATGGCCTGTTTCCTGAAGTTACTCTCATCTGCTGCAACCTGGTGTCAATGAAATATACCGAGACATATAATTTCCTTGAGTGTGGGAAAATTATCATTTGATATGAATAGCTTATTGCCACACCTGCACGTGGAATTCTTCCCTCCACCCTAAAGAGATATATACCAGTGTGCAATCCATGTCTTGTCATCACATAGGAGAGCGGCAAAATCCCCAGCAGGGTATATGGGAGTTCCAATATAGACATAGAAACCATGTTAAAAGACCTGTGCTCAGGGGCCTTTTTCCGAGCTGTGCTAGCCGAATTTATAGGCACACTTTTATTTGTATTCTTCGGCCTTGGAAGCGCATTATCATGGCCCTCCGCACTTCCCAGTATTCTGCAAATCTCCTAGCCTTTGGTTTAGCTATAGCGACCCTTGTTCAGGTAATAGGGCATGTAAGCGGAGCTCACCTGAATCCTGCAGTGACGCTGGCCTTCATGGTGGGATCACAGATCTCCATCCTGAAATGTGTCTTCTATATCTTGGCTCAGATGTTGGGAGCTGTGGCTGGAGCTGGGTTACTCTACGAGTTTACCCCAGCCAACGTGAGAGGGAACCTTGCCATCAACTCGGTGAGTGGGGTGGATGAGGGGAACCGTATGTTGTCATGCACTGCATATGATATCTACACAAATATACAGTCTGAGGTAAACTTTTATATGCATGTTATCAAACTGGTGTAAAGTAGAACTGGCTTAGTTGCCCATAGCAACCAATCAGATCCCACCTTTCATTTTTGACAGCTGCTTTGGAAAATGAAAGGTGGAATCTGATTGGTTGCTGTGGACAACTAAGCCAGTTCTACTTACACCAGTTTGATAAATGACCCCATATGTCTATATACATGACAGATACAGTAAGTATAGCAGTAATGCCGTTTACACTTTCATGTACTCACCATTTACCTGTGTCTTTGTGCATTAAGAAGTATGCTGCTACTTGTAGTTCTACGCATTGTGTTGCAGCCAAGTTAGCATGCACTCGTGCCCCTTTTATATATATTTCGGAGGTGCTGGTTTATTCTCTTTTGTGTTAGACAGCAGCAGTGTGCCATCTCCTGATACAGCTGATCGTCGGGGTGCCGGGTATCGGACCCCCACCAATCTGATATTGATGACCTATCCTGAGGATAGGTCACCAAAAAAAAAGCCCGGAGAACCCCTTTAATGAACTTTTAAATGTAAAAAAATATTGCTTCATAGAAACCATCAGCAAGCAGGCTGCTACTGATTCATCTTATTTTTACAGTCTTTTTGTTTGATAACCTTAACATACCTCGTAGGTCATTACATAAAACCATGAATACCAAACCGCATGCAAATATCAAATGCATCAGTACATGAGCAGTGTTGCAAGGGGTTACAGGCCCCCTGCACACGTTGTGGAATACGTGCATTTTCCATGCAGATTCCAGTGCAGAAAAACCGCAGAGTAGTACAGTACCAGCACGTTCTTCTGTGCAAGAATTGACCTGCATTGTGGTTTTTACAATTTATAGCATGTCAGTTATATTTCCGGTTTTAGCAGCGGATTTCACCCTTTCAATGGAAGGGGAGATCTGTGGTAAAACCGCATCTAATCCACACCAAAAATCACAATTAGACATTGGTGCATTTTGGTGCAGAAACACACGTAAATTTGTGTGGATCTTATGTGCGTTCACCCGCACCCGTGTGCAGGTGGCCTTGAAGGGGTCGTATAAGATTAAACACTTTTTAATGAAGCGGCCATTTTTTAAATCCTGTAATCACCTTAAGGTTTGAAGTCCACAGACACTACAGCACCAGCAAAGTGAATGGGATTTTAAGGAATCTGATCCGTATGCTGCAATTTTTTTTAAATAAAAATCCACTGTGAAAATTGATCTGCAGTATACATTTTAAATCCACAGCATGTTGATTTATGCTGCGGATATCCAGCATGGGTTTTACCCTTTGCAATGCATTGGTAGCATATCGCTAGGATATGACACCAATTAGAGATGAGTAAAGTATTCAAAAGTTCGATTTGGCTGCTGCGTCAAATTAAAAAAATATTTGCTACATCATGAATTAGGCTTCATTCACATCACCGTTCAGCCTTTCCGTTCTCCTGCTATGTTGAGTAGCAGGAGAACGAAAGAACAGTCGACACATAACTGAGCCGAGCGGAGCCTAAAGACCACATAGACTATAATGGGGCCCGTTAGGTGTCCGCTCAGAAGATGATTTTGGAGCGGAGACAAAAGTCCTGCATGCACTACTTTTGCCTCCGCTCCAAAATCATCTTCTGAGCGGACACCTAACGGACCCCATTATAGTCTATGTGGTCTTTAGGCTCCGTTCGACTCAGTTATATGCCGAATCCGTCCTTTCCGTTCTCCTGCTCGCTGAATGGTGATGTGAACGAAGTCTTTCTTTATCACGAAGTCAATTTATTTGTAAGTAGTGGACGTAATGACAGAGAGTGGTGATTGCGCCGCCGCTGTCATTGTACCCCTCAGATGCCGCGTTCATAGCTGATTGCGGCATCTGATAGCAATAATACAGTGTAAAATTTATAAAAATGTATAAAATCATGCTAACCCTCATCCATTTGATCACAAAGAGCCATATTGATTGTAGATCCAGCGTAAATTCTCGTGCGTCCCGTGATGATGTCATCATGTCGGCCTGCGTAGTGACATCATAAGTCACCGCGCACGGGATTAATGCAATATCTTCAATCAAGATGGCAGCTCAAATGGATGAGGTGAGTATGATTATTTTCGTTTTTTAACCCATTTCAGGTAAAAATGTATTCGTTACCACGAAGCACAAGGTAATTTGGCTTCACGGTGAATTGAATTTTCACAATAAAATTTGGATCGAATTCCACTTTGTGGAGTTTAATTTGCTGAACACTACTACCAATATTAGATAGATGCAGGTCTGACCTCTAGAACTCGCTCTTATTCCAGAACGGGTTCCCAAAAGTAAAGGAGAGCAGGAGCAAGAGTTTCGAAAATAGCGAGCTCAGCTATTTTTGGAAGTCGCATAGAAATAAATGGAGAGTGCACCACATAAGCGCAGCCACCGCTCCATTCACTTCTATGGGACTGGCAGAAATAGCTGAGCCAGCGCTAGTTTTCAGAACTCCCATCACTTTAGGGGTCCATTCCTGGACATATTGGTGGCTTATTCTAGTGAGGTGAGACAACCCCTTTAAGAAATTTCATCCTCACAATGTGAAAACAATCAGCAGCATAAATTGACCTGAGGCGCAGATTTTAAATCCAGGGCTTATCGATTTCGACTGCGGAGAGTCCCACTGAGGATTTCTCCCTTTGCAGTACAGAAAGGGAAATCCAGGACAAATCCACAGAGGAATTTTCAGAATGGAGGCAAAATCTGCGGCAGATATTCCACTGGCGGAACCTGCCTTGTGTGGCCGTACCCATAAAGTCTCACTGGAGCATCCGAAAAACCATACCTGTAACACTCTTCACACAAGCATCTCAGAACGTTTGTGTCTGGATACCTTGCATGATGAGCTCAATTATCAGGATGATGATGCATTATTGGCAAGGTGTTGTACATCTCTCTTGCATGTGTTCTTGCTATGTATACGTGATCAGAGTCTACACCTCATCTAATCAGCTACAAGCGGTGGGTAACATACAGATGGTGGTTTGGCAAGGGTTTGCATTCACTTCAATGCTGTATATTTCCAGATCAATGAGGACACGACAGCTGGAAAGGCTGTGGCAGTGGAGCTCTTCCTCACCATGCAGCTGGTCCTGTGTGTTTTTGCTACAACAGACAGCAGAAGAACTGACAACATCGGATCACCAGCTTTATCCATTGGTCTTTCAGTTACTTTAGGACATCTACTTGGGGTATGTAAAACACTAGAAATAATTGAGCCCCTTTAAATCATCTAAATAGCCCAACAAAGTGAGGATAGAAAAATGCGAATGAATAGATAGGGAGGTTCCCGAAATTGGTCAACATTTCCTCTTCGCCATCTTCACTTGCTTAGGCCTCATGCACACGGTCCGAAAATGGAGGATCTACAAAATACGCATGCAGTCCGTGTGCCATCCACATTTTTTGGCTGACCCATTGACTTCAGTGGGTCCGTGGTCCGCATTTAGCGGCCAAGTATAGGACATGTTCTATGTTTTTGCAGAACAAACACTGATGCAGAAAGCACACGGATGATCTGTGTAGTGATGAGCGGCAGGGGCTATATTCGAATTCGCGATATCTCACGAATATTTGGGCAAATATTCGCCATATATTCGAAAATTCGCAAATTCGTAATCTCCAGTCATTATTTTCTTGATTGTGAAAATTCGCATATAAAATTCGTATAACATTAGCATAAAAATGCGCATACATTTTTATGTTAATTTTATGCGAATTTTTATATGCGAATTTTCGCAATCTAGAAAATGATAACATTACTTTCTTGATTGCGAAAATTTGCATGTAAAAAAATGTGCATAAAAATTTGCATAAACTGGTATTTAAAAAAACAAATATTCGCAATTGCGAATATATTTCGCGATATTCTAAATATTCGCGAATTCTCAAAGTGCCGATATTCGCAATTAAAATTCGCAATTTGAAAATTCGTGATCAACACTAGATCTGTGTGCTTTTTGTATCCCTATGTCTGTTCTGCAAAAAGTTGGAACATGTCCTATACTTGGCCGCCAAATGCGGTCCACGGACACATTGAAGTCTGGATACAATTTTCATACCGCAAAATACATAAGGTGGTGTGCATGAGGCCGTATCCTGGGATACTTATGAAGCACAAATGTTCTAGTGAGTCAAGGCAATGGCACTGCTAACTGGTCAAGGCAGAAAAGATTCCATGATAACCTAGCGTTAATTATGCAGCCATATGGCACTTCATAGGGGGCACAATGAAGAACAATGGCAGAAGTTATGTGGTAAATTCCTTGATGAACTATTGGCAGCATGTGCTGTGTGTAAGTCCCAGAACCGCCCATAACTTTGGGTCTCAGAGATGCCCCTTTAGGTGAATCTGTTCTTTCAGTGTCTGTCTTAGATGCCCCTTTAGTGCTTCTGCCCAGATATTTCCTTAAAGAGGACCGGTCCCCTCTCCTGACATGTCTGTTTAGGTAACTTCTTGCAATCCCGTGTAATAACAATTCTGGAGCATTTCTTTCTATATGACTATATGTTGTTCCATACCTATGTATTCAGTGTCTATACTGATATCATTTGCATCATAAGTTTACATTATAGTACTTTCTCTCTCTACAGACACTTTGCAGCCTCTCAAGTCCTTCTGCATTTCCCAGAATGAGGGGGTGCAGAAACCTTAGCTATGGGTAGCCAGTCCATCACAAAGTATGGAGTGATGCGATAGCAATATTCCTTTCTACAACAGCAAAGCCTTTCTGCCATTGACGAGCACAACACCTTCCAGTCTGAGACCAGTGCATGGCCTTGTGAGTTCTAGACCTTCTTAGATATCTGGTGTCTCCTTCTCTCTGGAGCTCCTCATGGTAGAGTTACTCCCACGGCAATTGTAGACTCGGAGAGTAGGGTTCTCTGAACTTGGCCTAGCTATGCAGGAGCTGAACACACAAATCTTCTCCCTTGCACTGCTCAGACTGGACTCCCTCAACACTAACTAGTCAGGGGCAGCCCTACTCCATCTCCTGACAACCTAAAACAATTTGCCAAGTTGGTAACCATATAATGTCTATACAATGCCATTTAGTGCATGTACATAACAGAGCACGACATTTAACACAACTTAGCATTGACTCTGTCAGTTGTAATTAACCCTTTGCAGTAGTCCTTCTGGGGTGCTGCACTTTGCTTACTATGCTTACATTAATTTCAATGGGTCTGTGTACATGAGCGTTGTTTTTCACGCATCAGTTCTGCGTTGTGTGAGAATCGCAGCATGTTCTATATTCTGCGTTTTTCACGTAACCCTTGCTCTATAAAAGTGAATGGGGCTTCAGTGAAAAACGCCTTGCATCCGGATACAATGCATTTTTCACTGGTGGTTGGTATTTGTTGTTTGTAAGTCTTCAGTTTTTGTTTTTTTCAAAACTGATTGCACCCATGCGGAAGACACTGAACACAATCGCAGACAAAACTGACTTGCTTGCGAAATGATGCAAGTTTCACTGAGCGCACCCTGAGCGCATCTTGAGCCAATCTGTATTGTTCGTCTTAAAGAGGCCTTAGAGGACATTAGTATTGTGTGGATGGCATTAGGGGGATGCTTTTGTAGGGTTTCTGTGTACAGGGCACTATCTGGGTATTCTTATTTACTGGGGAGCAATAAGGGGCATTTTTTGCCAATGGAGAGCACCAAAGGGACACTGTTAATGTGTGGTGGTGGTATGGAAACACTTTTAACCACAACCCGACCGCCTAACGCAGGGATGCGTCCTGTGGGCGGCCGGGTTATTCCTCCTTGACGCGCCGGTGCGTCATCTCGCGAGAGGCGAGATTTCCTGTGAACGCGCACGCGTTCACTGGATCGCGTCCGGAGGAAGTTTTACTACAGCCTGCAAGCGCTGATCATGCACTGGCAGGCTGTAGATCTTAAAAAAACGCTGTCTAAATCGCATATCAGACGCTGTTTTGTAAAAAGCGTCTGATATGCCTGCTGCCTGATCTTCTGGTGGTCACTTTTGCTTGGGACCACCAGAGGACACAGGCAGCTACAGTAAGTGCACCAATCACCCCCCACCTGTCACCTGATTAACCCCTGATTAACCCCTGTTCACTCAATGTCACCCCTCTGATCACCCCCTGTCACCCCCCCTGTCACTAATCACCCGCCTGTAAGGCTCATTCAGACGTCCATATGTGTTTTGCGGATCCGCAAAACACGGACACCGGCAATGTTCTTTCCGCATTTTGCGGATCCGCACATTACCAGAACTATATAGAAAATGCTTTTTCTTATCCGCAATTGCAGACAAGAATAGGACATGCTCTATCTTTTGCGGAGCTGCGGCCTAATGTTTCGGGGCCGAAACCCGGAAGTTCGCGGCCGCAGCTCTGCAAATGCTGATGCGGAGAGCACATAGTGTGCTCTCCGCATCACCGCCGGCCCCATTTACACTGAATGGGTCCGCATCTATTCCACAGAATTGCGGAATAGATGCGGACATTTTTGCGGACGTGTGAATGGGGCCTTACTTCGCAAGCACTCCTATGTTCTTTCCCCTCTTTTTTTTTTTGCACATTTTTTGGCAGAGATTTTTTCATCCACATTGATTGATGCGAAGGAAGAAATCTGTGCCGACATTGCACTGCATGCATTAAAATCATACAACCGCTAGCTTTACATTGATGGCCTATTCTCAGTATAGGCCATCGATATTTGATCAACGGAAGTCCAGCAGCCTGCACCTCTAAAGATCAGTTGTTGAATAGTAGCTCCAGCACTGGACACTGTTCTGCTCGGTCCATTGTGTAGTGGACTGAGCTGGTTACTGCAGCATTCACTTTAATGGGAACCAGCTCCATTCTCTACACATTGGATGCTGCTGTGTAGTTCTAGTGCTGGAGTTAAGGCTGATCGGCGAGAGTACAAGGTGACGGACCTCCAGTGATCAAATAATGATGGGCAATACTGAGGATAAGTCATGCGTATAATAGTATTGAAAAACTCCCTTAGAGGGATTTTTAAGGAATTTCAGGTTGAGGGCCTATTTTCAAGATAATTAATCAATATGGTATTGGAGGGGTTTAAATTCCTGGAACCCTAGCTGATCATCTGCTTGAGGAGGCCATGGTGCTCTGGGGAGCACTGCGGCCTCCATGCAGCTTATCAAGCACAGCGTTGTCCATTGGATAACGGGTGTGCTTGGTATCGCCGCTCAACTCATTTACTTGAATGGGAACGAGCTGCCCCTAGGCCATGTGACTGATGAATGTGACATCACTAGAAAGAACTGCAGCACTGCAACCTCTTCATACAGACACACCAATAGCTGATCTCAGGGAGACCAGCTACAAAAAACACCGCGGAGCCTCATTTAAGAGTCTCAACACAGCAATCCGAAGTGCAAAGCTCCCTGGGAAACAGTAATATGCAAAATAAATGTGGAGCCCCAGTTATGGGTCTACAACACAATGAAAGCCAGATATCCCTCAAAGGAAGGAAAACCGAGCAAAGGGGTGTCTCCATTACAGAGATCACCAAATCCACCATATTAAGTGGCCCCTATGTCAAGATCCCACTTTTTTACAAGCTTTAAGGATGCTTTAAGGAACCTCTTCATACAGCTGATCGGCTGGAGTCGGATCCACACAATCAGATATTGATGACCTATTCTGAGCATAGGACATCAATATGAAAATCCCGGAAAAAACCTCTAAGATTCTGGTGGACCTTTGGGTTGTAGGTGGTACGATGACCCTCAAGTATGGGTGCTGGCATGCAGTTACAGCCCCTATACCCTCTATTGTTGCTTCAGTGGATAAAAGTCAAGCTTCCAATACAGCTGTAGATGTCATTAGAATGATGCTACCGTACACTGTGCTATTAGTGAGTCTATGTATAACCGTATGCAGTAAGAGCTCCTTAGTGCTGACGGCGGGAAGACAGAACATTATGTCTCTGCAAGGGATTTGGAGCTCCTGTATCATAAAAATGGAGTTCTGACCACTATAACGCTATATATCAAGAAATGGATCCACACAATTTTTCTTCAAAGTTAAGGAAACATTTATTGAACTCAAAGTATAGCAAGTGAAAAAAATAGAGGCCGTCACTTCTGCAATATGAGACCTCTAAGGTCATGGTGCTTATGTGTCCAACTTGAGGCGTTCTTGTGTTGGTAACGGATCTGTTAACAAGGCTCAGGTGATGGTTTAATGAGCCTTGTGTCTTTAAAGTATTGGCTAGTGGCCTATTACACATAGGGACAACCATTAAGAAGGGTCTCTGATGATTGGGCCCTCTTCAGCGACCATTGGTACCTTGAGCTACTGAGGGGTGTTTTGGGGCTTCTGTGGTGGCTTACAGTTCCTTAGGTGGATATTTAGCGTCTCTCTTATCTCTTGGGGGCCTTTTAAAGGGATCTCCTGATGTTGAATTATCTTGAGGGCTATCATTTCGGTGTCTTGCTGAACTCTTGTTTTCTTGGGCCCTCTTGGTTTGCCTACGATGTAGTGGGAGGCTAACTGATGGTCTCTGATGTCGTGGGAGACCAGCGATATCTTATGGCCCTTATTTCTCTTCTTGCTGCCCCGTAAGACAGCTAAAAGAGAGTTTGTAAATCTTCTCAGCCCTTGTCTCAGCCATTCCAAGGACCCTCTTTTAAGTTGCTTTGTACTCTCAAAGATCCTTTCAGCACGGCTGGGGTCTTCAGCTGCTTCCTGATCTTCAGCGCAGCATTCTATTATCCAGCCGTCTACATCTAACAATGAAACATCATAGAGGATGTCATCATCTTCTGGATCATAATATTTAGGTGGCAGCTCACCATCTGAGGAATATGAGTCTTGTTCCTCAGTAGAATCCTCCATAATGCCTGGAGATGTCGATCTTCTGCTGCATGATGGTGCTCGAATGTGTCTCACAATTTCACATTCAGGGTTGTGCCAGTAGGAAAAGGGTGTCAGCTCATCATCAGAGGCATTTACATCTACCTCCTCCTCAGCCGAATACACCATGAAATCTGGAGATGTTAATCTGATGTCCTCCAAAGGTGCTTGAATGTAACTGACAATCTGAGTGCTCTGCCAGTAGGAAATGGTCTCCAGTCCAAATCCATTATATGATATCTCCGTGTAAGCGAAGTAATCCATCTCGTAATCCATGTGCTGTAAAAAGAGAACACGTTGTGGGAATCATTAACATTATCATCTTCTTGTAAGATATGAAAGTTATCAATATGACAGATATAAAACGAGAGACGGTCTAGTTCTGATGATCCTCATCCATGACCATGTTATAAATCATATAGAAAATTCAATACTACATGTAGAAAGTAATAGCTAATAACATGACTATAGAGGAGCAGAGATCAGGAGGACATTGCTGCCCCCTCCTATCAATGATCTCTGGTAAAGGACCGGCCTAAAGCTGAGAAATAATAAGAATGGAGGTGTAAGAGGAAGCGCCCGCTGATGGTCTTCACAGGGAAGAGTCCAGTGGAAGAATGGGATAAGATAGACTACATAATATGTAGAGAAGAGAAATACAGTCTACTTACCGCCATTCCAGGTGAAAAATGACACTTACTGTATGAAGAAGAGAAGGAAAGTAGAACTTCTGCTGATTGTGATGTCATAACTGAGTAGAATGCATTATCACCTCAGCAGCAGGGGATTTCATGTTGACATATCTGGAAATAATATCCATAAATCTCCGTGTGAGTAGAAATATGAGCCTTTCTACATAGATGCCGCTCATCTCTTCTACCAGACAAGTGTCTGTCGCAGATCTCCTGTAACAGGAGATGTCATAAAAGTCTGATAGGTGCAGATCCCACCTCTAGTACCTGCTTCTATCTCAAAAATGGGTCCCAGGAAATGGATAGTGTCACTGTTTTCCGGTCTGTGTTGCCCCCATAATGTTACCCTGTTATGCTGTCTGTGGAGCCACCATAATAGCCATCCTATAACTCTGTCCGATGACCCCATAATACCAGCCATGTAGCTCCAGCTCGTATGTCGTGTTGTGCGGTGTAATGAGGAAAAGCAGTGATGACTGTAATCATGTCCTGCCTATCATTATATTTATTATATCACATTATTAATGAGGACTGGTGCAATCTGCAGATTAATTATTACACTTCATGTGTCTTCATTGTTTGCAGAAGGTCTCATTTATGATTCTTACACTGTGGAGTCACAATAAGTTACTGGTGTAATTTCTTTTCTTGTAATGTGTCTAATTAAGAGCCATAAGTGCTAATGAAGAATTCCCCAATTATAGATGACACTATCCACTACCAAAATATTAATTGGTCGGGATGATCCTCTTTTAGGCTGGTGCTCCACAGCGTCATGCGCCACATCAACGATTGTCGATGGCGTCGCAGTGCAACATGTGACAGTCACAAAAATCCAGACCTGATGGATTTTGTGCCTCGGGTCATGTGAAACTTTTAATTCATTGACTTTAATGTAAGTTGCGTGCAACGTGAAACTATCCGGCAACTTTTTGTCACTTTGCTCTGTTATCACAGACTAATCACCGCTCTAAAATATTCGCACGATGGCAAGTTGCAGACGAACATAGTTATCACACATAGGTTTTGTCGTGTGACTTTTCTGCGACACATGTCACTGTGTAGCCCCCAGCCTTAAGCTACATTCACACGAAATGGCCATGAAAAACATATACATTTAGTCTTTCATGTCTATTTTTAACAATTTATGCATCCATTTTCTGGCTGTCTGGCCCTTTTAATGGCAGGTTTTGCATCTATTTTTAATGGCCATTAAATGCATCCATTAAAAATGATAATATTACTTGACATCAATTGGTTCTAAAAACTACTGTGTGACAACCGCTACAACGTTATGTTGAATGAATGGAGCCTTGACTTCTGATCCCATCAGCCTGATGATCTGGCTGATAGGATCGGAATGTTTCTGTCACGATGAAGGGCAAGTCAGCCGTACTGTCTATCAGGGGCTGACTGGCAACTTTTGGCCCAGGGGCAAGTAACACCCAGAGGCCCTGGGGCAAAATGGGGCCCTGGGGCAAAAACAATAAGGCCCCCCATGACACTTGATGACTTTTGCAGAAGAAACTGTATATTGTGGGGTACGGTGTATGCTATATGTGTATAACATAAACATATTTCATATGAAAACTTACAATTACTTGGCTTGACCCTCGGACACCACTTCATCTTCCACACTTTGGCAGGGGCTCGGTGGAGCCGATGTGTTTTATCCTAATGAGAAAGATTTCATAATAAGGGTTTGGAGAACGGGCAGAGGGATAGCAGAGCAGTGAGAGGCTGGTGCTGCTACTAGGGGTCATTCCATGGGGGAGTAATAAATCACACTATAATGGCCCCCCAGTAGAAATAATTCTCCTTACAATGTGACAAAAATACCCCTTGTAATGTCCCCAGTTGAGCTAACGTCCCCATAGTGCCCCCATAATGTGCCAGTATAAAATACCACTATATAGTGGCAGACTGTTCAGGGACACCCCCAACTGGTAACAACCAGTTGTACCTTCATTCGTAAAGCCTGAATAACAGAGAAATGTTTCAGAGCTGTCATTTCACGTGGAATACAATTATTTACTAGAACCAACCTGTCAGGAGGGGTAACAGGTCACTTTTAAGTACATTTTCTCCAGGTTCCCCCTTTAGGACCTTTGTCCTAAGTGCCACCTGGAGAGTCAGTTATCTGGCAACAGCTATCATTCATGATAACCATGTAGATCTGGCTAAGGTGAACCTGCATAGAGAGAGATACAAAGACGTAGAACATCTTTAATACCATTTACCTCTCAGGCCAGAAAAATCGAAGATGGTTGGCTGGTCCCGCCAAAACCAGTGGGTTTGATCAACATACATGTAACGTGGCCCTCAGATGAGGTTTTACCAGACCCCATCGAAAGTACATGGTTATTGAATACTGCCAAAACCATTTACACAATATAAAAAAAAATCGGGATGCTCTAATTTCCAACTTCTTCCCAACTTTCCAACTTCTTTCACTCCTACAAGGAACATTGTGGTGGCCATAGATTTCCATGCAGTGGCCAACCATGTGATCCATGAATGGACTGAGTCCACCATTATATTAGACCATAAGTTCCAATAGGGTCTATGGTAAGAGGCATCATTATAAGTGGAGAAATGTAAAATAGTATTATTTTGGCGTATTGCTTTACTGATAATGGCAGCGTTACGGATCACCCTGCGATCTACTGATCTGTGTACTAACAGAATCCACACATTTTCCTAAACAGAATATACTGGACTTTTGATTGTCTTTTTCCCCACAGACAAGAATATTTGACCAATACATACCCTACGGTATAGGGCCACATATTTGGATCTGATCCATATTTTTTCGGATCGCACACAGATCCATTAATTTCGAGTCAAACAGGGGTGAACATGGATGTTTGCTGTCCTCATCCGTATGTCTATCCTACAAATTATACAACATGTCCTATTTTTGTCCGCTTTGCAGACAAGAATAGCCATTTCTATTAATGGGACTGAGAAAATGCAGATTGCACATGGAAAATATCCCTGTTTTGCGGATATGCAAAATGGATACTTGGGCATGAGGTCTTAGGTTTAGCTGGCTATACACATTAGGTAGCCTTGGCCAAACAATTGAAAAGCCAACAGCTACCACTTCCGATCCCCTCATACACATGCATGCTCAGCTCGGCCAAGGAGGAGGAGGAAGCTGCTGACAGACATCCCTGAGAACAAAAGGATCAGGCAGTTGAAATCCAGCTGCCCAAAACCTTATCTCCCCTACATCTGCCATCATTGGATAGTCAGGAGGCCACATACACATCAGATGGTTGGCTGGTCCCACTAAAACCGGTGGGTTTGATCAACATACATGTAATGTGTATGGTCACCAACTACAGCACAAGCATAAAGTTCCTTTCAGTTACAGTCAAATGACTTCTCGTATGGTCACGTTCACACTGTACAGGTTGTGATATATACCGTTGTATGATTGCAATTTCCTTCTTGATTTCAGATCTATTTCACTGGCTGCTCAATGAACCCAGCAAGGTCTTTTGGTCCTGCTGTGATAATGGGATTGTACAATTATCACTGGGTAAGAATATATGGGGACATATGGGGCAAACACATGACTTGACCTATCTACAAAGATCACTAGTGTCTCTTAGACTTGAATCACCTATTAAAGGTTTTTTGTGGGACTCAGGTATTCATGGTCTACCCTCGGAATAGGTCATCGGTATCAGACCAAGTACGGGTCTGATACTTGGCATCTCCACCAATCAGCTGTTTTGAAGCCAGAATTACAAGGCTGTGCTGGGTTAACGCAGTTCCCAGTCAACTGAACGGGGGCTGAACTGTCATATAAAACTACACAGTGGATAGAGCCTTCCATTTACTGTATAGTTTTCTGTGCCAACACCTGCCAAAAAGAGTGTATACAACTTTATAAGGGGTACCCCTTCTTAGACATTCATGGCATATCCACTGGATATACTGTACCATGAAAGTTAGGTAGAGGTGGGTTCCACCTCTGGAACCTTCATCTATCTCTGGAATGGGAGTGAATGGGGAGGGGGCATGGAAATAACATAGCACAATGAACAATGAACATTTTTCATAGCAATTTTTGGAGCTCAAACCAAGAGTGGATCCAACCTTATAAGGGGCACCCCATCTTAGACATTCATGTCATATCCACTGGATATACTGTACCATAAATGTTTGGTAGATGTGGGTTTCACCTCTGGGACATTCATCTATCTTTGGAAAGGGAGTGAATGGGGGAGTCATGGAAACAGCATAACACAATGGACAAATATTTAGGGGAGCGCACAGAAAAGCCATCCATTCATTTTACATGAAATTATAGTCTCATAAATATTGACCAGAATTCAGGTTTTCCAAGATGTCATATACCTTGGATCTCCACCAATCACAAAACTGAAGAGGCAATGACAACCCTACTCTTGTCCTGGCACTGGTATTGAATGGGGCTAAGCTGCAATACCAGACGCAGCCCATAGAGGAGGAGGGCGATATGTAAAGTAAAACTATGAAGAGGCTGTGATATCTCAGTCTAGTGATATTTATTCAACCTTAAAACTTGAAAAACTCCTTAAAGACATAACCAGCCCACAAGAACTCATTACTGGTGCCACAGACTAGAGAATTGTTGTCAATTTTAAATATAGAGTGGAAAATGCATCTAAAGTAAGACCAGTAATGGTGTCAGGTCTAATGACCATGTACCATTACAATTACTACACCGATATGTATGTCTGGAGGTAGGATGCTGTCAGATGTCCTGTATTCCCTGACTCATCCAGGTGATCATATTTTTCATGCTTATTCCCAGGTCTTCTGGGTGGGCCCCATGTCTGGTGCAATCTTCGGGTCTTTGATCTACAACTACTTACTGGTCCCAACTGGGAAGAATCCTTTAAGCAGATTGTCCATCCTGAAAGTAAGCTACGACCCAGAACATGAACAAGAGCGAGAGGAACACCGCAAGTATTCTGTGGAACTGAGTTCTTTTCACAACAGCTTGGATAAAGTATAAGATCACAAGGGAAGGACGTGGTATTTTAATGAACAAAATGGACAAAGGATTCAAGATGTCTACCTTTAGTGCATGCAGCCATCTTGTGAGCTGAATATGTAAAAATAAGTCTACTAAACTACTAAGTATATTCATTTTTATTACAATTTTTACAAATGTAAAAGTTTTTATATGATATGTCAGAGATGTGGGTCCCACCTCAGGGACTTGTACTGCTTTTGCCATGCAGGCATCGCTCTCTTCATTGATTTCTACGTCAGTCAGCCTACGTGACCGTTTCGGAGCTACCGTAGAATTAAATGGAGAGAACTAATCATGTGTGACTACCTCTTCATTCATAGTGGCCAAGGAACAGGAATTCAGGAGATCCTGATTCAGGAGATAGGGGCAGGTCCCAGAGATGAGAGCTACATCTATCAGACCTGTGTGGCATATCCTGTGGTTAAGCCCTAAATGTATAAGTTGGGAAAGCCCATCTTAGCCCAAAACAGTATAATACCTATGTGTAACTCTTGCATGCTATTCCTTATGTTTTTATACTACTTTCACCAGAGGAACAGTAATGACAGTATGAAGAGGAGCAATGAATGTGATATATATGTATATTCAGGTTCAGTATTTTCAGTGTATAATGTATAAACAGTATAAGTAATGTACAATTTTTAATATAGGATTTTTTATTACTGAACTAAAGTTTTGATAACTATACAGTAAGTTATAAGGAATGCTTCTGCTCATAAACCTTATCAGACTCCACACATGAAGGTATATATATGTACTACTATTATTATTATTATTAGGTTTCAGACAACTATAATACAGCAGCATTTTAAAGAGGAGCTGTAACCTCCCCTAACATGTCTGTCTTAGTAACTACTTACTTCCCCATGTAATAACAATTCTGGAGCATCTATTCTTATAATTACTAGCAATTTGTAACGAAGGTCCAGATGTTTTTTTTTATTTTTTTTTTTTTTTTGGGGGGTCCCTAAACAGTGCTGTGGTGCCAAGCTCTGCAGGGACACACAACTAACTGGTAACACTCATCTGGACCTTTATTGCAAATTACTATTGTTATCAAATGAGGAATGCAAGTAGCTACTAAAACAGACATGTTAGAAGAGGTGACAGCTCCTCTTTATCGTCTATACTATGGCTGGAAGTCATGTCAATGGGTCCACACAAAAAAATGCAATGTACTCCGTATGCATTCTGTTTCCATATTTCCTTTCCGTTCAGAGATAGAACATGTCCTATTATTGCCCGCAAATCACGTTCCGTTGCTTCATTCAAGTCAATGGGGCCGTAAAAAAAATGGAACGGATACGGAATGCATCCGTATGTCTTCTGTATCTGTTCTGTTTTTTGCAGAACCATCTATTGAAAATTTTCTGACCAGCCCAATTGTGATGTAATTACTGTATACTGTATATGCCATGCTTTCGTTTCGCAAAAAACAGATCTCATACGGAAACCATATGGAAACACTACTGAAACAAAAAATGGAACGATGGATCCGTGAAAAATGGACAGCAAAATACTGAAAAGGCAATACGGTCGTGTGCAAGAGGCCTTACTTAGATTACCATAAACGTCTATGATAATTTAAGTTAGCTTGTGTAGACCACGGGATCAACTTTAAAAGGGTTATCCTATAGCTATAAAAAAAAATCATAGTGGTTGGGCATGAGACACTTAGCTTCATTGCTGCAGGCAGCACCCGTCTGGCCGTGGAGGGACCAGAAGCAGCGGAGACTAGAAGCTCAGAGCTGGACCCAAGAGGTTCCAACAACTCCTGCATTGCAGCTAACACTGTCTAAATTTACTGAGGGTTGTGTAGACATACAACTAGGTGTTAGTTAATTTAGTAAAAGCTGGGCCTTTGATGATCCTCGTGGAGGCTTCAGGCATAATACGTATTAGAAGGCAATTGCATGAAGTATACGCCTCCCTTTTGCCCTCAGAGTACGGCGACATGCTCAGGTTTCCTGAAAACGTTTTTTGGGGTATTATATCTCCTTATAGAGCGCACCTTAATTGGCATGAGGAGTCATATAGGTATACAAATGAGCCCTTAACAAGCTCTTCCTCTAATGCCACCAGATGTAAGGCAGCTATCCAAAAAGTCAATGTTGGACCCTTTAAATAGGCCTTGGACTTGACTTGGATAATAGCTAAGCCAGCAACTCATCTGCAGACAGCTGTTTTGGGATGATTGTCCCTCATCAGTGCAGAGCAGAGAGTATTGGCTGAACTGGGTGAGAAGTATCGGTCAGGCCTAAGCTAGTACTCTCTGCTCAGTACTGATGAGGGCAATCACCCTGAAAATGTTGTCTGTAGATGAGATGCTGGCTTAATTATTATCCAAGCCATGTCTCAAGGCCTGTTTAAAAAGTCAAACATTGATAGCTGCCTTACATCTGGTGGCATCAGAGGTAGAGCTTATTAAGAGCTCATTTACATCCTTTCCCTGATGCAGTTTTGGAAGCCAAAACAAGGAATGTATTCAAAAAAGAGAAGTCGTATCTGCCTTTTCTCCCTTTTATGCTCCACTCCTGGTTTTGGCTTCCAAAACTGCATCAGGAAACCTGGCTGTGTGGCCATACCTTTATTCAGAATACATTAATCACTCAACGGGGATGGATTCTGCCAAACAGAATGTAACAGAACAGAGATGGAAGTGGAATATCATCATGGTCATCATATACATTACTGTGACCTTGTTGTATGGCATCACTGCCATCACATCTGTGACCTCACCAAGGACACACACATTATTTTGAATCATGCCCACTAAATGTAATAGCATAATATGTCTATATCATTATATGTCTCCTCCATCTTTGTCACGTCTTGAGATGTTCTTCATGTACCTGTGGCAAGCACAGGGGCCATATTTCATCACGTTTTCCCTGACTTCCTATGATAAATGTATGAAAGACTTGTATGAATAATAGTGAACAATTAAATGTTTTAATTTTACGACTTTATTCTATGTGCTGTCGAGTTTTGCTTCCTTTTTCATTCGCCACCTCTGTACAAATTGCTGCACCTGAGACATTTGATAAATGACGGCTCTGACAAGTCGAGAACATTATTTTCAAATTTGCTTTATTTAGAGCACTTACTTGTCAATCAAACAAACGATGTAAAACGATACCCTAATATTTCAGCAAGTATAATACTCATGCTAGCTCTATATATTTAAAATACCACAATTTTTCTAAACCACTGCATTTAAAGGGACACTTCCATGAAACTTTGTCATCACATAATAACAGCCTATATGTGAATTATCTACATAACTTTTTTAAAAAAATAAACAAAATGGGTGATAGCCTTGCTTGACTTTCTTAGTCAGACCATCACTGTGACCAGAGAGACCCTCCTGTAGTGACCTAATGAGAAAATCACAGACTGATCAATACAATGCTCTACTATGGACATTTTTATCTAGGCCTATCAAGAGAGCAATAGAGCTTCCACAGTGCTATCCCAGTTCTACACCTACTATTATCATAAGTCTGAACGAGTTCTAAGTCTATGTCTTTGTATGCCTGGGTACCTGAAGTTATTATCCTAGTCCAGTGATGGTGAACCTTTTAGAGACCGAGTGAACAAACTGCAACCCAAAACCCACTCATTTATCGCAAAGTGGCAACACGACAATTTAACCTGAATACCAATATAGTATATCTATAATGTACTTAATCATTTAGCTATAATAGCCTGCCTACATTCAATGCGCTGCCTGTACTGTTCATAGTGCGCTCTGCGCTGATGAATGGCAGGAAAAGTCTAAGGCATATTGGTACACCATATACTTTTTCCAGGGTGCAGGTGCCCAAAAAGAGGGCTCTGAGTGCCGCCTCTGGCACCCGTGCCATAGTTTCGCCACCACTGTCCTAGTCTGGTGTGTTCCTAAGGGCTCATGCACAAATTGGGGATCTGCAAACCACTGAAACCAACGGTGTGCATTCCTATTTTGTGGAACGAAACGTCCTGCCCTCTATAGTACTGTCCTATCCTTGTCAGTAAAACGGACAAGAATAGGACATGTTTTATTTTTTGTGGGGCCACAGAACCGGCATAGAAACATAGAATTTGTCGGCAGATAAGAACCATTTGGCCCATCTAGTCTGCCCAATATACTGAATACTATGAATAGCCCCAGGCCCTATCTTATATGAAGGATAGCCTTATGCCTATCCCATGCATGCTTAAACTCCTTCACTGTATTTGCAGCTACCACTTCTGCAGGAAGGCTATTCCATGCGTCCACTACTCTCTCAGTAAAGTAATACTTCCTGATATTACTTTTAAACCTTTGCCCCTCTAATTTTAAACTATGTCCTCTTGTAGCAGTTTCTCTTCTTTTAAATATTCTCTCCTCTTTTACCGTGATGATTCCCTTTATGTATTTAAAAGTTTCTATCATATCCCCTCTGTCTCTTCTTACTTCCAAGCTATACATGTTAAGGTCCTTTAACCTTTCCTGGTAAGTTTTGTCCTGCAATCCATGTACTAGTTTAGTGGCTCTTCTCTAAACTCTCTACAAAGTTTCAATATCCTTCTGCAGATTTGGTCTCCAGTACTGCACACAATACTCCAAATGAGGTCTCCCTAGTGCTCTGTAGAGCGGCACGAGCACCTCCCTCTTTCTACTGTTAATGCCTCTCCCTATACACCCAGGCACTCTGCTGGCATTACCTGCTGCTCTATGACATTGTCTGCCCACCTTATGGTCGTCTGATATAATGACCCCTAAATCGCTTTCCTCAGATACTGAGGTTAGTACTGTATCACAGATTTTATATTCTGCTCTTGGGTTTTTACGCCCCATGTGCATTATCTTGCACTTATCAACATTAAATTTTAGTTGCAAGAGTTTTCCTAAATCCTTTTCCATTTGGTGTATCCCTCCAGGAACATCAACCCTGTTATAAATATTTGTGTCATCAGCAAAAAGACACACCTTACCATTGAGGCCTTCTGCAATTTCGCTGATAAAGATATTAAACCCTTAAGGGCACGGCCCTTTTTCACCTTAAGGACCAAGCCATTTTTTGAAAATCTGTCACTTTATGTGGTGATAACTTTAAAATGCTTTTACTTATCAAGGCCATTCTGAGATTGTTTTTTATTCGTCACACATTGTACTTCATGACACTGGTAACATTTTGTCAAAAAAGTTCATTTTTTTGTATAAAAAAATTCTAAATTTACCAAAAATTTAGAAAAATTTGCAAATTTTCAAGTTTCAATTTCTCCACTTCTATAATAGATAGTAATACCTCCAAACATAGTTATTACTTTACATTCCCCAAATGTCTACTTCATGTTTGGGTCATTTTGGGAACGCCATTTCATTTTTTGGGGACGTTACAAGGCTTTGAAGTTTAGAAGCAAATCTTGAAAATTTTCAGAAAATTTCAAAAGCCCACTTTTTAAGGACCAGTTCAGGTCTGAAGTCACTTTGTAAGGCTTACATAAAAGAAACCACCCAAAAATCACCCCATTCTAGAAACTACACCCCTCAGGGTATTCAAAACTGATTTTACAAACCTTGTTAACCCTTTAGGTGTTCCACAAGAGTTCATGGCAAATGGACATAAAATTTCAGAATTTCTATTTTTGGCAAATTTTCCATTTGAATCCATTTTTCCAGGAACAAAGCAAGGGTTAACAGCCAAACATAACCCAATATTTATAGCCCTGATTCTATAGTTTGCAGAAACACCCAATATGTGGCCGTAAACTGCTGTATCACCAAAAGGCAGGGTATAGAATGAAGAGAACGCCATATGGTTTTGGAAGGCAAATTTTGATGGACTGGTTTATTTACACCATGGCCCCTGATGCACCCCTAGAGTAGAAACTCCAGAAAAGTGACCCAATTTTGGAAACTACTGGATAAGGTGGCAGTTTTGGTGGTATTAATTTTAGGGTACATATGATTTTTGGTTGCTCTATAATACATTTTTGTGAGACAAGGTAATAAAAATAGAAATTCTGAAATTTCATCTCTATTTGCCATAAACTCTTGAGGAACACCTAAAGGGTTAATAAGGTTTGTAAAATCAGTTTTAAATACCTTGAGGTGTGTAGTTTCTTATATAGGGTAACTTTTATGGAGTTTCTACTCTAGAGGAGCATCAGGGAGCTTCAAATGGGACATGGTGCCAAAAACCAATCCGTCAAAATCTGTCTTCCAAAAACAATATGGCGTTCCCTTCATTCTATGCCCTGTTGTTTGGCGATACAGCAGTTTGCCACATATGGGGTGTTTCTGTAAACTACAGAATCAGGGCAATAAATATAGCATTTTGTTTGACTGTTAACCCTTGCTTTGTTACTGGAAAAAAATTATTAAAATGGAAAATGTGGAAAAAATTGCTGTTTTGGGACAGTTTTTACTTTATTTTTGTGACTGTGTTCATCTGAGGGGTTATGTCATGTGTTATTTTTATAGAGCAGATTCTTACGGATGCGGCAATACCTAATATGTCTACTATTTTAAATTTATTTAGGTTTTACACTATAATATCCTTTGTTAAACAAACAAAAAACCATTTCAGTATCTCCATAGTCTGAGAGTCATCTTTTTTTTTTTTTGTCCAATTGTCTTAGGTAGGGGCTCATTTTTTGCGGGATAAGACGACGGTTTCAAAGGCACTATTTTGGAGTGCATATGACTTTTTTATCACTTGCTATTAGCCATTTTGTGATGTAAGGTGAAAAAAATGGCTTTTGACACCGTTTTTTTTTTTTGCGGTGTTCACCTAAGGGGTTAGGTCATGTGTTATTTTTATAGTTCAGGTTCTTACGGACGCGGCAATAACTAATATGTCTATTTTTTATTTATTTATTTAGGTTTTACACAATCATTTTTGAAACAAAAAAAAAATCCTGTTTTAGTGTCTGCATAGCCTGAGAGCCATTTTTTTTTTAGGCGATTTTCTTAGGTAAGGTATAATTTTTTGCGGGATGAGGTGACGGTTTGATTAGTACCATTTGGGTGTAGATACAACTTTTTTGATCACTTATTAACTTTTTTGGAAGATGAGGTGGGCAAAATTTCAATTTTATCATAGTTTTTTTTTTTATGACGTTCACCGTGCAGGGAAAGTAACAGACCCACTTTATAGATCAGGTCGTAACGGACGCGGTGATATATAACATGTGCAGTGTATTTTATTTTTTTAATTTTTATTAGTGATTAGTGTTGAGCGAACAGTTTGAGAATAGTTCGGATTCGTACCGAATTTTGGGGTGTCCGGGACCCGGACCCGAACCCGGACATTTTCAAAAAAGTTTGGGTTCGGGTTCGGTGTTCGTCGATTACTTCCCGCTTTCTGAAGGGCTGCACAGCAGCCAATCAGCTAGCGTTTTACTTCTTGCCCTAAGAGCCCATCACAGCCATGCCTACTAATGGCATGGCTGTGATTGGCAAGTGCAGCATGTGACCCAGCCTCTATTTAAGCTGGAGTCACGTAGCGCCGCACGTCACACTGCTCTGATTAGTGTAGGAGAGGACGCAGCTTCTATCAGGGCGAGATTAGGCAGGTTAAAGTCAGCAACAGCACCTAATGAACGGATCAATTTACAGCTGAGAATCATTGAACTTCTGCTAGTTACTTGCTCGCTGGTTTTTAGGCTGCACAGAGCGTTTTTCTGTCACTTATTTTCTGGGTTGATCGGCCGCCATTTTGTGACTTGTGGTGCGCCAGAAGAAGCTGCCACCAAGTCCATCAATCCATCAATACTAGTTTTTTTTTTTGCTATATCCTACATCAGGGGCTTGGCTGTGCTAATTGTCACCCCTAGAAACTCAGGAAAGAAATTTCTATATTTTATTAAGGGGTTAAATACAATTGCCCAAATACCAATCCCTAAATCTGGTGTTCCAGCTTTGGTTAGACAAGTATAATACTGTCTGCTGTCTGGCAAAGGATAGATTATTTTCTGGGGTTAAATTCAATTGCCAAAATAGCAATACCATAAATCAGTGGTTTCAGCTGTGGCTGGCAAAATAGAATAGTGTCTGAGGTAATGCACACACGTACAGACGCACGTACACGATTCTTGAATAGTTGTATTATCGCGATAATAAAGCTAACAGTGTAAAGTTGACTGTATTGCTCTAAGTTATATTCGCGTACGAATGTAACTTCTATTACAGCACACCAATACTAAAACTGACTAAGAGACAGCTTTAAGTTCTATTCGAACGCGATTGCAACTTTGGAACTTAAAGTGGTGTACGATTTTAAAAGTTGAGTACTAAAAGTTGGAATCGCAATGCGATTCTTATGTATTTGCTTAATCGCATTGCGATTACAACTTTGAGCTACCGATCACCATGGGAACGCCTCCTCCAGTAGAATGTACTGTCGGATGTGAGAATTAAGTTGAAATCGCAATGCGATTATTATATATCTGCTTAATCGCATTGCCGTTTCAACTTAGCATTGCTAAACAATTCCATCCATATTCGTTAACTTACTGACTCCAGTAAGTTAACGATATGGATGGAATTATTTAGCAATGCTGAGTTGAAATCGCAATGCGATTAAGCAAATATATAAGAATCGCATTGCGATTTCAACTTAATTCTCAGATCCGAGTTGATCCGAGTCAGATCAGCTCAAAGTTGTAATCGCAATGCGTTTATTGCGGTATATTATCCCTCTGGGTGTCTTTTACAGCCGTTTTAGTGCCCAAAAGTTCGGGTCCCCATTGACTTCTATGGGGTTCGGGTTCGGGATGAAGTTCGGGTTGAGTTCGGATCACGAACCCGGACATTTTCCGGAAGTTCGGCCGAACCTCTCGAACCCGAACATCCAGGTGTTCGCTCATCTCTATTAGTGATAAATGTGTTTTTTTATTTTTACCTTTTTTCACATTTTTATTTTACCCAGACCCACTTGGTTCTTGAAGATCCAGTGGATCTGGTGTCTGTATAATACAGTACAGTACATTTTATAATGTACTGTACTTTTTACTTGACACTTAGTCTGATCATACTTTTGCCTTTAGCAGAAGGCTGATCAGAGTTCTGTTATCATGGCAAGCAGGACGCCTTTGAAGGTGGTTACCCTTCTCGCTGCTATAACAGAGCAGTGGAGGATGGGGAGGGAGGGAAGCTGGGGACTGGAGCTAGGGGGGCTGCACCAGGCACAGCAGCCCCCCACAGCAGCTCCCTCCCTCTTAACCCCTTCCATACTGCCGTCCCTATGGACCGTGGCATGGAAGGGGTTAAAAGGCTGACAAGGCTTGTAACGGATGTCAGCCGTTACAAGCAGAGTGTCAGCAATGTGGGGGAGGGTGGGGGTGGGGAGGTTACAGAAAAAAAAAACATTTGGCAGCATTTTAAAGTTTCTGATCCCCGTGGGGATCAGATACATCGCAAAGCGCTAAAAACCGCAGGTCTCAATTGACCTGCGGTTTGCAGCGATCGCTGACACGGGGGGGGGAGGTCACAGGACCCCTTTCAGCATGTGAACATGGTTCCTGCTGCACGATCGCAGCAGGAACCATGTTCCTAGCGTGATTTTTTTTAAAACACGATTTTTGTCAGGGCGTGACAGGGCGTGTCCTTGAGGACTCGGACATTAGGGCGT
Source organism: Bufotes viridis (assembly GCA_033119425.1). Classification (NCBI taxonomy): domain Eukaryota; kingdom Metazoa; phylum Chordata; class Amphibia; order Anura; family Bufonidae; genus Bufotes; species Bufotes viridis. The sequence goes on from CM065591.1 coordinate 443,508,716, forward strand.
ACCCATATGCCCTGTGTCCTTAAGGGGTTAAACAATATGGGTCCCAAAACAGATCCCTGAGGTAACCCGCAGCCATTGCCTAATCCATTCAACAATATGTGAGCCCAAGCTCAAAGACTGCAGTTTATTGATAAGCCTTCTATGTGGGACAGTATCAAAAGCCTTACTAAAGTCCAGATAAGCGATGTCTACTGCACCTCCGCCATCTATTATTTTAGTCACCCAATCAAAAAAGTCAATAAGATTAGTTTGACATGATCTCCTGAAGTAAACCCATGCTGTTTTTCATCAATCAATCCATGGGATTTTAATATTCCACAATCCTCTCCTTAAGTATGGTTTCCATTAATTTCCCACTATTGATGTCAGGCTTACTGGCCTATAGTTGCCCGATTCCTCCCTACTACCTTTCTTGTGAATGGACACAACATTTGCTAATTTCCAATCTTCTGGGACGACTTGTCATGCCCTGCTCTAGTGAGGTGCGGAGGTCTGTCAGGTTGGCAGCACATGTATAGTGTTTTCTGTTTACTTGGAGTGAGCTATACCTGCCTCCCTTCAGGTGCACTGGGTGGGGTTGTTTGTGTGAGTTTAAATCACGCACCTACCCAGTGTCCTTTGGGGGTTATAGCTTCTTTCTCACTCTGAGGAAAGGTGGATTGCTGTTTCTGTTCTGCTTCAAAGATAAGTATGTTTTTGGTTTCCATTTGTGTTCTGTCTAGGCTGTTAGATAGACACCTGCTTCCTCCAGGATTAGAGGAAGCAGGCTGCCTTTTTCCCCCCTTCTCCACTATCCCAGGGACTATAGGGTTAATTTAGTCTTAGGCACAGGGGCACGTTTATTCCCACCTTTGGGGTCTAAATGTGTGCACAGCAGTCTAGGGTCAGCTGATAGGATCTTGTCAGGAGGTGACCATTATCCCCAGCTTTGGCCTAGATGCTTGTTTGTTGTTTCTTGTGTGTCTATTGTATCTTGTACCCTTCCCGTCATGACACAACTCCTGTTACCAGTGATTGGTTAAATAAATCTGTTAATGGTTTTGCTAGTACACCTCTAAGCTGTTTTAATAGCTTTGGGTGTATCCCATCAGGCCCCTGTGACTTATTTGTATTAATTTTAGACAGCTGACTTAGAACCTCTTCCTCTGTAAAGACACATGCATCAAAGAATTCATTAGTCTTCCTCCCTAACTGAGGTCCTTCTCCTTCATTTTCCTTTGTAAAAACTGAACAGAAGTATTCATTGAGGCAGTCAGCTAGTTCTTTATCCTCTTCCATATACCTTCCTTCTTTTGTTTTTAATTTGGTAATTCCTTGTTTTAATTTCCTTTTTTCATTTATGTATCTGAAGAATGTATTATCCCCTTTTTTCACTGACTGAGCTAATTTCTCTTCTGCCTGAGCTTTAGAAGCTCTTATAACTTGCTGGCCTCTCTCTGCATAATCTTATAGATTTCCCTGTCATCCTCGTTTTGGGTGTTTTTATACTTACTAAATGCCATCTTTTTGTTTTTAATGATTTTGGCCACTTCTGCCGAGTACCACAGTGGTCTCTTCCTGTTTTTTGCTTTTACTGACAAGCCTAATGCACGTATCTGTTGCCTTCAATAGTGCCACTTTTAAGTAGTCCCATTTCTCTTGGACTCCATTGAAATTGTTCCAGTCTGATAGGGACTCGTATACCACTAATCAAATTTTAGAAAAGTCAGTTTTTCTACAATCTAAAACTTTTGTTTTTGTGTGGAGTGACTCAGTCACTGTACTTATAGTAAACCTCACTGACTGGTGATCACTGGATCCTAAGCTTTCCCCTACAGTAATATCAGATACCAAATTGCCATCTGTGAATACTAAATCTAAAATGGCCTCCTTCCGGGTTGGCTTCTCAACTACTTGCTGTAGAGATAATCCCAGTAGGGAATTTAGAATGTCTGTATTCCTGGCAGAACTAGCTATTTTGGTTTTCCAGTTTACATCAGGAAGATTAAAGTCTCCCATAATGATAACTTCCCCTTTCAATGTCATTTTACAGCTATTTCCTCAACTAGTAGATCATCTAATTCTTTGCGTTGGCTAGGTGGTCTATATATGACACCTACATGAGTTATGTTATGATTACCAAGCTGTAACGTAACCAAAACTGACTCTAAATTGGTTTCGCTGACTTGTATTAGATTTAATGCTATCTTTCACATATAGGGCCACCCCACCCCTTCTCTTGCATTCTCTGTCTTTCCTATATAGAGAGAAGTCAGGTATTGTTATATCCCAGTCATTACTCTCATTGAACCATGTCTCAGTAACAGCCACTAAATCTATATTCTCAGATGCCATTATAGACTCAAGTTCGTTGATCTTATTCCCTAAACTGCGAGCATTTGTAGACAAGACTCTCAGCTTGTCATTTCTTATCCTATCAGCTCCTGGCATCTTCTAGCATTGTCGTTCTGGGGGGCAGCCAAACTGATGGATTGTCTCTCTTGTGTCCCCCTTTCCTAGTTTAAATGCTCCGTAGCAAATACATACGGATGCGGACAGCACACGGCCGGTATCCGTGCTTTGCAGATCTGCAATTTGTGGACCGCAAAACATCCAACAGCCTTGTGCAAGAGCCTTAAGTCTGTACTGAGTCTCTCTCTCCAAAAGTGTTTGTTTAGTCGGTCTGGACAAAAAATTTGTTTGTGTGCATGAGCCCTTAATGAGGACTTTGGCACAACAATTGCACCCTCATCAAATCCGTAACGTGTGAATGGGCCCTTAGGGGTTTTTACAACTCAGAATTTGTATAGAGCTGTAATATGCTTATGTTCAAGATCTGTACATGTATATTATCAGTAATACTGGAAATTATCCTCTACTCTGATATTCAGAACTTCTTAAAAATAATGGACACTTGAAAATTAGGAAAGGTCAGCGTTTTTATGATTTGTGTCATTTCCAAATTGAATTCTGGGAAATTAGAAGTCAATGAATGTTATTGTCAAGAAGTGTTTTTCAGAGAGTGTGTCGGTTTCTTTTCTTATTATCCAAAGGGAGGGTGAAGAGGGTCAGACATTCCTTTCAGTTTAGTCATTTGTTAGACTGAAAATTACTTTTTGTCAGCTCCACGGTCACCTGGTTATTACACACCTTATACAAGCAAGGAGATATTAGATTTTTGTACAAGAGGTTTCATAAAAATAAATGCTAATTACGGTAATATTCTCCGGTCTATATTATGGCTGACCGTCCTTGAAATATCATATTTAATTAAAATGAGATTAATGTAATGTTTGCATGTATCAAGCTGTTGCTCTGCAAAGAGGAGTCTAGAGTCTGTATTGTGAACCGAGCCTGATGGAAGGTGTGTTGCGTTTTGAAATCACATATATTTCCTATATATGGCTGTAAGAGAGAGGTCCCAAAACTTAGAACCTAGTGGTCTCCAAGAAAATGGTCATTTATGAACATTTTTATGACAGTTTTGGCATAAAAATAAACACAAGACCCCTTCTTGCAACACCCGTGTGACAATACAACACCGTCCTCAAAACTTGGGAGTGGCAGAGGCTGAGCCGGGCAAATTTACTAGCATTTACATCTGACAACAGGGGTAAAAGAGGAGGAAAAACTACTAATTTATGATTTTAATGTGTATATTCACACATCCCGGATTTAGCATGGTCCAGGTCCAGGGTTACTTCTTGGAAGCATGCCCTATTTTTGTCCATGTTCACAGATCCATCACGCCATTATAGTCATGGGTCCATGAAAAACATGGACACAACACGAATGGCATCCGTGTTTTACTGATCGTTGCTAGGAGATGCTCTTGAAATTTTCAACTGAGCAGTGAGCCAGGGGCTGACTGGCAACTTTTGGCCCAGGGGCAAGTAACACCCAGAGACCCACTGAGCCCCCTCTACTTCCTGATTCGCTGTCACAAGATGCTGGGCAGGGAGCTGCGGGAGAAGAGCACAGCCTCCTTTGACAGCATTGACAGCTATCTCCGCCCCACACCTCCTCTCTCTTGATCTGTCACAGGAGGCTGAGCATTGCGGAGAGGATAGATGTTGGCCACTCACAGCGCTCATAGCCTCCCCCTTATGTGCCAGTAGCCCCCCATATGTGCCAGTAGCCGTCCCCTTATGTGCCAGTAGCCATCCCCTTATGTGCCAGTAGCCATCCCCTTATGTGTCAGTAGCCCCCAATGTGCCAGTAGCCCCCTTATGTGTCAGTAGTCCCCCTTATGTGCCAGTAGCCCTCCTTATGTGCCAGTAGTCCCCTTATGTGCCAGTAGCCCCCCTTATGTGCCAGTAGTCCCCCTTATGTGCCAGTAGTCCCCTTATGTGACAGTAGCCCTCCTTATGTGCCAGTAGTCCCCCTTATGTGACAGTAGTCCCCCTTATGTGCCAGTAGTCCCCCTTATGTCCTAGGAGTCCCCATATGTGTCAGTAGACCCGCCCTTATGTGCCAGTAGAATCCCCCCTCAAGTTATCATGTGCAGTAGAATCCCCCTCACCTTATCATGTGCCAGTAAAATCCCCCTCACCTTATCCTGTGCCAGTAGAATCCACCCCCTCACCTTATCATGTGCGAGTAGAATCCCCCCTCACCTTAACATGTGCCAGTAGAATCCCCCACCTTATGTGCCAGTGGCCCCAAAAAACAGAAAACAAACAAACAAACGATGACGTCATCGCGCCGTCTGCACCAGCCTCTGATAGGCTGCCAGCCTAGTGCTGGCAGCCTATCAGAGGAACAGGTAGGGACACGCCTCTCCCTGCTCTGCCGCAGCACAGACATTTGTATCGCCATCCTGAGGACGGCGAAACAGATGACTATGGAGCTGAACAGCTTCCACAGTGGAAGCATTCATGTCCCTGTGCCCTGCCGCCGGCCGCCCCACTTGTCACCAGGGCCGCGGCAGGACATATGCACACCCCAAAGGCCAGCCCTGGGTGACACTACGGGGGCCATTTACAGAGGCAACAGAGGGGCCCGGGGGCAATTGCCCTCCTGCCCCCGGCCCAGTCCGCCCCTGCAGTGAGCCATGGAATACAGATGAAACATGGAGGGCAAAAAAACAGCCTGGTGGATCCTTCACAGACATCTTCATGGATGAACCACTGACCACCTTGTCATTGATGTTGTCATGGACACAGACGTGTGAATGAGGCCCTAAGCGAAGAAGTAAACAAACTTCAGCTGGTGAGCATATACCATGTACAGCCCCCTAAATTACAGAGAGAGGTATCGCAGAAATCTATACAGTTCATTCACATTACACACACACACACTATAGGGTTATTCCATGTCAAGTGGACCAACCTAGAAATCTGACCCTCTCCAACTTGAATAAAATTTTGCACAGATGTTCCCTAGGGTCCTAAATGAAATATTACAAAACTTTTCATTTGGGCATCTGTTCGTTCAGGGTTTCAGGCAGCTGATGATGGACCAGCTGTAATGTGCTGCTTGCTGCGTAACCCAAAGTGGCAACTTTGTCAAGGCACAGTATCTTAACCCCTTAGTGACCAAGCCTGTTTGGGCCTTTATGACCAAGCGTTTTACTTCCTTTTTCATGGTCTCGTTCCAAGAGCTATAACTTTTTATTTTTCGTCTATATAGCTTTCTGAGGGCTTGTTTTTTACGGGACAAGATGTAGTTTTTAATGGCACTATTTTGGGGTACATGTAACTTTCTGATTAACTTTTATTAACTCTTTCTGGGAGGGAGATGGGGAAAAATGGCAATACTGCCACTGCGTTTTTACATTATAAATTTTACGGCGTTCATTTTTCGGTACAAATAACATAATATCTTTATTCTCTGGGTCAGTATGATTACAGTGATACTAAATGGAGTAAATGCCGCTTTTTGATCGCTTGTTTTTACGTTTTTTTTAGGTGGAAACTAAGAATAAATTAGAAATTCTGTCTTTTTTTTTTATTTATTTTTTACGGCGTTCACTATAGGGGATAATTTACGTAATATTTATGTAGTCCGGGTCGTTATGGACGCAGCAATACCAAACATATGGGGGATATTTTCTTTTTGCTATTTTTTTCATTGAAAAGCGTATTTTCAATGGAAAAAAAGCATATATTTTTATTTTATGGATTTTTTTTTTTAATAAATGTGTATTTTTTTCTATTTTTTTACTACTTAATAGTCCCACAAGGGGACTATAATATACAGTATTTTGATTGCTTTTAAAATGTAATGAATTATGTCTATAATGCATTACATTTTAATAGCAATGCTATTCCAACTCTGACCAGCAGGCTGCGCCAGAGAGGCACAGTCTGCTGGAGATGCCGGAAGACAGGCTCGGGGCCCTGATCGGAAGCTGGGTAAGCTTCCCAGCACATCAGCACCCCGCAATCGCATTTGCGGGGTGCTGATGGGAAGACAGAGGAGTCCGCTCCTCTGTTACCACTTTACATGCAGCGGGCGCCATTGCGCCCAGCATGTAAAGTGTTAAACAGCCCGTATCGGCACTCCTGCCGGTTCGGGCTGTTAGAGCAGGGCCCCGGCTCTTATGTGAGAGCCGGGTCCGTGCTCCCCGCTGCACGGGGGAGCCGTGCAGCGCTAGACTGGGCCGCCGTAAACGCGGCGGCCCAGCTTAAGGCCCCTTAGTGACCGCCGTAAAAACACGTATGGGTGGTCACTAAGGGGTTAACTACTTCACATCCGCCCATAGGATATAAACGTCCTATGTGTGGATGTTTTCTCTGAATGGATGTTCTGGAACGTCCATTCAGAGATGGCAGCTGCATGCTAATCGTGCAGCTGCCGAGCAGGGGGCCCACTGTCAGTGACAGCAGAGCAACCCAGAGAGAAGGCAGGGACAGTTCCCAGTTGTCCCTGCCTTCTAGATCGCTCACCGAGCGCTGTGTATACTGAGCGCTTCCTGTCCCGGCCCGGTGGTTATGTGACCGCCGGGGCAGGGAGAGTGCAGGAGCTGTCGGGTCTTCCATAGACCTCGATCAGCCCTGCACTGAGGCTCTGTTTCTCCGCAAGGGCAGCCGCCCTTTCCAATGCTGCCAGGTGCATAGTATGGTTGAGATCCTAGAGGGTAGACCAGTGGTCTAAAGCGCACCTTTGCTCCCTCCCTTGTGAAGGTCTTAGGCTGTTTGGATCTTCTCTAGACGACATCCTGGAGAAGGCGTCAGACAATAAAAGAAATTTCCTATACCACAAAAAGAACCCTTTTTCAAGGCTGCCAATCGGGTTTTAAAAATCAGAAAAATAAACAGAGGTCCAGGGGGAGAGAGATAGAGTTCCCAAAAATCCGGGGTTTCCTCTTTAAATCCAGTGATAACAAAGGAAAAGATAGATCCCAATGACGTCAGAAGCCAGGTAGGAGGAAGACTTTCTTCCTTTCTGACAATTACAAAAATGCCTGGATTTTAAATATAATCAAGAGCAGTTCGGCTGGAATTCCTATAGTTTCCCGAGGTTTTTTTCATTCACACGGCTTGTCCCCAAAACAAAGACAGAAGAGAAGCCCTAGAGAAGGAAGTTTTCACCCTCCTGGAGAAAGGGGTAGTAGACGTGGTACCCTGTACACGAATCGGCAAGGGATTTTATTCTCCCTAAAATTTCTCCGTACAGCAGTCTTTGTAAAGAGAAAATGGCTTCACCTCCAGTGCAAGGCTCTCCCCTTTGGAGTCTCTCAGGCCCCAAGGGTCTTTACCTAGATCGTGTCAGAGATTGCGGCATTTCTGAGACTAAACAACATCTCTCTAGTGCCTTATTTGGATGACTTTCAGATTTTTTACCATTCCAAAAGTCAACTCAAGAAGGACATTTCATTTGTATGCGACTCCTTACAGACCCTGGGGTGGAAAATAGATTGGAAGAAGTCATGCCTATCTCCCTCTCAGAATTGTGTGTTTTTGGGAATACAGCTGAACTCCAGGCTTCAGAAAAGCTTCCTCCCTCCAGACAAAATAACCAAGACTATAGAAGTAGGAAGAAATCTCTTCCTGTCCTACGATTGTTCTTTCCGACAGGCGATTGCAGTGTTAGGTCAGATGATGGCAGCCATTCCTGCAGTCCCTTATGCACAGTTCCACTCTGGAGAGTTGCAGACAGACATCTTATGCAAGTAGGACGGGTCTCAGGAATCTTTGGATCGATAATTCCATCTGTCCTCAAAAGCAAGGGTGTCCTTAATATGGTGGATGTCCCCAGATCATATTTCTGCAGGGAACCTGTGGTCCCATCAGACTCAGACCATTGTAACAAGGGATGCTGGCCCCTGGGGATGGGGAGTACATTCAGACAACAGGTGCTGGCAGGGGAGATGGGATCTGACAACCAGAAGTCAATCCTCCAACTTCAAAGAGCTGAAGGCAGTTCAAATGGTCCTATCCAAAGCTCTGCCCCTGTTAAGAAACCAAAACCTTCTGTTTTACTCAGACAATCCCACCACAGTCTCTTACATAAATCGGCAAGGGGCACAAGAGTCCCGTCCCTCCTACGTCTCTGCCAGGATATTTTCAAAATAGCAGAAGCCAGGAGCCTTTCCCTATCAGCGGTCCATCTGAAAGGGAAGGACAATTCCATTGCAGATTTTCTGAGTCAGGTAGATTTGAGAAAGGGGGAATGGTGTCTGAACCAGGACTCATTTTCGCAGATAGTTCAGGTGTTTGGAGTCCCCTTAATAGACCTTTTTGCTTCCCGTTCCAACAGGAAGACAGACAGATTTGTCTCCCTCAACCATTTGGACGACCCAACAGCTGTAGATGCTCTGGCTCAGGATTGGAGTCAGGAGGATGGCTATGCCTTCCCTCCCTTTTGAATCATCCCGCAGGTGTTGAGCAAAGTAGCTCGGAAGCCCCAAGAGGGCTTGGTTTGCGGGACTACTGATGTTGGCCGCTCTCCCTCCATTCCCGCTACCTCCAAGGGAAGATCTACTCTTCCAGGGTCTCCTTTTCCAACCCGATCCAGATACCCTGAAGTTGACTTCTTGGAGGTTGAGAGAAACGTCTGGTTAAACAGAGGCCTATCAAACAAAGTAGTCTCCACCCTACTTAAAAGCAGGAAAGAATCCACGGCCAATAAGTACCTAAGAGTCTGCAAAGTTTTTTCCACCTTCCTGGGGGTTCCTCCTGACCCTCTTAGAAAACCAGAAATTCCTAAAATTCTTGAGTTTTTGCAGGCGGGCTTAGAAAATAGGCTTAGGGCTTCCACTTTGAAAGTCCAGATAGCTGCCCTGAGTTATTTTTTTGACTACAAACTAGCAGGTCACCCCTGGGTAAAAAGGTTTCTGAATGCTGCCTCCAGAGCCCATCCATCCTTATGGCCCCTTACCCCACCTTAGGACCTTAATACAGTCCTTACGGCCTTGTCTCAGCATCCCTTTGAACCCTTGCAGGAACTTTCCCTGGAGACCCTTGCCTGTAAACATACCTTTCTAATAGCCATCACCTCAGCTAGGAGGGTCTCGGAGATCCAGGCCTTTTCGGCCTTCCAGCCATACACTAACATCTTGGACGATAAGGTCATCATTAGACCTATCCCCTCCTTCCGCCCTAAGTTAGTTTCTCAATTTCACATGAACCAGGACATAATCCTTCCCTCCTTCTGCCCCAACCCTTCTAACCAGTTAGAGAGGAAATTCCACTGCCTGGATGTTAGGAAATGTTAGATTTTTTATCTGGAGGCTACTGCTCCCTGGAGAGTGGACGAAAACCTTTTTGTTCAATATCAGGGTAGGCTAAAAGGCCACAAGGTTTCCAGGGGAACCCTAGCCAAGTGGGTTAAGAAAGCCATCCTTTTGTCCTATTCTTCCCTCGGTCTTCCTCCGCCAGAAGGATTCGGTGCTCATTCCACAAGGGCGGTGGCCACATCCTGGGCAGAAAGAGCTAACGCTTCTTTAAGTCAGATTTGTAGGGCTGCAACTTGGAGCATCCCACATACCTTTTTTAAGCATTACAGGCTTAACCTTAAAGACGACGCGGCCATCGGGAGAAGGTTCTTCAGGCCATTGTCCCTCCCTAAATTTTGATTTATATTTTATTCTCGCATGGGTGCTGTCATGGGGAAGGGGAAAACAATAATTGCTTACCGGTAATTGTTTTTCTCGATACCCATGACGGCACCCCCAAAATTCCCTCCCCAAAAAAAAAAAAATAATCTTTTTCTCTTCTCTCTGGTGGTGTTGGCACATCTGGAATCGGTAATCACAATCACTGAGATGTGGTGGGGGTGTGAACATATTTATATCCTCAGGTTTCCTGTTTTTATCTTATTTTCCTCCTCAAAAAGGTGCGTCTTATGGGCCAGTGCGTCTTATAGGGTGAAAAATGCGATAATTTTTTTTCAAAAATGCTTTATTATGTAAAACAAAACAAACAAAGAAAGTAGACATATTTGATATCATTGCGTCCGTAACAACCTGCACATGATCTACCCTGTCAGATGAATGTTATAAAAAATAAAAACAGTGCCAAAACTTTTTTTGGTTACCTTGCCTCACAAAAAACATAATATAGAGCAATTAAAAATCATATGTACCCCTAAATACTACCAATAAAATTGGCACCGTTTCCCCTAGTTTCCAAAATGGGGTCACTTTTTTGGAGTTCATACTGTAAGGATGCGTCAGGGGGCTTCAAATGGGACCTGGCATCTAAAAACCAGTTCAGCAAAATCTGCCTTCCAAAAACCATATGGAGCTTCTTTTCTTCTGCCAACATAAAGTAGACATATGGGGTATGTTAAGTAATAAATATTTTATGAGGTATCACTTTCTGTTTTAAAAGCAGAGAAATTGAAATTTTGAAAATTGGAAATTTTTCTAAATTTTGGGTACATTTTTGATTATTTTATAAATAAAAGTGAAATATATCAACTCAAATTTACCACTGTCATGAAGTACAATGTGTCTCGAGAAAACAGTCTCAGAATGGCTTGGATAAGTAAAAGCGTTCCAAAGTTATTACCACATAAAGTGACACGTCAGATTTCCAAATTGGGCCTGGTCAGGAAGGGGGTAAATGGCCCGGATGTGAAGTGGTTAAGTAGTTAAGCTAGGAGGCTGAAATTTTGCAAGTTAGTAAAACTACTAAGGCTAAGGATACTTTCACACAAGCGTTTTTGCCGGATCCGGCAGGGTTCAGCAAAAACGCTTCTGTTACTGATAATACAACTAATACAACCATCTGCATCCGTTATGATTCTGAACAGAGCCAAGACCGATCCGGCATGAACTTTATTGAAAGTCAATGTGGGACGGAACTGTTTTCGATTGTCTCAGAGAAAACGCATCCGGAACCATTGACTTGAATTGTGGGTCATGACGGATCTGTCTTGCTCCGCATCCCAGGACGGAAAGCAAACCGCAGCATGCTCTGGTATGAAAACGGAACTAAGCTTACAAGAATGTACCTATTTTGCATGCGTGCATGAACTTTACTACAAGGAGATATTTTTGGTGGCCTCCTGCCTGACAGGCTGGTGAGCCAGAAACATAAGATTGTGTAGTGCTGCTGAGCTTGTTATCCTAATATAACTTTTAGCTATATTTCCATACACATATTCTAATTAATTGTGGGTTGCCATTTTGAATAGGATTTAATTTAATTGGTTCTTCCCACCTATGGCCTATATTGCTTCAATGTACTTGAATAAATGACCTAAAAGCTACACATTCATTACATACAACTCATTCAGTCTGCGTCTGCACAATCCATCAAAATGTTAAACTTATGCTTTTGGCCACAAAACTTCCAGATGACTACAAAATGCTTTTAAGTAAAACTGTCTGTGATATTAACCCCTTAGTGACCAAGCCTGTTTGTGCCTTTCTGACCAAGCGTTTTCGTCCTTTTTCATGGTCTCGTTCCTAGAGCTATAACTTTTTTATTTTTTCGTCTATATAGCAGTATGAGGGCTTGTTTTTTGCGGGACAAGTTGTAGTTTTTAATAGCGCCATTTTGGGGTACACATAACTTTGTTATTAACTTTTATTAACTCTTTCTGGGAGGGAGAAGGGGAAAAATAGTACTACTGCCACTGCGTTTGTACATTATAAATTTTACGGTGTTCATTATTCGGTAAAAGTAACATAATATTTTCATTCCCTGGGTCAGTACGATTACAGGGATACCAAATACTTATAGTTTTTTAAGTTTTACTACTTTTTTGCAATAAAACCCCTTTTTAACAAAAAAAAATGATTTTGCACTGCCACTTCCCAGGACCCATAACTTTTTAATTTTTTTTCTATGGAGTTGTGTGAGGGCTTGATTTTTGCGGGACGACTTCTATTTTTCATTGGTATAATTTTTTAGTAAATTCCGCTTTTTGATCGCTTGTTATTTCGTTTTTTCTGTGAAAATTAAGAATAAATTAGAAATTCTGGCTTTTTTTTATTTATTTTTTAATGGTGTGTACTATAGGGGATAATTTATGTAATATTTATGTAGTGCCGGTCGTTACGGACGCGGCAATACCAAACATATGGGGGATAATTTTTTTGCAATTTTTTCATTGAAAAGCGTATTTTCAATGGAAAAAAAGCATATTTTTATATTTCATGGAATTTTTTTATTTAATAAATGTGTATTTTTTATAATTTTTTTACTACTTAATAGTCCCACATGGGGACTATAATATACAGTATTTTGATTGCTTTTAAAATGTAATGCATTATATCTATAATGCATTACATTTTAAATGCAGTGCAATTCTAACTTTGACCAGCAGGCTACGCCAGAGAGGCATAGCCTGCTGGAGATTACTGGAGGACAGGCTCGGGGCCCTGCCGGAAGCCAGGTAAGGCTTCCCAGCACATCAGCACCCCGCGATCGCATCTGCGGGGTGCTGATGGGTGACAGAGGGAGTTCGCTCCTCTGTCAACCCTTTACATGCGCAGGCGCCATTGCGCCCGGCATGTAGGGGTTAAACAGCCCGGATCGGCACTCCTGCCGGCCCGGGCTGTTAGAGCAGGGCCGCGGCTCTCATGTGAGAGCCGGGCCCGCGCTCCCGCTGCACGGGGGACCCGTGCAGCGCTTAGACTGGGCCGCCGTAAAACGCGGCAGCCCAGCCTAAGGCCCCTTAGTGACCGCCGTAAAAACACGTATGGGTGGTCACTAAGGGGTTAAATCAAAATATTGCATTTTGCAACAATGTGAAAAGTGCCCTGGAAGAATATATTTCTGACTATTTTAAGGAAAGTGACCCTGATGATACTGTTGAATTTAAGAAGTGGATTCACACAGATTGGGATACCTTAGGAACCCAGCAGTTTTCCTTAGAGGATTTCACTTCAGAACTAATTGACAAAATGTATAACTTGACCAGACACCACTTTATTTCTAAGCACCAAAGTGCTTATCTAAATGAGCTGAAACAAAATCTGGAGGAGGGACATGTCATTGCCCTGGTGGACTTTGTCGAAGACTACTCCTTTGTTATCCAGGATGCAGTGCAGGGGATTCACTGGGAAAATAGGCAGGCGACACTTCATTCTTTCGTCGTTTACTGTTGCAACCCTGGCTTCCGATGCTTCATCATTTGCATAATGAGTGACTGCTTGCGTCATGACACAATAGTGGCCCATACATTTTTGAAAAAGCTGATTGAGCATCTGAAGGACGCACCAGCCATTTTAAAGCGTATTCACTGTTTTAGTGATGGATCTGCTGCTAAGTACAAAAACTAAAATTTTATTAATCTATGCAGTCATAATAATGATTTTTGCATCATCGCTGAGTGGAAATTTTTGGCACAAGCCATGGAGTGGCTGGATGTGATGGAATTGGAAGAACTGCAAAAGTTTGGCTGCCAGGGCTAGTTTACAACCAAATTTTGACACCAAAAGATCTGTATGACTTCTGCAGCAAAAATGTTCCTGGTATGAAAATTTTCTTTGTCCCAAAGGAAGATGTTGATGCAAACAGACCTATTCAGGAAGAAAGGTTTAGCAAGGGTCATACTGTTGCTGGGACAAGGGAGCACCATCGGTTCAAACCCATTGATACAACTAATATTTGTGTTAGCAAAATTTCGAATGATGCAACCTCATTTATTGCAAGTGTTCTGGAACCTGAATGTCAATCTGTCCGCAAAGTATCCCGTCTTCAACCTGGTCAGTACGTAGCTTGCACCTATTATAACTCCTGGTGGATTGGCAATATATGTGAAGTTTCAATTGAGGAGCATGATGGTTTGATCAATTTCTTGCATCCCCATGGTCCTGCAAGGTCATTTTACTGGTCTTTCCGCAGAGACACTTTCTGAGTCCCAGAAGAGCATGGCATTTCTTCCCTTGATGCACCCACAACATCATCTGGCAGGCAATATGTCTTCTCACAATATGTTTTGGTGAACATTGACAGGAAATTCTACACTTTGTGCAATTTGAGAAAGATTGGAAGAGAAGTCTCGTAAAATCTGTATTTTTAGCAATTTTGGTATGCATGTTGTGTTTTTACTTTCTTGTTTTTCTTCAATAAAACTTGGACACCCATGGCTGATCTCTTCACTGGTTGTTGGAAATAGCTTCTTGGCAATTGTAATAATTCTGTTGAATTTCGTCCAATGCAAGATTGATAAATATGCCAATTTAAAATGGCAACCCACAATTAATTAGAATATGTGTATGGAAATATATCTAAAAGTTATATTAGGATAATAAGCTCGGCAGCACTACTTAATCTTATGTTTCTGGCTCACCAGCCTGTTAGGCAGGAGGCCACCAAAAATGTCTCCTTGTAGTGAAGTTTAGGCACACATGCCAAATAGGTACATTCTTGGGAACTTAGTTCTGGCCAACATAAGGCCAGGTAAAAAATAAAACAGGGTGACTTTTGTGGCAAAAGCATGCTCTTTTAAATGAGATTAATAAAAGATTACAAATTACACATTTGAGATATTTCTACCCAGTAGCGTAGGAATCACGATAGCAGCCATAGCAATGGCTATGGAGCCCTATACCACTGGGGGCCCGGGCTGCGGCTGAGTATTTTTCATATTCATGGCTCCCTGGCCGCCTCTGGACCCCTGCTGCTCACTGGCGGATCCTGGGAGAGGGCCCCAGAGGCAGCAAGCACTTTAATGCCTCTGGCTCCCTTCCCCTCCGGCACTAGAATGGAGTGGCTCTAGGTATGATAGGAAGGGGCGGAGTCTCGCCGTGCAGGGGCGGAGCTTCACGATGTGCGGGAGATACAGACCAAGGAGGGAAGAGCAGAAGCTGCAGGTCAGTATGTGGACAGTGGAGAAGATTCACTGTTATGTTTACTTGGGCTCTGAAGGGACTGTATGCTGGAGGGGTGATATTTACATAAGACAATGCTGGAGGAGCTGGGGGATATTATTTACATAAAACTATGATGGGGGATTATTTACATGGTATTGTATGCTGGATGGGCTGAAGAGGGGTCATATTATTTACACATATCTGGCCATAACTACTGTGAGGGGGCACATATGCGGGCATAATTACAGTGAGGGAGCACATCTCCGGGCATAACTACTGTGGGGGCACATATCCGGGCATAACTACTGTGAGCGGGCACATATCTGGGCATACCTACTGTGAGGGCACATATCCGGGCATAACTACTGTGAGGGGGCACATATCTGGGCATAACTACTGGTAGGGGGCACATATACGGGCATAACTACTGTGAGGGGGCACATATCCGGGCATAACTACTGTGAGGGGCACATATCTTGGCATAACTACTGGTAGAGGGCACATATCTGGGCATAACCAATGTGAGGGAGCACATATCTGGGCATACCTACTGTGAGGGGCACATATCCGGGCATACCTACTGTGAGGGGGCACATATCTGGGCATAACTACTGGGAGAGTGCACACATACGGGCATAACTACTGTGAGGGGCACATATCTGGGCATAACCACTGTGAGGGGGCAGATATCTGGGCCTAACCACTGTGAGGGGGCACATATCTGGGCATAACTACCGTGAGGGGCACATATCCGGGCATAACTACTGTGAGGGGGCACATATGCGGGCATACAGTTGTGTTCAAAATTATTCAACCCCCACTGAAATTGAGTGTTTTGGCCAGTTTGACTTTGATTTTGATCATTTCAGTCATCTTGTTTACAATTAAACCAAAGAGGCACTTGTAAGTCAGACAAATATAACATAACATTTATAATGAAATAACCACAAATGTCTTTTCTGTGCTCACATCATTATCAGTTTTAGGCCTCATGCACACGGCCGTGGGTGTTTGCGGTCCGCAAACCGCGGATCCGCAAAACACGGAAGCTGCTCGCGTTCCGTTCCGCAATTTGCGGAGCGGACGCGGCCCATTATAGAGATGCCTATTCTTGTCCGCATAACGGACAAGAATAGGACATGCTCTATTTTTTTTTGCGGGGGCACGGGACGGAGCAGCGGATGCGGACAGCACAAGGAGTGCTGTCCGCATCTTTGTGGCCCCATTGAAATGAATGGGTCCGCGGCCGAGCCGCGAAATGTGCGGCTCGGACGCGGACCCAAACAACGGCCGTGTGCATGAGGCCTTATTCAACCCCCAAGTGACATTCAATCTTAGTACTTAGTACAACATCCTTTTCCAGTTATAACACCTTTTAGGTAGGACCAGATTTTATTAGGACTGGGTGAGTGTAGCCATGCATTGGGCTTGGGGCTCTTTCACACAAGCGGATCCCGTGTGGCTAATCTGCTGAGTGAAATAGACCCAAGCCCCGCTCCGGACAGCTGAGACACGGAGCAGTAACATGATTGATAACGCTCTGTGCCTCTCTGTGATCTATTTGATCCAAAATCAGGGTTAAAACTTTATCTTACTGTGATTTTGTATTGAAAAGATTACAGAGAGTCACGGAGCATTATCAATCACGATCAAGGGACCAAGTAAATTCTTGCCCAGGGTCCACTCAATATCAAAGACGGCCCTGCCTGCAGTAGTGCTGTATACCTGTCCCGTGGCCCATTGCCCTTCCCCTCGTTTCCGGCGGGCTGTCCGCCCTTTATACTTATCCTCCCTGGCCGGCGCTTTACTGTCCTGAGCGCGTACAGCGTCAGGACGTAGTGCGCACACTATGACCTGATGCTGCACACTGTCAGGTGACAGTGCAGTGTCGGCTGGGAAGGCAGAAAGGAGCAAGAGAGGAATAGTAACCGCGCTGGCGGTGCAGAACAGGTAAGTATGTTGGTGCATGGCCTGGGCCCTAAGCCGATGGGGACAGAGTGGGGGTCTGATGAGGGTCGACTGTCTTTGGGTTGATCTGAGGTCTGATGGGGCGACAACGGGAGGGGCCCCATGGATCAGTTGTGTACGCCTCTGTTAGTAAGTACCATACTAACTACCCCTGGGTTGCCGCTACTTTTACAGATTTAATTACATGAATGTGGTATAGGAGCGGGGCCGGTGTATTAGAGGAAGCAGCAGAGTCACAGCACCGGCCCACCACGAGTGTCCCCTCCTCCTCCCTCCCCACTGCAGTGTCAGCAGAGTGCCTGTGGGAGATCTGTGGATGTTACATATAGCATAAGATGCTATATAAGTGTCATCCACAGGTCCCCCATGAGTGTCATCCACAGGTCCCCCATAAGTGTCATTCACAGGTCCCCCATAAGTGTCATTCACAGGTCCCCCATAAGTATCATCCATAGGTCCCCCATAAGTGTCATTCACAGGCCCCCATAAGTGTCATCCACAGGTCCCCCATGAGTGTCATCCACAGGTTCCCCATGAGTGTCATCCACAGGTCCCCCATAAGTATCATACACAGGTCCCCCATAAGTGTCACCCACAGGTCCCCCATAAGTGTCACCCACAGGTCCTCCATAAGTGTCACCCACAAGTCCCCCATAAGTGTCATCCACAGATCCCCCATAAGTGTCACCCACAGATCCCCCATAAGTGTCACCCACAGATCCCCCATAAGTGTCACCCACAGGTCCCCCATGAGTGTCAGCCACAGATCCACAGGTAGGGTATTAAAAAAAACTCGCCCCAGAAACCCCAAACCAGCCGTGAACACCCACTTGGTATCGGTACTTAAATAAGTGAATCAGTACAAAGGGCCCCCCTCGCTTGCAGCAGAGGCAGCCGGTGAGGGGACTTATTTATTTCGCAATAGGTTATACCTCTTCCTGGTCGGAACCTCCGGCCAGGGAGGATGGAGGAGTAGCTGACTGACTCTCAGACCTGCTGCGCGACTCGAGTGTGACGTCCCAGCTGCAGCTGCCTCTCTGCCAGCATCCATCCCTGCATCGAGGGTGCGCTGAAGTCCCAGCCAGGAGGAACAGGAAGGTAAGTATGAGGGAGGCTGTGAGTGGAGTAGGGGCCGCGATCGGACCTACCCCATGGGAGGCGGGGGGTCATAAAAGAAAATTTGCTATGGGGCCCAGTCATTTCTAGCTACGCCCCTGTTTCCACCCCAACAGTAGCTAAAATTGGCAAAAATATTAAATGTAATTTCTTTGTCTGATCATATCTTGTCTTTAAGTTGGTTGGAAAGCTTGTGTATGTGACCTTAAGGTCCCTCTCACACGGGCGAGTTTTCCTTGCGGGTGCAATGCATGATATGAACGCATTGCACCCGCACTGAATCCGGACCCATTCATTTCTATGGGGCTGTGCACATGAGCGGTGATTTTCACGCATCACTTCTGCATTGCGTGAAAATCGCAGCAAGCTCTATACGCAGGCCCCATAGAAGTGAATGGGGCTGCAGGAAAATCGCAAGCATCCGCAAGCAAGTGCGGTGTGATTTTCCGCATGGCTGCTAGGAGATGGGGACTCAATCTTTATTATTTTCCCTTATAACATGGTTATAAGGGAAAATAATAGCATTCTTTAATACAGAATGCTTAGTAATAGGACAATTGAGGGTTAAAAAAAATAATTAACTCAACTCCTCCAATTGATCACGATTTTCTGTTCTCTCTTCAGCTGTGGGTAAAGGACCTGTGGTGATGTCACTGAGCTCATCACATGGTCACATCACATAACAGAACACCTAACCGAAACCCTAACTTCAGTGATGAAGTCCGGGTTGGGGTCTGGGTATCAAACATGCCGATTTTTCCCACGCGTGTGCAAAACGCATTAAAATGATTTGCACTCGCGGAAAAATCGCGCATTTTCCAGCAACGCATCCGCATCTTATCCAGGCGTCAAACTTGACGGCTGTGTGAAAGAGGCCTAAGACTACTTTCACACTCGCGTTTGGGGATCCGCTTGTGAGATCCGTTTTAAGGCTCTCAAGCGGCCCCAAACGGATCAGTTTAGCTTCAATGCATTCTGAATGGATGCGGATCCGTTCAGAAAGGTATCAGTTTGGCTCCGTACCACCTCTGTTCCGTTCTGGAGGCGGACACTATATGCTGCAAGCAGCGTTTTGGTGTCCGCCTGGCGGTGCTTGAGCCAAGCGGATCCGTCCTGACTTACAATGAAAGTCAATGGGGACAGATCCGTTTGCATTGACACAAAACTGTGCAATTGTAAACAGATCTGTCCCGTATTGACTTTCAAGGGGATCAGAACGGATCCGTTTGGGACTTAGAATTTTTTGCACATATAATACAAAACGGATCCGTCCTGAGCGGATGCATTCGTTTGTGTTTCGGTGCGGACCCGTCTGTACAAGTACAGGACGGATCTGCACCGAGCGCATATGTGAAAGTAGCCTAAGATATATTGCATGGGCCATAACTCCTGGTAAAATTACAGCCTGATCGGACATGCATGTCAGGAGCAGTGGGCAGTCAAAGTAGGCCCTTAACGGTCATTTGTCAATTTTGGGGCTATTTTGATGGCATGTAAAAATTGAGTCAAGCCTTCTTAAGACACCACACTTTTCAAGGAGACCAAGACTAAGTAGTTTTACTAACCTGCACAATTTCAGTCTCCTAGCTTAACTACTTAAGATACTGTGCCTTGACAAAGCTGCCACTTTGGTGGGTGGTCCATCATCACCAGATGAAAAATTTAGTAAGATTTCATTTAGGACCCTAGGGAACATCTGTGCAAAATGTTATTCAATTTGGATCGGATTTCCAGGTTGGTCCACTTGACATGGAGTGACCCTATATGGACAGAAGTATTGGGACATAGCTCTTTGAATTCATTAAATTTTGGTATTTCATTCTGCCCCTTGCCACCTAGCCATGCAGTCTGCCTTTACAAACATGTGGCTCCTTCGGTCCCCCGCCGCTGCTGCATCATCATGTTTCACACAATAACCTATGTGGGAGTCGCTCTGGTAGATAGCGGTGCGGGTGCAGTACAGAGGCAAAACAGGGAGTCCAGAAGGTGCAATAATCAGTGTTTTATTCACACTTGCACAACATAAACAATAAACAGTCTCTTGGTGTTAAATCACACACATCCGAAATCATGAGGCAAAACAAAACAGTCCAAAAACAGGTTCCAGTCACCTGGGAGGTTTTAGGTGCAGGTTCGCACCTGGCTGTCAGTCCAGCCGCAAGGCGATCGACCTCATGCTTCCAGGCCGTCTGCACTCCTCCTTGCTTGGGCTCTTGCTTCCAGCGTGAACTCCACACAGCACAGAATGGATCAGAACTCCCAAACTCAGATGATTCCACAGCCTAACACCAGCTCCAGGATAATCACACCTCACCTGCTGGTGCTGGCTGTCTTATAAAGGCCCGGGAAAAACCGGCCTGGACCGTGGGGAATAGGCACCCACCCAACTCTTTGCCTACTCCCAGTAAGAGCCGGCCCGGATTGGCTTTGCAGCCAAACTAAATAGAAATGTGTCAAAACAGCACTAGCTGCTGCTGACACGCAAGAAAACCCAGGTCTTACCTCACCGAGGCCAGGAACCTCGGTGACACGTACCTGCCATCGACCACGGTACCTTGCACCTTACCACACCTATTAAATTAAAGGGGTTCTCCAGGCTCTCCTATATTGATGACCCATCCTCAGGATAGGTCATCAATATCAGATCGGCGGGGGTTTGACACCCGGCACCCCCGCCGATCAGCTGTACGAGGAGACTGTGCCCGCATTGTGTACTTTGCAGTAGACATACAGTGGTGAGCAGGAAGAGAGAAGGGAGACGATACATGCACACTACAGGCGCCGTCTCCTCGTACAGATGATCGTGCTGGGTGTCGGACCCCCGCTGATCTGATACTGATGACCTGTCCTGAGGATAGGTCATCAATATAGGAGAGCCTAGAGAACCCCTTTAATTCTGCAGGTTACCACGGCTGTGTGCATACCTAATAATAGGCATAGGGTTTTTTAACATAATGTTTGTGCAAAACAATGTAACTTAATTGCATTTTTTTGAATCCCATCCACCCCCCTCTGATTACGCCACCGTCAGTCTTGACAGCCAAGCAACAGCTCCAGAGTGGCATGGCTTACTCTACAAATGTCTGAAAATCCGTAGAATGAGGCTAAAAAGATGTGTTGGCGACTGTTAAGGGGTTAATACATATATTGTAACGAAGGCGCTAATGAACAGTAATGCGATAATAAAATAACTAATTATAAAATATCACAAGAGATTAAATGTTGTAACTGTTAATCAGTCATTATTGGAAAGGAAGTACAGTGCGGGATCTGATTGCTCGCTCTGCCGAGCCCCCCCAACCAGGAAAAATGACAATTATATCATAAAGGAAAACAACAACATGCTCATAGCACAGTGTGGCGCATGACAGGGCGAGTGACGAGGGCTGAGTACAGTAGTTAACGTGTTAGTTTGTTGTTGACAAGATGAATTCTGATTTATGTTAAGAGCCGGCAAGCAATTTCAGAAGCTGCTGGTGATCAGCTATGCAAGAAAGAAAATGTAAATTGTCTCTTTCCTGACTTTGGGCTTTGAGTATCAATTAGAGAAACCCTGCAGCGTAAAGCCTGAAAAAAAAAAATCCCGAGGACTAAAAACATGACTCTTTATATAACACAGAAATGACTGGAGAGCCGGCTGACGGGAGAAGAAAGCTAGTGACAAATACTGGCACATGGGCCAGACACCTACATATGGGTTTGCCACTAGCGATGAGCAAATCGACTTTGGATGAAACATCCGAAGTCGATTCGCATAATGGTTCGTTTGAATACTGTAAGGAGCGAGCGCTCAGTACAATATTAAAATGTATTGGCTCAGATGAGCCGAAGTTATTACCGCAAAGTCTCGCGAGACTTCGCATAATAACTTCAGAAATTAATTTCGACTTTTAAAAACATTTCCCGAACTCCGGTTCGGTTCAGAGTGGTACCTCATCTAAGCCAATACATTCTAATACTATACGGAGCACTCGCTCTGTACAGTATTCAAACAAAGTATTATGCGAATCGACTTCAGATGTTTCATCCGAAGTCGATTCGCTCATCCGTAGTTGGCACCTTTCCCAACAAAAATACCGGCCAAGTTAAGTCACACCCCAAATAGGGTATGGTTGTGGGGCATGGCTTAACACAGGGTGTTAAGTCGCTGTCAGACTGTGGCTCCCAATAATATCAATGCCCCCAGCATT
The DNA here is from genome assembly GCA_033119425.1 of Bufotes viridis. Classification (NCBI taxonomy): domain Eukaryota; kingdom Metazoa; phylum Chordata; class Amphibia; order Anura; family Bufonidae; genus Bufotes; species Bufotes viridis. Next base: position 443,531,186 of record CM065591.1, read on the forward strand.
AATAATGCTCCCATTAGTGCCCCCAATAAGAATAAGGCCCCTCATTATTGCCCGCTTCTCTGCTTCTGCCCAAAAAACAAAATAAATGCACTCACCTCCTCCATTTGCTCGCTGCCGTGGGAACACTCACTGCTAACTGGAAGCTGACTGGGGTGCCGTCCTCTCCACTGGGGAGTGGTAGGGACATGGCGGGGCCAGGGCCACTAACATTGACGGCTGTTTACAAGGGTAAATGTTGGTGAAAAACTACTCCATTCAGGCAGTGGAGTCGTTTTTCACTCCAGACGCACGGACTGCCGGGGATGTGCCTATTTTATGATGAGGCCTGTGGAGGGGGAATCAAAGACCGGTATAAGGCGTTGGTCATGGTAAGCGACCCAACGGGTGAGATTTTATCCAAACTGGTGTAAAGGAAAACTGGTTTAGTTGTCCATAGCAACCAATCAGATTCTACATTTCATTTTTCAGAGCCCCTTGGAAAATGAAAGGATCAATCTGATTGGTTGCTATGGGCAATTAAGACAGTTTTTCTTTGCACCAGTTTTAAAAAATCTCCCCCAATAAATTCATGCGACACTGGATCTAAAGTTTGGTAATTGTGTCACAGTGCGACACGCGATTGTGACTCAACAGTCGCAAAAAATCCAGACTGAGCTTTTTTGGGGTGTTTGTCGCGCGTTTTGGCCCATAGACTTCAATGGGAACGCGCAACGCTTGTATTTTGTGCGTTTTTGACACTGAAAACGCGCGTTCGAACGCGCGTTTATGAATTTGCAACATGCTGGAAAGGCCAAACCCCAGGTGCTAGGCACAGTTTGGAGAGAAGCCAACACTGCAGTCAATCACACAAACGCTGCGTAACACGTGCGTTTACTATTGCCAAATAGTGCTAAAACGCGCGCCAAAAACGTGCGGAATACGCACGCCTCAGAAACGCTCAGGTGTGAACCCAGCGTTAAGGGACTGTCCAGTTTCATGATACTGATGACCCATTTCAGGATAGGCCATCCATTTCAGATGGATGCAGTGTAATTACATCATTGTAGCAGCGGTGCAGTGTAATTACAGCTTGTCCTATTCACTTAGGCCTCTTTCACACGGCCGTTAGTGGAAAATGTGCAATTTTTTCCACGCGAGTGCAAAGCGTTTTAATGCGTTTTGCACACGCGTGGGAAAAATCGGCATGTTTGGTACCCGGACCCGAACCTGGACTTCTTCACTGAAGTTCGGGTTTGGGTTGAGTATTCTGTAGATTATAAGGGAAAATGATAGCATTCTCAATACAGAATGCTTAGTACAATGTGGATGGAGGGTTAAAAAATTTTTACCTCACCTTATCCACTTGATCTCGTAGTTGCGATCTCTTCTCTTCTTAAATCATGTGAGCTGCCGGCTAAAGGACCTGTGGTGACGTTAATGAGCTCATCAAATGGTCCATCACCATGGTGATGGACCATGTGATGTGACGTCACCACAAGTCCTTTAGCCGGCAGCTCACATGATTTAAGAAGAAAGAAGAGATCGCAACTACATGATCAAGTGGATAAGGTGAGTAAAAAATAAAAATTTTAACCCCTCCATCCACATTTTACTTGTGGTATGGTCTGAGGTAGGTGAAGAAGGGAGAGAGGGAGAAGGCTGGCCTAGCCTCCCCATAACCTATCTGGCTGAAGTGTGCCCGGAGCCAGGAGCGGGGTAAGGCCTGGATAAGTGGGCCACCCAATGGAGTTGAAGTAAGAAAAGGGGGAAGGGTGGGCGGGTCACGTGATGACCGCCCTCCCTAGGGTGATCGCCCGGTGTTAAATAGCCACAGCCCCTCCCACAAATACAGGCTGTAACCAGCCTTCAATACTTGTGGTATGGTCTGAGGTAGGTGAAGAAGGGAGAGAGGGAGAAGGCTGGCCTAGCCTCCCCATAACCTATCTGGCTGAAGTGTGCCCGGAGCCAGGAGCGGGGTAAGGCCTGGATAAGTGGGCAAAGAGGACTTTCACCACCTGGTAGGTGCCAGGGACTTAATGGTGTGAAATACGGTGATTCCTGGAGCTATAGAGTGGAACGTCCTAGAATCTTGACCTGAGGATCGTGTACGCATCTGAAACAACATGGCAACCTCCACTGCCCCATCCGGGGACAACATGAACTGGCACGTGGTGCCAGGGGCTAGAGAGGCCAAAGGAATGGCTGGTGGTAGTGCCGGGATTGTGCCCCAATCCCGCTGTTGATGAGCGGTTCCGGGAATGGCTGAAGAGATGTGAGCGAACCATACGCTGGAGCACCTTGGCGAGCTCCCTGAGCGCCTTACCGGGCACCCACTATTTAACGACGGAAGGATTTAGCTCCCGCAGGGAACCCATCTGACAGGCTTGAAGATGAAGGAGCAGGGAAACGGTGAATGCCGTGCTATACAAGATGTCGCTTGAGAAGGATGGAGCGTGATTGTGCTGCAGGTGTGTTCCCGGCTTAAGGAACCCCGAAATCCTGAATACATGTCAGCCTCGAAGATACTGCTAGATGGGCGCCCAAAAGGAGCACCTGTTTAGGGCCAGGGTAGCTCCCGATACAGTTCGCCCGGCATGGGTTGCCTAAGCACTACTGGACCCATGCAGTTCCTCTGGGTGCCACTGAGGGCAGCTTGGCAAGACGGGTCCTCGAGCCCCGGTGATGTTTGATACGGCTAATATAACTTGACTATATTAAAGGAAAGGTGCCGCTGTATATGGCAGAGCGCGATGAAATGTCATTGATGAAGTAACAATGTCCCCGTCACCCTGCAGGTGGTAAGCAGGAGCGCAGAAACGCCTAGAACCTCGTCTTGAAGCTCCAGCCGCGGACCCTTGCCCAACTACCTTGCAGGTTCCAACAGCTATACTGAACTATGAACGGGACGAGAGGTAAAGACTGGGAAAGCGTGTGGAAGAATTAAAATCTTAAGTCCTACTAGAACCGACTGTCTAGCCTGACCGGTTTCCTCCGATAGGACTGGAGACGACACTCACAATGAATAAGGCGTAACACCCAACAGAGGTGTGACTGGATGCCGCAACTGTTCGTGACTTACCTGGAAACGCGTATCGGACAGGAAGGAAGGAAAACGTTCCGTGAAACCCATGAAAAAGCGTTTTGGACTAGGGTGTGGAAAAGCTGGCCGCCAGTATGGAACTGAAATGCACGGGGACCCGGTGACAAGGAGCCTGAGAGAAGGCAGACAAATGGTTGTTTGTGAAAGCGTGCCAGGAAAGCAAGGGATTGGCCTAGTGCGCAATCCGAAGCTGCCCAGGGACGTGCCCGAAACACGAAGATCAGGGAAACCAGGTGAAGACAACAGAAAAGCCTGGGATTGTGATGACGCGAACAGAGCTGGCCGGCGCGCGTCCTGAATGATGCCGGACACGAGGCAAGACTAGTGGCAAATATGCGACCTGAGTGATCCCGGCCACAAGGCATGAAGAGACATGACCTGAGTGTTTCAGGCCTGAGCGCCACACCACGAAGTATGGCCCGGGCGAAAGGGCCATTACACGTGGGAGATGCGAACTGGGCGGTTCAGGGACCCGCATTACCCTGTGAAGAATGAACTGAGAGAAACATGCATGACGGGCCCTGAGCGTTGCTGGTGGCAATGCATGACCCTAACCCGGGAATTCGGTGGAGTATGGCGCTGGATAATAGATGGCCTGAGGGAAGCAGAACTGAACGGGAGCCAGCCGACTAGAGCCCAACCCCTGGAAGAGTTGAGGGACAGAAGGGGGATTTTTTTTTTTTTTAAGAATGTAGCAAGGACGACTGGGAGAGAAATGTGAGAAACTAGCAACACGCGAGAAAACGAACTGAGAACTCCTACCCTAACCACATGTCAATCCTGACAAATTTTACTGACAGGACTGGAACCTATAAACTGGGAAAGTCCGGGACGAACAGAAGTGATGGAACGACGATACAAACTGCGCGTGAGGCAACTGGCCGATACCCGCCAGCCAGTAAATAACGAAGACTGGGCGAGTCTGAGCAGAACAGGTGGACAAAGGAAGCAGCAGACGTGCCAGGGAAAAAGAGGGATCGAATCGTGCAGAAGACGAGATGAACCGGGCAGATTGTTTCATTTGTGGGACTGAACCTGCAACCTGGGAAGCAGGAAACGAGCAGGAATTATGAGATGCAGGGATGCGTAAGAACCCGTCGGCGACGACAAGAACTTGCGCGTGAATCAACTGAGCGATATGAGCTGGCAGAAACCCGGTGAGACACAGAGCGACACTGAGTGGAACCGGAGAAGACCAATCGTGGTCGGATGCCTGGCTGCCCTGGAGACAATGCGGGAATATCAGGAGAAGTGACCTGGTTCAGGCGCATAGGCAAGGATGACAAGAGACCAGGGTGCCACGTATCTGAAAAGGAAACCTGAGTATTTCAGGTAACATACCTGATGATAGAAGACCCATCCTGAATGAAAAAGAATGACCGGAAATCCAGGGAACATGACCTGAGCGAATCAGGCCGAAAACATAGAAGGAACAGGACCTGAGCGATCTCAGGCGGTAGAGCGGAAGTGTGAGACAACTTGGTTAGCTTAGCCTTAGGTTATTACAGGAAGAGACATGAACCCGAGAAAATCGGGCGGTTGTACGGGGCGATACATGCAGTTATACCGGAATGACATGTGAACCTGAGTGATTCAGGTAACTGCACGTACATGATGTATGAACCTGAGCGATTCAGGCAGTTATATATGATTAATACATGGGCCTGAGCGATTCAGGAGACTACACATGAATGATGTATGAACCTGAGCGATTCAGGCAGTTATAGATGAATGAAACATGGGCCTGAGCGATTCAGGCGACTACACATGGATGATGTATGAACCTGAGCGATTCAGGCAGTTATATATGGATGGAACATGGACCTGAGCGATTCAGGAGACTACACATGAATGATGTATGAACCTGAGCGATTCAGGCAGTTATAGATGAATGATATGTGGACCTGAGCGATTCAGGAGACTACACAAGAATGATGTATGAGCCTGAGCGATTCAGGCAGTTATACATGAATGATCCATGGGCCTGAGCGATTCAGACGACTACACATGAATGATGTATGAACCTGAGCGACTCAGGCAGTTATACAAGAATGATACATGGGCCTGAGCGATTCAGGCAGTTATGCGGGAATGATACATGGACCTGAGCGATTCAGGAGACTACACATGAATGAGGTATGAACCTGAGTGATTCAGGCGGCTATATATGGATGGAACATGGACCTGAGCGATTCAGGCAGTTATACGGGAATGATACATGGACCTAAGCGATTCAGGAGACTACACATGAATGAGGTATGAACCTGAGTGATTCAGGAGGCTATATATGGATGGAAAATGGAACGGAGCGATTCGGTCAGTTATACGGGAATGATACATGGACCTGAGCGATTCAGGCGCCCACACATGAATGATATGAGTGCACCTGAGTGACTCGGCAGTTGTACATGAATGATACATGGACCTGAGTGATTCAGGCAGTTAAACATGAATGATATGTGAACCTGAGCGATTCAGGCAGCTGTATGTGAAAGATACCTGAAACGGAACGATTCAGTCAGTTATGCATGACTGCCGCGTGGACCCGAGTGATTCGGGAACTACACGTGCATGGTACATAAACCTGAGCGATTCATGCCGCCCAACATGAGTTATGCATGGACCTGGGCGAGTCAGGCAGTTATACGTAACTGAATGAAATATGGACCCGAATGACTCAGAACCTGAGCGATTCAAGCGACCATGCCTGAATGATGCGTGGACCTGAGCAAAACGTGAACAACAAGAACTTGAACGATTCAGTCAAAGAAACAAGGATGAAAAATGAACCTAAATGAAGCGATTTAGGCAAACATACGTGAATGGCAAGTGAACCTGGGCGATTCCGCCAACTACACCTGAAAGAAGCATGAACCTGAGTGAATTAGCCCACTAAAAGTGGATGGCAAATAGACCTGATTGACCCAGGCAGCTATACAGAACGATGCGTGCACCTGAGCGATTCAGGCAAATAAACCAGAACAATAAATGAACCTGAGGATTCAGGTGGTAGTACGCAATGGTGTCTTGAACCTGGGCGGTCCTGGCAATAATACCCACCTGATGCGTAAACCTTAGCGACTCAGGCAACTATGTGAGTAATTTGAGCAATAAAAGCAGATATGTATGACAAGTGCGGGAACCTAGGCGACGCAGGCCGCTATACCTGAGGGGCAACATGGACCTGAGTTGCCAGGGAACCCCCTTGGACCACGGGTGACTGGAAGGGAACGACTGGAACCTAACCTGAGGCCTATGCGGACTTGGGTGGCGAGGTTATCATTCCTGCATGACGCTGGAAGCAGAGCGCCACCAGTGACCGGAAGAAAACACGTACTTGAACCTGCCAAGGAAGACATGTGAACATTTTTATTTTTTTTGTCAGATCCACACAACACCTGCAAAACACACCATCCGAGCGGGGGCAAAAACAGAAAGCTGACGCAACCCTGCTGCTATAAAAACCTGCTAGCCACAAGCAGAGCGGCACAATGACTTGAACTTAAAATGTAAGGACCCAATACCCTACCCAGAAAAGCTATCAATAAGAACCTGTGCCAGCTAATTTTGCGACAATTATGCAGCCCACTACCTGAAGCACCCGCGTGAACCCAGGAACACTAACCCTATGGAGGCTGCCGACCTCCGGAGGCTTGGAGACAACCCCTGATGTGCACAGCGGGTCTCTTACCACGTATGACCCTAGTACAACACCATGAGCGCGCCTCAGATGCCCGGCTCGGGTGCATCTGCAATGAACTTACCCACGATTAAAACCAAAACATGGTGCGCCCGCATATCACCGCAGCCCTGCTGCCTTTAACAAGCACCGCCGCAAGGTATTGCCCCAATGTAGCGGACTGCCTCGCCTGGGGCGAGATGTGGATGCCGCGGCTGTGAGGTCTTGGTCAGCGTTTGGGGCCCGCGCCGCAGGGGAGACAGTCCAGGAGCCGCAGGGAAAACAAGCCGTGGACGAACCTGCGCCGGTAGGCCGAACAGAGCTACGGCTTCCGGCCAAGGAGACCGGAGAGCCGCGACTTACCCGGAAGTGACACAGACCCAGGAGCACGTCGGCGACCCGGGAGTGACGAGGCCCTGCCCCGAGGACCAGCGTTACCTGACTGCCCACGTGCTGCCCACCGCAAGTGCTGTGGCCGTATGGGGCCCGCTGTCATCTGCCGCACTGTCCAGGAGAGGTGTTCTGGAAGCCGGAGGGAGGAAGGCCATGACCCTGGCCTGCGCCGATAGGGCGGAAGTGCTGCTGCTTCGGGACGATGGTAATGCAGGTAGCGATGTGAACCGGGAGCGCACTGAAGATCCGGAACTAACCAGAGGAACGCTGCACGTGATGACCGCCCTCCCTAGGGTGATCGCCCGATGTTAAATAGCCACAGCCCCTCCCACAAATACAGGCTGTAACCAGCCTTCAATACTAAGCATTCTGTATTGAGAATGCTATTATTTTCCCTTATAACCATGTTATAAAGGAATATAATAAAGATCGGGTCTCCATCCCGATTGTCTCCTAGCAACCAATGCGTGAAAATCACACCGCATCCGCACTTGCTTGTGGATGCTTGCGATTTTCACGCAGCCCTATTCACTTCTATGGGGCCTGCGTTGCATGAAAAGCGCACAATATAGAGCTTGCTACGATTTTCACGCAACGCACAAGTGATGCATGAAAATCACCACTCATCTGCACAGCCCCATAGAAATGAATGGGTCCGATTCAGTGCGGGTGCAATTTGTTCACATCACACATTGCACCCGCACGTAAAGAGACCTTAAGGAAGCTGGTAAACACTGAAGAGGATGCAGCACTCGCACAAGCGCCACAGCCCCGTCAAACAGCTGATGGGTGGGGTGCCAGATCACAACCAATCTGAAATTGATGGCGTATGCTGAGGTTGTCCATATCATATCATCAACATCATGAAACAGACAACCCCTTTAACTAGAGATGAGCGAACTTTAAAAAAGTTTGGCGTTCGGGTTGTGGTAACTTCGCGCATCCCGTTATGGATTCCACTATCGCGGCATATGGAATACATAAGGGCGGCTCCACTAACCCGAACTGTTGAACAACCGAAGGACCTAGGGTGACGTCACCGTCATGTGATCAGTGCAGGGCGTGGCTCAGCACAGGATCAAATCCAGTGCTGAGCCACGCCCCTGCACTGATCACATGACGGTGACGTCACCAGATCCTCGGCTGTTCAGCAGTTGAGTTGGTGAGCTGCCCACTTATGGATTCCATATGCGCGATAGTGAATCCATAGCGGATGCGTGAGTTCCACAACCGAACGCCAAACTTTACAAGTTACCCATCTCTACCTTTAACTCCTTCCCAACATCTGCCATCTTTATAGATGGTGAAAGCTCAGGAGTTGAGCCGGTGCCATAGCCGCTAAGTGCTGTTTACTAAACCCTTGGTGGCACAGTTTGTGATTGGCGATAGCACCAATCACAGACTTTTACCCCCTCACATGCTGTGGTAAATGGTGACTACGACATCTGAGAAGTCAATTACTGGGAGCACTACCCCCCTTTTTTAAGAATTAAAACTAACGCTACATTACAATTAGAGATGAGTGAAGTGAGCTTCGTATATTACATCCAGTGTCTCTTCGTTCATAATTTTGGATTAATACTGTAAACTATAAAAATATGGTATATGTCATCGCAGTTTAGCTGTGGAGGGGCATAGCGGGAGCATAAATGTTGGTGAAAAACCAGCTAGGGACTGGTTTTGTTTTTTCACCAGGTGAAGGGCTGCCATAGATTTACCAAATTTAAAAAGAGGCGCATGCCTTATCATAAATTAGATGAATCTTATGGCAGCGCAAGGGGGAAACTAAGACCAGTGTAAATGCCAGTCTTAGTAAAAACTATGCAAAAAAAGCCATTTTTTAAATCGCAAAAAGTGTAATACCAAGCGATCAAAAAGTCATATGTATCCCAATGTACCAGTCACTCATCCCGCAAAAAATGAGCCCCTACATAAAACAATCGCCCAAAAAAATAAAAAAAATATGGCTTTCAGAAAATAGAGACACAAAAACATGAATTTTTTTTCAAGAATGCTTTTATTCTGTAAAACTGAAATTCATTTTAAAAAAGTCCCCACAAAGTCCCCCCTGTGAAGTGAATGCCGTAAAAAAAAAAAAAAAAGTGCCAAAAACCCATTTTGTCACCTTACATCACAAAAAGTGTAATACCAAGAGAATTTTGAATTTGTGGTAAATTTTGGATTTAAATAAATAAATGTGAAATATATTGACTCGAGTTTACCACCATCATGAAGTACAACTTGTCACAAGAAAACAATCTCAAAATGGTTTGGATAAGTAAAAATGTTCAAAAGTTACCACATAAAGTGACACAGGTCAGATTTGCAAAAAATGGCCTTGGCAGGAAGGTGAAAACTGGCTCTATTGAAGGTAGAGTTGCCACTAAGGATGAGCGAACTTCATATTTTGAAGTTCGGGTTAGGAGTATATGCTGAATTGCGTTATGGACTCTGTTACCACGGACCATAACGCAATTCTGAAATGAAGAAAAACGGTCCAGCTTCACTGGAAAACTTGAGGCTTTATTGAATCCCGTGCAGATAAAAACCAGCGTACAGCAATGCAAGAAATCGACCGATTCTGATCACTATAGGTGCGGATCCTTAGTCATGATGTGGATCCGCACCTATAGTGGCACATCATGACTAAGGATCCGCACCTATAGTGATCCAAAACCGGTCGATTTCTTGCATTGCTGTACGTTAGTTTATCTGCACGGATTCAATAAAGCTTCAAGTTTTCCATTGAAGCTGGACCGTTTCTCTTCATTCTGGAGACTTGTTGTGAGCCAAGGTTCAGGGCGAGGTCCGGGCTCCTGGTTTCCTGTGGATAACGCAATTCCATAACGGAATGCATAATGGAAACTGGGCGGATCCCTTATGCTGGCCATAGACTTCTATTATGACGGAATGCCTCTAAAGGCATTCCGTTATGAAATGCGCGCTATGGTCCATGGTTACGGAATCCATAATGCAATTCAGCATATACCTCAACCCGAACTCATCCCTAGTTGCCACCATTCCCAACAAAAATACCGGCCACGTTAAGCCACACCCCAAAGGGGTGTGTTGTGTGGCATGGCTTAACACAGGGTGCTAAGTTGCTCTGTCATAATGTGGCTCCCAGTATTAATAATGCCTCCATTAGTGCTCCCTATTATTGCCCCTGGAAATAGTAATGCCTCTATTAGTGCCCCCAGAATTAATAATGCCACCATTAGCACCCCCACAATTAATAATGCCTCATTAGTTCCCCAGTAATAGTAATGCCTCCATTAGTGCCCCAGAATTAATACTGCCCCCATTAGAGACCCCCGAGTAATATTAATGCCCTCCATTAGAGCCCCTTCTCTTTTCTGTGCAAAAATAGCAGCATTCGCTGCTCACTGGAAACTCAGGACACGACCTGCGCTCAGCGTGATGACGTCTCGCAGGTCCTGTCCTCCAGTCAGGAGCGAGTGTTCACCGTGGAGTGATCAAATGGAGGAGGTGAGGCGGGAGGTGAAGGCTGTAGTAATGAGCGCTCCATAATGGCAGTGTTCAATAGTAACAGTTCTTATAGGAAAATACCAGCAATTATTATTGCCCGAAAAAAATCGGAAAGCTATCGGCCGATTGGCCATACTACCCAGATCAGATCCCCAATCCTCAGCAGACCTCATAATCAGAACCACAACCAGCTTCACATCAGACCTTTTCTCACCGGCTCCGTGCGGCGCTGCCACTAGCCGCTCCTGGTCTTTCCGGTCCGTGCTACACTGTGAATAGGCGTCGCCTGGAAGAAGACCAAGGAAAGACGAGTACAGCTAGGGAGCGCTAGACTCATTGCTCCCCGCACCCTCTGCATACTGATGACCGCTCTACAAGATGCACAACAATTTTTCCACCACTTTCTCTGTATGTGTGTATATACAGCTATGTTCAAAATTATTCAACCCCCACTGAAATTGAGTGTTTTGGCCAGTTTGACATTGATTTTGATCATTTCAGTCATCTTGTTTACAATTAAATCAAAGAGGCCCTTGTAAGTCAGACAAATATAACATAACATTTATAATGAAATAACCACAAATGTCTTTTCTGTGCCCACATCAGTATCAGTTTTATTCAACCCCCAAGTGACATTCAATCTTAGTACTTAGTACAACATCCTTTTCCAGTTATAACAGCTTTTAAACGTGAAGCATAGCTTGACACAAGTGTCTTGCAGCGATCTACGGGTATCTTCGTCCATTCTTCATGGGTAACAGCCTCCAGTTCAGTCACATTCTTAGGCTTGCGCGCTGCAACTGCTTTCTTTAACCTCTTAAGGACGCAGGGCGTACATGTACGCCCTAGCGTCCTGGTACTTAAGGACTCAGGGCGTACATGTACGCCCTGAGAAGATCCGATCACCGCTGCGCACGTGGCGGTGATCAGAACAGGATGCCTGCTGAAATCATTCAGCAGGCATCCTGTGACAATGCCAAGGGGGGTCCTGTGACCCCCCCGTGTCGGCGATCGCAACAAACCGCAGGTCAATTCAGACCTGCGGTTTGTTGCGCTATGTGTAGTCTCTGATCCCCGCGGTCTGTGACCGCGGTGATCAAGACTAAAATCTGCGCCTTATTGTAAATTTTAACACCCCCTGCACCCCGCCATCTTAGTGTCCCCGGGCGGTGCAGGGGGATGTAATGAGCGGTGCTGGCGGGTTCAATGCATTTCCCTGGTGTCTAGTGGGTATAGCAGGGGTCAGCACATTGCTGACCCCCTGCTATAAACTGCTGACATCTGTGCTGCAGATGTCAGCAGTTTAACCTTCTATACCGCGGTCCGTACGGACCGCGGTATAAGAGTGTTAACATAGAGGAGCTCCCTCCCTCTCCCATCGAGGGCTGCCTTACCTTTGCCTCTGTAATGGCAGCGGGTGATGGTTACCATGGCAGCAGGACGCTTTCAGAAGCGTCCTGCTTGCCATGGTATAGTAACAGAAGTCTGACCAGACTGTGAAAAGTAAAAAAATACAGTGCAGTACACTATATAGTGTACTGTTCTGTATTATATAGACACCAGATCCACTGGATCTACAAGAACCAAGTGGGTCTGGGTCAAAAATGTCAAAAAAGTGAAAAAATCAGAAAAATACATATCACTGAATAAAAATAAAAAAATAAAATAAACTACACATATTGGGTATCGCCGCGTCCGTAAAAATCTCCTCTATAAAAATATCACGTGACCTAACCCCTCACGCAAATACCGTAAAAAAAAATCACAAAAAAATGGTGTAAAAGCCATTTTTGTCACCTTACATCACAAAAGTGTAATACCAAGTGATCAAAAAGCGTATGCCTCCCAAAATAGTACCAATAAAACCGCCATCTCATCCCATAAAAAATGAGTCCTTATATAGGACAATCGCCCAAAAAATAAAAAATATGGCTCTCAGACTATGGAGACACTAAAACAGAATTTTTTTCTAAAATGCTATTATTGTGTTAAAGTAAAATAAATAAATAAAAAAGTATACATATTATGTATCGCGCGTCCGTAAAAACCTGCTCTATAAAAATATCACATTATCTAACCCCTCAGGTAAATACTGTTAAAAAAATAAAATAAAAACAATGTAAAAAAAAAACATTTGTCACCTCACATCTCAAAAACTGTAATAGCAAGCGATCAAAAAGTTACATGCACCCAAAAATAGTGCCAATCAAACCGTCATCTCATCCCGCAAAAAATGATACCCCACATAGGACAATCACCCCCCAAAAAAAAAAAATAGGGCTCTCAGACTATGGAGACACTAAAACATGATTTGTTTTGTTTTAAAAAATTATAATATTGTGTAAAACTTAAATAAATAAATAAAAAGTATACATATTTGGTATCGGCGCGTCCGTCGCAACCTGCTCTATAAAAATAACACATCACCGAACCCCTCAGGTGAACACAAAAAAAAATAATAATAATAAAAATACGGTGTCAAGAGCCATTTTTGTCACCTTACATCACAAAAAATGTAATAGCAGGCGACCAAAATGTCATATGCACCCCAAGATAGTTCCAATCAAACCGCCATCTCATCCCATAAAAAATGAGCCCCTACATAAGACAGTCGCCCAAAAAATAAAAAAAATATATGGCTTTCAGAATGTGAAGACACTAAAAAAAATCATTTTTTTCAAAAATGCTTTATTATGTAAAACTGAAACAAAACACCCCAAAAAGTAGCCATATTTGGTATTGCCGCGTCCATAGCAACCTGCTCTATAGAAATAGCACACAATCTAACCTGTCAGTTTAACGATGTAAATAACAAAAAATAAAAACGGTCCGAAAATAGCTATTTTTTGCAAATTTTCCATTTTAATCAATTTTCCAGTAAAAAAGCAAGGGTTAACAGCCAAACAAAACTCAATATATATTGACCCGATTCTCTAGTTTGCAGAAACACCCCATATGTGGTCAGTAAACTGCTGTATGGCCAAGCGGCAGGGCGTAGAAGGAAGGGAACGCCATATGGTTTTTGGAAGGCAGATTTTGCTGGACTGGTTATTTGACACCATGTCCCATTTGAAGCCCCCCTGATGCACCCCTACAGTAGAAAGTCCAAAAAAGTGACCCCATTTTGGAAAGTACGGGATAAGTTGGCAGTTTTGTTTGTATTATTTTAGGGTAAATATGATTTTGGTTGCTCTATATTACACTTTTTTGAGGCAAGGTAACAGAAAATAGAAATTCGAAATTTCATCTCCATTTGCCAATAACTCTTGTGGAACACCTAAAGGGTTAACAAAGTTTGTAAAATCAGTTTTGAATACCTTGAGGGTGTAGTTTCTTAGATGGAGTCACTTTTTGGAGATTCTACTCTAGGGGTGCATCTGGGGGCTTCAAATGGGACATGGTGTCAAAAATCCAGTCCAGCAAAATCCGCCTTCCAAAAACCATATGGCATTCCTTTCCTTCTGCGCCCTGCCGTTTGGCCATACAGCAGTTTACGACCACATATGGGGTGTTTCTGAAAACTACAGAATCGGGGCAATAAAAATTGAGTTTTGTTTGGCTGTTAACCCTTGCTTTGTTACTGGAAAAAATGGATTCAAACGGAAAATTTTCCAAAAAATCTAAATTCTGAAATTTTATCTCCATTTGCCATTAACTCTTGTGGAAAACCTAAAGGGTTAAATGACGTTTGTAAAATCAGTTTTGAATACTTTGAGGGGTGTAGTTTCTAGAATGGGGTCATTTTTGGATGGTTTCTATTATGTAAGCCTCACAAAGTGACTTCAGACCTGAACTGGTCCCTAAAAAGTGGGTTTTTGAAAATTTCTGAAAAATTTCAAGATTTGCTTCTAAACTTCTAAGCCTTGTAACGTCCCCAAAAATAAAATGGCATTCCCAAAATGATCGATACATGAAGTAGACATATGGGGAATGTAAATCAATAACTTTTTGGGCGGTATTACTATGTATTATAGAAGTAGAGAAATTGAAACTTGGAAAATTGCTAATTTTTCCAAATTTTTAGTAAATTTGATATTTTTTATAAATAAAAATAAAAATTTTCGACTTAATTTTACCAGTGTCATGAAGTACAATATGTGACGAAAAAACAATCTCAAAATGGCCTGGATAAGTAAAAGCGTTTTAAAGTTATCACCACATAAAGTGACACTGGTCAGATTTGCAAAAAATGGCCAAGTCCTTTAGGTGAAATAGAGTTAGAGTCCCACCAGAGGTTCTCAATCGGATTTAAGTCTGGTGACTGCGATGGCCACTTCAAAATGTTCCAGCCTTTAACCTGCAACCATGCTCTAGTGGACTTGGAGGTATGCTTGGGATCATTGTCCTGTTAAAGGTCCAAGGTCTCCCAAGCCTCAGGTTTGTGACGGACTGCATCACATTTTCATCCAATATCTCCTGGTACTGAAGAGAATTCATGGTACCTTGCACACGCTGAAGCTTCCCTGTACCTGTAGAAGCAAAACAGCCCCGAAGCATGATTGACTCCCCGCCATGCTTCACAGTAGGCAAGGTGTTCTTTTTCCATAGGCCTGGTTCTTCCTCCTCCAAACATAGCGTTGATCCATGGGACCAAACAGTTCTAATTTTGTTTCATCAGTCCACAGAACACTATCCCAAAACTTTTGTGGTTTGTCCACATGACTTTTGGCATACTGCAGTCGACTCTTCTTATTCTTTGGAGACAGCAAGGGGTGTGCCTGGGAGTTCTGGCATGGAGGCCTTCATTACGCAGTGTGCGCCTTATTGTCTGAGCTGAAACTTCAGTACCCGCATAGGACAAATCTTTTTCAGTTCCTCAGCAGTCACACGGGGACTTTTCTCCACTTTGCGCTTCAGGTGGCGCACAGCAGTCTAAGTCAGCATCTTGTTTCTGCCACGACCAGGTAGCGTTTCAACAGTGCCCTTTGCCTTGAATTTGCGAATGATGCTTCCTATGGTGTCTCTTGGTATGTTTAACATCTTTGCAATCTTCTTATAGCCATTGCCCTTCCTGTGAAGAGAAATCACCTCTTCTCTTGTCTTCCTGGACCATTCTCTTGACTTCACCATGTTTGTAAACACACCAGTAAATGTCTAGAAGGAGCTGAGTATCACAGTCATTTTACATCTGCCTAATTGGTGCTTATTATGCTTGATTGCTGCTCCTTGACATCAGAGGTTTTCAATACCTGATCGAAAACACTTGAATGAACCTCTGTTCTTAAGAGTGGTAGTCTTTAAGGCAGGGGTGTCAAACTCAAATTCATCGGGGCCGCATCAGCAGTTTGGTCACCCTCAAAGGGCCTCAAACTTTGCCCAACAATAGCACTTTTAAGAACCCCCATTGTTCATATTATCACTGTTATGGGGGATCTGTAGATGGCAGCTGTTATGGGGGATCACCCTTATAACAGTGCATCATCCACAGATCCCCCATAACAGTGCGTCATCCACAGATTCCCCATAACAGTATCATCCAGAGATCCCCCATAACAGTATCATCCAGAGATCCCCCATAACAGTGACATCCTGATCCCCTGAACAGTGCATCATTTGCATGTATGCAGCCAGGAAGGCTGCCTTATACTGTGAGGAGCACTGGAGAATGGAGATTAAATTATCAGTGGCAAGGTGATAGGTGAAGGCAAGGCACAGACAGCACAGTCACTTACTTTATCTCACATTTGGAGTGGAGCAGGGCACAGTGGGCAGTGGTGGTGTGTGGACACACAACACACACACAGGCTGGGCTGATGAGACCAGGAGGCTGGAGCAGCTGCAGGGCACTGTCTGTGACTGACTGTGAGACTATCCTCACCCTGAAGTCCTCCTGAGCGGCGCCACAACTCTGAGCCCGCCCTCTGAGTCCCACTCCCTGAACTTTTGGCACTGTGTCACTCATCACTGAGTGTGCTGCCTAGTGCCTCCGCTTGGTCTGGACTGCTGTCAGTCCAGTCACTGACTCCCGCCCGCCACGGCCCGCCCCACCAGCTGCTGCTGCCTGCACGTCCACAAGCAAGCGCCACCACCACTTAATAAAAGGTGAAGGCGGCCGGCGGCGGCTACACGGGCCACATGACGAGGTCTGGCGGGCTGGATTCGGCCCGCGGGCCTTGTGTTTGACACCCGTGCTTTAAGGGGTTGAATAATTGTGTCAATGAAGAAATCACAAAAAAAAACATTTAATACTGTATTACAAAAACAATTGATGTCATTTTAGTTGCATTTGGTTCTTTAAAAAGTCCTTGTAAGATTTCATTCTGAACACAATTACAAATGTACACTAAATTCCCTGAAACCCTTTACAGCATTGGGGGTTGAATAATTTTGAACACAACTGTATATATCTCCAAGAAAAATGGCGGCACTGGCAAAAAGAGTAAAGAGTTGGGGGCACGTTCTTGAGGGAATAGGCTTCTTACCCCAATAAACAGTCCAGAAAATGAACAGCACTCAAGGCTTGAAAAAGGCTCTAGTACTGAGCCGAAACGTTGTACCGCACGCAGTGAATAAAGGAGTTATTTGTTCATGATCTACCGGAGTGCTGTTCATTTTCTGGACTAAGTAAAATACCGGTACCGGCGCAGCGAACAAAATACCAGCTTAGCCAGTGAAATACCGGACAGGTGGCAACCCTACTTGAAGGGGTTAAATGGTGTCATTAGAAAGTACAACCTGTCCTGCAAATCACAAGCCCTCATAACGGCTATGTGAGCGGAAAATGAAGAAGTCAGGGTATGTTCACACTACAGATTTAGAAAATCCGCCTACCTAATTCAGCTCAAAATCTGCGCGTGTGTTTTTCGTGCAATATTTGATCTAGTTTTTAACCAATGTTCAATCCACACCAAAAACTGCATGAACAGAGCTGTTTTGTATGCTTCCCATTCATCTTAATGGGAGATTCCGCCCTAAGATTGGACATGCTGCCTCCCACTGATATGGATGAGGAGGCTGCTTTGAGGCTTTTGTGGGAGCTGATTTTGCAGTGGAAACTCTGTGTGAACTGGCCCCTAGGGCTCTGGGAAGCCAGGGAGTAAAGAAGCGTCAAGAAGGGTTAATGGAGTGGCAGCCGCCAGTCTGATCACTGCCCTCCCCATAAGATCCTTCTCCCTGACCTGTGAACTGGGAATTCAGTGCTGGGGCAATGAAGGGGTTAAATACAGAGAGCGCAAAATCTGCAGAAAGTAGGAAGTGAGTTGCAGCTGATTGGTGAGGTCACAGCTCCGCCCTCCACCAGCCATGCTGCAGGATCTGTCCCTCTCCCTGGTTCTAAGCTTGGTGATCCAGTGGATCCTGTGGGCTGTAGCCGCTCTGATTCGCACTGAGAAGTTCTACGATCTGGCTGGTAAGTACCATTTACCTCCGGTGATCGGGGAAGACTTTTTCAGCCCGGACATACTACACGCCACCCCCATGAATGCATAGTACCGCCGTGATCTCTCCCGCACGGGGCGCGCAGCTTCATTACCAATGCGTCCCTCATCTGAAATATACCGTATGCTGTCACCCTATAAATAGTAATGGCTGCCGAAGTACAAGTCACATGACAGACGCTGCCGGGTAACCTAGCAACAAAGGGCGGAGTTTGTTAAAGTTACATAAAGTCCAGTGCGCATGTGCCAGCAACCAGTTAGCGTGCAGCCCTCGTTATTTTTTTTTTTATACAATTCACTGAGCTGGTTGCTATGGGCAGCCACTTGTGTTTGGTAGAGGGTTTTACTCCACCACACACAGAGGTTGCTGCTTATAATCGCTAGATTGCGTCTGATAGTACATAGGGGGTCAGCGCTGCCAGCAGATGCACATGACATAGTTTATGACTTTGCAAACAGGGGCCTTGTGATTTTTACACCGTATTTGTACCCGCCTGCACTGGCAGAGAAAAGCGACTGATTTCTGGCAAGAATCAGGCCCCATCATAAATAAGCCATATACTATGCAAGCGCAGGGGACAACGAGACCGGGCGTAAATGCTTCCGCCTGGCAGTGCGTTCGGTGATGTCACCGGCTCTGATGGGCAGGCCTTAGCGCTGTCCTAGCCGTTTTACCATTTCTGCCTGGCACCTGAAGGAGAGCCTGGTTTGTCACCGGAACTCCACAAAATGCCTTTGTCCTGCGCGATTCAGCAAAGTGCAAGGAGAGCATTGGAGCATGAACTGCTCCGATGCTCTTGTCAGGAGGCTACCTGGGTGAAATTCTGGGTATGTCCGGGTTCAGCTCTGAACCCGGACAACCACTAAGTTGTTCTCACAGGATAGGAATATCTGGTTCCTGAGTTTCCCTCTGGAGTGTTGGTCTCACAGGGGAATAAGACCCCGTTCCTGGGAGTGGGAGCTCTGGTATGTGCTTCCTCACTCCCCCGCTATCCAAACAGGAACTGCTCTCTTCCTACCTAGATTGCAAATCCCCCTCCTGGCAGGAAGTAGCGCTATCCCACTCCAACCAAGAGAGGAGAAACAATGTGGTTAAACCTGTTCCTGCCAACCATAACCTCCCCTGCTGGATCAAATAGCATAGCATCACATTAATGTCTTATATGCAATGTTATGTAATGTAAAGATTGCAGATACCTCCAGTTCTGGGGTACTGCAGAGACACACAGCATTATAAATCATTATAATGCTGTGGGGATCAGTCAAAGGAGCAGAAGTTTGCTACGGCAATTCATGCGTTCCCACGAGAGTATTTCATGCAGTGAACACACTCGTCTGAAACTGGCCTCAGGATTGTAGAATCCGTCCGTTCTTTTTTTTTTATGTTATTGCTCATTAGATCTAAGGCCATCTTGTGGTGATGTCACACATTGTGACTTATGTTGGCCAAGATGCGGGCAAAAATGCAGCTGTTTGGCAATAGGGTTTTTACAGGTAAGGTACTTTCACACTTGCGGCAGGACGGCTATTCAGCCTGCTGGATCCGTCCTGCTGCAAGTGGCTCGATACTACTCCGTCCCCATTGACTATAATGGGGCGGGGCGGAGCTATGGCACAGCACGTCTGTGCACGGCAAAGATCAGCTGGACTGAAAAGTCGGACCTGCAGTACTTTTAGTCCGGCGATCTCTGGCCGTGCACTGCCGTGCTGCCGCTCCGCCCCCGCCCCATTATAGTCAATGGGGGCAGCCACGGCACTGCACGGGCACTGCGGCAGGACGGATCCGGCAGGCTGAATAGTGTGAAAATGCCTAAAGCATGTTAAACTCAGTCAAGCGCCACATTGCAAACCTGCATATTGGTTTTGACCCCCTCTTAACCGCATCATCAATAGCAACTTGTTTAGGCCACTTTCAGGTGTCAATGAATGACGGATGTGCGTTGTTTGTGTCTCCACCGGCAGCTACGTACCCAATGGGGCACTTTTACTAAGGGACTTGCAATTATTTTACACCTTTTTTAACCAGTCGTGGGACAATATTTAGTCAGTTAAAAAGGCAGGAGTGTGATTGTGTGGGGCAGGACCCCAGCCACCGGCAAATTTACTAACTTTACTAATTGCAAGTGGCTGGCGTAGTTTTCACGGCAGGCACAAGGACTGCCGTAGATGCGCCTAATTTATGGCAAAGCGCATGCCTCGCCATATATTTGTGTAATCTAATGGAAACTAAGACCGGCCTAAAAAGCCGGTCTTAGTAAATGTGCTCCACTGACTTTAAAGGGTTGTACATGCTTGACAAAGGGCGAGCCCCGAAGCGTAGAGACATGCTTGCTGGGTGCCATGTGCGCTGAATCCTGGATGTGACCCAATTTACACCGGACTTAATGGAAAGTATGAACATTTATATGAAAGATGTGCTTATGATATGGAATATTGTATATAAGCACAAAGGGTACACACCATGCCAGTGTGCGGTGTGTGTGTGTCGTAGGTCTCGGGGTACTTGGCTTGGAAGCACTGAGAACGCTGCCACTTATGACCTGATGAAAGAGTTAACTGGGAACCGATAACATTTTACAACACAGGCGCTGACATCGGGACAATACAAGGGTCACAACAAGATTGGGAATAGACTTTGCCAAAGGTCACCTTTCGGCCTCATGCACACGACTGTATGTATTTTGCGGTCCGCAAAAAAATATGGATGACGTCCGTGTGCATTCCGTATTTTGCGGAGCGGAACAGCTGGCCCCTAGTAGAACAGTCCTATCCTTGTCCGTAATGCAGACAATAATAAGACATGTTCTATTTTTTTGCGGAATGGAAATACGGACATACGGAAACGGAATGTAGGCGGAGTAACTTCAGTTGTTATTTGCGGACCCATTGAAATAGAAAAAACGTAACGGACACGGAAGAAAATACGTTCGTGTGCATGAGGCCTTAGACGTGTTAATTTGATTGCTGACCAAACCCGCCTGAGGATAATTCTCAGCTCCTGTGACCATTATGTGAAGTTGGAGCTTCTTTATAGTTTTATATTCCTACATTTAGATTGTTACTTATATAGTGCAAACCTATTCTAATTGTACGGATTTCGGTGCGGAAATGCTGTGGATTTGCCGCAGATTTTACTCTCTGCATTGCAAGGGTGAAATCACGCGCGATATTCTAATTCACCGTATGTCATCTTATCTGCAGGTTTCACCCTCCATGTCACTTTTCGAAGGGGCGTGGCCAGTCACTGTGACAATGAAGCCGGAAATGTACGGCAGCTCAGAGGTGCAGCTCGTCATAAATTAGGTACATCCTCCAGCAATGCAGGGGATATCAAGACCAGTACAATCTGCCCAATTATTCATCCCTACTTCTAAAGTCATAGGGGCACATTTAACAAGCTCGCCTGTTTTAGTTAGCCTACTCACACCAGCTTTTTGCTGGATCCGGCGGGAGCTCAGCAAAATCGCTTCCGTTACTGATGATACAACCAGTTCCTGCCAACCATAACCTCCCTGCTGGATCAAATAGCATAGCATCACATTAATGTCTTATATGCAATGTTATGTAATGTAAAGATTGCAGATACCTCCAGTTCTGGGGTACTGCAGAGACACACAGCATTATAAATCATTATAATGCTGTAGGGACCAGTCAAAGGAGCAGAAGTTTGCTACGACAGTTCATGCGTTCCCACACGGAGAGTATTTCATGCAGTGAACACACTCGTCTGAAACTGGCCTCAGGATTGTAGAATCCGTCCGTTCTTTTTTTTTTTTTTATGTTATTGCTCATTAGATCTAAGGCCATCTTGTGGGTGATGTCACACATTGTGACTTATGTTGGCCAAGATGCGGGCAAAAAATGCAGCTGTTTGGCAATAGGGTTTTTACAGGTAAGGTACTTTCACACTTGCGGCAGGACGGCTATTCAGCCTGCTGGATCCGTCCTGCTGCAGAGGTAACTAGATACCTGCTCCGTCCCCATTGACTATAATGGGGCGGGGCGGAGCTATGGCACGCTGACGTCTGTGCACGGCAAAGATACGCTGGACTGAAAAGTCGGACCTGCAGTACTTTTAGTCCGGCGATCTCTGGCCGTGCACTGCCGTGCTGCCGCTCCGCCCCCGCCCCATTATAGTCAATGGGGGCAGCACGGCACTGCACGGGCACTTGCGGCAGGGCCGGATCCGGCAGGCTGAATAGTGTGAAAGTGCCCTAAAGCATGTTAAACTCAGTCAAGCGCCACATTGCAAACCTGCATATTGGTTTTGACCCCCTCTTAACCGCATCATCAATAGCAACTTGTTTAGGCCACTTTCAGGTGTCAATGAATGACGGATGTGCGTTGTTTGTGTCTCCACCGGCAGCTACGTACCCAATGGGGCACTTTTACTAAGGGACTTGCAATTATTTTACACCTTTTTTAACCAGTGCGTGGGACAATATTTAGTCAGTTAAAAAGGCGGAGTGTGATTGTGTGGGGCAGGACCCCAGCCACCGGCAAATTTACTAACTTTTACTAATTGCAAGTGGCTGGCGTAGTTTTTCACGGCAGGCACAAGGACTGCCGTAGATGCGCCTAATTTATAGGCAAAGCGCATGCCTCGCCATATATTTGTGTAATCTAATGGGAAACTAAGACCCGGCCTAAAAAGCCGGTCTTAGTAAATATGCTCCACTGACTTTAAAGGGGTTGTACATGCTTGACAAAGGCGAGCCCCGAAGCGTAGGACATGCTTGCTGGGTGCCATGTGCGCTGAATCCTGGATGTGACCCAATTTACACACGGACTTAATGGAAAGTATGAACATTTATATGAAAGATGTGCTTATGATATGGAATATTGTATATAAGCACAAAGGGTACACACCATGCCAGTGTGCGGTGTGTGTGTATCGTAGGTCTCGGGGTACTTGGCTTGGAAGCACTGAGAACGCTGCCACTTATGACCTGATGAAAGAGTTAACTGGGAACCGATAACATTTTACAACACAGGCGCTGACATCGGGACAATACAAGGGTCACAACAAGATTAGGGAATAGACTTTGCCAAAGGTCACCTTTCGGCCTCATGCACACGACTGTATGTATTTTGCGGTCCGCAAAAAAATATGGATGACGTCCGTGTGCATTCCGTATTCTTGAGGAACGGAACAGCTGGCCCCTAGTAGAACAGTCCTATCCTTGTCCGTAATGCAGACAATAATAAGACATGTTCTATTTTTTTGCGGAATGGAAATACGGACATACGGAAACGGAATGTAGGCGGAGTAACTTCAGTTGTTATTTGCGGACCCATTGAAATGAAAAAACGTAACGGACACGGGAAGAAAATACGTTCGTGTGCATGAGGCCTTAGGCGTGTTAATTTGATTGCTGACCAAACCCGCCTGAGGATAATTCTCAGCTCCTGTGACCATTATGTGAAGTTGGAGCTTCTTTATAGTTTTATATTCCTACATTTAGTTATTACTTATATAGTGCAAACCTATTCTAATTGTACGGATTTCGGTGCGGAAATGCTGTGGATTTGCCGCAGATTTTACTCTCTGCATTGCAAAGGGTGAAATCACAGCAGATATTCACAATTCACACCGTATGTCATCTTATCTGCAGGTTTCACCCTCCCATGTCACTTTTCCGAAGGGGCGTGGCCAGTCACTGTGACAATGAAGCCGGAAATGTACGGCAGCTCAGAGGTGCAGCTCGTCATAAATTAGGTACATCCTCCAGCAATGCAGGGGATATCAAGACCAGTACAATCTGCCCAATTATTCATCCCTACTTCTAAAGTCATAGGGGCACATTTAACAAGCTCGCCTGTTTTAGTTAGCCTACTTTCACACCAGCTTTTTGCTGGATCCGGCGGGAGCTCAGCAAAAATCGCTTCCGTTACTGATGATACAACCATCTGCATCCGTTATGAACGGATCCGGTTGTATTTTCTGTAACATAGCCAAGACAGATCCGTCATGAACTCCACTGAAAGTCAATGGGGACGGATCTGTTTTCTATTGTGTCAGAGAAAACAGATCCGTCCCCATTGACTTGTATTGTGGGTCATGACGGATCCATCTTGCTCGCAAGCAGACTGCAGCATGCTGCGGTTTTCTCTCGGTATGAAAATGGAACGGAATGCATTTTGGAGCACTCCGTTCAGTTACGTTTGTCCCCATTGACAATGAATGGGGACAAACAGCAAGCATCTTTTTCGATATTGAGCCCCTATGACGGATCTCAATACCGGAAAATAGAAACGTTAGTGTGAAAGTAGGCTTAGACAGGCGTATTTGCTTCACTTTATCAAAAGCACATTGCGGTTTTTGTCCAGCCGCCTCTCGGCTTGTTTGCCGTGCTGCGGCTGGACCTCTGGCCCTCCCCCATTATAGTGAATAGGCCGGATCGGACTTCTGATGCAAATGGCTCACACGATGCCAAATGTGCATAACTTATGCTCAGGATCATGTTTTATTTTTTTGCGGTGCGGAGGCATGGAGAGAAACACCACGGAAGCACTCTGAAGACCAATTCAGGTGAATGGGGCCACATCCATGATGATAATGCGGGGTGCACACAGCCGTGTATTGCGGACCCGCAGTTCTGGGAGGTCAGGACGGGTGCTCTCCCTCTTGTCTCACCATGTGGTGGTATACAGATGTTCTTATCTAGAACTAGGTTGCTGTGGGTATGTGTGTTGGATATATTGTGGATCCACACACAATGTCATAATTGTATACAATTATTTTAAATCTTTTCATGTTTTGTGTCCTCAATTAAATTCATCTTTTTAAACCAGAGGTTCAGCTGGAGTATATGGTGTTTCTTTTTCCTACTTCTTTGGGTGCTCTCCCTGACACACGCTGTGAGTCCAGGGCGTGACACTTGCTCATCTGAAAGGGGCCTTAGGCAGCTTTCACAAAGTCAGTTTTTGATCAATGATTTCCATCAGTGATTGTGAGCCAGAACCAAGTGTGGGTCAAAAACACAGAACAGGTGCAAATCTCTCCATTATATCGTGTCTCTGTCTAGCCTCCAATCCTTGTTTTGGCTCACAATCACTGATGGAAATCACTGATCGAACGCTGAGGCCTAGTTCACACAGTCAGTGTTAGATCAGTGATTTCCATCAGTGATTGTGAGCCAAAACCAGAGGTGGAGGCTACACAGACATAAGGTATAAGGGAAAGATCTTCACCTGTTCTGTCTTCATACACATTCACACAGTCTGCAGTCTGACATTCAGCATAAACCATTCCTGTCTTCCAAATAAGATGACTGTTTTCTGTAGTCTAACTTGTTTATTGGTAAAACAGGAGTATTTGATGTGATTGGAAAACAGGAGTTAGTAGATGTTAGGAATATTCATTTCTTCCCCTCTTATTGGTAGTTGGTACCCCTGGTACTAGACTTCGGTATTCAGCTTGATTTGATTCTTATCTAGCGATAGGAGAGCAGCATTGACACACGATACGATTCTGGTATACAATGCCACTCTAACATTTATTACGTACATGTGACATATATAGTCGTAGTCCAATGACATGATGTTTAAGTTTATCCAATGATAGAGAGACACGAGTCTTAGCTACACATTTGTTATCTTATCTGTAGAGTCAAAGCTACATGTCAGCAAAATAGTTTCTCCCTCAATGTGCCTCCTAACGCATATAGACCTTGGACTGCAATATAAACACATTACAGCTACACTACAGTCCAAAGTCCACTCCACACCAATGTATAGATCATTTTTAAAAAAACATACAAAATTGATCAGTAATAGAACCCTTCAATCCCCTCTTAAAAACCATCTACATATTTCATTTTTGGTTTTTCATTTTGTTCCTTTCAAAATATTTCTGTAAGTATTGTTGGTACTCCTCTGGAGACCCAGGGTTTCTTGAGGTACCTGAATGTATGCAGCTTGTGGTGTATCTGAGACTCGCCTACATCTCATAAATGTATTAACTAATGAGGGTATACATTGGATACAGTAACAACACATGTTTGTATAAGGTCTCGTGGACTCTGTAAATCTGTAAGGCACAATGAGCTAACATTTAGGGCCTTCACTATCCTGATTATACTATTCTGTTCAGAATAAGAGGGCCAGGAACAACTGGATCTTGCTCCTGAGCTCCTTTAGAGACTGTGTGATTATTTGGTGCAACACATAATAAACTCATCTCTTCTGGATGATAAATACAAGTGGTAATGAGTCCGATTGGCAAGAAAACACAAAGATTAATAATCAGCAGCAGACAAACAAATCTCCCAGAATATTGTGGGGTCTTCATCTTCAGCCTGTGGCAAGGCTTCTTCTGAGCTCCGCTCTTTGTCTTTGTTGGACACCGGAGAAGAAACCTCAGGGATCCTTTTCACTCTGCTAGCATGAATCCAGATCGGAGCCTCCTCTGTGAGAATCGCCGTTCTAGTGATAGCTACCACCGTGGTAGGGGTCCGAATGCCAGCTCCTTTGGATCTTTTCCTTTACGTAGTACCCTGACCACCACCGTGTCTCCAGCTCGGAGCGAGTGCGTCGGTTCCTGTGGAAGAGAGGAAACTTACAAGCAACTTTTTCTTCAGTTTTGTGACATATTCTTCCCTATTCTGGTCTATGTCGCCTTCCTGTACCACTAGGGGTGATTTGCCCAAGGAGTTGGAAAGGGCCTACCTATGAGGATTTCAACGGGTGACAGTCCTAACCTCTTATTAGGAGTCATTCTTATTTCTGCCAATATAATAGGTAGGGTTTGTTTCCATTTCTCAAAAGTACCTGCTGTGGCTTTCCTAAGTTTGTCTTTAACTGTTCGATTCATGCATTCTACAAGAAATTGTTGATGCTGTTGTGCTCTACTCCGTAAAAATGTGCTATGAAAAGTGCAGCGCTGTGCTGGGGTAAACATGGTTTCCCCTCTTTGCAGACCAATCCAGTGTGTGGATTTTTCTGCAAAACAGGATAAACCCAGTCTTTTCCTCGAGTATGTGCTTTGCAATGTATAACAGCTATTTGTGAGGGAAGCTGGAGGGCGGCCAACAGATCATCTATAAGCTGGGAATGAGATATTTTCTTACCGTCAGCTGTGGTGAAACCCCTGCGTTGCCAGATTACCCCATGGTCCCACACAACTCCGTGTGCATATCTGCTGTCTGTGTATATTGTGACAGGTTTGTGTTTGTGTATTTGACATGCCCTTGTAAGTGCTATTAATTCTGCAGCTTGGGCTGATTGCACATGAACGGGTCGTGACTCAAGGATAATATCTGGCAGCATCACTACTGCATATGCTGCACAGTAGACGGTGTCGAGTGGACGTGCACATGAACCGTCTACAAACACTTCTGGTGCGTCCGGTATGGGGGTGGCTGACAAATCTAGTCTGGGGAGGTTTCGTATTCTAGTACCTTGAGACAGTCATGTTCGTCTGGTAAAAGTCTTCTGTCCCTTTTAGTCCTAGTAATGCATTCAGTATCGGTGCTGGTCCTGCCATATGTGAGGCATATTTAATCTGTAATGATGGATCACTGAGTAAAAGGACTTCATATCCTGACAATCTTTGTGCTGACATGTTCTGCGTATAAATACCTCTGAGTAGTCCCACTACATCATGAATAGTATGCAAGACAGTGTAGTGTCCCAGTGTAAAAGGTGTGGCTAATTCCACCATCATCGCACAGGCCGCAAGAGTACGTAGACATGCCGGCATCCCTTGTACAGGGACAGGCATTACCTTTGAGAAAAAAAGCACAAGGACGCAACTTTTCCCCCGTGTTCTTGAGTGAGTACCCCCGCCATGGTTTTACAGTTTTGTTGTGCAGACATGTGGAATGGTAGGTTATAATCAGGGAGGCCCAATCCTGGGCTACACATCAATGAACATTTCAGAGTATCGAAAGCATTCAACATTCCTTTTGACCATCTTATTAGCTCTGGGGATTCTTCCAGAGTGGCTTGCCTCAAAATATTGTCATATTAAGAACAGTCGGGGATCCATTGTCTACAGTAGTTTATCATACCAAGAAAGGACAGCATTTCCTTTTTGGTGTGGGGTGACCAGACCCACAATAGACTGGATTCTCCCGGGACTGATTCTTCTTTCCCCCTGTGTGAGGACAAAGCCCAAGTATTCAACCTGCTTTTGCACCACTGCAGTTTCTTTAACGACACTTTATGACCACATTCTGACAATCATTTCAACAAGGATATACCATCATGTACACTTGCCTCCACTGACATGCTGCACAACAGTAGATTATCAACATACTGCATCAGGATGGAACCTTGGAGAGGTGCCAGGGTTTCAAAGTGGCTTGGAGGACAATGCTGTACACAACTGGTGAATCAGCATACCCCTGTGGCATTCTACCCCAGGTCAGTTGACGTCCCTCAAAGGAAAAATCAAAATGGTACTCTTATTAAACAGATGGCTTCCGCGGGATGGAGGAAAGGAGAGTTGTGACATCAGGAACCACTGAGGCTATGGGCACAATGAGATTGTTGATTGCCCTCAAATCCTGGACAAAGCGGGTAGTACCATCTGCCTTTGTCACAGGATTGATAGGGGTAGAGTAAGGTGAAATCACCTCCTCGAGGATTTCTTCTCAGAAATTCTTCTATCATTGGCCGTAGACCCTCAATCTTTTCTTTGGACAGTGGGTATTGCTTTTGATACACTGGTGTGGCACCGGGTTTAAGATTGGCTTGATAAGGTGTGCAATCAATCAGGCCCGTGTCATAGTCGCCCTGTGACCATAGTGAAGGGTTTATGTCTCCTAGCTAAGGGTGGTCGGTCCTGTAAACTAACAAAAGTACATATAGCCGGGGTGACTATGGGCATGGCGGCTGAGTGAATACTTAGTCCGTCATTTTTACTGTCACTGCCAAGTCCAACTTTACAAACAGGTCCCTTGTACATGTCTTTGTTAAACACACTGGAGGTGGCGCCGCTGTCTACCATGAATCCTACCTTCCTTCCTGCAACTTTAAGCAAAATAATTGGTGTATCTCTCCAGTGGGTAGTGACCTGTGTGAAAGCTGGGGTGACTCCCTCCGGGCCCGTCAGTAGGGTTGTTGATGATTCCAATCAATGGGGAACCTGGGCTAAGTCTGCGTACCCTGTCTATCTGTATTCTGTCCCCTTTGTGTCATGGGCTGTTGTTTGCTGTGTGCTCCCCTATTCTGCGTGTCTCTCCTGGGTGTCGTGCACTGTCTAGCCCAATGTCCCTCCTGTCCACAGTTATAACGGCAGTTATTCATGGTTTGGAAGTCTTGGCTTCTATGATTTGATCTATGAAAGTTTCCTGCTGTCTTTCGCATATTTCTCCCTTTACAGGCTTTCTTTAAATAAGCCACTGTGCCAGACGGAGCCACAGTAGGCTTGGGGCAGTGTTTAATAATTTTATTAAGGTCATCTATGTCCAAAGCCTTTTTCATCAGTTGATTACCAACCGTCAAAAAAGGCATGGATGTCTCAGGTCCCCTTATCTCACTATCCTTTTTCCTCTTAACCCTTGTTCCTTAAATTATATCTCGATACAATTGGGGGTGGGGGTTGTTTATTAACTGAATGTCCTGCTATTATGTGACTGGCTGCTATTAAATCCTGAGCGCTAAACAGTTAATTTTATGTACATATGAAGGTGGGGATACAGCTGATGTTTTTTATCATTTTCATTCTTAGTCTGTATCTCATGTAGTTTTCTATCGTCTTTTGATCTTTTTAAACCTTTTGCACATGTTGGGGTCATACCAGTGAGGAGCTATCTCTAGCCATTGTTCTCCTCCTTTCTGCATATAATCCATATCCCATGAAGGGTCAGGTTCAAAATACAGCCAGGCGGCAGTGTCGCCTAAGCATAGACCCATGACCATGTCCATGTGATATATGTTATTATCTCCTTCCCTGGGAAAGGGGTCTACCGCTTCCATTGCCTCTGTCCACCCTGCCAAACTATCTACCCATGGGTTAACAAGATAATAATTTGTAGGTCTGACTCGGGCAACATATTATTTACATGTTTCACCTGGTTCTAGTTTAGGGCATTCTGTCTTAGATTTTTGACTAATCATTATCAAAACTTATTTTCTTACAAACAGAATTCAAAACAGAATGTTAGTCTTGGGATGACAGCCGTACACTTACCACCCAGCCTGTCACTTCCCCTTATATAAGTATGTTAGACAAAACAACTTATCATGCAAAACTTCTACAATTATCAAACAACTTATCATTCAAAACTTCTATAATTATCTTATTAAGAATCAAATCAAGCTGTGAAACCTTCTGTGAAATCAAGCCCTCTGAAGTACGCTTTCCTTGTTACTGGACTTCCTAAGTTCCTAACTTGACAGTTCCCTGAACTGTGTACAACTCCCTGAGTTGTATCGTATGTGTCCCTGACACAATACTGGGTACTCCCTGAGTACCTATCTGACAGTTCCTGAACTGTGTACAACTCCCTGAGTTGTATCTATGTATCCCGGATACAAAAAAAACTCTGTACTTACTCCGAGGCGTGGCCAGTGCCCTCGGATCGGCCAGAGGACAAAATTGGTGTCTCTTCTCACCAGACCCGAGGATGACCTTCTCGATCCCGGACAGAGCCCCCAGATTGTTAGGAATATTCATTTCTTCCCCTCTTATTGGTAGTTGGTACCCCTGGTACTAGACTTCGGTATTCAGCTTGATTTGATTCTTATCTAGCGCTAGGAGAGCAGCATTGACACACGATACGATTCTGGTATACAATGCCACTCTAACATTTATTACGTACATGTGACATATATAGTCGTAGTCCAATGACATGATGTTTAAGTTTATCCAATGATAGAGAGACACGAGTCTTAGCTACACATTTGTTATCTTATCTGTAGAGTCAAAGCTACATGTCAGCAAAATAGTTTCTCCCTCAATGTGCCTCCTAACGCATATAGACCTTGGACTGCAATATAAACACATTACAGCTACACTACAGTCCAAAGTCCACTCCACACCAATGTATAGATCATTTTTAAAAAAACCATACAAAATTGATCAGTAATAGAACCCTTCAGTAGAGAATGTGGTTTCTTGTGCAGGGGGCATTCTTTGGTAAGATCTTTGTATTTGTTCTCTTCTTGAGAAGACTTAAACGGCCTGTAAGGGGAACCTGTGGAGGAAACATTAGTTTTGTGGACTGCCACTGGTGTTTTATGAGGTTTGACACCAGGTGTAGTGGGACATGACAATGTAAAGTCAAAACGGATAATTTCTGATCCTTGCCTGTTCAGTGACAGTCTACAAACACCCTGAAAGGGGAGTGGTACATTATGACACCGTTTATAATGGTAACGATGCGTGATCCACTTCTCTTGTAGAATATAAGGGAGTTTTTAGACAATCGGATTGACACCTCTGGCAGTGTCCAGGAATGCTAGCCCGGCAGATCTCCTACCTGAGCAACCTGTACCTCTATCAACAAGTCACTGAGTTCCCTGAGCTTCTGGTAACCCCCATCCACTATTCTGGGAAAATTATCAATTCTCTTATATAAAGCATTTTCTATAGCTTCTATTGACCAATAACACTCATCAAGTCTTTCCCACACCATCTTTAGGCCTTTGTCCAGATACTGTAGTTTATGTTAATGTCTCTGATTCTTTTGGCGTATTCAACAGACTCGCTTCTGAGCCATTTTACCAAGAGATCTAACTCCTCACTACAGGAAAGATCTATGTCTCTTATGGCGTTCTGGAAGGAGGCTCACCATGCCCTGTAATTCTCGGGTCGATAAGTGAACTTTATGTCCTTTGGTAACCAGCTCCCGTTTAGCAAAGAACTTAGTGAAATCCATGGCGGACTGGTTAACACCAATACTACCCAGTGTATTCTTGTTATGCTGTATTACCATACCTTTTAGGGGTTTCTGGCTTAGGGAAGTCTGTATAATACTGTTCTGACACAAAGGTTGTCCCTTTTAAGTCGAGCTGAAGGTTGTAGCTTTCGTTCTGCAGGGCGGTAGTTGTTTGTTTGTTTTAAAACTCTTTTTATTGTTTTCCGCAACATCAGCAGTGCAGGGCGGTAGTTGTGATGAGCATCATATTGTCACATACTGTCCTGCTGGAGGTACTGTGGTTCAAAGTAGGCTCTTTGACAGTCTGTATAAGCTGGCTGATATACTGGATCATCGTTATCTGTCTTGGGATGCTGATGGACATATTCTGAGACGCGCTCTACTGGATCTTGTTGATCTAGGTCTGGCCCAAGTACTTTGCTGTGTTTCTCGGATTCGGGGAACTCCAAGGCTTCTAGGAACTCTGCTTTGTCTACTGCGGATGCCGCTTCTTTCTCTGCAATGAGTTTTTCCAGTGACACTTGCAGGAGTGCTCTCTCCTTTTCCATTGACGCTTGACGGCGTACTCTCTCTTCTTCTAGTAACGCACTCTCTTTTTCCATTGACGCTTGCATGCATGCTCTTTCTGTTTCTTGATCTGCTTGCTTTAGCTTTAGTTGCATCTCTTGTGCGGCAAAGGAAGACCTTACTTTTGCTGCTTCAGCTTCTGCATGTGCGAGATCAACCTTTTTTATTATTGAGGATTTGCTAGAGCAGCTTGCTCGTGACCTGGTCCTGTATGATGATGCCTGGCTAGTGGACATTGTGTGCCTGTTTGCTGGCTGCTTAATGTATCTGTGCGGACTGAGTCTATATAGGAATGGTCAGGATTCAGCATGGTCTGGATCGTGCTCCACTTGCTGGGGGCTGCACTCTCATTTCTTGTGACTGTATGGCAACTGCTGCAATCTTGTACACAGGACCGCGTGTGTGATGGAGGCTCTGTCTAGTCAGATCCACTATCGCTGGTGCCTAGCATCTGTTTTACTATTCTGGTAAAACAGGAGTATTTGATGTGATTGGAAAACAGGAGTATTCGATTAGTAAAACTACAAGAATAGAAATAGCTTGTATGAGTAAAACATATAGAATGGCATGTACAGTAATATTACAATAACAGAGAAAGCACATGTCCAAAATGGCTGCCTAACATAAGATTGCATGTCTAACATCTAACAGTGTAACAACTTCCCTGAGACAATGATAACTAGCCGAACAGCTCTGCATAACACAATGTCCCTGAAACAAAGGGACAGATATGCTTGCAAAAGGATGGTGGAGTTTAAGAAGAAGATACGCAGAAGGACAGCTGTGCTGGTGTGTCCTTGATGACTGGAGGCTGGGCTTCTCTTTCCCAGAATGCATTATACTCCCACAATACAATAATCTTTATTAACAGAAAAACAAAGTGTAGTACATTTTTAACACTGCTAGATGGTGCTATTACCACATTAATCACCACAGAAATAGGAGAATTGCAGCTGAATGAATTAGAAATGAAATAGACTTGATCTAAAATGAATCTCCCTGTGCTGGGGCAGAACAGCACCTGTTCTGTGTTTTTACCGCACAATCACTGATGGAAATTGCAGATTAAGCACTGATTGTGAAGGCGGGCTAAGGCAAAACTGACAGATTTTTGCTAGACAATCCATAGTTGAGAATGACAGACTTGAAAATGCACTGACGCTGTATTACTCACTGTATGACTAATTGTTGAAACTTTTGAATAGGTAGTGGGACATTTATCCTTCTGTCACATCTAAGCTTGCGATGGACAGGAACAAAGTATTTGCGCCAGCAAGTGCAGACTGGGCTCATCACAGTATGGGGAGTACGGTAAGTGCACATGTAGAATGAATAAATAAACCACCTAAAGGTGGCACTAGAAAGTGAGTTTCCTGTTTTGTATAAATGTACACCAATAATTTGCTGTCTTTCTTGTTTTAGCCTTGGTACATTTTTGTTCTTACGAATTCTCCGAGATGGCCATGACAGGAGATTCAATAAGGTGCGAGATAATCCAGGAATGTTTTTGTGTACTGGACATTGCAAGGTGAGTTACTGCACAGAAGATGTATGACGTATTGTAGATATGTTTTGGCCTCAGCCTTTAATAACTTTCTTGACTGAACACGTTTTCTCCATATTCCCTATATGGGCAGATGCATATACAGTAGAGGGGTCCTGCGCTTGCCCCCCTCCCAGCCCCATAAATCTACTGCTAAGATCATCTCTTCCTCTTGAGGAACTAAGGTCATTTATGATGCTGAAATATGCCTATATTAGGCGTATTTCAGGTGCAGATTGCGATGCAACGGTTATCCACACCGCAGTCTGCGACTTCTCCCTGCTCATGCAGGGTCTAAAAAAGTGGGTGGGGAAGGGGGGCGGTACGACAGGCCCACCTCATTTACCATTTTCTACTGCTGCTTCAGGCGTAGAAAAAGGTCTAAATGTAAGACAACTAGGAAGCGGTCTTACACTTAGAACTTATGGAGAGGCCTGCGCCTCTTCATTACTTCGCCGGAACCACCACCAACGATGGGGTTTATTAGTACCGGCATCTAAAACGCCAATCCTAATAAACGTGCCCCCAAGTGTCTCTGTTGTCCTGGCAGTGGGATTCCCATGCAATCATCAACTCATAGCTGGGAACGTCTTTATTTTGAGGAAATACATTACAAGTGAGCAGGCGAAAGTTGCATCTATATTCATGTCTATGGGTAGCTTTACATATATTGCATTTTCTCGCCCAATTTGTCACTCTCTTCTACTGTATTTTGCCATTTCACTTCATTTTTTTTCTTTTGAAACCTTTCAGACCAGCCTATTACAGCACTGAGAGAGATTTAAGGGGACACTTTTTTACACTCAATATTTAAAAAAAAATTTGAATTTTTGACTTTTTATTTTTAATTTCGGCAGTACTGTGCCACTGAAAATTAAAGGCAAAGAGGACATTTATCAAGACTGGCATATTGTACACCAGTCTTGATTCCCTCTGTGTTGCTGGAGGATGGGCCAAATTTATGCACAGATACCTGTCATATATTCGGCTTATCTTCTGTTCGTGCCGTGCGATACTCTTAGGCTAGGGCTACACGACGACATGTGTCGTGCGACACATAGGGCACAACTACACTGCAAGATGTGTCTCGCGACATTGATGTCGCACTAATGTCGCTTGACAATTTTTATAATGCTGTGACGCCATAGACTGTCATAAAAATTGTCGCGCGACATTGGTGCAACAAATGTCGTTGTGTAGCCCTAGCCTTAAATCTACGACAGCCTCTAGCTCCTATGAGCTTTGTGTATCCCAGTGGTGGTGGCTGATATTAGGGTCTGAACTAGTAGAATAACCATGTTGGATCATGAGGACATAAGAAGTTTTCTTTAGTGTCCAGTATCAGATAAGTACTTTTTATTCTTCCCCAGGGATATGGATATTTGTAACATTACTTCCATCTTTAATGTTAAACCTTGAGAGAAGAAACAAGCCCCTGGGGCTGACGGACTACTTGGGCTGGACTTTGTGGGCTGTTGGATTCCTCATACAAGCAGTTGCAGATCAGCAGAAGTGGAGTTTTAAAGCTGACCCCGATAATGCAGTGAGTGTTCTGTATTCCTGGTCCCGCTTGTTTAGGCCTCATGCACACGACCGTTGTTTGATTCCGTGTCCGTTGTGCCGTTTTTCGTGATTTTCTGCGGACCCATTGGTTGTCCTCCGCGTCCGTGATTCCAGTCCGTCAAAAAAATATAACCTGTCCTATTCTTGTCCGTGAAAAACGGTTCATGGACCCATTCAAGTCAATGGGACCGTGAAAAAATGCGGATGGCCATCCGTGTGTCATCCGCGTTCCGCGTCCGTTTTTTTGCAGATCCCTTGGCAAAAATTGTCAGCCTGTCTTTTGGTCAAATCTTTTGGGTCATGTCCGCTAAAAAAAAACTGAAGACACACGGAAACACAACGGAAGCAAAAACTATCACGGAACAACGGAACCCCGTTTTGCAGACCGCAAAAAATACTGTCTTGAGCATGAGGCCTTATTCCTGGTTCCATTTGCCACATTTTCCGAATCGGCTGTTTGAACCATCTGCATCATAATGATTAGTGTTGAGCGAATAGAACCTGGCGAAGTAGAATTCGATCTGAATTTCAGGAAAACTCGATTCACCGCAAAGCCAAATTTCCTTGCGCTTTGTGGTAATTAATAAATTTCCTGAATGGCGGTAAAAATAAAAAAATCATACTTGCCTCATCCATTTGTGTGCAAAAGCTGGCTTCGTGGCGAAGTACTTTGTAAAATTCACCGAAGCAGGCGAATAGAATTTTCCAATACTTCGCTCAACTCTAATGCCGTGACCACAAGTGCACTGTGCTGTACTGACCCCATCATGTGAGTACCTTACAGGAACCTGCAGCATCATAGATCACTGATGCAGCGAATTCGGATCAGTCGAGTTGTGCTTAGTTTGGGAAATGTGGCTACCCCGAGGACTGAATTTTACAGGAGGCACATGCTCATCTGAAACTAGATCTGACTTTTTATTGTATATGTGCATGTGTTGGGTGCATGGAAATCCACATCCTACCTTTCATTCGTAATCAGTATATTCTTTCTAGTTATGGCTTATACCAGGGATGCCCAAACTGCAGCCCTCCAGCTGTTGCAAAACTACAACTCCCAGCATACCTGGAAAGCCTACAGTTATTAGGGCATGCTGGGAGTTGTACTTTTGCAACAGCTGGAGGGCTGCAGGTTGAGCATGCCTGGCTTATACAATGAGTTATGCAGCCATACATATGTAATTAGGAGTGATCTAAAATACGCACATAAATTACATACATATACCTCTGGAAGTATACAGTAGCTATGAGGGGTCCAAGCCTTGGAAAAGTTGCTTTCTCGTGCTGGAATGGCCTGTGGAATTTCTATGGTGTTACAATGCGACAAATAGCAATGAAACAAATGGCAATGATGGAAAAGTCATTCCAGCCGTAGAGAGAGGACAGAATGAGGCCCTGTCTGTGATACACAGATTATCATATCATATAAGTCATATGTGGCATGATACATGGACCAGAAGAAAGAATAATAAGAGAATTGTACTAACCCTTTAAGGGCAAGATATAGTTTTTAATGGTACCATTTAGGCCAAGTTCACACTTCAGTTAGTTGGTCAGTTATTTCCATCAGTTAGGCCTCATTCAGACGGCCGTATGCTGTCCGCAAAAAAACAGTTCGGCACGTCCGCAAAAAAACGGATTGCATTCTGTTTTTTTGCTGATACATAGACTTCAATAGGGCCATGTCCTGATTTTCACTGCAAGTATAGGACATGTTTCATTTTTTTTTGCTGAACTGTGCAATGGAAGAAAAGGGCCCCATAGAAGTGAATGGTACAGCATCTAATCCGCAAAAAAACGGATCCACATTTTTGCGGACAGCATACGGCCGTCTGAATGAGGCCTTATTGTGAGCCAAAACCAGTAGTGAAGCCTCCTCAGACATCAGGTGTAATGGAAAGATCTGCCCTGTTCTGTGTTTTTCACCCTCACCTGTTTTTGCCTCAAAATACCTGAAGTGTGAACTCAGCCTCACATATGATTTTTGAGCTAAAAGTCCTGCACATAAGCTTTTAGCTTAGCGAAGGGGGCACAGGCAGGAGCCGCTCAGCTAATCCTGGCATGGCACATGGTTACAGAGTACCCATGTGCTATGCCAGCATTTAGTAAACCTCGGGGGGCACAGGCAGGGGCAGCAATATGCGCTCCTGTCCGTACTCTGTTTGCTGCGGCCCCATTTATACAATTCAGTCCGTACTCCATACACTGCTGACGAGTCGGCGATGTGCCAGAATTGTGAATTTAAAACGCGGTTGAAATTGGGGCTATAGGTGGATATTTCTATAGTAAAAAGTCAAAATCAGTTAATAAAGTATGTGAGAAAAATAATTTTAGGGCATTTAGGATGTTGAATAAAAGTTTAGTTACTCTTTTTTTTTAAAGCATACCTATCTTTTTATAGGTAGCAGTGCATGTGAATATATGACTTGCATCTTCCCTACCTTCTAGCAGCCTGTAGTTTCCCTTTGAGGTTGCCTTCACATGCTACAGATTTTGTTGCAGAAATTTCGGTGACTGAAAATCAGT
This sequence comes from Bufotes viridis, assembly GCA_033119425.1. Taxonomy (NCBI): domain Eukaryota; kingdom Metazoa; phylum Chordata; class Amphibia; order Anura; family Bufonidae; genus Bufotes; species Bufotes viridis. The sequence continues at coordinate 443,569,230 of CM065591.1, forward strand.
TCCCCTCACTTGAACGGAGCTTCCAGAAACCCATGTGCTTGCTGCCCCATTCAGATGAATGGAACTGATTTTCAGTCGCAGAAATTTCTGCAACAAAATCCACAGCGTGTGGAGGCGCCCTAAAACTTTCTCCATTTGGAGTAAAAATGGTACGTACTAGATAGAGGGAAGGGGAGGCTGCAGCTGTATCTTCCCCTCCGTGTGGGAATCAGGCTATGAGAGAGAATCGTGTTTCAGTCTCTGCCTCCGTATGAGAGACTGGAGAAGGGGGTCCAACAGGGAGCGACCGCCACATGCACATTCAGACTCCTCGAACGGGGGTTTCTGGACCTTTGTCCTAGTGATCTGTGGGGTACCAGCTGTGGGCCCACAGCAAACATTTATTCTAAGGTGATAAAGGTCCATTGTGGGACGACCCATTTGCATTGGTTATTTAGACATTGTCAGAGTTGCACATGAGGAATGGTTAGGCCCCTTTCACACTTGCGTTTGGATGATCTGACATAGAGTTCTGTCGTCGGGGCTCTATGCCGGAAAGAAACGCTTCAGTTACAGATAATACAACTGCATGCATCCGTTTAAACCAGGGGTGCACAACCTGCGGCCTAGGAGGCCACATGCGGCCCTCGATGCCATTCTGTGCGGCCCCCACACAACTGGTAAAAGACATGTAGGTCTATGTCTTATGGCTTCTTACATGTATCTTTTATGTATTCTCCTATTAGATGGGAGTCCTAGTATATACTGTATGTTCAATATGCCAAAAATACAGTATGTCAGTTGGTAATACCCCTTTAAGTTTTATTTTCGGCCCTTGGAATTGGTTCAGGCTGACAATGTGGCCCCCAACCAAAAGAGGTTGAGCACCCCTGGTTTAAACGGATCCCCTTGTATTAACTTTAACAATTTTTTAACATTGCCAAAACGGATCCGTCATTCATGAACTCCATTGAAAGTCAAAGGAGGACGGATCCGTTTTCTATTGTGGCAGATTGTGCTCCGCATTCCAGGACGGAAAGAATAACGCAGCATGCTGCGGAATTTTCTCCGTCCAAAAAACGTTGACAGTGACTGAACTGGAGACATCCTGATGCAACCTGAACGGATTTCTCTCCATTCAGAATGCATGGGGATAATACTGATCAGTATTTTTCCGGCATAGAGACCCGATGACGGAACTCTATGCCGGATCTTCCAAACGCAAGTGTGAAAGGGCCCTTAGCTGACATTTAGGAGCTTACATATATTTAAGGGATCGAATTATCAAGAGGTCCCCAGTCCATATGCCCTATTTGAGGAGGGTGTCTCCTCTCTGTATACCTTTATAATAGCCATTGCAAAGAACCTCCAACTATGAAGGGCTCCAGCTCTGGGCACCATCTAAACGTTCATGCATGGCCAGGCAAAACTACCACTGGCGATATTAGCTTCTTACTAGAGCAGTGTTCCTCAACTCCAGTCCTCAGGGCCCTCTGCCGGTCATGTTTTAGGGATTTCCTTACCCTCAGTTCACACTTGCGCGTTTTACAGCGCGTTCAAACGGGCTGTAAAACGCTCAACACATGAAAACCAATGCTTCCCTATGGCCCTGGTTCTCACTTGAGCGTTTAACAGCGCGTTTGAACGCGCTGAAAAACGCCCTACGCTCAAAGTTCTTGAGCTTCTTTGGGGCGTTTTGTCGCGCGTATTGTGATTGACGCCACAGTAGTCAATCACACGAACGCGCGTACGACATGCGTTTCCTATTTGCAAAAACGCGCTGTAATACGCGCGTATCAAATACGCGCAAGTCTGAACCCAGCCTTAGTATTGAGCAGGTGATATAATCGGTGTCCATGCATCAGGACTTACCACAGGTATTCATTCTACGAGATATTCTCAAATCCTGACCGGCAGGTGGGCCCTGAGGCCTGGAGTTGAGGAACATTGGACTAGAGGACCAAGGAGCCAGATCCGCAGCAATGAATTGGTGTCTATGTGACTTCTTATAGAGAAGGAGTTGTCTTCGTTAGACAGCTCCTTCAACAGTGCACAAAATATAATATATTAGACCAATCTGAATCTCATGAGTAATTATTTACTATGTGGCCACATTCAGAAGAAAATGGAGAGGCCCAGTGGCAAGATACTTTATATTAATGCATATCTGTGAAGTAGCAGCGGTATTATCTTGTCTAATTTCTCAGGGTAAATTTATCCAAAGTGGTCTGTGGGCGTACAGCCGGCATCCAAACTACCTGGGAGAGATCCTGCAGTGGAGCGGACTCTTTATTTCTGCCTCGTCCGTGCTCAGTGGTTACCAGTACCTGAGCGTCCATATCCCCAATGTTCGTGTGGTTCCTGCTCAATTACGTCAGTGGTATTCCCATTCTTGAGAGGCAGGCAATGAAAAAGATGGGGAGAGGACCCAGCATATAAGAGCTACATCCAGCGAACACCTGTACTCTGGCCATTCAAACTGTAACTTCTTCTGCCTCCAGAGGAAATGAAGATGTTGTTGGTGTACAGGGCTTCTGCACTGACTGTCTGATGAAACTTTTCTGGGAGACTCTTCCCTTCATTACTGTACAATATTTCATCTGCTTTTCTTTTTGTTTTATTTTCCAAAAGTCAGATGAGCGTTAAATAAAGTAATTGAAGAATAAGTTCTGATCTTCAGCTTGAAAATCATAGCAACCCACAGATGCATTGCACTTTTGGACTGAACAGAATGACATTTCAGCAGATGAATCTTACAGAAATAATATAATCTGTGACCAGTAGTCTGCCCTGCCGCCTTCTGAGTTTTAATCTGTTCAGTTACTTAAAGGGGTTATCCAGGTGTTGAATATTGATGACCTATCCTTAGGATAGGTCATCAATATGATATTAGCGAGGGTCCAACTCCTGGCATTCCTGCCAATCAGCTGTTGGAGGCCACATCGCTTCATTGAGACGTCACGGCCTCCTCGCAGCTTACTAAGCACGGCACCGTCCGCTGGCTAGTGGCTGTGCTTGGTATTGCAGCTCAGGTCTATTCACATGAAAGGTAATGGGCTGCCTGAGGAAGGGTCATCAATATTAAATATGCAAACAACCCCTTTAACCCTTTCCTGACAGTAATTTTTAGTTTTCATTTATTTTTATTTTTTACTCCCTTCCTTTTTCGAACAATAACTTTTTTTTTTTCCTGTTCACATAGATGTATGATTGCTTGTTTTTGTGGGACAAGTTGCACTTTCTATTGTTATCATTTTACTTTTGCATATGATGTAGTGAGAAGCCGGAAAAACAATTCCAATTGGGGTGGAAATGGAAAAACTGCGACTGTGCCATAGTTTTATGGGTATCTTTTTTTTTTTCTTTTTTTTTTTTACACCATTCCATTTGCAGTAAAATTGACCTTTTTCCTTCATTCTGCTAGTCAGTACAATTACAGCATTACCACATTTATGTAGTTTTTCTTGTATTTTAATACTTTCTTTGCATCTCCATATTCTGATCCCCATTGGAGTGTGTATGACTTTTTGATCACTTTTTATTCATTTTTTGGGAGGTGAAGTAAATCCGCAAATCGGCTATTTTATTATTATCTTTTATTCTGTTACTGCATTCAGAGGAATAAATACGTCTGTTTTAAAAGTTCAGTTTTGGGAAACTGTGCTGCATATGATCTTTATTTTTAATGTTTTTATTTTGATTACAGGGAAAGATAAAAAACAAAAATTCAAATATCTTTAAAAGCTTTTTTTCACTTTTCTTAAGCCCTCTATTGGACATGAATGTGCAATTAGCCGATTTCTCATAAACGCTCCTGTGAATTAATACAGTAGCACTGCTGCCACCTGGATGCCTACATTTGAATATTCCTTTGATATGCCTGGTAGCCTCATACAGGCTCCAAGCTATTAACCCTTAAGGACCGGAGTTTTTTTCGTTTTGCACTCCCTGGCTTCCCAGAGCCATAACTTTTTATTTTTCGGTCCACATAGCCATATGAGGGCTTGTTTTTGCGGGACAAGTTGTACTTTCCAACAAACACCATTTAATATTGCATATGATGTAGTGGGAAGCGGGAAAAAATTCCAAATGGGGTGAAATTGCAAAAAAAAAAGCAATTCCACCACAGTTTTGCGGGTTTTTAAATCCCGACGTTCGATAAAACTGAACAGTTACTTTTACTCTACAGGTCAGTATGAATCCAGCGATACCCTATATGTATAGGTTTTCTTGCGTTTTGATAGTGAAAAAAATTCTAAAGTGGGAAAAAAAATCTGTTTTACTTTTTTGTCACCATGTTTTGACCCCTATAACTTTTTTGTAATTATATGTACAGAGCTGTATGGGGGCTCATTTTTTGCGTCATAATCTTATCTGTATATTAATACTATTCTGGGGTGTGCGCCCACAGCACGTCCACGAGGCACATACGTTCGTGTGCAATAGGCCTAAGAGTGGCATTCCATGTAAAGAGGCAGATTCTTCATTTTCAGTACCGGGTCCTTCTCCTCAAAGAATTTTTGCTGAGGTGATGGCTCCTATAAGAAAAAAGGATATTTTTGTTGTAACTTACTAAGACCATTTCCTAGTAATACCCTCCTCTCAGAAAGCTTTGAAGGCACATCTACAGTCAATGGCCCTAAACGTTCAGAAGTTGGGGTGGCTGAGAAATTGGTCAGAAGTCCTGTCGGTTTCTAGATTTTATCCTGGATTCAGAAAACAGGCCTGTTTCACTTCCTCCTTCAAAGATAGACCAAATAAGGGCTCATGCACACAAACGTATATTCTTTCCATGTCCGTTCCATTTTTTTGTGGACCATATATGGAACCATTTATTTCAATGGGTCCACAAAAAAAAAGGAAGTTGCTCCGTGTGCATTCCGTTTTATGTCCGTCTGCCTATGGGGTAGACAGGCTAGTCAGGGTGCAAGACCAACTAGAGTTCTGCACACCTCCAGCTGGTGGACATTATTGGCACATAACAGGTAGTATTTAGTGTTGGGTTTCTTTGCAAAATAAGCGTAGCATTAGGACCAGGGTGTTTTCTATGATTATGGCATTATTGTACTTTATTTGTGTCTGCAGAGAGCTGCTGCATTGTCTTTTTCTTTGTGTTTCTAGCCATGGCAGCGTGCACCTGCACATTGGGATGTGATGACTGACTCCCTTTTTTTGCGCTCACAACTCACCTGCCAAAACTTTAGCACCGTCTCTATGACGTATCAAAAGTACTCCCAAAACTCAGTGACCCTTTGACTAAGGCTGCATTCACACAGGCGAGGTTTTGCGCGGGTGCAATGCGTGATGTGAACGCATTGCACCCGCACTGAATCGGACCCATTCAATGGGGCTGTGTACATGAGCGTTGTTTTTCACACATCACTTCTGCGTTGCGTGAAAATTGCAGCATGTTCTATATTCTGCGTTTTTCACGCAGCCCTAGCCCCATAGAAGTGAATGGTGCTGCGTTAAAAACGCATTGCATCCACAAGCAAGTGCGGGTGCGATGTGTTTTTTACTGATGGTTGCTAGGAGATGTTGTTTGTAAACCTTCAGTTTTTATCACGCGCGGGAAAACGCATCAAAGCGCATTGCACCCGCGGAAAAACTGAAACAACTGAACGCAATCGCAGACAAAACTGAATGGCTTTGCCTGTGAAATCGCACAGTTTTCACTAAACGCATCCGGACACGCTCGTGTGAACCCAGCCTAAATGATTGGCCACACTGCGCCACCACCCTAACAGCAAGTTCACATCATCGTTTCACTTTGTTCTTCTGATCCATCATAAAAAAAAAAAAAAAAAGAGAGAGAAAAAACAAACGGATCCATTATTTTGAGCATTAGTTTGCACTAAAAATAACTGATCCATTTTTTGGGAGCATCTGCTATGACCAGTTTGTGTCACTTTCATCAGAGATCAGTTATTTTTGACGGAGAAAAAGTTCTGCATTCTGGACTTTTTCTCCTGTCAAAAATAATTGATCTCTGATGAAAGTGACACAAACTGATCATAACTGATGCCCTAAATAACGGATCTGTTTTTTCCTTTTCTTCTGACGGATCAGAAGAACGGAAAGCTAAATGGTAACGTGAACTCAGCCTAACACAGGCAGTGTAGTCAAATAGGAGAAGCTGGAGCATTTAAAAGGGTTTTCTGAGATTTACACAGAAGTTGAGCATGGGCTTAGAATTGTAACAGAAAACTTTAATTACATTTTCAGATTTCCCAAATTTCCATGCAACTTCTCAATTCCACTGCTGGATGATGTGGTCCATAGGATAACATGTTATCAGGGCCAGCTCATTAGGGTCCATGCTGATTTGCAATTTCCCCCTGTGGTTAACTTAAGGGCGCATTCACATGACCTTTGTTTGGTTCTGCATCTGAGCCGCATTTTTTGCGGCTCGGGTGCGGACCCATTCACTTCAATGGGGCCAACAAAAGATGCCGACAGCACTCCATGCTCTGTCCGCATCCGTTGCTCCACAAAAATTATTGATCATGTCCTATTCTTGTCTGGTTTGCAAACAAGAATAAGCATTTCTATAGTGGGCCGCCCATTCCGCAAATTGCGGAATGCACATGGGCAGCATCCATGTTTTGAGAATCCGCAATTTACGGACCACAAAACACGGCACGTTCATATGCATCAGCCCTAATTGTGTGCAATTTGTCGTTATGACGTGCTAAAAACAAGATCGGGTCTAGTGATATGGGCTTGCATTCCCATGATCGGGTCCGATCCCATAAAAGTACTAAAATATATATGGTTGATGCACTGAGGTAATGGCCTGCAGACAGCTGGGTGACATCCCCTCTGGACTGTGTAATGGTTGCCATCTGAAAGCTGAATTAAACATTTAGTGACGAGAGAATTCATTTCCAGGTCATGCTTTGATTTTAGAGAAAATGCTCTTTTGGAGCAGACACTGGATTTGGCTGCTCGCTATAACACTCCTGTACTAAATACTAAATGGACAGTTTGAGCCCATTGGCATTTTGTTCTGATGCACATGTGGTAAATGATTTTCATCAATTGTACTAAGGGCTAACAAAAAGGAGAAGATGGGAAAATGCAAACTTAAATGACTGCATCTGTTTGCATGGGGTTTGGGAGAAGTTTGCTGCTAATGGTGCTGAGCTCATGCCAAATTGATGGGTTTTGGCTCCTCTCGCTGCTATACAGGCCAGAGGTTAGACTTCAATCTGTGATTATCAGCACAAAGAAAATTGTGACATTCAACTATCACCACATCTGTTCCACGAGGATCTCCTCAATTTGTAGCGATAGCATCAGTAAGCCTGCAGCCCTACAGCTAGTTTATCAAACCGGTGTGTAATTAACGCTATTTTTACGCAGCGTCCATTACCGAGAGTGCTAAACTATAGATCGGTAACTTGTTGCCTCGCCAGCTGCTGCCTAACCATCTCAGAGTATGTTTTTAGACATATATAAAACCATTAGTCCTCATGTATTCACCAGAGATGTGCAGGGGGCACACAGACCCTGCACTGCTCCTTACAGCATTAGATTATGGAAAGAAACCCACCACCTAGATGCATTGCTTCAATGGAAAAATGGGCGCTTTCACACGAGCGTATGGACAAAACTTGCATATCCCGGCTGAGAAATACGCACAGATTCCGGATGATATACCAATATCATTATTGCTTCAGTAACTCATCCGGATTTACATGCGCATTACTTCCTGCATTTTTCATGTGTATATGAATACCCCTATTTATTAACAGTGGGCACGGGCATCACTGACGCTACTGCGCATGCTCCGACCAGCGGCACAAACCCAGCTGCAAGGAGGCCGTTGTCCGGAGCATGCGCAGTAGCATCAGCGATGCAACAGAAGGGCAGGCACAGGCTGGGAAATTAGGAAAGAGGATGAGCAGCCTGGACATTAACGCTGCCCCTGAGCTCTTGAGAGCCCACATTTACATATTAATAAAACTACGTTTTTACCACAGGGAACTACAGGAGGAAACAAAGGTATCTGTGCCCTCTTACAATTTTTTTTGTATTCAATAAAGTAATCTTTACTGTGATTTAGAGGCGCTGCCTATTTATACATCTGTATAAGGGCTCATTCAGACGGTCGTATGCAAAAATGCGGATCCGTTTTTGCAGATTAGATGCGGACCCATTCACTTCTATGGGGCCCTTTTCTTCCATTCCACGGCTCTGCAAAACAAATGAAACATGTCCTATACTCAGTGAAAATCAGGACATGGGCCCATTGAAGTCTGAGTCAGCAAACAAAAAAAAAAAAAAGAGGAATGCAATCTTTTTGCAGACAAGCTGAACTGTCTGCAAAAAAAAAAAAAAAAACTGACAGCATACGGCCGTCTGAATGAGCCCTAATAGGTATGGATTTTATGCATGATGGCGTACACTCCTTGTGATTCTTAGGTGTGCTCGCTGATCCCCAGTACGTGAACAAGTATGCATTATCTAGACACAGGTGTACTTTGACCGATTCCTGTGTTTATATGGTCTAACATTTGTGTTGCACCCTTTGATGAAATCTGTGGCATGTAGAGGTAAAAAGAAGGCCCAAATGGTCAAATGGTATAGTATTATAGCTCTGTACAAGTCTGACACTTAGTACTCCTGCCGGGCAGCTGTTTAAAGGGGCCAAGTGCTGCTTTCATAGTTTATCAGGCAAGAGAACAGGATTGAGCTGCAATACCATAGACAATACTAGGAAATAACGGGTATGGTATCCGCTGAATCATCAAGACCCTTTCAACCAGCTCAGGGGATTGTTATGATAAGGAATTATCAAGATGGAAATCTGATTGGGACCAAAACCACAGAAAGATGCCTTCACTATGATGATTGTGCCGAGATGTCGTCTGCAAGTGCTAATAAATATATAATGTAAATATATATATATATGAGTGGATTACTCTTACCGGTAATTGGATTTTCCAATAGCCTCCACAACGGCCCCACCGGAGGATGTCCCCGCCTCCCCAGGACAGGAAACAACGCGAAGCTGAAGTTTAAAAGGCACCTCCCCTTACCTTGCTCCAGTTAATAACATAGGACTCGGAATTGCTGAAAGAAGTGTATTGAAATATTATCATCATACAACAAACACTTCAAGAAAACAGAATCAAACCATGGGTAGGGAAACTCCAGGGCCGTTGTGGAGGCTATTGGAAAATCCAATTACCGGTAAGAGTAATCCACTCTTTCCCCGGCGCCTCCACAACGGCCCCACCGGAGGATTAACAGAGAAAAATCATCATTAGGGTGGGACTACTGCTGACAGCACTTTTCTGCCAAACAGTAACTTAGAGTTATTAGTGACGTCCAGTTTATAGTGTCTGAAAAAGGTGTTCGGATTTGACCAGGTGGCTGCTGTACAGATCTGTTCCACCGAAGCTGAGGCATATTCGGCCCACGAAGTCGACACCGCTCTGGTAGAATGAGCCTTCACTCCCGAAGGGGGATAAATCCCTTTGTTGGTAGCAATAAGCAATTGTACATCTAATCCATCTTGAGATGGAGCCCTTACTCGCAGCGGCTCCCTTGTTCTTCCCCTGAAACTGCAGGAGAAGATGGTCGGACTTCCTAAATGAACTAGAACAGTCCAGGTAAGTAAGGATACAACGTCTTACGTCGATGTTGTGGAATCTTCTGCCCAGATCCGAGGACGGATTTGGGCAGAAGGAGGACAAGCAAATCTCCTGTTGACGGTGGAAGTTCGAGACCACTTTAGGAAGGAAAGAGGGGCATGTTTGAGGATAATGCAGTCATCCAGGATAGAGAGATATGGTGGTTTGCACGAGAAGGCCTGGATCTCCCCACTCTCCTGGCTGAGGTGATGGCAATTAGAAATGCGGTTTTCCACGTTAATAATTTTAAGGGAATTTCTTGGAGAGGCTCAAAGGGCGGATCCATTAGTACCTGTAGAACCAGGTTAAGGTCCCAAGGAGGGATGGGGGAGTGGACAAACGGGATCTTCCTGGCTGCTCCCCTCTGAAACCTCTTAATTAAAGGTATTTCTGCTAGCCTGGCATCGAAAAAATTACTAAGGGCCGATATCTGGACTTTTAAGGTGTTTGGTTTAAGACCTTTATCTAGCCCTGACTGGAGGAACTCCAGGATGAGAGGTATATTTGGATGATTAAGTTGGTTCCACTTATCGCCTGCAAACTTATGAAAGGACTTCCAGGTTCTTAAGTAGATTTTGGAGGTAGAGTCCTTTTACTAGCTAGGACTGTAGAGATGACCGCATCCGATAGCCCTTTTGTTTTAGGAGGAATTGTTCAGATTCCACGCCGTCAGACGTAGACGTTTTGCTTCCGGATGTATGATCGGGCCCTGACGGAGGAGCCCTGGGTAGGATGGAAGAATCCAGAAGTTGCTCCCTGCCTGCTGGGACAGTAAGGGAAACCACGTTCTCTTGGGCCAATATGGGGCAATCAGGATCAGGTGGGATCTCTCCTCTAAGGCCTTCATTAAGACCCGAGGGATGAGGTTTAAAGGGGGAAGGCATATAGGAGTCCTTTTGGCCACGGGGAGGATAGGGCATCCACCCAGAGCGGACCTCCTATTGTAGAAAGAGAACAAAAACTTCTTACTTGTTTGTTTTTTGAATCTGCAAATAAATCCAGTATTGGGGTTCCCCATCTGGAGGTGATTTGTCTGAACATCTGCGGATCCAGGGACCACTCTGCTTCTTTTAGGACTTCCCTGCTTAGGAAGTCTGCAATAGCGTTTTCTTTGCCTCTTATGTGGACGGCTGAAAGCGACGTCACGTTCTTTTCGGCCCAGTTGAAGATCGTCTTCGAGAGGTTTATCAGGTTTCTGCTCTTTGTTCCCCCTTGCCGATTTAAGTAGGCAACGGCTGTGGCGTTGTCCGAGAGTATTCGAACATGCTGGGAAGACAACATTGGCTGACAAGCTTGAAGGACTTTGAAGACTGCACTTAGTTCCCTCAAATTTGAGGACGCCTGAGTCATGCCATGTGCCTTGGACCATAGCCCCCTGAGTGTGGCCCCCAACCTTGACTGCTTGCGTCTGTAGTGACTATGACCGGATCTGGAGGACGCCAGAAGACACCCTGTTGAAGATTTGTGTTGACCCTCCACCAGTACAGTGAAGACTTTACTTTGGGGGAATCTTTATCATTTCCCGTAAGCTCGTTTGTTTGCCGTCCCAAACTTGAAGGAGAAAGGACTGCAGGGGTCTGGAGTGGTGTTGAGCCCATCTCACTGCTGGAATCGTGGACGTTAAGATTCCTAACAGGGACATAATATCTCTTATTGAAGCTGTCTTTTGTTGGCAGAATAAGGAGACTCTTTGGGCGAGGGAAATCTGTTTTTCTGTGGGAAGAAAGGACATGCCCCTGCTGGAGTCCAGCAGGATACCTAGAAACACCTTTTGTTGTTCTGGGAGTAGGTCTGATTTTTCCCTGTTTAATAGCCACCCTAACTCTGTAAGTTTTTCTTGAACTAGGGCCAGGTGAGACTGAAGAATCTGTTCTGACGTACTGGTTATTAGGAGGTCGTCTAGGTAGGGAATGATGACAATACCCTGCAAGTGGAAGAAACCTGTAACCTCTGCCATGATCTTTGAAAATACTCTGGGGCAGATGATATTCCGAAGGGAGGGCCTGAAACTGGAAGTGACCCTCCCTCCCCCAGGGACACGGCAATTCTCAGGTATTTTTGAAAGTCCTGGTGAATGGGGACGTGGTATACTGCGTCGGACAGGTCTATACTTGCCATGTAGCAGTCGCGTGACAGTAGGTTTGTTACGGATCTGATCGATTCCATTTTGAATTTTTGTACTGTATGTACAGGTTTAAACGCTTTAGATTTATTATGAATCTGAAGGACCCGTTGGGTTTTTGAATCAAAAATATGGGGAATAAAATCCCTGTTTTTCTTGGTTTTGGGGACCCGTACAAGGACCTGTTTTTGTAAAAGGGACAGAATTTCCGTTTCTAACGTCAGCTGTTTCCCTGGATGACGGAAGGGTTTGTTGAAGGTGAAGAATTGTGGGGGGTGCAGAATTCTATCTTGTATCCTTCTTGTACTGTCTTTTGTACCCATTGGGAAGAAGTGATTTTTCCCAGGCAGTCGAAAAAGCTTTTAATCTGCCCCCACCTGAAGCCTCATGTCATTGTGTTGACTCTTGGAATTTTTGGAATAGGATTCGGAGTTAAAGGAATCCTTTGCCTTTCCCCTTGGAGGACTGCCACCTACTGGAGAAATCCCTCTTTTTGTGGTCCGTTTTAAATCTTCTTTGATTGCGAAAGGACCTCCTTTGTTGGAAAAATCTCGAGTCAGATGGAAAGACCTTTTTCCTATCTGAGGCCTTCTCTAAGATATCCTCAAGCACTGATCCGAACAACTTGTCCCCTTCACAGGGAATGGCACACAAACGACCTTTGGAACTAGCGTCTCCCGACCAGGACCGAAGCCACACCACTCTGCGAGAGGCATTGGAAAGGGCTGCCGACCTTGCAGAAAGTTTAATCAGATCAGTTGAGGCATCAGAGAGAAAATTACAGGCTTGCTTTAGGAGAGGAATCGCCCCTAGCAACTGCTCCCTAGGGGTACCGGCTGCTATATTTTCCTCAAGCTCTGACAACCAGATGGACAAGGATCCTGCCGTGCATGCCCCTGCGATACTGGGCCTTAACATGGCCGTGTTCACCTCCCAGGCGCGCTTGAGATACCCCTCGCACCTCTTGTCCATGGGGTCTTTTAGAAGACCCATGTCCTCAAACGGAAGTGCCGTCCTCTTGGAGATTTTTGCAACCGGGGCGTCAATCTTGGGGGTTTTGTCCCAGTTAACAGAGACTTTATCGTCAAAGGGATATTTCCTCTTAAATGCGCCTGGGATAGGGTTGCGTTGCTCCGGGTTTTTCCATTCCTCCGGCACATAGCACACTTCTTTTTCTTTGGGTCCCCACTGGATTTAACACCGGGGTCTCTGCCCTAAAAGGCAATGGGATAATCTAATAAAGGTCTTTACTTTCCATTAGGAGGGAAGGAAAGGGCCCTACACCCACCAGTGAGAAGGCCTATGCAAAAAGAACCGCTCTGGTGTATCCCAGATTGCAGAACAGCTACCCCATATGGGGAGGGGACTTACCGGGCTCTGGGCGGTGGAGGAGTCATCAGGCAGAAGCGCTGGGATCCCTGTGGTTGACATGCCGGGATGCTGCACGCTGAAGCCGGCACTGTGTCTCCCTTCCGGCGCGCCTGTGACGTCACGCGATATTCCCGCTCCCCGCGAGATTTGGAGCGAGGGAGCAGGAGCCCGGGCTGCCGTCACTGACGGGCTTAAGCTTAAAGGCGGGTCCGGGAGCGAGAGCCTCCGGATGGCGTCCCGCCTTCTACACCACTCTTCTCCTCTGCAAGGCTTCCCAGGTGGTGCGCACAATCTTCAGCTCCCTGCACTAAGAGCGACTCCGCGATCTCCCGAGGACAGGAAACAACTGGAGCAAGGTAAGGGGAGGGGCCTTTTAAACTTCAGCTTCGCGTTGTTTCCTGTCCTGGGGAGGCGGGGACATCCTCCGGTGGGGCCGTTGTGGAGGCGCTGGGGAAATATATATATATATATATATCTCTATCCATCTATCTCAGGCAGGGGTAAATCTTCAAGGACAAATGCATTCTCAAAACATTACAAAGGGAAGTGCATTAAAAAAGAATAAATAAACGCTCAGTTCAAAGCCAACTATATTAAAGCACTCAAATAATATTTTATTGAATTGGGAATATTTTCAAGAACAAAATTAATAATGGAGCAGAGAGCTAAAGTAATTTTAAGTCTGAAAGCCAAAAAAATAAACTAAACTAAAGTACTGCCACTCTGTTTTTCTACAAGGTGATAGTACCATAGTTCTTTGTATGATCTGACATTGGTACCTTAAAGGGTTTGTACATGATTCCTATATTGATTACTTATCCTCAAGATAAGTCATCAATATCCGATCAGCGGGGTCCAATTCCAAGCACTCTCGTTTATTAGCTGTTTGAAGGGAATAGGACGGAGGAGCTGCAATTACACTGCTCCCCGATGCCGGCAGCGAGAATGCAGTGTTCGCAGGAGTGCTGCCTTCCCTTCAAACAGATGATTGGATTGATGCTTTGAGTCAGACCCCCACCAATCTGTTATTGATGACCTACCCTGAGGATAGGTCATCAATAGCGGAGGACCAGACAATCCCTTTAAGCGTGCCATCACACAGCAGATTTTATTGGAGAAATTTCCTGCGACTGAGGATCAGCTCCATCCAACTGAATGGGGTTGTTTTCGGCAGCAAGCACATTGATTCCTGCAAGCCTCATTCAGGTGAATGGAGCGGATTTTCAGTCACAGAAGATTTCTGTGTTGTATATGTAGGCCCCTAAAAGGGATTTTCCAGGGAGCTGCATTATTCAGCACTACAGATCCTTTGCCAGTCCAACTCTGCTCCCATCCTCGCTGCTCTCCATTTCCAGTCCCCACTCACAAAGTGTCAAGAAAGGCCCGTTCAGGTCACCACTATGGCAAGTATGAAAGTGAACAGCAGCGAAGACCGTGCAGCGCGCTGGAATCTTAGCAGGACCATTAAAAGGGTGGATTCTCACACAGGTTTTGTGGCAGTCTTGAGTCGAGCCACAAGTGGATACAGCCAGAAGAAGAATTATCTGTCTCCTTTTTTTTTTTTTCCCCATTTCCTGCCAAGCCACTTCTGGCTCAAGAAAAGTGTAAACCCACCTTGTCCCCCAACTGGTAGTTACAACTATTGAAGAGAATTGGGGATCAGTTTAGACATTTTTTGTTATCTGCAGAGGTGGCACCTCCAGTGGTTCAGGTCTTCATTGATGACACATTAGGTGAATTTCTTATTTGCCGGAAAGTCTGTTAGAGATGTGGGTTGCGGATGTGCTCTGCCCTGTAATGAAGTGTATGGCGACTCCAGTGAAGATAAACATCCGGGTGATAGTGGGTGCCAAGGAATACACTGGCAATGTGTCCATATCAGCCATTCATACAGACAAACCTAAGGTCCGAGTGTAGGCCCTGTAACAGCCAACCATGGTTTTTGTGGCGTCATGGAAAAGTGTGTGTAAAATATATAGTTATGTCCCACCCCCAATTGATACAGTGGCACTGATGTCTTTGAAATGTAGGGTTGCTAAATGTTCTCAAATATTCGAGTTATAGAATTAGGAATAACACTCAGAACATGAGGCAAAGTTGGGTCAAAGATAATTTATCAGTGCTGTATTTACACAAGTGATGACCGTACATTTACAGGCTCGCCTGATCAAGGATTAAAACTTTAGCCTGACTGCAAAGGTATTCCTTTCAGTGAGATGTCTGCTATGAAGGGATACACACGATATAGTAGCTAAAATAAAATGAAGTATATACAGAAAAGGACTAGGGGTCACCATTAGAGATGAGCGAATTTCCGCTTATGAAATTCGCTCACACTTCGCTTGTTGGTAAAGGTGAATTGAGTTATGGATTCCGTTACCACGGACCATAACGCGATTCTATGACGGAATGCCTGTAGAGGCATTCGGTTATAATAGAAGCCTATGGGCTACAAAGCGGATCCGTCTCGTTTCCGTGATGCAGGAGAGTGCTCCCCTACACAACAGAAACGGGACGGATCCGTTATGCAGGCCATAGACTTCATTATGACGGAATGACTCTAAAGGCATTCAGTCATAGAATTGCGTTATGGTCCGTGGTAACGGAATCCATAACGCAATTCTGCTTTTACCACCAAGCGAAGCGTGGACTAATTTCAAAATATGAAATTCGCTCATCTCTAAATCACCATCAACACCCCAGAATAAAAACTACTGTCTTACTATTGTCTCCAGCAAAAGGGAGAACAGCTTCAGGTCGTGCTATACAGTTTATCATAAAAATCAGATTAAACAAGTCAAATATGCTATTTGTAAAACGCTTTAAAAATTCAATAAGTAGCAAATAAAACGTTAGTTGTGCAGTATTACCATGTTACAGTATTGTAGGACTCTTTCATTACTATTCTAACCCCATAAACAAAAGCATAATACAGAAAAGAAAAAATGTGCAATTTTCATCTGCTGAACGATGCGGCTCATTTCAATAGCGGAGAGGCAAAGAAATTGCCCTGTCGTGAAATGCTGGTAACCGATTTACTTTTGCTTCCGAACCTAAGATGAAAAACAACGGCACAATTAGACGTCATCAGCAACAGGCCAGAGTCCAGACTTATGTGACACTTCTATTCCCATCGTTACACCTCTGTTACAAGAGTACTTACTTTGGTGTATTTCTGCCAATAGTGGATCGAACTTTCTGGGACAGGGAACTTGTGGAAGGAGTTTTAGTAATTTGCTGCTCGGGGGTCGTCAGTGGTCCCAACATACTGACTGGGATAGAAAACAAGAAAATAACAGTTTGTTCCAGACATGAAAGGAATCATTGGGTTTGCTCCCTGCCCTTAATGTGCTCGATAGCTTCTCATTTATGCGAATGGATGGAGCTCAACGCTGTTGGACAATTTCATAATTTCATACTCCATGAAAGCACATGGCGGATGTTATGGCATTGTGCTGTGATTTTCACGCGTTAGTGTGTTAGGAGGCACTATTACAAACGTACAGCAGCTGCCAAATTGTGGTTACTATACACCTCCCTGCCGGCAGTACAGGTAGTAAAGTAAGAGGACGGGGCAGTCCAGGGGACGACTTATGAAGGTTGGTCCTGCTCCGACCACTTGTACTCTCACCTGATCTTACATCAGGCATGGAGAGATACAGGACACTGAACCGCTCAGTGTCTCTTCAGAATATCTCAATGCCTGATGTGTCAGCAGAGGCGTACCAATTCCAAGTTATGGCCAGGCCCCGACCTACATATTGGGACTTTTATGTTTTGAGTGGAATTCCTCTGTACATATGGGTCAGACCGAGATCTGAAAAAGCATGCATCCGGCTGACACATTGTTAATGCGGCTGATTATACAGTAGAACGTCTATTACTATGGGAATCACGCAGTTTATTCTGATGAACATTGACATTTGAAATATTTCAAAGAGCTCTGGGCGATTATGCTTTGTACTACACGTGGCAAATTAAGTAATGACGCATAATAATGCATTACTTTATTCCTGGCGCTCAATAGGTTTGATGTACTTTATTCTTGTGCTGTGATTTACCATTTTATTTCAGCAGGCTTCGTAAGCATAGTCTACAATAAATTGTAATGATTTCAAGTCATATGTGTGCTTTAAAATTTACAGGGCCTCATATACACGAGCATATTTTTCCATGTGTTATCGCATTTTTGCGGATCGCACAGTGACCCATTCATTTCTATGGGCCCATGCACACATCGGTATTTTCTGCAGATCGGTGTGGCCATTCTGCTAAGTATACAACACGTTCTATACTGGTCCTTATTGGGAACAATAGGCATTACTATTGATGGAAGTGAGAAAAATGTACACACAAAAGGCGTCTGTATTTTGTGGATCTGTGGTTTGGATAAAGGAACAAGGATGCGTTCGCATGCACGAAGGCCTTCAGGGGTTTTCCAGGGATAAGTAACACAAGTGATGCCTGTAGCCTGCCTCCGCTATTGAAGAAATCGTACTTGCCTGCTCCCTGCCACCCTGGTCCTGCACATGCATGGTCAAATGCACCACATCATTGCTGATCTGAAGGCAGTGGTCGACTGCGGGGAGCAGGTAACAATGCTTCAACAGCGGTGGCAGGATGTGGGTGTCATTTATAAAGGTAGTTCAAGAGGACCTGTCACCACAAAATCACCATGCTATAGAAAAGGGGAAGCTGGGCAGATTGATATATATTTTTGTGGGAAAAGATTCAGTAAAATTGCAATTTAAACATTTAAATCTCTGCTTTTTCCACCTTTTATGAATAGCTAATAGTACAGGAGGAAGAGGTTATCAGTAATTGATAGCATTGTGTGTGCCAAAGGCTCTTTACATGGGCTGATAATCTGCAACATAATCACTAACATACTTTCATAGGAATGCTCATTAGCGATTATCTGGCGGTGTAAAAGTGCTGCCGATTTTGCGATGAACGAGCTAAATTCTCATTCATCTGGTAAATCGATCATTCACGTGGACACAAAAATCATTTGCTGGCAGCAGATCGTGCTGTGTAATCACGATCTGCTGCCGGCAGACAACTAGTCATAGTGGGAATGAGTGATGGCATTAGAGATCTCTCCTACCCATACTGTGGAGGAGATTGCCGCATGTAAAGTGTCTCCAACACTTCCTTCCCGACAATCGCCTGCTGTATCGTCCAGTGAAAAGAAACTTAAGTGTGCATACCGAGATAGCCATAAGTCACTGTTATCACCTGCCTCCTGTACCGATAGCTCTTCACAGGAAGTGGAAAAAGCAGATTTATACATGTATAAGTTACAGGTTGTATTGAATCTTCTCCCACCAAAATATCAATCCGCTCAGCCTCTCCTGCTGTACAACATGGTGCTTTCAGATTGCATTGCGTAGTGCCAGGTCCTCTTTAAGGAGCCATACACGTTAGATAGAAGTCAAGCACCTGGTGAATGTTCATTTCGGCCTTACACATTTTAGTCCATATTGGCCGGTACAGTTGTTGAAACTGCCCATACAATGTGCAATTGAAAGAACATTCCCAGAAAGGTTTTTGTCCAAGATCTTTTATTCGACTAACGGACTGAAAATATTGAACACGGACAACCTCTTTTCAGGCGATAGTGGTCTGTCATTGGTCGGCTAAAACAATAGTCTGTTAAAATTTCAACCAAGAAACATTCGTTTTTGTTGAAATCGTCCATTTTGTTCAGCTTTCGACTAATGTTTATGGCCACTTATTACTGGAAAACCCCTTTAATGTAAATTTTTTTCAAGATTCATCAGCACAGAGGTATATTGTGAGGATGTGAGCAGTTTGGTTACAATACAATATACATGCACACACAACGGTATGTTGTTGGCTTTATTTAGCTAACTTACTTTTGACATCAGGAGTCTGGGGAGTGTTGAATACATTTGTATTTTCAATTATATGAGAAGGATCTATATTTTCTACCATCATGAACTGATTCCAGAAATCTGCTGGTAGTGACAATAAACGTTCCACAACCTAATTTACACAAATTTGAGAAAATATATTAGTTAACCAGCCATGTACTGAGTCTATGACATGTTAGGGTTATTAGTACAGGGGCATGTGGGGACAGGAATATATTTGGTGGACTGTGCTTCAGAATATGATGACACTATAAAATTGCTGAACATTTTATTAACCGGCATGTCACAGTGGCTGAGGGAGTGTATGGAGCAGGCTGCTGCAGTGACCCCACTCGATATGTGGCGGGTGCCCGTTGTATAATATAGCAGGCACACGGTAGCAATGATGAGGAATGGCGATCACACCGAACCCAGTCATTTAAACCCACAGATGCCGCGATCTACAAATCACAGCATCTGTGAGGTAAGGCGGAGAGATGCGGCTCACTCATCCTTCTGATCGGAGGCACCGCAGTAAATCCTGGGGCCCCGATTCGTTACCATGGCAGCCTGTACGCTGCTGAGGCTTCCCATGCCTGCCATGGTAAGCTGTGCACAAGGCCCAGCTCAGCAGGGAGGGCGCCAAAATGCCATTCACCCTAATAGATCTCTATTCGGGTGAATGGGAAAAGGGATCAGAAGATGCCAGGTTAGAACCCCATAAGGGGTCTAAAAGTTAGTTAAAGTGTAATTGCCATTCTATTTTTATAATGTATAGGGACAGTGATGCTGACCATTATTATAATATACTTTAATTACTGAAATCGTACATTTGTATTAGAATTAGGGTCAATTCACACGTCCGCAATACTGTTCCGCATTTTGCAGAACGGAGTTGCAGACCCATTAATTTCAATGGGGAAAGACGATGTCCCGGCCGGGTCCGCACTGCGCTCCCGAAAAAAATAGAACATGTCCTATTCTTGTCCGCAATTGCGGACAAGAAAAGGCATTTTGTATGTAGTGCCGGACGTGTGAATGGACCCTAAGGCTTCGTTCACATCACTGTTCAGCCTTTCTGTTCTCCTGCTCTGTTTAGGAGCAGAAGAACGGAGAGGACGGATTCGGCACATAACTGAGCTCTAACACCCCATAGACTATAATGGGGTCCATTAGGTGTCCGCTCAGAAGATGATTTTGGAGCAGAAACAAAAGTAGTGCACGGCATTTAACTGTGGGCTATTCCCCACATCACAGAGCACCAGGTTCCTCTTTAGAATTGTGGTGTGCCAATCAAACATATATTCTCTACAAAAGTAGTGCATGCAGGACTTGTCTTTACTCCAAAATCATCATCTTCTGAGCGGACACCTAACAGACCCCATTATAGTCTATGGGGTCTTTAGGCTCCGTTCGGCTCAGTTATGTGCCAAATCAGTCCTTTCCATTCTCCTGCTCCTAAACAGAGCAGGAGAACGGAAAAGCTGAACGGTGGTGTGAACGAGCCCTTATAGCAATAAAGTGGCCCATTTTGACCCTTAGCAATGCTCCTCTGTCTTCTGTATATATAACAGTCAGTGTGGAACATGTCTCCACAGTTATGTAAACAGAAAAAATGGTGCAAATGGGCCCCTTTAGAGCTATTTTTAAGATATATTACAAAAATAAAATGACAGTTACACTAAAGAAAAAAAGCAAAAAAAAAAAAAAAGCAGCAAGTGACAGGAGCCCGCTTTATATCCCTTAAAGGGGTTGTCTGGGTTCAGAGCTGAACCCGGACATATTCCTATTTTCACCCAGCCAGGGCAAAGGTATTTTCCGGAGTTCAGGTGACAAACCGGGCTCTCCATAGGGCTGCCAGGCAGAGGCTTCCGCTCAGCAGTGAGCCTGGTGATGTCACCGGCAATGATGGGCGGGCTTTAGCGCTGCCCAGCAGTGTTATTGTAAATAAAAGTGCCCTTGCCCCGTAGGGCAAGGGAGAGCATCGGAGCATAAAATGCTAAGATCAGGGGGGCTGCCTGGGTGAAATTATGGGTATGTCTGGGTTCAGCTCTGAACCCGGACAACCCCTTTAACTCACACTGCAGAGCCACCAATGTATTCCTATAGGATGCAGCTTCACATTGCTCTACCTTGCCAGTGAGAAACTTATTAATCACAAGCAGGAGGCAGGGAGAGCTGTGTGAAACAGCAATTCAGAATACAATGGAGATTCTGCACACACATAGGATGGACAGTTCGTGTGAGTCGGGGGAGTTTTAGAACGCTGCAGCTCACCTATTATATTTCTGCACCCTTGGTGCCTTACAAAAGGCAAACATGGTACCTTATGCAGCATTCTATACATGGAGGGTGTCATACAGAGGAAAAGGGTGGGAGAGGAATTAGGCAAGGAATGATGCAATCCTGTAGTTCACACAGGAAGTTAGGCACACGCAGGAGATTGACATCAGGTCTACATGGGAGAAGAGGCTCCGGACTAGTGATCAGACAGATCGCATGACAGCTGAAAGGGTTCTGGATGCAATACAACACACTGCTGGTAAGTTAACATTATATGAACTGTTTTCTGGAGTAAGAAAATAAAAGGGCACACAAATACACACAGACCTTGGGCTGCCTCTTTGTATCTTGCAGAATTGCCATGGGTTCAGGATCAGGAACTGCATGCCCCACCAAAGTCGGGCCAAATACCTTAGCCAGGTTGCTTATACCCATCTTACAATCTGGACTATCGGACACTCTGCAGAATGCGAATAAATAAAAATGGTTACAGAGAAGTTGAGACAGTGGAGGAGATACAAAGAATGAATAAACTGAACACCAACCTTTGAAGGTGGATCATTAAGAAGGCAAGGGTGTCCCTGTTGGCTGCTGGAAGCTCATCGACCGCTTGATATATGGCAGCAATGCTGTTATCGTCATCTGATATTTCTGGTGGATAAGTGGTAGATTTTAGGAGATGGGGTTGACCGGGTCTCATGTAAACTCAAGTTTCATTTTCTGTATTATACAACAAATCTGACCAACTAAACGTCCTCACCAGCTGCCGTCATGAAAGCTTTGTTGAGGCGGAAGGTAAGAAGTGGTTCCTTCAGGTTACGCAAAAAGTCCTTAAGGAATCCACAGACAGCATGAATATCATCCACTTTGCTAAGTAAAGGCACACTCTTTCCCTCAAAAACTTCTCTTTCAGCTCTTTCACGGTACGGTCACAGCCAGAAATTCTGTACAAACCAGTCTAAAATAATAAAATGGTAGAGAACGGAATTTAGCATTATGGCAAATCAGAGTTTAATCCACACAAGGAGGCAGCGTGGAGCCATTGGACCAGAACCAATACTCTCAAAAAGGTCACTGCTCATAGTTTGCGGCTGCCTGCACTTAAACGTGGAGCTTGCTGGTTTATCTGGGTTAATGTGAGAGAACCATCGTCTAATAGCCGTATTCCAGTAAGGGATGCAGAGGTAAAAACACTTCAGTCACATTTGGGCTTCGGTTTCATTTGCAAACCAGCCAGGCACACTGCCTTACCTCATGAAGTCCTCTCTGCTCAATTTCACTGACACAATGAACCACTAAGGGAGGAATCATTGGAGATGTAGAGTGAGCAAAGTCTGCCAGCGTACCCTACAAAAGAAAAAAAACGTCATTTTTAAAGGGAACGTGTCACCACAAAACATAATGCAGTCTGCAGGCGACAGGTTATAGAGCAGAGATCCATTTTTGATGCAAAAGATTCAGCAAAACTTTGCTTGTTCGCTGTTTAAGTGTGTATACAGAGATAACGGTCAGTCACTAACAACATCGCTCCCGTGTACAACAAAATCAGAAGTAGCAGATTCAAATATAAACTTCGCTCATCTCTAGTCCCCACTGTTTGAAAGGGCTGCTGTGTCCTTGGTACACGTCATAGAAGCAGTGCTTGGTACTGCATCCCAGTCCATTTCACTTAATGAAAATTAACCTTCCAGAAAACGTCTTTAAATCAGCGATAAAACACTGCATTGCCAGGCGTTATGCAGACCCTCTAATCCACCATGATTAATTCACGATCAACGTGCTGACAAAAAAGGAGATTTTTGTGAAACTCACCTGTAAAATCTTTTTCTCGTAGTTCCATTGGGGGACACAGACCATGGGTATAGCCTAGAGGTATTACTAGGAGGGACACTATGCAAATAGAAGAAGCTCCTCCTCCTTGGGCTATACCCCCAGGCTCCAGCAGGAGAACTTCAGGCGTTGCCAAAGCAGTAGGAGAAGGAGAACCATAAAAAAACAATGGAACCAAACGGCCGTAAACCAAGAGGCCCAAACAGGATATAGAAATCCTCCCATGCATACGCAAAAGGGGTGGGAGCTGTGTCCCCCAATGGAACTACGAGAAAAAGATTTTACAGGTGAGTTTCACAAAAATCTCCTTTTCTCGGGCATTCCATTGGGGGACACAGACCATGGGACGTCCTAGAGCAGTCCATGGGGTGGGAGACACTCACGGCACCGCCAGGAGCCACGTCCAACGGTCAAGCGGAAACCGCTGCCTGCAACACCTTGCGCCCAAGGGCCGCGTCAGCGGACGCCAGCAAATGCACTTGATAAAACTTAGTGAAGGTGTGCAGGGACGACCAAGTGGCCGCCTTACACAGCTGGGACGCTGAGGCCCGGTGCGACAGGCCCAGGAGGATCCCACCGCCCTAGTGGAATGGGCAGTAATCCGGACCGGAGGAATCTTACCACGAGCACGGTAAGCCGCCGATATGGCACAACGTATCCAGCGCGCAAGGTGGCCTTGGAGGCCGCCAAACCCCGCCGAGGACCGTCAGGTATCACAAACAAGGAGTCCGAGCGGCGGAAATCAGCCGTGGTCCTGAGATACACTCGAAGAGCCCGGACCACGTCCAGGGAATGGAGAGCGCGCTCCTTGGAGTTAGCCGGAGAAGGACAAAAGGAAGGCAAAACCAGATCCTCATTAAGGTGGAAAGGAGACACCACCTTGGGTAGAAAGGACGGAACCGGACGAAGAACCACCTTATCTTGGTGAAAAACCAGGAAAGGTTCTCTGCAGGACAGCGCAGCCAGCTCCGACACCCGCCGAATAGAGGTTATGGCCACTAGGAAAACCACTTTCCAGGAAAGGAAGGAAAGGGCCACGTCCCTAAGGGGCTCGAAGGGTTCCCCTGGAGACCAAGGAGGACCAGGTTAAGGTCCCAAGATGGCAGAGGATGGGCGTGCGGGGGAACAGAATGTGCCACCCCCTGAAGAAAAGTTCGCACCGGACCCAGAAAGGCAAGGGACCTCTGGAAGAAGACAGCCAGAGCCGAGACCTGACTCTTCAACGAACCGAGAGAGAGACCCTTCTCAAGGCCCGACTGCAGAAAGGCAAGTACCACCGGAATGGAGAACCGTAGGGGAGGAACCCCTGATGACTCACAAAAAGACAGAAAGGCCTTCCATGTGCGGTAGTAAATCCTGGAGGAAGCCGGCTTCCGTGCCCTAATCATGGTGCGCACCACTGAATCGGAGAAACCCCGTTTCCTCAGGAGGAGGGCTTCAGCAGCCAGGCCGTTAAACGCAGAGACCGTAAGTTCCGGTGGAAGAGAGGCCCCTGAGACAGCAGGTCCTCTCTGTCCGGGAGGGGCCAAGGAGCGTCTGCGAGCATGCGCACGACGTCCGCGAACCA